>CM050163.1:270211025-271411025 GCA_027410445.1 Discoglossus pictus | reverse complement strand
TATGTGCTTGTAGTTCATTGTACCGTTAGTTTCTTTGTATTGTTAAATAACTGTTTTTCTTATTTTGGATATGATCGCAATGGTTTTCGCATTATCCTGTTTTGTCTACCACTTTTGCTATGCTAATTTAGGCTTCTTTGTAAGCCTTATAGCTTCTTAAAGAGTAAAGAAGAATATTAATTTACTTATGTTATGTGTTTGTGTGATTTTTGGTATAATCCTATTTTGTGTCTACCATATGTTGCATACTTTATTTGCTTAATAAGTCTTTTTTATGAAGGTTAAATGTTTTTGTACAGTGAAATTGAATTTTTTTTGTATGTTGGATATGATGGCAATATTTTTAGCATGATCCTGTTTTGTGTCCACCACTTTTGGTATGCTTATTTAGGCTTCTTTGTAAGGCTTATAGGTTCTTAAACAGTAAAGAAGAATATTATTTAACATTTCTATGTGTTTGTGTGATTTTTGGTACAATCCTGTTTTGTGTTCACCGTATGTTGCATACTTTATTTGCTTAATTAGTGTTTTTTTTATGAAGGTTAAATGTTTTTCTACAGTTAAAATGAATGTTTTTACTATTTTGTATCTGATGGCAATGTTTTTAGCATTATCCTATTTTGTGTCCACCACTTTTGGTATGCTTATTTAGGCTTCTTTTTAAGGCTTATAGGTTCTTAAACATTAAAGAAGAATATTAATTTAGTTTGCTATGTGTTTGTGTGAGTTTTGGTACAATCCTGTTTTGTGTCCACCACTTTTGTTATGCTTATTTAGGCTTCTTTGTAAGGCTTATAGGTTCCTAAACATTAAAGAAGAATATTAATTTAGTTTGCTATGTGTTTGTGTGAGTTTTGGTACAATCCTGTTTTGTGTCTACCACTTTTGGTATGCTTATTTAGGCTTCTTTGTAAGGCTTATAGGTTCTTAAACATTAAAGAAGAATATTAATTTAGTTTGCTATGTGTTTGTGTGATTTTTGGTACAATCCTCTTTTGTGTCTACCACTTTTGGTATGCTTATTTAGGCTTCTTTGTAAGGCTTATAGGTTCTTAAACATTAAAGAAGAATATTAATTTATATTGGCGGCCATTAAACATATATAGTTCATTTGTTTTTTGTACTTGTTATACTTTACCTTGATTGAAGTGTCGAATGACAGAGAGTCCCCTCCTGGCAATCTTAATCCGCCGGTCTTCTTGTAGTGTCTGTTTGAAAAAGAAAGTGAAATGGTTAATTGTATATTTCTTCTTTTTGATTTAGCAAAGCATGGTATTTTTCAGCATGTAATGTATTTTTCTATCTTACCTCTTGTTCTTTCTTGGAGTTGTTTAAAAGGGATTGTGGTTCACAATGCACGGTGCAAATTCTTGAGTGACGCTGTTGATGCAGAGTCTGTTTGAATAGTAAAAAAAAAGGAGAACGATTGATCTTTAGGTTATATATTGAATTACAATAAATTAATGTCATTTAAATACACTTCTGTAATTACATTCAATTAACATTACTTATTTTTTGGGCCTACACACATAAATGTGCGTGTGACATGTGACTATACATGATACACATATATGTGCGTGTCACATATCACTATACATCAATCACATTTTAATAGTTACATTTTATTTTTTACTGTCATTTAAATATAGTTGTTTAATTAGTTTGGGTTAAGATCAGTTTGTTGAAGGGGCTACCGTATTTTTCGCCCTATAAGACGCACCGGCAGATAAGACGCACCTAATTTTTAAAGGAGGAAAACAAGAAAAAAAAAATCTGAATCAAACACACCTACATTACACACAAATATATATATATATATATATATATATATATATATATATATATATAGATAGATACACATACATACCGTACATATACACATAAATATATATATATATATATATATAGATACACATACATACATATACATACATACACACATAAATATACATACACATACATGCACACATACATACACATACATGCACACATACACACACATACACACACATACATACATACATATACTGCAGCATTTGGGAGCCCTTGACCCTCCCTGACCCTCCCTGACCCTCCTGATCCTCCTGATACTTACCTTTATTCTGATCTCTGCCATCTTGATCTCACCCCAGCGCTTCCTACCAGCACTCCTCGTGTACTGCAGCGTTGCGTGTGTGACGTCACTAGGACGCACCGGCCGACGCGATGCTGGTAGGAAGCAATGGGGTGGGATCAAGAGGACAGAGGCAGTGTTAAAAGGTATATTCGCCGTATAAGACGCACCAACTTTCCTCCCCCAGTTTTGGGGAAGAAAAAGTGCGTCTTATACGGCGAAAAATACGGTATATACATAAATGTGCGTGCCACATGTCACTATACATAAATCACATTTTCATACTTAAATTTTTTTTTTTTTTGTCCTGTCTTGATAATAAAATGTAATATATTATAGCTTATCTCTCAGTTGTAATTTGCACAATGTAAAGTAGTAAATTAGGAAACAATTCTCTTCTCAAGTAACAGCAGCAGTTAACTATCCAGTCACTCCGTTCATCACCTGAGTCGAAATGTAAAAATTTCTGGAAAGTAGGCAGTATTTATAAACTTTCAAGTGCCTCAGACCGTTAGAACGCAATACGCATGCGCTATTTGCGTTCCAGCTTACAATTTGCATTCCATCTGCCATTTTGTGCGTAGTAGTTTTGAAAATGGTGGTTAATATGAGTGTGGTACGTTCCGCATAGTATGTATTTCATTATTGCGAGTCACTGTAGTATAGTTACGTCTGAAGCCTCGTTTTCGTTTTGTTCGGCGGCCATTTTTTCTCTCGCTTAGGTGATTTTCGGCAGTTTAAACTCGTTTTTTTGTACTTAAATGGCCGTGTAAATTAACTTTTCGAGGTGTCGGATGCCGCCCCTTGCAGCTTTTTATGTGTTCGTTGTGTTTATTTCTTGTGTTTCTGATGTTTTCATGCGTGCAGTTTTCGGACGGTTTTGGGAATGGGTTGTTTCGCGGCCGTATTTTTTTGCGATGCAGCCGTAATTTGTTTGCGAGGGACGCAGTTGTTTTTTTTGTGTACGACGCAGTGTATTTTTTTCTAAGTCGTGCGCATGTGTGCTAACCGCGTGTGAGGCGCCTTTGAGGGTTTTTTTTGTTAAAAAGTCGTGTGTGTGTGTTAACACAGCCGACGTTGGAGCCTCCACCTCCGCAAATGCGGACCCTAGTTCGCGAGGATCCGCATTTGCGGGGACGTTGGAATTTTTTTTGTTAAAAAGTTGTGTGTGTTTACACAGCCGACGTTGGAGCCTCCACCTCCGCAAATGCGGCCCCTGCTCACTTTGCAACACTGGCAACACTACACTTTATCTACCCTGTAACTTCATCACCCCTGTCTCTCCTTTGTGTCACTTTCTCTTCCACTCTGTGTCTCTTCCCCCTCCTGTCCTCCCCACCTGTGTCTCTTTTCCTTCCTCTCCACCCCCCTCTCCCTCCCCTCTGTCTGCCAACCCGGCAGGTGGTCCTCTACAATGCACTCTCTATATTACATTGCACTCTGTATAATTGCATTCTATATATTACACGCCCCTCCCTCTCTATCATACACACTTCAATCTTCCTGTCTCACACACATGTACTACACTCTGACAAACACAAACTACACTCTCACACACACACTGCCCTCTAACACTCACTCTGCACTATCCCTCTCTAACACACACTGCTCTCTCTCTCTCTATCACAAGCTTGCACTCTCTGTGCTTCTCCCAGACAATCACCCGGCTCACTCTGGCGCAGTGGAGCCACAGACACACCACACTAATGTCATTCCCAACTGCACTGCGCACAATTGCAAGAAAACATTCAGAAAGGAAGCAAAACAACGTATGGACAGGGAACGTAAACAAAGATGGAGAGCCAAACAGTTGGAGGACACCAAAAAAAGACTACAATTTCGAAGAAAGGACAAACTGCATATAGCACTGTGGAAATGGAAGTGGAAGAGGTAAGCCACTTTAAATGATTAATTCACATCCCAATGGCTCATTAACATAATTGGTACGTTAAAAATAAATATATTTTTTTATAATTACAGATTTAAATGGATGAGCAGCCAGAAACCAGCAAACAATTTCAAGAACGTCTGCACCAGGAATGAACCAAAAGATGGAGACAGAAGCAATCGAAGGACACTAAACAAAAACTCAGAGAACAAGAGCGTGACCGCCTTTACAACAAAAGACACACTGATGCTCCAAAAAGTCAGCGTAGGAGAGATAGGAAATGTAAAAATATTGTGCAAGAAACATGTCAACAATATGCTAATGATGACAATGTAGATATAGATTTACCATTGAATTTCAGAAAAGAGGCATTCCACATGCACATATTCTGATAATACTTGAGGAAAATCATAAATTGAATACTGCTGACAAAGTGAATTCAGTAATTACTGCTGAACTACCACATCCACAAAAACATGCCAAACTATATGAAATTGTAACACATTGTATGATTCCTGGCCCATGTGGACAGCTAAAACACAATCACCATGTATGGAAAATAACAAATGCACAAAATATTTCCCAAAGATTTTAGAGATCAAACTTTTGCAAATTGTGATGGGTATCCTTTGTATAGACGAAGAAAATGTTCAAAGACCATAATTCAAGGAAAAAATAACACGTATGGGGTGCCATATAATCCAAATCTCTTAATGAAATATTATGCACACATGTGGCGGCTTGCACTTCAATTAAATCAATTAAATATGTCTACAAATATATTTATAAAGTATATGATGCCGCAACTGTCATGATAAAAAGTGTCCCAAATGAGTTAGAAAATGAGTTAGTGCGTGATGAACTGGAGCAATGTGGTGGCTTCTGAAATTTGAAATGCATGATCGATCATAATGTACATGTACATATACAATGTACATTTGCCACAAAAACACTCAAGCCACTAAGTTTAAAAAATCGAAATTCATTATCACAGATGAGGCCTCAATGATGTTGTGTCATGCTTTGCAATGTATTGATCATTTATTATGTGAAGTCATGAGTAATGATTTGCCTTTTGGTGGCAAAGTCATGTTATTAGGAGGAGATTTCAGACAAAATGAATGGCTAATTTAAATTGGTGAAGGAAAAACTGATGTAGAAACCAATTTACCTGATGATACTGTGGAAATACCAGCAGAAATTATTTGCAAAGATTCTCTCATATCAGCAATATTCTCAAATGGAATAACCACAGAACAATCACCAGAGCTTGAACAGAAAGTAATCTTAACATCAAAAAATAATGATGCTTTGGATCTCAATAACTACATTTTGAAATTCATTTATGCACCACAAAAAAAAAATATTATCACAGTGCTGATTCTGTTCTAGCTAATGACAGACTGAATTTAACAATTAATGAATTCCCTCTGCAATGCCACCACATGTTTTGCAGCTCAAAGAAGGAGCAATTGTCATGTTATTTAGAAATATGAACCCCAAAAAAGCACTTTGTAATGGAACCAGAATTATTGTTCAGGATTTAAGAGACCATGTCATCCATGCAGAAATTCTGAATGGGATCCATAAAGGTGAAGCAGTTTTCATACCAAGAATAGATTTGGCTCCAAGTGAGAGTAGCTTGCCTATAAAACTTCAAACTCTGTTGGCCTCTTTTTAGAAGAACCTGTATTTGCCCATGGCCAACACTATGTAGCATTTTCAAGATGCAAAAAACAAGAAAAAATTAAAGCTTACATTAAAAAAAACAAAGTCAGGGTGAATTATTAGATGATGGACGAGTATTTACTAAAAATATCAGCTACTATGAGGTGTTGTAAATTCTATCAAAAAAGGACAACAACAAAACAACAGAAAAAAGAAAAATCAACAGGACTAACTATGATGTCTTTTGCGCTCTCTTTTCAGAGGGCCACTATTTAAAAACCAAATAAAACAGTGGTTTCATCTCAAGGATGTACTTTTACAGTATGTCACTTGGGCTCTTTTTAGAGGACCACTATTTCACATAGATAACTCTATGTGGCATTTTCAATAACTACAAGGCTAAACAAAAAACAAGTGGTTACATCTCAAGGACTAACTTTTTTATCTGTTAAGCTCTTTTTAGAGGATCACAATTTTAAGAAAAAAAAAGACCAGTACAGTGGTTACATCCCAAAGACTACATTATTCGTCTGCTGGGCTCTTTCTGGAGGAACCACTAAAACACATTTAATAAAAGAAAACAAGAAACTTTAGGCAAAATTGACAAAGCACTCCACAAATGTAATATAGTTAATGGTTTAAATTAATATAGTTTCTACTTTAATTGTATACACTTACCACTTTTCAGGGATGTAGTTGCATTTTTAATTTCTTGTTGCTGTCAGTTTGAGTTAATTGAATTATCACTTTCATTGTATTTAGTTATGAGATTTAGTTTATGTATTTAGAAAATTTCAGCTCATCATGTATAATTAGAGACAGAGTATTTATCCAGGGAGTAGTCCGATCACCAGTATCTGGGGTCAGGAAGGAATTATTAATTTGTATTTATTATTTATACATTTTGTATTGGGTTTTTTCTGTTTGCTTTCCTCTGGATTCAGTTTGAAATTTGTTCAATAACCTGTAATGCTTTACATAGACATATCACTTGTTTTTTTTCTATTTGCCTTCCTCTGGATTCAATAAAACAAAATACATATGTGTTAAAATACATGTAATGTTTTACAATGGTTTACAAAGAAAGTTCATCCAGTCTTACAATATTGATGTACCTGTTACATTAAAAAAAAAAAGTTATAACTTAAAAAAAAACATGTTTTTTGAGTTGGTAACAGATATTACTATACAACTTGCATGTTACAACAAAAAACACATTAATTACTAAAACAATATTTTGTTGTCAAACATATCGATTATTACATGAAAAAACAATAAATATTTAAAAAAAAAAGATAACAAGGGTAAAACACTCGCATTGGGTGGCAAACAGCATTTCCAAGCTGCAAATTTAACTCCTGTTCCTAGTTTCTAGTTATAATAATAATAATGTTGTTTGCAAACTGTCAATCACTCCTCTACAGGATTCTGTATAGGGAATGTTTTAGTATAGTTTGTCAGATGTCAACAGACTTTCTGAAGAGCTTAGCAAAATTGCCAAGTGGTGGAATTCATGAAGTCTTAAATGGGAGTTTTCATAGAGTAAATTACTTTTTTTTAATAATTCAAATCCTCGAGTATCACATGATTGTACTAGTTGTGTTCTCTCTGCAACTGTTCCACATATGGCCTAAGTCTATGTTTATTATACATTCCTTTAATAAGGCATAACTGCAAGAGTCTACATCTCCATACACTGTAGTGCTGTTTTATTCTTGACTTCCTATATAGGAGTATATATTTATATATATATATCACATATAATAGTTGTCAAACAACGAATCGTCATCACGATTTGCAAGGGGCGAAGCGTGGGGCCGCATTTGCGGAGGTGAAGGCTCCCACGTCGGCTCACAAGCTATTACAAACACCCACACAAGCGGGACTGACAAAATAGATCTAACACGCAATAAATAAATACGGACTTACACAAAAAAAGCTGCGGGACTTAGAAAAAAACATTACGAACTCGCAAAATACGACCTTAATGACCGAACCGCGTGCACCTGAAAACATTAAAAAAACAATAAATACACACAAAAATTACATAAAAAGCTTACCCACAGCAGGGGGGGGGGGGCACCCAGGACCTCTGCAAGTGAAGTTACACCTCAATTTAAGACACACGAAAATCCCCTAAGCGAGAGAAAAAATGGCCGGTGAAAAAACAAAAACGAGGGGCTCATTGCAAGTCATGCGATGAGCGCAAAGGCGTTCAGCGCGAGGCTCACAATGAGCGCCGAAAGATCTCAGGCCACCAAAAAAATTAATGTCTGTGGCAAAAAGCATTACCTGACTTACAATGTTATTTCCCCTTCATTTTTGACGGTCAAGTTGCTAGTATATATATATATACTAGCGAATTGCACGTCAAAAAATGACGGCAATGTTATTGTAACTGAGCTAATGTTGTTTTGTATATAATAGTAAACATGTAATAAATTAATAAATTAATATACTGTACCTATTTTGAAGCATTGTGTTTAAGATCCGTGAATCTTGATTGATGTTGGTGCATTAGTGTTGTGGAGCTGCTGTATAAGCGTGGTGAATGTGTGCAGTGTAATACTGTGCGTGCGCGAGTCTAAACCGTTAGCGTAGTGGTGTACTTCCGCATTTGCGTAAAATGGCGGTTTCTCTGTGTTGGCCGTCTTAGCGGATTTTCCGTTGGTGCCTCGTAGTGTTTTTCGAGTTTCGTGTGGTGTTTTGCGAGTGTGGTGTTTTACGTG
Source organism: Discoglossus pictus (assembly GCA_027410445.1). NCBI lineage: Eukaryota > Metazoa > Chordata > Amphibia > Anura > Alytidae > Discoglossus > Discoglossus pictus. The sequence continues at coordinate 271,402,627 of CM050163.1, read as the reverse complement.
TGGAGAGTGCTGTAGCCTCGTTTTCGTTTTGTCCGTCGGCCATTTTTTTTCTCGCCTAGCGATTTTCTTAGAGTGTAAAGTGTTTTTTTTGTATTTAAATGAAGGTGTAACTTGTTTTTTGGAGGTGCTGGATGGTTCCTCTTGCTGTAGGTAAGCTTTTTATGTGTGTGTTGTGTGTATTTATTGTGTTTTAAATGTTTGTATGTCGGCGTGTTGCGTCCGATGTTTGCGAGGTCGTAATGTGTCGTAACGTGTCTCGTATGGTGTTTGCGTGTGTAGCCTCATCTTCGTTTTGTTCGGCGGCCATTGTTTCTCTCGCTTAGCAAATATTTTCGTGTGTAAACTCTTTTATTTGTAGTGAAATGAAGGTGTGAGTTGCATTTTTGAGGTCCTGGATGTTACCTCTTGCTGTAGGTAAGTTTTGTATGTATGTGCTATGTGTATGTATTGTGTTTTTAATTTTGTAATGTTCGCGAGTAGCGTCCGAGTGTTGCGAGGCTGTAATGTGTGTGAGCGTGTGTCGTATGTTATTTGCGAGTGTCGTAATGTGTGTGTCGTGGTGTTAACGTGTGTCGTATGTTGTTTGCGAGTGTCGTAATGTGTTTGTCGTGGAGTATGGTTTGCGGCGTGAATTTCGCGAGGGTCGCAGTTGCTGGCATGGAGCGCCTGCGGCGCTCCATGCCAGCAACTGAGACCCTGGCCCAGTGCCCTCGCTTTGCGAGGGCCTTGGCTCGCAGCGCGAGCCCGCAGCGTTAGCAACAACTCGTACGCTCACAACTATATATGTGATTAGCGACTTGCCCGTCAAAAATGACGGCAATAAAATTTCCATCCTGGCAATGCTTTTTGCCACACAATGCGAGGCTCTCTCCCCTCTACTTTATGTACCTCTTCCAACCCGCAACTTTCAGGCCTCACAATGAGTGCCTTTGGCCTCTAACCACTCTCTCAACCCTGTGTCTCTTTTTCCCCTCTCCCTTCCCTGTGTCTGTTTTCCCCTCTCTCTCTCCCCTCTACTTTATGTACCTCTTCCAATCCGCAACTTTCGGGCCTCACAATGAGCGCCTTTGGCCTCTAACCACTCTCTCACCCCTGTGTCTCTTTGCTCCTTCTCCCTCCCTTGGATTTGCATTCCCTTATCTCCCTCCCCTGTGTCTCTTTCCCCCTCTCTCATCCCTGTTTCTCATCCCCACTCCCTCCCCTGTGTCTCTTTTCCCTCTCCCCCTTTCCCTCCCCTGTGTTTTTCTCTCCGTTCTTCTCCTGTGTGCTCCTGTTTCCATTTACGGAAATGGGTTTCCGATTTATGGGCTTTAAATAAAATAATGGCTTAACGGCCGCAATTTTTTTTCTTGCCTAACTGTTCTGAGACCGGCAAAAAAAGGCAATTAAGTAGCAAATTAGCTTGCAAGGTCACTTACAGGCTCCCTGTCTCTCTCCCAGTGCTGTGTGTGAGGTTGTAAGCTTATTTTCTCATCAAATGCCATTTTTCGGAGGTCCCGAATGGCTTTTGAGTTAGGGGCTTGAAAAAAATGGCGCCCGTTAAACCCATCATTTTTTTGAAGCATGTAACTAAGCCAGTCACATACAGGCCTCCCGATGAGCGCCTTTGGTGCTCATCGCGAGCCGTGCAATGAGCTCCTTCGGTGCTCATTGCAGCCCCGTCAAGCCAGTCACATACGGACCTCACAATGAGCCCCTTCCGAGCTCATTGCGAGCCCCGCAATGAGAGCCTTCAGCGCTCATTGTAGCCCCATCAAGCCAGTCACATAGGCATCTTCGCGTTCATTGCAGCCCTTGTCAAACATAGTGTTACCAACAAACTCGCAATTACGACAACTATGAAAAATTATGGGGCAAAAAAATTTGAAGCCATGGCAATGCTGTTTGACACACAGTGTAAAGCTTTTTGTACTCTGAGGACCTTCTGCGCTAATTGCGAGCCTCTCCTCTCGTGTACTTTTGCTCCTCTGAGCACCTTCGTCACTCATCACAAAGAGATTTAGATAACTAATAATGAATGAATTGGTTACTGAATAAATCAATATAATTTACCTATTTGTAATTAATATATCCAGCAATAAATAGCCTAAAGAGCTAACAATCTGTTTGAATTTTCCGGCAGCATACAATGTACAGTTTAAGTGTTGGTGCCCTGATGATAAAGTGTAATGAATGTCCCAACTGTGCATTTGAAATAGGCAACTAACGTTAGCTTAGTTGTGTAAAGCGCCATTGTAGATTCGTAAGGTCATTAATGTGTTACGCGACTTGCGTCATTTGTAATAGTGTATTTTTTAGCTTGTATGTTCCTGTGCGAAAGTGCTACGCGGTTGGCAGTGTTTTGCACAGTCCGGGGTTGTGTAGCTTCGTTTAGATATTTTTGGGCAGTCATTTTTTTCTCGCTTATGCGATTGACTCCTGACTGTTTCCCCTTCTTGTGTTTGATGGGTTTTTTTTGTATTTTTTTTATTTTTGTAGTTTTTTTTGTGGTTTTTGGTTTTCGCGTTTCGGTTGTTAATTTCGTATTTTTCGTATCTCGTATTTTTAGTTTTTACTGTGTAATAGTGTATTTTGTACCTTGTACATTCCTGTGTGCAAGTGCTACACGGTTGGCAGTGTTTTGGGCAGTCCGGGGTTGTGTAGCTTCGTTTTGATTTTTTTGGGCAGTCATTTTTTTCTCGCTTATGTGATTGACTCCTGACTGTTTCCCTTTTGCTGTGTTTGATGTTTTTTTTTGTATTTTTTTTATTTTTGTAATTTTTTTTGTGGTTTTTGGTTTTTGCGGTTCGGTTGTTAATTTCGTATTTTTCGTATCTCGTATTTTTAGTTTTTACTGTGTAATAGTGTATTTTGTACCTTGTACATTCCTGTGTGCAAGTGCTACACGGTTGGCAGTGTTTTGGGCAGTCCGGGGTCGTGTAGACTCACTTAAAAAAAATTCTGCGGCCATGTTTTTTGCTGTGTGTGATGTTTTTTGTATTTAGAGTGTTTTTATTGGTTTTTGGTTTGCGTGGTTCGGGCGTTAACCTTGTATTTTTCCTATCTCATATTTATTTTTTCAAAGTCCCGCATCTCGTAGTGTATTTTTTCTAAGTCCCGTGTTTGTCAACTGCTTGCAGGCTGGCGATCCCGCGTTTACTAAGTGTTTAATGGCTAAGTCCTGCGTGTTTCTTTGCCTTCACTGTTCGCCTCGCTTCGAGAGGCAAGCAGGCAACGAGCACCTTCGGCACTCATCAACTATGTGCTGCGAGTTTTAGTGCCTTAACGGCTTGCCTCGCTCATCGCCTTAGTGCCACGCGTTAACAGCTCACCTCGCTTCGCCAGGCTCACAAGCGATGAGCGCCTTCTGCACTTATTGCCTAACTCGTAAACACCATGCAAAGCTTGGCAATGTCTCGTAGTTTGACAACTATTATAGGTGATCACATATTATAATTATCCAACTACGATTCGTCGTCACGCTGTGTTGCGTGGTGCGTACGACTTAGCAATGAGCGCCGCAGGCGAGCCGTTAAACCGTAGCACTTAGGCAATGAGCGCCGCAGGTGCTCATTGCCGGCGAGGTGAGCCATTAACTCATAGCACTTAGGCAATGAGGCAATGAGCGCCACACCGAGGCGACCCGTTAAACACGTCACACGCACGACTAAGAAAAATAAAACACCTCGGAACCAACCTTAACGTTACAAACACGCACTAAGAATCCGACTATAACGTAACAAACACCCATAAGCACTAAGAATCTGACTACAACGGCCCACCCGCACGCAACTAAAAACAGTGAAAACACACCAAATACTCACACAAACTACATAAAAAGCTTACCCATAGCAAGGGGGGGGCCCCAGGACCTCTGAAAGTGAAGTTACACCTCCATTTAAGTCCACATTCTCAAGTTCAGACACACGAAAATCTCCTAAGCACGAGAAAAAATGGCAGCCGAAAAAAAAGAAAACGAGGCTCACAGCCAAGCCACTTACAAATTAGCCAAGAAGGGATCCGAGATAAGCTCGGAAACCCGCATTAACCCCAGGGGATCCGAGATAAGCTCGGAGCCCTGCATTAACCCCACATTAACCATCGCAGTGGGGGTCCCGATTGCACGCGATCGGGGACCCCCGCTGCAATCAAAATTCCCGCGTTTAAAGGTCCTTAAAGGACCCGTTGTAAAAGAAAAAAATATATACACTGTCACCCTGTCAATCATGGGGGTCAATACAGAACCCCATAAAACCCTCATTAACCCTGTCACTCAGGGGGTCAATACAGACCCCCATAAACCCATTATTAACCCTGTCACTCATGGGGGTCAATAGAGACCCCCATAAGCCCTTCATTAAGCCTGTCACTCATGGGGGTCAATACAGACCCCCATACGCCCTTCCTTAACCCTGTCACTCATGAGGGTCAATACAGACCCCCATAAGCCTCTATTTAACCTGATCAGTCCCATAAGGGTATATTAACACCATTATGAGCCTGTTATAACACTACATTAACCACATAATTGCCATGATGGTCCTCAAGGACCATCATGACACTAAGTATAAAATACTGCACTATACCACCCCCAATAAAACATTAAATATCAACTAAACACCCTCTACACTAACCTATTAACATCTACACTACCTACCCCCTATTAACCCCCACCACTCTAATTACAGAAAATAAAAAGCCTAAAGTCACACAAAAAACTACATTACATAAAATAAAAAACCTTATTAAAAAAATAAGTCACAAAAAATAAAAAAAGGAACATTACAGAAAAAAAAAAACATTACAACGCCCACCCTCACTACAGAAAAAAATACACACCTGAAATGGAAATACATATAATACTAATACATATAATACAAATACATACAATACATACAATTACAATACAATTACATACAATTACAATACAATACACCCCTATCTAATATACATCACACAATCTATCTAAATAAATAGCATAATGTAATATACATCCTATCTATATAATAATACATCCCCAATCTATCTAAATAAATAACACAATTTAATATACAATACATCCTATGCTATCTATATAAAACGCATACCCCTAGCTAACATACAATAAATGTTATCTATATATTAACTAATCTAAGTCTAAGCTAAAATAAAATAATTAAGACCACTTACCTTTGCAGATGTCCATTGGGATCAGCCACCTACAAAAAAAAAAAAAAAATTAGTGCAACACGTTTACACTTCGAAAATAAACATTCTATACATTCTTAATATTCTACTCACCTTTCCGGCATGTCCCGTCCGGCATTCTTTTAATCCTTCTCCGGCGCGGCACCTGTTAAAAAAAACACAACATTAATAGACATACATCAAAATAAAATAAACATAATCTACATTCTACTTACCTCCCTGTGATGTCTCCGACCTCCCCTGGATCCTCTTCTGCCACGCCCTGTAAAAAAAATATATATATTTACTTACATCCACACTCCCGGACATCCCCGACGCTAATGAGGCTCCAGGAGACTTTTCCGGAAGAAAATAAGCAATGGCGCCTTCTGATTGGTTGAAAACGTTGCCTATCAAATTCACCCGATCATGAGGCGCCAATGTGTGAGTCAATCAGAGAGGGATACACCCTAAAATCCCACTCTGATTGGATAATGCACCTGTCAATCTTTATTTAAACCAATCACAAGGCGCAGATGCCTTCAGCCAATCACAATGAAATACACCCCCACAGGGTGATTGGTTGGAGCCTCTGCGCATTCTGATTGGTTGCACTGACCATAGCCAATCACAATGGAATACACCCTCACGTACTGATTGGTGAAGGATTTGCGCATTATCATTGGCTGCTGTTAATATCAATCAATATTACAGCCAATGGGAAGGTGCAGATGTCTTCACCAATCAGTACGTGGGGGTATATTCCATTGTGATTGGCTGATGGCAATAAAGCCTTAGGATTGGTTCAAATAAAGATAGACAGGTGTGTTATCCAATCACCGTTGTATTTTGGGGTGTATACTTTTTTCATTGGTTCACAAATGGGATCTTCTCATTGGCTGAATTTGATAGACAGCCTTTTCAGCCAATCACAAGCCGCCATTGCCAATTTTATTCTGGAACACTCCATAGGAAGGTCATTAGCGTCTGAGACATCCGCCAGGGTGGATGTGTGTCTCTTTTTTTTTTTTTTTCTTCATGCGAGGAGGCTGGAGACATCGCGGAAAGGTAAGCATAATGTAGATTGTGTTTATTTAAATTTGGTTTATGTTTACTAATGTTATTTTTTTTTTTTACAGGAGCAGCGCCGGACAAGACGCAAAAAGGGACGATGGAACATGGAGGACGTGACATGCTGGAAAGGTGAGAATAATATTTAGAATATTTAGAATGTTTAGGTATTTCATGTAAACATGCTTTTTTTACCGTAGGTTGCTGATCTGAAGAAACATCTCAAAGGTAAGTGGTCTTAATTATTTTATTGTAGCTTACAATTAGGGTAGCTCTATATATATATATATATATATACAGCAATTATTTCACATATGGTGGGCTAAGAGTGATAGAAGCCCTCCACAGTACAAAGTACAGTAGTACAAATAAGGAATAGTACATTAGTGATTCCACTTGAATGTCTAAAAATAAGTTGATAAAAAACGTATTTCCTGCTCAAATTTCTCAGAAACACAGTATATGCACTGCAATCTGGGAAAACTGGGCGGGACATGCAAATGAGGCCACATAATGCACCATCACTCTGTCAATCCAAACCATTTTAAACATGGCTCCTTTAATGCATATGCTTACTGTATTTCACAATTTTAGACATAGCAACGGATGGATTTTTAACAAACCAGGTCACTTAACCACATACAGTACTGTTTCACGGTTACTGCCGATCCTCAGTATGGTGTGAGTGCCTGGTTTGTGTGTTGATTGTTGTAAAGAGTATTTCTATACAGCAATTATTTCACATATGGTGGACTAAGAGTGATAGAAGCCCTCCACCGTACAAAGTACAGTAGTACAAATAAGGAATAGTACATTAGTGATTCCACTTGAATGTCTAAAAATAAGTTGATAAAAAACTTATTTCCTGCTCAAATTTCTAAGAAACACAGTATATGCACTGCAATCTGGGAAAACTGGGCGGGACATGCAAATGAGGCCACATAATGCACCATCACTCTGTCAATCCAAACCATTTTAAACATGGCTCCTTTAATGCATATGCTTACTGTATTTCACAGTTTTAGACATAGCAACGGATGGATTTTTCACAAACCAGGTCACTTAACCACATACAGTACTGTTTCACGGTTACTGCCGATCCTCAGTATGGTGTGAGTGCCTGGTTTGTGTGTTGATTGTTGTAAAGAGTATTTCTATACAGCAATTATTTCACATATGGTGGACTAAGAGTGATAGAAGCCCTCCACCGTACAAAGTACATTAGTGATTCCACTTGAATGTCTAAAAATAAGTTGATAAAAAACTTATTTCCTGCTCAAATTTCTAAGAAACACAGTATATGCACTGCAATCTGGGAAAACTGGGCGGGACATGCAAATGAGGCCACATAATGCACCATCACTCTGTCAATCCAAACCATTTTAAACATGGCTCCTTTAATGCATATGCTTACTGTATTTCACAGTTTTAGACATCGCAACAGATGGATTTTTCACAAACCAGGTCACTTAACCACATACAGTACTGTTTCACGGTTACTGCCGATCCTCAGTATGGTGTGAGTGCCTGGTTTGTGTGTTGATTGTTGTAAAGAGTATTTCTATACAGCAATTATTTCACATATGGTGGGCTAAGAGTGATAGAAGCCCTCCACCGTACAAAGTACAGTAGTACAAATAAGGAATAGTACATTAGTGATTCCACTTGAATGTCTAAAAATAAGTTGATAAAAAACTTATTTCCTGCTCAAATTTCTAAGAAACACAGTATATGCACTGCAATCTAAGAAAACTGGGCGGGACATGCAAATGAGGCCACATAATGCACCATCACTCTGTCAATCCAAACCATTTTAAACATGGCTCCTTTAATGCATATGCTTACTGTATTTCACAGTTTTAGACATAGCAACAGATGGATTTTTCACAAACCAGGTCACTTAACCACATACAGTACTGTTTCACGGTTACTGCCAATCCTCAGTATGGTGTGAGTGCCTGGTTTGTGTGTTGATTGTTGTAAAGAGTATTTCTATACAGCAATTATTTCACATATGGTGGGCTAAGAGTGATAGAAGCCCTCCACCGTACAAAGTACAGTAGTACAAATAAGGAATAGTACATTAGTGATTCCACTTGAATGTCTAAAAATAAGTTGATAAAAAACTTATTTCCTGCTCAAATTTCTAAGAAACACAGTATATGCACTGCAATCTGGGAAAACTGGGCGGGACATGCAAATGAGGCCACATAATGCACCATCACTCTGTCAATCCAAACCATTTTAAACATGGCTCTTTTAATGCATATGCTTACTGTATTTCACAGTTTTAGACATAGCAACAGATGGATTTTTCACAAACCAGGTCACTTAACCACATACAGTACTGTTTCACAGTTACTGCCGATCCTCAGTATGGTGTGAGTGCCTGGTTTGTGTGTTGATTGTTGTAAAGAGTATTTCTATACAGCAATTATTTCACATATGGTGGGCTAAGAGTGATAGAAGCCCTCCACCGTACAAAGTACAGTAGTACAAATAAGGAATAGTACATTAGTGATTCCACTTGAATGTCTAAAAATAAGTTGATAAAAAACTTATTTCCTGCTCAAATTTCTCAGAAACACAGTATATGCACTGCAATCTGCGAAAACTGGGCGGGACATGCAAATGAGGGCACATAATGCACCATCACTCTGTCAATCCAAACCATTTTAAACATGGCTCCTTTAATGCATATGCTTACTGTATTTCACAATTTTAGACATAGCAACGGATGGATTTTTAACAAACCAGGTCACTTAACCACATACAGTACTGTTTCACGGTTACTGCCGATCCTCAGTATGGTGTGAGTGCCTGGTTTGTGTGTTGATTGTTGTAAAGAGTATTTCTATACAGCAATTATTTCACATATGGTGGACTAAGAGTGATAGAAGCCCTCCACCGTACAAAGTACAGTAGTACAAATAAGGAATAGTACATTAGTGATTCCACTTGAATGTCTAAAAATAAGTTGATAAAAAACTTATTTCCTGCTCAAATTTCTAAGAAACACAGTATATGCACTGCAATCTGGGAAAACTGGGCGGGACATGCAAATGAGGCCACATAATGCACCATCACTGTCAATCCAAACCATTTTAAACATGGCTCCTTTAATGCATATGCTTACTTTATTTCACAGTTTTAGACATAGCAACGGATGGATTTTTCACAAACCAATATATATATAGATAGCATGTATTGTATATTAGATAGATAGGGGGATGTATTATTAGATAGTATTGTATATTAGATAGTGGTATGTATATTACATTATATAGTGGCATGTATATTAGATAGTGGCATGTATATTAGATAGGGGTGTATTGTATTTAATTGAATTGTTATTACATTAGATAGTGGGATTTATATTACATTAGATAGTGGGATGCATATTACATTAGATAGTGCCATGTATATTAGATAGTGGCATGTATATTAGATAGTGGCATGTATATTAGATAGGGGTGTATTGTATTTTTTTTTATTGTATTGTATTGTATTATATGTATGTATTATATGTATTTCATTTTCAGGTGTGTAATTTTTAAAAAAAAATTGTAGTGAGGGGTGGTTGTAATGTATTTTGTTATTTTATGTAATGTTCCTTTTTTTATTTTTTGTTACTTAGGTTTTTTTTTTGTTCTGTAATGTACATTTTTTATTTTTGTTTTTTCTTATTTTATGTAATGTAGATTTCTGATTTTTGAGGAATTTAGTTACTTGAGGCACACAGTACACTCACATTGTGTGACAAACAGCATTTCAACACTTTCTTTTATTGACTGTCATTTTTTGACGGGCAAGTCGCTAGTATATATATGTATACTGTATATCTTTGCATAAGATCAGAAAGAATGATCCAGCCCTTGAACAGGAAAAACAGAAAAACACAGAATGTGAGGAATTGACTCTGCTGGGTTTTGAACCCTGGTCCCCAGGCTGCTATACCTCTTCCCTATCACTGCGCCAGCCTGCCTCTTGCAGATTTGCCTGAGATCTGATACCTTGACTCTAAAAGCAATGCAATCAGTGACAACTCTCTTTAGCTGTGTCTGGTCAGCTGTCTGGTTCTTGGCCTATATAAGGCACTTCCTGTCTCTGTATCCTTGCCAGATTATTGTGTGGTTTCTGATCACTTCAATAAAGCTTGTTCCTGTTTCACCTACAAATTGCTGAACTGGATTATTGCTGACCTTGGCTGCTGGTCTCCACAACCTTGTGATTCCATATCATTACAGAATAATCTGGCCCTTTCATGGAGACCGCCGGGTCAGATTCTGCATTGGCCCAGCAGGTTGCTTTATTTGCAAGAACTGTGCAGACCAAGGCACAGACCATTCAAGTGCTGCAGGACCAGATAGCTGAACTGCAAAATAAAATTCAGTCAATGCACAGTGAGTATACCAGCTACAGGGCACGAGATGTTACACCTGCACAAGATGCATGCTTGCCCCTGCCAGAAAAGTTTGGAGGAGATCGCAAAAAATGTAGGGGTTTCCTAAATCAATGCCGTTTGCACTTCATGATGTTACCTCAACGATTTCCATCTGAAAGAGAGAAGGTGGGATTTATTTTTTCCTTATTCAAAGATGAAGCCCTGGCTTGGGGCTCCCCTCTTCTGGAACAGGACAGTCCAGTCTTGGGTAATCTAAATGACTTTCTTGAGGCCATGTGCCTAGTTTTTGATGACCCAAATCAATGTGCTACAGCAGAAGCCACTCTCCTTCATTTGCATCAAGGGAGGCGCTCTGTGGCTGAATATGCTGCTGAATTCAGACAGTGGGTTGCTGATACTACCTGGAACCAATCAGCCCAGAGGTTCCACTTCAGAAAAGGTCTCTCAGAAGCTATAAAAGATGAGCTAGCTCGTGTTGATCTTCCTGCTGACTTTGATGCATTTGTGCGTTTGGCTATCCGTATTGATCGGAGACTTTCTGAAAGAAGATTGGAAAGACAGGGCTCTTTTAGACCAAGTACTACTCCAATTTCCTATTCAAGAACTTCTACTCCGATCCCACAAACACCTACAGACTCTGAGCCAGAGGCTATGCAGGTAAATCTAATAAGAGGGCCATTATCCAACGAAGAAAAACAGTGGCGACGCACTCACAATTTATGCCTGTATTGTGGTAGTGCAGGGCACTATGCCATCAATTGCCCTAGCAAATCCAAAAGAACAATAGCTATGGCAGCTGAGGGTGCACAGATTCAACACAAATCCCAGATTTCAGATCAACTGAATTCCGTCACACAACCCTTGTTTTCTCTGGCTCATAATTGAAGAGGGTATGTTGACTCAACATCCTCATTTTGTGGTGCCTATCACTTTGCAATGTGGTGATCGTAAAATTTCAACTACAGCTATGATAGATTCTGGAGCAGGCGGAAACTTTATGGACATTAAATTTGCAGCAGGAAATAGAATTCAGTCTATCCCTAATTCTTCACCTGTGTTAATGGAGACAGTTGACGGTTCTCCACTTACGTCAGGCCCGGTTACACATGAGACTGTGCCCTTAATGTTGACTGTGGAAGTGAATCACCATGAGGCTATCTCTTTCCACCTAATTTCCTCAACACAGTTTCCAGTGATTTTGGGGGTACCTTGGCTTGCTCTGCATAACCCACAGATTGATTGGAAGATCAGAACTTTGTCCTTTCCTTCAGAACACTGCTTAATGAATTGTCAACCCTCTAAGGTAACACCTGTTTCCACAACAATTAATGAAATGGTTGCTACAAACTTGACTAAGCTTCCTCTACAATATCGGGATTTTGCAGATGTCTGTGATAAGAAGAATGCTGATCAGCTTCCACCACACAGGCCTTATGATTGCCCAATAGAGCTGTTGCCTGGGGCTGCTATCCCATTTGGCCGTATATATTCCCTTTCTGAGCCTGAATTGAAAGCTCTTCGTGAATACCTACAAGAAAATCTTGCCAAAGGCTTTATTCGACCATCTACTTCTCCAGCAGGAGCTCCTATTTTCTTTGTAGAAAAGAAAGATGGCAGCCTACGGCCATGCGTTGATTACAGGGACATTAATAACATCACTGTTAAAAACCGCTACCCCTTGCCTCTGATTCCTGAACTTTTGGAGAGACTTCACTCAGCTAAAATATTTACGAAGCTTGATCTTCGGGGGGCATATAATCTGGTTCGCATAAGACCCAATGATGAATGGAAAACAGCTTTCAGAACCAGGTACGGGCATTACGAATATCTAGTAATGCCTTTTGGGCTGTGTAATGCCCCTGCAACTTTCCAGCATCTTATCAATGATGTACTACGAGATCTCCTGGATCAGTTTGTTGTGGCATATTTGGATGATATCCTAATATTCTCTGATAATCTTGAAAACCACAGAAAACAGGTCCGTATAGTTCTAGAGCGCCTTCGTACCCACCGCCTATACATTAAACTAGAAAAATGTGAGTTTGAACAAACAGAAATTCAATTCCTGGGGTATGTAATAACTCCCAAATGTTTAAGTATGGACGCAAGTAAAATTAAAGCTGTGCTGGACTGGCCCATCCCCAAGAATGAAAAAGATGTTCAGAGATTTGTGGGGTTTGCCAATTTTTACAGGCGTTTCATTAAGAATTTCTCTGCCGTTATTACACCGATCACTGAACTCACACGTAAAGGGACTCCTTTTCAGTGGTCCGATAAGGCGGATACCGGATTTTCCCGATTGAAGACTCTGTTTACCTCTGCCCCTGTCCTGGTACATCCTCAGCCGGAATTACCATTTATTGTGGAAGTTGATGCTTCTGATTCAGCTGTTGGTGCTATACTGTCTCAAAGGACTGGACCTAAGATGCTGTTACATCCGTGTGCCTTCTATTCCCGCCAGATGGTGCCAGCAGAAAGAAACTATGACATAGGGAATAAAGAACTTTTGGCTATAAAAGCTGCCTTCACCGAATGGAGACATCTCTTGGAGGGAGCTACCCATCCAATTACTGTCCTCACAGATCACAAAAATCTGGAATGTATTCGATCAGCAAAGAGACTGTCAGCCAGACAAGCACGCTGGTCCCTATTCTTCTCGAGGTTTAATTTTTTGGTTACATACCGTCCTGGCTCCAAGAATGGTAAGGCGGATGCCTTGTCTAGAATAGCTGACCCCCTCCATACTACCGTAACCAAGACCACCATCTTGCCGGAGGATATATTTATAGGAGTTACATTTCCTTCTGATGTCTCGCATTAAAAAGGGCTACGCTGAAGACCCAGCTCTTCGTGATCCTCCTCGTGACCTCCATATGACGATGCTTAATGGGTTTTGGATTTTTCAACAACGTCTGTTTGCTCCCGAGTCAGTGCGACTGGACCTTTTACGTCTCTACCATGACTCAAAACCAGCAGGTCATCCAGGAATCCGAAAGACGCAAGACCTACTTGCCCGATCCTTTTGGTGGCCGAAGTATCATGAGGATGTTAAGAAGTATGTGTCCTCTTGTGATGTATGTGCCAGACATAAGACTCCTCGCTCATCCCCTGTTGGCTTGCTTCAGCCTCTTCCGATTCCTCATCGTCCCTGGGGATCTATATCCATGGACTTTATTGTGGAACTACCTCCCTCTAAGGAACACACTACCATTCTTGTTGTTATGGACAGGTTAACTAAGATGGGTCATTTCATACCAGCTCGTGGTCTCCCTTCAGCTAAACAGACGGCTGACCTGGTTATTCGGGAAATATTTCGCTTGCATGGAGTGCCTGATGAAGTAGTTTCTGACAGGGGAGTGCAGTTTACATCTCGTTTTTGGAAACATTTTTGTTCTAATCTAGGTATTAATGTAAATCTGTCGTCAGCTTTTCATCCGCAAAGTAATGGACAGACTGAGCTAACCAACCAGACTTTGGAGCAATATTTGCAGTGCTATATTAGTTACCTGCAGGATGACTGGCTGGATTTTCTACCCACGGCGGAGTTTGCCTATAACAATGCCCAACACTGCTCCACTTCTTTGAGCCCATTTTTTGCCAACTACGGTTACCATCCGACCTTTCTAGTCAGTCTCCCAATTACTACTTCCATTCCTGCTGTCACTGACCGGCTAACCGCCTTACGTGATTCCCAAGCACTGTTGAAAGAGACTCTTTTGGAGGCTCAGGAATGTTACAAAAGAGCTGCTGATACGCATAGAAAGGAGGCCCCAGTCTATTACGTTGGTGACAAGGTGTGGCTGTCAACAAAGAATCTTAAGCTTCGGATTCCTTTTCATAAATTGGGTCAGAGGTTCATGGGACCTTTTGAGATCATTGCTCAGATCAATGCTGTCACTTTCCGTTTGCAACTCCCGAATTCCATGAAAATACATCCAGTTTTTCACGTTGCACTGCTTAAACCTTTTCATGAAAATACTTTCCCTGGCCGAGCCCTGCCTGCCCCACCTCCAGTCCTCGTGGATGGTGAGGATGAGTACGAAGTGGAAAAAATTCTTGACTCAGGATCTTCTGTAACAAGCTTCAGTATCTGGTTCACTGGAAAGGCTATGGTGAGGAGGAGAGTTCGTGGGAACCAGTGGACAATATTCGTGCTCCTGATCTCCTTCGGTCTTTTCATGTGCAGTACCCTGCTAAACCAGGTAATAGGGCATCCAGAGGCTGCACCTATAGAGGCGGGGGTAATGTGAGGAATTGACTCTGCTGGGTTTTGAACCCTGGTCCCCAGTCTGCTATACCTCTTCCCTACCACTGCGCCAGCCTGCCTCTTGCAGATTTGCCTGAGATCTGATACCTTGACTCTAAAAGCAATGCAATCAGTGACAACTCTCTTTAGCTGTGTCTGGTCAGCTGTCTGGTTCTTGGCCTATATAAGGCACTTCCTGTCTCTGTATCCTTGCCAGATTATTGTGTGGTTTCTGATCACTTCAATAAAGCTTGTTCCTGTTTCACCTACAAATTGCTGAACTGGATTATTGCTGACCTTGGCTGCTGGTCTCCACAACCTTGTGATTCCATATCATTACACACAAAAAAGTAGTTTCAGCTTCTCTTGAGTCTTGTCAATTAGGTTCAGAACCTCTGACTTTATTTTTGCATATGCAAATGACCCTTTCTGGTTTTTGCCACAAGTGGGCTAAAAGAGTGCTGTTCTCTGAGAAGGTGACCAGGCTTATAGAACAAACCTACTTAGGTGTTGTTCATACTCAGATTGGGGGTCTCTGGTTTTCTTTTGGCTTATTCAAATGATCCTAGAGGCTTAGTCTACTTAAGGCTGATAGGGGACTCCAGATGTGTACTCTTTGCTTACTGTGTCTTAGGGAGTGCCCATTGACCTCAACGAGAAAGCCCAAGAGAGGCTGAAATGTACGTCTGGGGTTTTCTGTTTATCCTGTTCAAGTATTTTGGGGGTGGATCACCCTTTTCAATGAGACCAGAATGATATGTTGGTTTTTTTGTCATTCAGTCACATCTGGCTCTTTTGTCCCTATGGACTGCAGCATGTCATGTACATCTCTCAGTTACTGACCCTCGGAGCTCCATCAAGTTCATGTTCATTACTTCAGTAACTCATCTATCCATCTCCTCTTCTTGTTCCTTAAATATTTCCCAGCATCATAGTCTTCTCTAGGGAATCCTTCCATCTCATGTTATGACCAAAATATTTGATCTTCAGTCTTATCATCATACCTTCTGATGAACAGTTTGTCTTAATTTCCTGAAGTACTGATTTATTGGATCTTCTTGAAGTCCAAGGGATTCTAAGTAGTTTTCACCAACACCACAATTCAAAGGGGTCAATTCTATGGTGCTCAGACTTCTTTATAGTCCAGCTCTCAGTATAATACCATAATACCAAAATTCTAACTATGTGGACCTTTGTTGATAATTTAATATCTTTACCTTTTATTACCTTGTACAAGCTTGCTTTAGCTTTCCTGCCCAGAAGCAAACTTCTTTTAATTTCATGACTCCAGTCACTATCTGCTAAGATCTTGGATCCTAGGAAAATACAATCTGACTCTGCCTCCTCTTCTTCCTGTATATTTGCCAGGAACTGAGATTGCCGTTTGCCATGATCTTTGTCTTTTTAACTGTGACCAGCCAATTTTTGCACTCTTTTCTTTTACCCTCATCAATAAGTCCTTTAGTTCCTCTTCACTTTCAGCCATCAGAGTTGTATCATCGGCGTATCTTAGGTTGTTGTTATTCCTTCCAGCAATATTGATTCCGGTTTTGGATTCATCCAGTCCAGCACATAGTAACTTTTTTGAAACCTTGTTAATTAGTTAGCTTTTATTGTACTATACTGTGTTATGTATCCCACCTTTTCACACCCCTCCTATTCACACCTCCACATTCAGTCTTAACAAATGTTCTTCTTATATGTATATGTACTGGCTCAGTCCCTCATCTCTGCCTCTCATTTCAGCTTTAACTACCTCCATCTTGAAACATACCACCTCTCTCTGGACTTTCTAACTAAAATAGTTTTCTCTGACCTCCCTCCCTGTCCCTCACCCGCCCACCCCTACATTCTCTTAATTTATAGAAACTACAATGACTTGCACCAGCTCAGTCAACATCACCTGCTAAAAACACATTAGTAAAGTCATAAAAACTCTTAGCTACTCACCCACCACAACCATTCTGATAAACCTTATCACACTCTCTTCCCCTGCTCCTTAATCTATATTACTACAACTATCATATCTTAGGATAATAATTCTTCTCCACACAATCATCTAATCTTTTGCCTGAGCTTACACACTGTATCACACTGCTTTCTTCCTCTTCCTCTTTCTTATAACCTACCACCTCTCTCTCAGACTTTCCTTTGCAGCATCTCCATATCACGTTCATCTCCCTCCTCCAGTCACCATCTCATCCCCTCCCTAACACTCACAAGCAGAAACACCACTGTAAGTCCCCGTCCCATCTTACTCCTCCTTCTCCTGGCTGCGAGAGATATATTCCCTAACCCAGGTCCCTCACTCATCTCCACTTGCTGTTAGCTATGCTCTGGTCCAAGGCCAGCAAACACCCATAACACCCAGAATTTTAAATCCATAACTTGTCACAAACCTTCTACTCTACCTTTCTCCTGCGTCCTCTAAAATGCATGGTCTATCTGCAATAAACTCACTTTCACTCATGACCTATTCATTACAAACTCCCTCAATCTACTGGCTCTCACTAAAACCTGGCTCTCTTCCTCAGACACTGCCTCCCCTGCAGCACTCTCTCATGGTGGATTTCACCTTAGCCACACACCTAGACCTGGGAACAAACAAGGTTGTGGTGTGGGTGTATTGCTTTATTATTAACTTTTATTTGTAACGCGCCAACATATTCCGTAGCGCAGTACAGGGGATACAAAACAAGGATAAATACAGCATTAACAACCTTCCAAAAATAGCTTTCCACTCCCTGTACATTTCACCTCATACAGCCTGTCCAATCCCTCCAATTCTCATCCTTTGAGCTTCTCCCCTATCTCTCTACATGTCGCTGTGATCTATCGCCCGCCAGGCACTCCCTCTCACTTTCTTGATCACTTTTCCGTCTGGCTCCCTCACTTTTTCTACTCCAACATTCCTTCAGTGGTAGTTGGAGATTTTAACATCGCCGTTGACACTCCCACCTCCACAGCAGCAGCTAAACTGCTTGCATTCACCTCTTCCCTTGGCCTCTCACAACTAACAGATTCTTCAACTCATCATGCTGGACATCCTCTTGGCCTTATCTTCACCAATCTCAGCCCAACCTCCAACAAGTCATCCACCCACTCCCTCTATCTGACCATCACTTCCTTACCTTCAACCTCACCACATCTTCCTCTCACTACCCTTCTCCAACCCCTGCCATCATCACCCACAGAAACCTGCTAGCACTTGACCCTGCACAGCTCTCCACTATTATCCAACCCCTTCTCAGCTAAATCACCAACCTCAACTGTCCTGACACTGCAAACTCACACTACAACTCAACTTTCTCTTCCACCCTTGACACTCTTGCCCCCATAACCACACACAGACGCCATCACTCTAATCCACAACCATGGCACACTAAGCAAAAATGATACATCCAGAGATGCTCCCGCACTCCTGAACAACTTGGGAGGAAATCACGCACTTTTCCTCCACTACAAGTATATGTTACACTATTATTCCTTTGCCCTCAACTTCGCCAAACAGCACTACTTCACATCACTTATATCAACTCTGTCCTCCACCCCAAACGTCTGTTCACCAGTTTCAATACTCTCCTCTGCACACCACCTCCTCCCATCCCTTCCTCTCTCACAGCTGAAGACTTTACCAACCAATTAATGCATAAAATTCAGAACATTCGCAATGAACTCTCCTCTCATAGTGGCTCACACACTCCACCCTCTCAACTAACCAACAACACCCAGTCTTCTCCCTTCCCCAATCCCACATCCACTTTAAACTACTTTGACCCGGCTACAGAGGCTGAAGTCTCCAGCCTCCTATCATCCACTTGCCTCCCTACCTGTTCTCTGGATCCTATTCCATCTCAGCTCATCCCTCCCCTCTCTACCGCACTAATCCCAGCACTCACACATATTTTCAACCTTCCCCTCAAAACTGGTATGTTTCCATCTTCTCTAAAACATGCCATAATTACACCCACCCACAAAAAAACCTCATCTGACACTGATGTCGCATCTAACTACCGCCTTATCTCTCTACTTCCCCTGGCTTTCACACTGCTGCAGTCTACAACCACTTTACCAGCTTTATTTACCAATGACTTGCGCTCTGCCAAATCAAAAGGTCACTTTTCCATTCTTCTTCTTCTAGATCGCTCTGCTGCCTTTGACACAGTCGACCATCCACTTCTACTCCATATGGTCTCCTCCCCTAGTATTCGAGACACTGCTCTTGCGTGGTTCTCATCATACCTACAAAATCGATCATTCAGTGTCTCCTTCTCTGGCACCTCTTCTTCTCCTCACGCCCTGTCTGTTGGCATAACCCAAGGATCAGTTCTAGGCCCCCTCCTCTTCTCCATCTACACATCCTCACTTGGTATCCTAATAAACTCTTTTGGGCTGCAGCATCATCTATATGCAGATGACACTCAAATTGATCTCTCTACACCAGATCTATCCCCCTCTCTTCTAACACACGTATCCAACGGCCTCTCTAGTATATCCTCTTGGATGTCCACCCACCATCTCAAACTCATCATGTCTAAGACTGAACTCCTAATCTTCCCTCCCTATACCACTCAATCAATTCCTCACATCTCTCTCACTATCAACAACAACATCATCACTCCCACCTCACAAGCCCATTGCCTTGGGGTTCCACTGGACCCCACCCTGTCTTTCATCTCTCACATACAGTCACTAACAAAATCTTGCCTTCTCCATCTAAAAAACATCTCTAGAATGCGCCACTATCTTACACAAGACACAACTAAAATCATAATACGCTCTCTTATCATCTCTTGACTTGACTAATGCAAATCGTTTCTTGCTGGCCTACCCACCACCCAAGTATCCCCACTTCAACCCATAATGAATGCCTCTGCTAAACTGATCTTCTGTACACAACGTTCAGTGTCAGCATCACTTGTCTGTCAATCATTACACTGGCTTCCCTTAGCCTCTAGAATAACATTTAAAATCATGACCCTAATTTACAAAGCCCTCAACAACAGCGCACACCCTTATATCTCTGCTCTCATCTCCAAATATTCCCCCACTTTTCGTTCTGATAATGACCTTCTTCTTTCTACAACTCTTGTCACCTCCTCTCACCTTCAGGACTTTTTTCATGCTGCCCCTATTCTCTGCAACTCCTTGTCTAACTCCACCATACTATCCTTCCTCAAAAAATTCAAAACCTCAATAAAAACACATTTCTTTAAAGAAGAGTATCACCTTCCATCCTAACACGCTCAGCACCTCTCTCTCCCTCCTGTACCACACACAATACCTTTAGGCTGTAAGTCTGTGAGTTTCAATCCTGCAAGGTGCTTTGGGGAAAGCATTTTGGACACTTGATTCCAAGCTCAAAAACAGGGCCCTCCATGCTTTGCTATGTGTTAAGTTGTATTTAACTTTGACTGGAACTTAACTTCTATGTACAGCGCTACGGAATATGTCGGCACGTTACAAATAAATGATAATAATAATAATCAAGAGGTCCTTTAGTTCCTCCTCACTTCACTCCAGCCATCAAAGTAGTATCATCAGCATATCTGAGGTTGTTGATATTTCTTCCAGCAATATTAATTCTGGCTTTGTATTCATCTAGTTCCCATGTTCGGTTCTGATCGTGGCTTCTCGGTCCACAAACAGATTCTTCAGGAGGATGAGATGATCTGGCACTCCCATCTCTTTAAGAAAATGACACATCTTGTTGGGATCCACGCATTCAAAGGCTTTAAAATAGTCTATGAAGCAGAAGTAATTGCTTTTCTGGAACTTTCTTGCTTTCTCTAAAATCCAGCGGACATTGGCAATTTGATCTCTTGTGCTTCTTCCTCTGCAGAAACCTGCTTGCACATCTGGTAGTTCCCAGTCCATATATTGTTGGTGTTGAGCTTGTAGAATCTCAAGCGTTGCCTTGCTGGCATGTGAAATGAGCACAATTGTTTGATAGTTGTAGCACTCTTTGGCACTGCTTTGTTTGGGATTGGGATTTAAACTGACCTTTTCCAGTCTATTGGACATTTTTGAGTTTTCCAAAAGTGTTGGCATAAGGCAAGCCAAACTTTCACAGCATCTTGTAGAATTTGGAATATTTCAATTGGGATTCCATCACCTCCTATGGCCATAATATCAGCAAAACATCCTAGGGCCCATCTTACTTCGCTCGTCCTGGCTCCAGGACTTTGGACAGTTAAGATCTTCCCTGTATAGATCTTCAGTGTATTCCTGCCACCTCTTTTTTATCTGACCTTCTTCTGTTAAGTCCCTACCATTTTGTCTTTTATCATGCCCACTTTGGCATGAAAAGTGCCTTTTGAGATTCCCACTTTTCTTGAAGAGGTGTCTTGATTTACTCATTCTGTTATCTTCTTTGATGTCTTTACATTGTCCATTGTAGAATGTCTCCTTGTCTCTTCTTGCTATCCTCTGGAATTCTGCATTCAGTTGGATAAATCTTTTCCTGTCTCCACTACCTTTCAATTTCCTTCATTCCTGCACTACTTTCAAAGCCTCATCAGGTAGCCAGTTTGCCTTTTTACTTTTCTGTCTTTTAAGGATATTCTTTGTTGCTGTTTTCTTGAATAATGTTGCAAACTTCCAAAGTTCTTCAGGCATTCTATCTTCCATGTCTATCGAGTGTCTATCATGTCTATCCCTTAAATCTATTCTTTACTAACACTTCATATTCACAAGGAAAATTATTTATGTTGTATCGGCCTGGTCTAATGATTTTCCTCTTTTCTTTAGTTCAATTCTGAACTTTGCAATATAAAGCTCATGGTCTGAGACACAGTCAGCTCCAGGAAGCTTCCGCAGCTGGGTGTCCTTTCGGCTTTGGCCCAAACACTTCATTAGAGCTGTACAGTAACCTTAACAATAAACTAACCTATCTGAACTTCATCCACAAGCAGTGCAAACTCTAACTGTCATGACAAATCACTTTTCATCAAGAGTAATGATGTGACATCTCACAAGGAATGCTTAGTTGTGACCACAGTCAATGGGGTCTGACTACTATCATCATCTCTATAGGAGATTGCATCCACATAAATATCCCATTCATCCTGTATAAAGGTTTCATCAGGTTATAACTGATTGTTAGGATATCATGATGTCTGATCACATACCCATTAATGTCATAATGCCATAATGTCTGTTGCTTACATCAGACTAAAATTTCCGTTCTCAGATTGATAAGGGGATGACATAGTTAATTAACAGATGTATTAATGATGGCTGGAAATAATTGGCCTCTTTGGCACTTTGATAGTCCCATGTCTGCATTGGTATGAGTTAAACTGTGCAACAGAAATTTTATTGAACATGCTATAGGATAATTTAATTGTGCGGGTGATCAGTCTTCTGAGGAAATGTCATTGATGGAATGTCTACCTGATAGCCGCTTTGTACATATGTCACTCACATTATTTCATACCACTGCTTGCAGATCAAGTGGATGCCTTCATGGTCCTGAATTGTTCATAATGAAATCAAAAAAGAAAAAACATCATAATAGGAAAAACAAAAATAGAAACTGCGCCATCTCTTCACCAAAGGGATTCCCAGTGACCATCAATTGGTGAAATGCTCAATATAACCCTACATGTCCACAGAGAAAAGGATCATGGACTCTGTGATGGGGGTAGCCATCTGCTAACAAAACATCACCATCACATAGGCCATAATCTATTACTTTGAAGCCAGGCTAGATTATGTTAACACTTGGACCAATAAATTGTCACTGAGAAATGCTGTTGAGAATGTAAAGCCCTCTGTGCAGCCCTTATCTCCTTCTCCGTCATGCCAAATGGCCCCCACCCCCAGGCCACTGCACCTAATCCCTTGTTGGGGGGGGAGAAATCACCCAGGAGACATCAGCACTGGTGAAGGATTAGCCATGGAGGAAGGAAAGGAGAGGCTAGGCTGTAGGTGAGCAGGAGAGGCCTCTGTGGTAGTGGATGTGGTGCTAGCCACCAGAGCATGATAGGCAATGTCCATGCTGAGCTTGGTTAGAGCACTCTGGTTATGCACTGCCTTGAGCAGCCTTACTATATACTGTAGGACTCCACCTGCTGGTAGTGTGTCCTCACATCCCTCTGGACCCTCGTGAGGCTGCCTCCCACGAAGGCTTGGTTGGAGGAGACATTGGTCTGAATCCCCCACATAGAGTCTCTACAGTCTCTCATCAAGACTGGCATCTCCCCCATGGTGGCCTCCAAAGGTGGACGTAGGGATAGAGGTCTCTGTTGAACGGGAATGCTGATGGAAGGAGGCGGTGGTGGTGAACCAATGGAGAGGTGCAGGGACCAGGTGCTGGTGGTTGTGGGCCTGTTGGTGTTGGTGGCCAGGATGTGGCAGTGGTGGGAGGAGAAGCTGATGAAGGTGGTGGCTTGGCCCTTGTGACGGTCCAATATGAGGGCTCGGATGGTGAATCTATCTGGAGGAGGAGGGGGCCAGTGGGATCAAATGCCAGGGGTCTAGGAAGTCCCCCCATTGACCACATAAAGATGGAGTCTCCTCTTCATCCCCTGGGCTCCTCGATCCTCTCCTGGGCTTCTCCTCCTGACATGGATCCTGGTGGGCGGGGGCACCTCCAGCAGCCTGTGGCACCGACTGAGCCGAGACTGCAGCCTGAAGTGGAAGCAGATCTCCTGCTAGCTGTAATGAGAGAAGAATTATATCTGGTTAACAACATTGTATGATCATATCATTGATGTGTGTTCCTATCTATCTGCTAATAGCTAATGTTTGAAGCTATCCTTTGCTTGATTTGATTGTTGCTTTGTCATCTGAGCTTGTGTGTTATTGACTCATTAGAATATCTTGATTGTTGCTGCGGGCTTGCCTCTGCAGCACATGCATATACATTCTCTGTATGAGTTGCTGCTCATTGTGCCATACTAAACAATCAGTGAGCATCTCTCAGCAATAGTTGTTAACCCACTTGTTGCTGAGAGGTGATCCCTGCTGGGCTATTAATCAACTTCATATCCATCCCTACAGAATCTGTATCTGTATATGCTGCAGTGGCCATACACATTGAAGTGAATTGCAGCACTTAGTGATATTGCTCCACTGGAAAGGGAGTTGGTGCTCACGGAGCACAGTTTAGCTGGGCCTAGTATGGAGGGAGGAGCTGGGGCTAGTGAGGATGGCCAGGGAGGTAGCTGGGTGACAGTTAGAAGGGGAATCAGGGGGTACAGGAGGAGGCAGGCCAGTTCTGAGTTGGCAAACACCAACAGATTTGCCAGATTGAGTGAAACTGTTGGGGATGTCCATTCAGGAATGGCAATGCCAGATAGAGCTGTTCCCTCTAACAGCCGGGAGAACAGTTCTACTGGAGGAGAGGGAGGGCAGAATAGGCAGAGCAACAGACATGTTTTGGTGGTAGGGGACTCTATTATTAGGAAGGTAGACAGGGTAATTTGTCACCCAGATCCCAGCAATCGAACAGTTTGCTGTCTCCCGGGTGCTCGGGTTCGGCATGTTGTGGATCGAATGGATAAATTATTGGGAGGGGCTGGTAATGAACCGGCGGTCTTGGTACACATTGGTACCAATGACAAAGTTAGTGGAAGATGGAGCGTCCTAAAGAATGATTTTAGAGAATTAGGGAATAAGCTTAAAGCAAGGACCTCCAAGGTAGTATTTTCTGAGATACTACCAGTGCCACGTGCTAGCCCAGGGAGGTAGAAGGAGCTTAGGGAGGTTAATGCGTGGCTAAAAAAGTGGTGCAGTGCAGAGGGTTTTGGGTTTTTAGAGCACTGGGCTGACTTCTCACTTGGGTACAATCTCTATAGCAGGGATGGATTGCACCTTAATGATGAGGGCACTTTTGTGCTAGGGGATAGGATAGTAGAATGGCTGGGGGAGTTTTTAAACTTGTAGGTGGGGGGGAGAGACTATATAGAAGTATTGGGGTAAATAGGGTAGAGAGGGAAAGGGATGAATTATTTACCCATGGGGGAGGAGAAGGGGGGAGGGTTACAATAGAAAGTAGGGAGGTATTAATAGGGGCCTCAAATACAGTGGCAGGCACTTCACAACAGCAGAGCCATAGCAACATAAAGTGTATGATTGCAAACGCAAGAAGTTTGCCTGGGAAAATGGATGAGCTAGAAATATTAGCAGTACAAGAAAAATGGGGCTTAATAGGCATTACGGAAACATGGTGGGATGAATCTCATGACTGGACTGTTAATCTGGATGGTTATAACCTATTTAGGAAAGATAGGGGAAATGGTAAAAGAGGAGGAGGGATCTGTCTTTATGTTAAGCCTGAATTTAAGCCTATAGTTAGAGAAGATATTTATGCTGGCACTAACGGCATCATTGAATCCTTGTGGGTTGAGCTAAATAGTGGAGGAGCTAATTCTAAACGCATATTGGTGGGAGTATGCTATAAACCCCCAAATATAGCTGAAAGTGAGGAAATACAATTATTGTTACAGATTGGAAATGCAGCTAAGCATGGGCAAGTTCTAATAATGGGAGACTTTAATTACCCTGACATAAACTGGATAAACGAGACCAGCAGCTCAGCTAAGGGGAGCAGGTTCTTGAGTACACTCAGGGATCATTATCTAGCCCAGGTAATACAAGAACCTACTAGAAATGGGGCCATCTTGTATTTAGTCATCACAAGTAATATTGATATAATATCAAATGTAAAAATAGGGGAACCCTTGGGGTACAGTGATCACAACACAGTCTCATTTGAGATTGAATACAAAAAACAGAGTTGTAAGGGGCCAACAAAAACTCTAAATTTTAAAAGGGCTAACTTTAATGGGCTACGGGCAGCAATACAACATATAGACTGGGACAAAGAACTTACAGGGAAGAATACTGAAAATAAATGGACAACATTCAAATCCTTACTAAATAAAAATACTCATCAGCATGTACCATGTGGAAATAAAATGAATAGGAGTAAATCACATCCCATGTGGCTTAACAATGACTTAAAGATCATGATGAGGAAAAAGAAATATGCATTTAAATTATACAAGAAGGAGGGAACAGAGGCAGCTTTATGCGACTATAAGGAAATCAACAAGGCTTGCAAAAGGGCTATTAGACTGGCTAAAATAGAAAATGAGAAGTCAGTTGCAATGGAAAGTAAGACTAACCCTAAAATATTTTATAAATATATTAATGGGAAGAAGGCCAGGAAGGAATCGATAGGACCATTACAATGTGACACAGGCCATCTGATAATTAGTGACCAGGAAAAGGCAGATGAGCTAAATAGGTTCTTTTCGTCGGTTTACACAAGGGAGGTACCAGTGGTTGGGACACTGCAACATAATGGGGCTACACTACCTTTACTAAATAATTGGTTAACACAGGAAGAAATACAAAAGAGGTTGGAGAAAATAAATGTTAATAAAGCCCCAGGTCCTGATGGAATACATCCAAGGGTACTGAGGGAGCTGGGTTCTGTAATAGCCAAACCATTATATCTAATCTTTAAAGACTCACTCACTACAGGGTCTCTACCAGATGACTGGAGAAAAGCAGAGGTGATACCTATATTTAAGAAAGGATCTAGAGCAAATCCGGGGAATTATAGACCAGTGAGCCTCACTTCTGTAGTTGGGAAGCTTTTAGAAGGGTTAATAAGGGACAGAATACAAGAATATGTCTATTTGAACAGGATCATAGGTAGCAGTCAACATGGATTTATGAAGGAAAGGTCGTGTCAGACCAATCTAATTAGTTTTTATGAGGAGGTTAGTAGGAACTTGGATCAGGGCAACTCAGTGGATGTAGTCTTTTTAGATTTTTCAAAGGCATTTGATACAGTGCCACATGGAAGACTAGTGAGCAAACTAAGGGATACAGGAATTGCAGTAAATATCTGCTCATGGATCGAGAGCTGGCTAAAAGACAGGAAGCAAAGGGTTGTTGTAAATGGAACATACTCCGATTGGTCTAATGTGATAAGTGGGGTTCCTCAGGGCTCAGTATTGGGTCCTCTCCTTTTTAACATATTTATTAATGACATTGAAGTAGGACTCGAATGTAGTGTCTCCATTTTTGCTGATGACACTAAGTTGTGCAAGGTAATAAAATCAGATAATGATGTACTTTCCCTACAAAAGGATTTGCATAAATTAGAGAAATGGGCGGCTAAATGGCAGATGAGATTTAATACAAATAAATGTAAGGTTATGCATTTGGGAAGGAACAATAGCCAAGCAATCTATAATCTTAATGGAGCAAATCTAGGGGTATCAGATATTGAAAGGGATTTGGGAGTGCTTATGGACAACCACCTAGGTAACAGCGCTCAAAGCCAAGCAGCGGCTGCAAAGGCAAATAAAATATTAGCATGTATTAGGAAGGGTATAGAAGCCAGGGAAGCAAATATAATTCTGCCACTATACAAATCTCTAGTACGCCCTCATTTGGAATATGGAGTACAATTTTGGGCACCACCTCATAAAAAAGACATTTTAGAGCTGGAAAAAGTACAGAGAAGGGCTACAAAACTAATAAGGGGAATGGAGGGGCTAAGTTATGAAGAAAGACTAACAAAATTAAACTTATTTTCGCTAGAAAAAAGGCGTCTAAGAGGAGATATGATTACGTTATATAAATACATCCAGGGTCAATATAAGGCTTTGTCAAGTAAACTTTTTGTAGCAAGAGATTTTCAACTGACAAGAGGACATCCGTTGAGGTTAGAGGAAAAAAGATTTCACCTTAAACAAAGAAAAGGGTTCTTCACAGTTAGGGTGGTTAAACTGTGGAATTCTCTACCAAAGGAGGTGGTGACAGCGAATTCGATAGACAACATCAAAAAGGGGTTAGATATATTTCTGAATAAAGAGGGCATTCAAGGCTATCCTAGATAACTAGCAAGGAATATTGATCCAGGGAGAAATTTGATCGCCAGTTTCTGGGGTCAGGAAGGAATTTTGCTTTTTTTTCCCCTTATGAGACAATTGGCAAAGTTTCAATGGGTTTTTTTTTTATGTTTGCCTTCCTCTGGATCAATTAACAATAATAATAAATAGTCCAAATTAAAAAGATCAATAGAGATCTAAAAAGGTTGAACTTGATGGACTAACTCTATTCATCCTCCAATACTATACTATTAATAATTATTTAATCAATAATTTAATTAATAACTAATCCGCATATTGCAAATCAGAGGAGATCTTAACAGGTTGAACTTGATGGACTGAAAGTCTTTTTTCAACCTTAATTACTATGTAACTATGTAACATAACTATGGTGTATATATATCTGCTATTTGCTGCGTGTATTTCTCACAGATATGATGCTGTTCAACATTGAGTGTGATATATAAGGGTCCTGGGTTTTATGAGGGATAGATGATCCATCTATCCCTAGTCAAATCCAGGGAGCTGACATCTGATTATCATTGTTATGCAGCATTTCCATGATTAGTGTTATCTATGTGTGTGTGGTGTACATGTGGGTATATGTTGCTGTATGTGATATTCACCTGGCAAGGAGGCTGGATCCAGTGTAGCCACCAGGCTTGGAGCTCCGGGGACAGTCCCAGCTTCCGTCATCTCCTCCAGCATCCTCTTGACTGTCTGTACGGGACAGCTACTGTGGGGTCCCCACTTGTCAATGAGGCTCTATCATCCTACTGACCTTTGCCTGGCTGTCACCATAATGGTGCCTAACAGACCTCACATCCCAATGGCAATAACCCATCTCTGTTACTTTTTGCTGCTACCTCCTTCAAGGCTTGGCCTCTGGGTCCGTCCTTAACCTCCCTTCCCCCAGTAATAATATGAACACCTGCACAGATGGTATTGACGAGTACCACCATCTCCCCTGGCCTGTAGTGAGGGGCCCTGTTTTTGGCTCCAGCCTCTTGTCCTTCCAACTATGGTCTGGAAACTGGACCTCCCTGATCTGACTCTGAGGCCCAACCCACAGGGGATTAGGCCCCTCCCCTTATGACCCTGAACTACATGTGCCTACTACTATGGGCACATCGCTCCCTCTATCTACCTCACTAGCCCTCCCCCTCCACTCCGACCCTTTCTACATCCCCCTTTCCTGGCCTCCTCTATCTCCCTCACTCCCTCTACATCCCTCCCTTCCTCCCATGTCTCCCCTTCTCCCCACTACCTCCCTCACCTCCTCTACCTCCCTTCCTTCCATATCCTCCCTCCTTTCATCTAGTCCCTGGGGCCCTCTCTCTCCTCCCTCTCCTTCTGTCCTCCTCTCTCTTCCCTACATCACTGAACCAAAAAAAATAATGGAAAATTAAACAAAGTGTATTTGTATTTGTTTTTGAAGAAAAATAATATATGTTCTATCTTTTTTTTTATCTGTTGGTCTTAGGGTGTGTGTGTATCCTATTTATAAGTGTATCTAAATGTGTATTATTATCCTCTGTGTCTGTATATTATGTGATATTGGTATGTATGTGTATTGTAATTTAAGTGTAAAATACTATGAGCCTCATTCAATTGCCAATTCGGCAGATCCTGGCTTCGCAAATGGAGCCCGTACAGTTTTTTGCTTTTCAATTGTCCTCTGTTTGTGGGCTCTGAGTTACGGGCTCCTGGCTGCAATTTATTGCACTCTGTTGAGATTTAAAAATTGCAAGTTGATGTCCCTTAAAGTCTTTGTTCTTTCATGGCTGCAATACTTTGATCTTTCATGGCTGCAAGACTTAAATCGGAAATCGCTATTCAATTGCTCTGATTCCACCTCGCTAATGGTACCAAGGAGGACTCGCAAATGGCTTAATGACATGTCCGGAGCACTTTAAATGCACATATACACACACCACTGTACTTTTATTAAAAGGGAAAGTGATGTTAGGTCTTATAATTAATAGCACAACATTCTTAAGCTCGCAAAACGGCCCAAAATACTTTATTTCATGTTTAAATTCCGTGTTATACCGATCACGGCAATCAATGTGTTAATACATCTAATGGAACTCACATGTAATAAAATATCATATTTACGGTTTTATCAATATTGCATTACTGTATATCTGGAATGTGGGTCCGATCATAACCTTTAATTCAAGCCCGTAGGACTTTGAAATCAAAACTCAATTTTCCATAGACGTAGAGATGACAATCTCTGTTTCCATTGGCTGTTTCTATCGTGGGAGATACGGCCTTCATGATCAAGCTCGCAAATGTTACATACAACGGCATGGTTTCCGAATTTCTGCTATTAGGGCATAACTTGCGGCCTTCCCGAACTGAATAGCATATTAACTTGCAAGCTACGCGGGCTCACAGCAGGCCCGCAGACTTACATCCTACTACGATAGAGTTGTGATCTTGGAATTGAATTGGGCTCTATGTAATCACATATATAGTTGTCAGCAATTCGGGTTGTTGTTGACGCTTGCGGGCTCGTGCAGAAGGCGCTCCTTGCACTGGAGGAGATGAGCGCCGTAGGCGCTCATCCCTACGATCCCTTACGACTTTCGGACCGCAAATGCGGACCCTCACAATTTGCGGAGGTGGAGGCTCCCATGTCGGCTGCAATGAGCCTCAGGGGTCGCATTTGCGGAGGTGGAGGCTGTATGGCGCATCACAACCGGTTACAAACAACTACACAAGCGGGACTTGTAAAAAAAAACATAAACGCGCAATGACTAACTACGGACTTCCACAAAAATATACCAGCCGCGAAAAACAATTATGACCCGCGGGACTTCGAAAAAAACCATTACGGACTCGCGCCAAACATTAAAAAACTCAAAAATACACACAAAAATAAAATAAAAACCTTACCCACACCAAGGGGGGACACCCAGGACCTCTGCAACACAGCTTAAACCTCAAATTCGGTCAAATTTACAAAGGTTAGCCACACGAAAATCTCCTAAGCGAGAGAAGAAATGGCGGCCGAAAAAAAACGAAAACGAGGCTACACGACCACAAAGCAAATACGGCTTTTACAAAAACCCGTACAACCTACAACATACACCATTAGCAAGGACGCCAAATCATACAAACCCGACTACCACATACACATTCGCCGCCATTTTACAACACTATCTTACAGAATGCGGAAGTACACAGCAACATTAACGGCTTCCCCTCACGCATGCAGCCTATTTACACTACACACTGCACACATTGCTGACACTTACACCTCAGCTCCACAACACTGCAAATCTACATTGTATGCTGCAGGAACATGAAAAAAGATTGTCAGCTTTTCAGCACAATGCTTCCTGCATGTATTACTTACAAATAGGTAAAGTATATTACTTTATTAATTTGCTAATTATTTCATTAGCATCACAAAAAACATATACACAAAAAAAAAAAAACACTATCGCAAGAAATGCTAAAGACATTCACTGCGTGCCTCACAACGAGCGCCAACGCTGCTCATACCACACAAACTACACCAGGGGACAACCTTGGAATAAGCGCAAGAAGCAGATCAGCGCCGACCTTACAATGACACCAAAAGCGCCTCTGATAAAAAAAAATACAACAACCAAGAGGCTCGCAATTAGCGCCAAGATCTCAGACCACCACAAAAAAATTATGTTTGTGCCAAACACCATTCCTTGACTTACAATTCTATTGCCATAATTTTTTTGACGGGCAATTCGCTAGTTATCTATAATAATTAAAAGGAGATAAACCTACACTCCTATATAATTCTCTGCTACTTTCTCTCTCCGAGGAACCCAACCTCCAACTCCAAGACCCGTGCTAATTTGTGAAACAACACAGAGATATACAGTATCTCTGTCAATCATTTTTCCATTAGCATTAGTTGTTGTAGCTTTGGCGCAGCCCCTTCAATCCTACCGAAGGAACCATCGTTTACAGATGTGACCTGATTGCGGTATGTAGGGGGCCAAAAGATTAGCATTGAGGTGTAAATTGTGGGGGGGGGGGGGGGGGGGAATCTCCAGCAGATGATTTATGGCAGTGCCCTAACTTAAAGCACTTGATTTCCATGGAGGCTTTAGTCGTTTTCCTCTGTACTCCAACTTACTCTCTAATTTCTGATTATGATACTTGTTGTGATTCTTGGCCTCATTATTCAGATTACTTTCTGGCACCTGACCTTGTATTTGTGGACTATCCTGATCTATGGTTGCCTCACCTTTTGGCTTTTTCCTGAACCTGTCTTGCCTGCTTATTGCCCCGACTTCTGAACTTTGCACCAACTGTATACCAACTCTCTAAATTGTATAGATCAGGCATAGTATGGCATAACTAATTATATGGCTTCCGAGTTACGGGCTTGAAAAAATTGGCGGCCTTTAAAGCCGTAATTTTTTTGAAGCCAGTAACTCGTAAGTCATTTAAAGCCTCTCCCCCATCAAGCCAGTCACGTACGGGCCTCGCGATGTGCGACTTTGGCGCTCATTGCAGTCCCCATCAAACCCATAACTTTCGGCCTCTTGCTCATCAAGACCTCCGTCCCACCCCATTGATTTTTAGTTAATGTATTGCTTTTAACACTTTTATGACATTTTTGGAGGAGTTTTAACCACAGAGAAATCCCTTCTGATCCTCATCCTTCATAATGCTTACTTACCCTGATATGGTCATCTCACAGTAAAAGAATATACTAACTTCAGCCATTGACACTCCTGCGCCCACAACTACACGCCTACCATCTAGCTTTTTTTAACAACCATGGCATGCTATGCAAACACACAATATCCAGAAGTGCTTCTGTTGAAAGACTATAGAGCAAATCTCTAATTCCAGCAGACTTCCTCCATTACAAGTTTATTCTGCACTCCTTCGCTCGTCCCTCAATCTTTCCAGAATCACAACTTTTCATTTTATTTCAACTTTATCCTCCATCTTGAAATGCCTGTTCATTACACTCAATACTCTCTTCTGTCCACCCCCATCTCATACCCCTTTCTGTCTCATAGCTGAAGACTTTGCCAGCCCTTTAAAAATAAATTGATAACATCAGAAATAAACTACCCTCTCAACACACAACAAAATATAACAACCAGCATTTGCCTGTCCTCAACACCATATCTTTGATCTTGTAACTGAGGATGAAGTCTCTGGTATCCACTTATCACCTTACCAACTTGATCCTATTCCATCACAGCTAATCTCTTCCCTCTCTACCACACTTATTCCAGCTCTAATCTTTAAAGCATGCCACAATTTCACCTGTTCTTAAGAAATCCTAATTCTTAGATTCTGCATCTATCTATCTCCCAATATATTTCCCTTGGCTTTAAAACTGTTTGACAGGTAGATCTGCAACATCCTAATTTTATTCCTTTCCTCTAACCTCTTTCTTAACTCCCTCCAGTCTGGTTTCCAGCCCCAATATTCCACAGAGACAGCTCTTACAAAAATAACTAATGACCTGTTTATTAACAATTAAAAAAATCACTTCTCTCTACTAATTTTTCTGAAACTCCCAGCTGCCTTCCATACACTTGACCGCCGTCTTCTTAGTGTAGTTCATATCACCTCTGACACAAAAGATAGCTTCAGGATAGAGACAACGCACAAGAATATGTGCAGATGATACAGGCACACAATAAAGAGTTTCACACTTTGTTTAAATGGCCAATTTCAGTAAGCCCCATCCGTAGGCACATAGAGGAGAGATCTATTAGAAATAGCCTGCCCCTGGTTCACAGGAAGACCCTGTACATCTATTCTCTCTGAAGTGGATCATGTAGATAATTGCTCAAGTACCCTTATCTGGTGTCTCTCTACCCCCCGTGTCTCTCTACCCCTGTGTCTCTCTACCCCTCCGTGTCTCTCTAACCCCCCCATGTCTCTTTCTCCCGTCATCCTCAACCCCCCTCATTCTAACCCCCCCTCATTCTACCCCTCCAAATTCCCCCCCCTCCCTTTCAGGTAAGTGAGGGGAAAGGGAGAGGGGGAGTATTTAGAGGGGTAGGGGGGTTTAGAATGAGGGGGGGTTGAGGATGAGGAGGGAGGTTGAAGAGGGAGGTTGAGGATGGGGGGGTTGAGGTTGAGGAGGGAGGTTGAGGAGGGGGTTGAGGATGGGGGGTTCGAAGTTGAGGAGGGAGGTTGAGGAGGGGGTTGAGGATGAGGAGGGGGTTGAGGATGAGGAGGGGGTTGAGGATGAGGAGGGGGGCTGAGGATGAGGAGGGAGGTTGAGGATGAGGAGGGAGGTTGAGGATGAGGAGGGGGGTTGAGGAGGGAGGTTGAGGAGGGAGGTTGAGGAGGGAGGATGAGGAGGGAGGATGAGGAGGGGGGTTGAGGATGGGGGGGTTGAGGTTGAGGAGGGAAGTTGAGGAGGGGGTTGAGGATGAGGAGGGGGGTTGAGGTTGAGGAGGGGGTTGAGGAAGGGGTTGAGGATGGGGCAGTTGAGGATGAGGATGGGGGTTGAAGAGGGAGGTTGAGGAGGGGGGTTGAGGAGGGGGTTGAGGAGGAGGGGGTTAAGGATGAGGGGGTGGAGGAGGGAGGTTGAGGATGAGGAGGGATGATGAGGAGGGAGGTTGAGGATGAGGAGTGGGTTTGAGGAGGGAGGTTGAGAATGAGGAGGGGGGAAGAGACACAGGGAAGGGAGAGGGAAGAAGAGACACAGGGAAGGGAGAGGGGAGAAGAGACATGGGAGAGAGAGAGGGACACAAGAGGGGGACACAGGGGGCAGCACATTTCCAACCCTTGGCTTATACTCGAGTCACTCATTTTTCCCAGTATTTTGTGGTAAAATAGGTGCCTCGGCTTATACTCGGGTCGGCTTATACTCGAGTATATACGGTAACCATAATAATAAAAAGGGTAACTTCTTGCCAGCTCAGCATGACAGTTTACATCTTAGCTACTGTAGAAATTCTCCACTCGTTTGACATTGGTTTTACAGCTCCCTCTAACTGTTGTCTACCCCAAAGTTCAGAGTTCTCTTCACCACCTTTACATCCTCCCCTGGAAACCTAATACAATCTTTTGGATAGCAGCATCAACTTTATGTGAATGACACCCAATTCTGCTTCTCAGCACCAGATCTTTCCCCCTATTTTCTAGGACATGTTGTCAACTGCCTATCAAGCATATCCTCCTGTCAACACAAACTCAATATTTCAAAGAATGGGCTATTAATCTTCTTACCCACTCCCCAATCAATCCCTCACTCTTGACAATGCTATTATCACTCCCACATCTCAAACCCATTGTCTTTGAGTTCTGTTGGACCCTGCCCTCTATTTTATTCCTCACATACAATCAATAGACAGATCATGTTATTTTCGCCTAAAAAAAATGTCACAAGAAACTAAAATTTTATCTCTCATGATATCTTGCTTCAACTACTGCAATTCTCTCCTTGCTGGCCTACCCATCACTTACATAGTTACATAGTTACATAGTTACATAGTAATTAAGGTTGAAAAAAGACTTTCAGTCCATCAAGTTCAACCTGTTAAGATCTCCTCTGATCTGCAATATGCGGATTAGTTATTAATTAAATTATTGATTAAATAATTATTAATAGTATAGTATTGGAGAATGAATAAAGAGTTAGTCCATCAAGTTCAACCTTTTTAGATCTCTATTGATCTTTTTAATTTGGACTATTTATTATTATTGTTAATTGTTAATTATTGTTAATTGATCCAGAGGAAGGCAAACATAAAAAAAAAAACCATTGAAACTTTGCCAATTGTCTCATAAGGGGAAAAAAAAGCAAAATTCCTTCCTGACCCCAGAAACTGGCGATCAAATTTCTCCCTGGATCAATATTCCTTGCTAGTTATCTAGGATAGCCTTGAATGCCCTCTTTATTCAGAAATATATCTAACCCCTTTTTGAAGTTGTCTATCGAATTCGCTGTCACCACCTCCTTTGGTAGAGAATTCCACAGTTTAACCACCCTAACTGTGAAGAACCCTTTTCTTTGTTTAAGGTGAAATCTTTTTTCCTCTAACCTCAACGGATGTCCTCTTGTCAGTTGAAAATCTCTTGCTACAAAAAGTTCACTTGACCAAGCCTTATATTGACCCTGGATGTATTTAAATAACGTAATCATATCTCCTCTTAGACGCCTTTTTTCTAGCGAAAATAAGTTTAATTTTGCTAGTCTTTCTTCATAACTTAGCCCCTCCATTCCCCTTATTAGTTTTGTAGCCCTTCTCTGTACTTTTTCCAGCTCTAAAATGTCTTTTTTGTGAGGTGGTGCCCAAAATTGTACTCCATATTCCAAATGAGGGCGTACTAGAGATTTGTATAATGGCAGAATTATATCTTCTTCCCTGACTTCTATACCCTTCCTAATACATGCTAATATTTTATTTGCCTTTGCAGCCGCTGCTTGGCTTTGAGCGCTGTTACCTAGGTGGTTGTCCACTAGTACTCCCAAATCCCTTTCAATATCTGATACCCCTAGATTTGCTCCATTAAGATTATAGATTGCTTGGCTATTGTTCCTTCCCAAATGCATAACCTTACATTTATTTGTATTAAATCTCATCTGCCATTTAGCCGCCCATTTCTCTAATTTATGCAAATCCTTTTGTAGGGAAAGTACATCATTATCTGATTTTATTACCTTGCACAACTTAGTGTCATCAGCAAAAATGGAGACACTACATTCGAGTCCTACTTCAATGTCATTAATAAATATGTTAAAAAGGAGAGGACCCAATACTGAGCCCTGAGGAACCCCACTTATCACATTAGACCAATCGGAGTATGTTCCATTTACAACAACCCTTTGCTTCCTGTCTTTTAGCCAGCTCTCGATCCATGAGCAGATATTTACTGCAATTCCTGTATCCCTTAGTTTGCTCACTAGTCTTCCATGTGGCACTGTATCAAATGCCTTTGAAAAATCTAAAAAGACTACATCCACTGAGTTGCCCTGATCCAAGTTCCTACTAACCTCCTCATAAAAACTAATTAGATTGGTCTGACACGACCTTTCCTTCATAAATCCATGTTGACTGCTACCTATGATCCTGTTCAAATAGACATATTCTTGTATTCTGTCCCTTATTAACCCTTCTAAAAGCTTCCCAACTACAGAAGTGAGGCTCACTGGTCTATAATTCCCCGGATTTGCTCTAGATCCCTTCTTAAATATAGGTATCACCTCTGCTTTTCTCCAGTCATCTGGTAGAGACCCTGTAGTGAGCGAGTCTTTAAAGATTAGATATAATGGTTTGGCTATTACAGAACCCAGCTCCCTCAGTACCCTTGGATGTATTCCATCAGGACCTGGGGCTTTATTAACATTTATTTTCTCCAACCTCTTTTGTATTTCTTCCTGCGTTAACCAATTATTTAGTGAAGGTAGTGTAGCCCCATTATGTTGCAGTGTCCCAACCACTGGTACCTCCCTTGTGTAAACCGACGAAAAGAACCTATTTAGCTCATCTGCCTTTTCCTGGTCACTAATTATCAGATGGCCTGTGTCACATTGTAATGGTCCTATCGATTCCTTCCTGGCCTTCTTCCCATTAATATATTTATAAAATATTTTGTATTGTTGACTTGTCTGTCTACACTCCAATCTATAATGAACGCTTACACTAGACTCATTTATCATACTGAACATTTATTGTCTGCAGCATCTCTCTATCAGTAACTCCACTGGTTTCCCATAGCCTCCAGAATAAAATTTAAAATCATAACCCTGACCTATAAAGCCCTTAAAAACAATGCACCCCCTTATATCTCTACCCCTGTCTCAAAATTCTCCCTCAACTAACCTCTTCTGTCTGCTAATGATATTTTTCTCCTCTCTTGTCACCTCCTGTCCCTCCCGCCTTCAGAGCTGTCCCTACTCTGTTGAACTCTTTGCCTGGCTCCGTCAAACTGTCTTCCTGCCTTAAATCCATTACAAATTAACTAAAATGCATTTGTTTAAAGTCACTTATTACCTTCAGCCTTCACATGCACAGCTGCATACTCTACAAAATTACTCAAACCCATAGCCTATAATGTAACACATTACCAGCTCCACTTGCATCAGCCCACTGCTTTATTCACTGGCATCTTGCACCTCTCATGCTCCTGATTCACGCTCCTGACTCACATCCCAACATCATCTAGATTGCAAGCTCTTCACAGTAAGGACATCATTTTGTTGCATCAAGCTATCTGTTGCCCATTTGTATTACATTTGTATTGTATTGTTCCTAAACATGTAATTTACAATGTGTAAACTATATTTTATTCAACTTTGTGAATAGCACTTAAGTGCTGGCCCAAAGTGAAACGTTGTAGTGGATTCAATCCGAAGTCCGCATCTTATAGTATATAGCCTGTATGTCTGCGGCCCTGTTCAGGGAGGGAATATGATCAATTAAGCAAGACCTTAACCACCCATTTCGAAACAGCCAATAGTAAATGATGTCAGTTAAACATGGAGGATACATGTCAATCAATTAGCGATTAGGGGTTCGATATGCTATCAGACTTCCAAAATCACAAAATACAAAATAACAAAAGTGAATGCCGATACTGTGCTAGTCCATGTGGGTAGCCTCATATGTATTGACTCATTGATTCCCGGGATCGATATAACCCTAAAATGACACATAATAAAATAATATTGCCGATTTGCGAGCTTGAGACTGTTGTGCAACTAATTGTAATGCATTTAATTGCTTTTCCTGTCATTTACAGTGCAGTATTGTTTTTTTATTTGCATTTACAGTGCTAGGTACAGGGGTTAAAGATCCTTGCGAGTCCTCTCTAGCACTCATAGAATTTTCTCCTACATTTGCCGTTTACAGGTGTGAAAACATTTGCAGGCTAGGGGAATTGGCAATTAAATAGCGATTTGCGATTTTAGCAATCGTAACTCTTGTGGACGGAAAAGATCAAAGGCTTCGGGAGTCTGTAAGTTCCAGGTTTAACAACTGCAATGTTTTCAAGCCCGTAATGCGTAAAAAACATTTGGAGCCCACAAAAAAACGCCAATTGAATAGTAAATTAACTTAAGGCCTCACGTACGTGCTCCAGTAACTTGTGATTGCTCAATTGAATTGGGCTCAATGTCTTCTACTTCACAAACTAATCATGTAACCACTTAACTAACTGCCAAGGTGTTTTGCCATAAATTAAACTAACAATATATCTAATCCATTGCTAAATATTAGAACTATACCAGTTTATTCCACAACTTGCACATCTGATTCTAATTAGTACCACAAGGTGGTACAGCTCATTATATATTCTAAGAATGCAAGGGTAGATTAAACGCTGTTTAAAACCACTTGAAACATTCAAACATCAGTTAATCACTTTTCCAAATGCTTTTCTACTCGATCCTACAGTGTAGAGTATATATGATGACTTCAAGGTACTTTTAAACCTTCCAAGGTGCCGAGGAGCTTGTGGGTGTAGAAAAGAGCATAAATGGATATGTAAAAGGATGCCAAATACATTAAGACTACTGTCTGGAAACCACATTAAAATGTATCAGAAATTATATTACTTTTCCAAAAACATACAAACAAAAACAGAGATTAACAAACGTGCATTGCTAAATATAAATACCAAGCTGTGAATATTGTTGTTTCTAAAATAAATAATAATAATAATAATTATTATTATTATTATTATTATCATTTATTTATAACGCGCATACATATTCCGTAGTGCTGTACATAAGTTAAGTTCCAGACAAAGATAAATACAAATAAACACATAGCAAAGCAAGGAGGGCCCTGTCTTTGAGCTCGGAATCCAATGCCCATGGTGCTTTCCCCATAGCAAATTGCAGGATTGAAACAAGACTTACAACCTAAAGGTATTGTGAGTGATAAAGGAGGGAGAGAGAGGTGATGAGCATGTTACGGTGGAAGGTAATACGCTTCTTTAAGGAGATGCATTTTTAGTGAGGTTTTAAATGTTTTGAGGCAGGAGGATAATCTGGTGAAGCAAAGCAAGGAGTTCCAGAGAATAGGGGCAGCATGAGAAAAGTCCTGAAGGCAAGAGTGAGAGGAGGTGACAAGAGTTGTAGAAAGAAGAAGGTCATTAGCAGAATGAGGAGGGCGGGTGGGGGAGTATTTGGATATGAGAGCTAAGATGTTGTTGAGGGCTTTGTAAATTAGGAACATGATTGTAAATGTTATTCTAGAGTCTAAGGGAAGCCAGTGGAGTGATTGGCAGAAATGTGATGCTGACGCTGAACGTTGTGTACGGAAGATGAGTCTAGCAGAGGCATTCATAATGCATTGAAGTGGAGATAGTCAGGTTGTGGGTAGGCCAACAAGAAGCAAGTTGCAGTAGTTGAGTCACGAGATTATGAGAGAGTGTATTAGGATTATAGTTGTGTCTTGTGTAAGATAGTGGCGAATTCTGGAGATGTTTTTTAGATGTAGAAGACAATATTTAGTTAGTGACTGTATGTGAGGGATGAAAGACAGGGGGGAGTCCAGTAATACCCCAAAACAACGGGCTTGGGAGGGAGGTGAGGGTGATTATGTTGTTGTTGACAGTGAGAGAGATGTAAGGAATTGATGCTGTGGGAGAGTGAGGGAAGATTAGGAGTTCATTCTTATACATGTTGAGTTTGAGATGGTGGGTGGACTTCTAAGAGGATATACTAGAGAGGAAGTTGGAGAGGTGTGCTAGAAGAAAGGGGGATAGATCTCATGCTGGGGAGTAGATTTGGGTGTCATCTGCATAGAGATGACACTGAAGCCCAAAAGAGTTTAATAGGGTACCAAGTGAGGATGTGTAGTTGGAGAAGAGGAGGGAGCCTAGGGATGATCCTTGGGGTATGCCAACAGACAGGGGGTGAGAAGAAGAAGAGGTATCAGAGAAGGAGACACTGAATGATTGATTTTGTAGGTATGATGAGAACCACGAGAGAGCAGTGTCTCGCATACCGATGGAGGAGAGGATATGGAGTAGAAGTGGATGGTCAACTATGTCAAAGGCAACAGAGAGAACTAGAAGAAGAAGAATTGAAGAGTGATCTTTAGACTTGACGGTAAGCAGGTTATTGGTGACTTTAGTGAGAGCTTTCCCAGTGGAGTGTTGGGGCTGGAGCGTTATTGGAAGGTGTCAAGAAGGGAGTTAGAGGAAATAAAGCTAGTTAGGCAGTTGTAGATGAGCCGGTCCAGTAGTAGAGAGATAGTGCAGAAGTTAGATGCAACGTCAGAGTCAGATGAGGGTTTATTGAGGGTGGGTGTAAATATGGCATATTTGAGAGAAGATGGAAACATGCCAGTAATTAGAGAGGGGTTGAAAATATGTGTGGGAGCTGGGATTAGTGTGGTAGTGAGGGGAGGGATAAGCTTAGATTGAATAGGATCCTGAGGACAGGTAGTTAGGTGAGTGGATAATAGCAGGCTGGAGACTTCATCCTCTGTAGCCAGGTCAAAGAA
Source organism: Discoglossus pictus (assembly GCA_027410445.1). NCBI lineage: Eukaryota > Metazoa > Chordata > Amphibia > Anura > Alytidae > Discoglossus > Discoglossus pictus. The sequence goes on along the minus strand of CM050163.1, from coordinate 271,361,464 downwards.
GTTCAAAGTGGTTGTGGGATTGGGGAAGGGAGAAGACTGGGTGTTGTTGGATAGTTGAGAGGGTGGAGTGTGTGACCCAGTTTTTGATGAGAGTTCATTGCGGATGTTCGAATGTTATGAATAAAATGGTTGTCGAAGTCTTCAGCTGTGAGAGAGGAAGGGATGAGAGGAGGTGGAGGCCGGAGGAGAGTATTAAAAGTGGCGAACAGATGCTTGGGGTTAGAGGACAGAGTTGATATTAGTGATGTGAAGTAGTGCTGTTTGCGAGGTTGAGGGCAGAGGAATAGGAGCGCAGGATAAATCTGTAGTGGAGGAAATCTGCAGAAGTGCGTGATTTCCTCCATAGTTGTCCGGCTGTGCAGGAGCACTTATGGATGTTTTGTGTTTGTGTAGTTTGCCATGGTTATGGATAAGAGCGAGGGCATCTGCGTGTAGTTATGGGAGTAAGGGTGCCAAGGGTGGAATAGAGAGTAGAGTTGAAGTGTGAGGTGGCAGTGTCAGGGCAGTTGAGGTTAGCGATGGGGCTGAAAAGGGGTTGGAGCACAGTGGAGAGCTGTGTAGGGTCAAGTGCTAGCAGGTTTCTGTGGGTGATGGTGGTAGAGGTTGAAGAAGGGTGGGGAGAGGAAGATGTGGTGAGGTTGAAGGTAAGGAAGTGATGGTCAGATAGAGGGAGTGGGTGGATGACTTGTTGGAGGTTGTGCTGAGATTGGTGAAGATAAGGCCAAGAGAATGTCCAGCATGATGAGTTGAAGAATCTGTAAGTTGTGAGAGGCCAAGGGAAGAGGTGAGTGCAAGCAATTTGGCTGCTGCTGGGGAGGTGGGAGCGTCAATGGATATGTTAAAATCTCCAAGTTCAAGTAAAAGGACCGTTGGAGGTGAGAAAGTGAGGGAGCCAGACAGAAAAGTGATCAAGAATATTAGAGGGAGTGCCTGGGGGGCGATAGATCACAGCGACACATAGAGAGATAGGTTAGAAGAGGTGGATAAATCTTAATAAATCTTACATTATGTTGAAGCTGGAAGAGAGATATAGCCATTCAATTGAAAATGTAAAAAAAGGGTTAAGAAATAATAGAGAGTACTGTGTTTCTAAAATATAGCTGTACCAGCATCAAAATGTGATTGTGTGAATCATGCATGTGTTAAAAGAGGTTCTGTTTATATATTTTTGTTCAGGCTTTGGATTTCATTTTGTTTTTCTTCAGTATCCTTATTATCACATATATAGTTCTCAGCAGTGCAGACTTGCCAAAATCCGTTGGTAGCGCAACGTGAAAACTGCGGGCTCGCAAAGCAACTGCCAAAGGCGCTCCTTGCACTGGTGGAGATGAGCTCCATAGGCGCTCATCCCAACGACCCCGTAGGACTTAGGGAAGGAGCGATAAAGGCGCTCACTGCACTGCACTACGACCCCACACACAACTTAAGCATCATACCTATGAACCACGGGACTACAGATCAACACAACGCTCAATCGCCTACAAAAGTTACGGCCCCTAACACTTTGCAAAGAAAACCCGCACTTAAAACAAAAAAAATACGACCCACGGCACTTTGAAAAAAAAGTAATATGAGGTACAAAAAACACAAAGTTAACGACCGAACCGCACACATTTAAAAACACAAAAAATAAAAACAAAAACACACAGCACGGTGGGGCAGCCAGGATGTCTGGAAGTGAGGTTGCACGCAAATTTAAGTAGAATTTTAAGAGTTTTGCCATCTGAAAATCGCCTAAGCAATAAAAAATGTGGCCCCCTAACCACACAAAACACCGCCAGGCACATACAACTTTTAACCAGGAATGTACGAGATACAAAATACACTATTAGAAAGGACGGAAAATGATCCTAACCCCTGTAACACATTGCCGCCATTTTACAACACTAACTTCAAACTAATAACATTACTATTATAAAATGCTGCTTTACACAACTACACAAACGGTTTGGCCTTGCGCACGCAGCCTATTTACAATGCACACTTGACACATTGCTGACACTTTCTCCTCAGCTCAGCAACAGTCCAAATGTACATTGTATGCTGCACCAACATGAAAAGGGAGTTGTTAGCTCTTCAGGATATTGATTGCTGGATATATTAATTACAAATAGGTAAAGTACATTAATTTATTAATTCATAATTTCATTAAATATTATAAAAAAAAAATTTATATATATATATATAGATAAAAAATACAAAAAGCAGAGGAGAGTCTCGCAATGAGCACCGCCGCCGATGGCGCTATGCTCGGGACTCACAATGATCGCACAGGATGTGCAGAGAACCAAAAGTACAACGAGGGGTGATGCGCTCAGCGCGGGGCTTGCAATGAGCACTGAAGGCGTTCAGCGCGAGGCTTGTAATGAGCATCGAAGGGAGCTCACAAGACCAAAAATACACCATGGAGAGAGGCTCGAAATTAGTGCCAAAGGCGCTCAACTCGATGCTCGCAATAAGCGCCCAAGGTACTTAGAGCCAAAAGCCTTACATTGTGTGGCAAAAAGCATTCCCTGGCTTACAATTTTCTTGCCGTCATTTTTTGACAGTCAAGTTGCTAGGTCTGATGTATCAAGTATCATTTTTCTGATGTTTTTTAATTGAATGGGGAACAATATCTAAAGACTCGTCTAGGGTGTTAAATAGACTTGAGGCATTCCTGATTATAGACCAATACTGAAAACACATGTGCATATATATTAATATAACCTGCAGGTCAATAACAGGCCACTATTGAAGGCTATATGGTCTGTTAGTGAGTAAACCAATGATCTATCCGAATCTGAATACAAAGAAAGGCCCCTATTCAATTGCAAGCCCACAGTTTATGTTATACAGGCTGTAAATCTGCCAGCTTGAAATTTGCTACAATTACAAAGTGATTCAATAGAACAAGCCCATAATTTAAGGGCCCAAAGCCAAAACCATAAACCATGCAATCATAAGTATAATTTCAGAGTGTGACCATGTTCAATTAAGCAAGGCCGTAACTACTGATTTAGACAGCCAATAGTAAATGAAACCGTCATCATTACGTCAGTAAAACATGGAGGTCAAACGTCAATCAATTAGTGTTTAGAGGTGCAGTATGCGACTGGGCTCGCAATCCGGCAATATACAAAATAATAAAAATGAATGGCTATACTGTTCTAGTCCATGTGGGTGGCCTCATATATATTAACTCACTGATTCCCGAGATTGATATGACTCTGAAATGAAACATAAAAAATAATAATTTTTGATTGCAGATTTACAAGATTGAGAATGTTATGCAATTAATTCTAATGTCTTTCATGGCTTTCCCTGTCTTTTAAAGTGCAATATTGATTTTTTTACCCCCTTGGGAGTCCTATCTGGTAGTGTCACAAAAAAAAAAAAAAACTGGTCAGTATCTCCCAAAATTATTGGCAAAATGTATACATTATGGTAGTACTAGAGTAAGGAAATAAATCTTTGGACCAAAATTCAATGATTAAAATGTAACGTTTATTGGATATAATTAATAATTTATGCATTGGAATCATACAAATGCAGGTAATTAATATACAGTGATTAAAAAAATTATATTTACATAGAAAACAAAACAGTCCATTGAGTAGTAAATACTTGTAAATCAATTGTATTTGGTTTACAGGGGTATTGAAAACAATGAATAACTTTTATTATCCACAACAGTATTAATAAATAGTATCATAATCTATGTTCTTATCTTAGATTACCTTTTTAGAAATCATACAATGCATGTTTACACATAGTTATATGATTGTTGTCATAAATTATATCATTCTATACATCTATATAACAGGAAAGCTTTGCTGGTTTGGGGAATATATACCAAAAGCTCTGTGGCCCTATAATGCCTATTGCCTAGTGGTAGCACAAGGTCCCACTATTTGTTCTCTACAAGATGAAAACAACAGTTTTCGATCTCTGAAAAAAAGAAAAATAGAAATAATCTAGCCTGCCTATAGCTAAGACTAATTCCACAAGTACCTCTGCTAGTATGTCATCCTTGCATCAAATACACACTGGCACACCATCTCATATCTTTAGTTTATGTAGCTGCAGTCAGGGTTGCTTCCCGAGACAAGATCGCATCTCCACATCACTCTCAACATGGAGCCTCTGACCTCTTCTCGATGCGACTGGAAGATTACTCTGATGCGCACGTTTCACATCTTAGATTCCTCTGAGACCTGATTGAGGCAGTAGCCGATCGGGGCTTAAGTAGGGTAAGTATCTAATTGATTCATTGTGTAATTAACCTATTGTGTTCTTTTCACATGTGTTTATAACAGAAGAGCAATTACTGAGGATATAGAAAACAATATCAGAACAAGTTTGGTAATTTGTCTTTTACATCTTAATGGAGCAATAAAGTGTTTTTTCTTGTCACCATAACAGTAGAATATGGGAGGCATCAGAATAAAGTATACAATGACACCATTGACTTGGTGATTTACTAATAAATAATCTCTTGGTAATGTTCACATAACTGAACAATGAATGTTAGGCAGCATCTGTAATAGCATCCCAGAATCTTACTTAGGTATATAGTATTACCAGGTATATTACAGGATGGCCATGTAGAAGCTATAATATTAATTGATAATAGATGTAACAGCATCACATTATATAATAATAGTAGACCTAAAGCATTATATTTAACCATGAGAATCTGACGTTGGAATATGCAAGGTATCAGATTCAAGCATACAATAATGCCACTTGGTGATTAACTAATAAATCATCTCTTAGTAGTGTTCACATAACTGAAAAACACATTTTAGCAGCTCATGTGATAGCATCAAAGAATCTCACTTAGACATAAAAATAACGTCAATAAAATGTGAATCCTGGCAATGCTATTTGCCACACAATGGTAGCCTCTCCCCCTCTACTTTACTGGCCTCGTGATGAGCGCCCTCGGCGCTCATTGCAAGTCTCTCCCTCTGTCTACTTCCTCCCTTGTGTCTGATTTCCCCCTTCCTCTCCCTCCCTTGTGTCTCCTTCCCCCCTTTGTGTTTTTACCCCTTCTCGCCACTGTCTTTCCCCCCTGTCCCCCCCTGTGTCTCTTTCCTTACCTCTCCCTCCCCTGTGTCTCTTGCCCGCTTCCCTCCCCTGTGTCTCTTGCCCCCTTTCCCTCCCCTGTGACTCTTTCCCCCCCTGTGTCTCTTTCCCTCATGTCTCTTCCCCCCTCCCTCGTGTCTGTTCCCACCCATTTCCCTCCCCTGTGTCTCTTCCCCCTCTTCTCCCTCCCCTGAGTCTCTTCCCCCGGGTGTCTCTTTCCCCCATGTCTCTTCCCCTCCCTTGTGTCTGTTCCCCTCCATTTCCCTCCCCTGTGTCTCTTCCCTATCCTCTCCCTCTCCTGTGTCTCTCCCTCCTCCTCCCCTGTGTGTCTACCTACCTCCTCTCCCACCCCTATGTGTCTACGCCCCTCCTCGTCCACACCTATAAGTCTCCACCTCCCCTTTGTCTCTTCCCCCTCCTCTGTCTCCCCTGTGTGTCTCCCCCTCCTCCTCTGTGTCTCTTCCCCCTCCTCTCACTTTTTTTGTCTCTCCTCCCCACCTCTGTGTCTCTCCCCCTCTCATTCCCCTGTGTCTCTCCCCCTTCCTCTCCCTCCCTTATATGTCTACCCCCTTCCTCTCCTACCCCTGTGTCTCCCCCCTCCCATGTGTCTCTTCTCCCCTCCTCTGTGTCTCTCTCCCCTCCTCTGTGTCTCTCCCCCTCTCATTCCCCTGTGTCTCTCCCCCTCCTCTGACTTCCCTGTGTCTCTTTCCCACTCCTCTCACTCCACTGTGTCTCTCCCCCCTCCTCTGTGTCTCTCCCCCTCTCGTTACCCTTTGTCTCCCCCCCCCCACTCTGTGTCTCCCCCTCTCCCCTGTGTGTCTATTCCCATCCTCTCCCACTCCTGTGTGTCTCCCCCTCCCCTGTGTTTCTTCCCCCCTCATCTCCCTTCACTGTGTCTCTCCTCCACCACTCCTTTGTGTCTCTCCCCCCCTTCTCTCACACCCCTGTGTCTCTCCCCACCTCATTGCACTCCCCTGTGTCTCCCCCCTCCTCTCACTCCTTTGTGTCTCTCCTCCCCTCCTCCTCTCACTCCCCTGTGTCTCTCCCCCTCCTCTGTGTGTCTCCCCCCTCTCATTCCACATTATGGTAGTACTCGAGTAAGGAAATAAATCCTGGGCCAAAATTCAATTAATAAAATGTAACTTTTATTGGATATAATTAATAATATATGCATTGGAATCATACAAATGCAGGTAATTAATACACAGCGATTGAAAATTTATATTTACATAGTAAACAAAACAGTCCATTGAGTAGTAAATAATTGTAAATCAATCGTATTTGGTTCACAGGAGTATTGAAAATAATTTATAACTTTTGTTATCCACAACAGTATTAATAAATAGTATCATAACCTATGTTCTTATCTTAGATGACCTTTTTAGAAATCATACAATGCATGTTTACACATAGTTATATGATTGTTGTCATAAATTATATCATTCTATACATCTATATAACAGGAAAAGTTTGCTGGTTTGGGGAATATATACCAATAGCTCTGTGGCCCTATAATGCCTATTGCGTAGTGGTAGCACAAGGTCCCACTACATGTCCTCTACAAGATGAAAACAACAGTCTTCGATCTCTGAAAAAAAGAAAAATAGAAATAATCTAGCCTGCCTATAGCTAAGACTAATTCCACAAGTACCTTTCGTAGTATGTCATTTTTGCATCAAATACACACTGGCACTCCATTTCATATCTTTAGTTCATGTAGCTGCAGTCAGGGTTGCTTCCCGAGACAAGATCGCGTCTCCACATCACTCTCAACATGGAGCCTCTGACCTCTTCTCAATGCGACTGGAAGATTAGTCTCATGCGCACGTTTCACATCTTAGCATCCTCTGAGACCTGATTGAGGCAGTAGCCGATCGGGGCTTAAGTAGGGTAAGTATCTAATTGATTCATTGTGTAATTAACCTATTGTGTTCTTTTCACTTGTTTTTATAACAGAAGAGCAATTACTGAGGATATAGAAAACAATATCAGAACAAGGTTGGTAATTTGTCTTTTACATCTTAATGGAGCAATAAAGTGTTTTTTCTTGTCACCATAACAGTGGAATATGGGAGGCATCAGAATAAAGTATACAATGACACCATTGACTTGGTGATTTACTAATAAATAATCTCTTGGTTATGTTCACATAACTGAACAATGAATGTTAGGCAGCATCTGTAATAGCATCCCAGAATCTTACTTAGGTATATAGTTTTACCAGGTATATTACAGGATGACCATGTAGAAGCTATAATATTAATTGATAATAGATGTAACAGCATCACATTATATAACAATTGTAGATCTAAAGCATTATATTTAACCATGATTATCTGACGTTGGAATATGCAAGGTATCAGATTCAAGCATACAATAATGCCACTTGGTGATTAACTAATAAATCATCTCTTAGTAGTGTTCACATAACTGAAAAACACATTTTAGCAGCTCATGTGATAGCATCAAAGAATCTCACTTAGACATAAAGCTTTAACAGGTATATTACAGGATGATCATGTAAAAGCTATAATGTTAATTAATAATAGACTAGCAACTTGCCCATCAAAAATTACGTCAATAAAATGTGAATCCTGGCAATGCTATTTGCCACACAATAGTAGCCTCTCCCCCTCTACTTTACTGGCCTCGCGATGAGCGCCCTCGGTGCTCATTGCAAGTCTCTCCCTCTGTCTACTTCCTCCCTTGTGTCTGATTTCCCCCTTCCTCTCCCTCCCTTGTGTCTCCTTCCCCCCTTTGTGTTTTTACCCCTTCTCGCCACTGTGTCTTTCCCCCTGTCCCCCCCCCCTGTGTCTCTTTCCTTACCTCTCCCTCCCCTGTGTCTCTTGCCCCCTTTCCCTCCCCTGTGACTCTTTCCCCCCCTGTGTCTCTTTCCCTCATGTCTCTTCCCCCCTCCCTCGTGTCTGTTCCCACCCATTTCCCTCCCCTGTGTCTCTTCCCCCTCTTCTCCCTCCACTGTGTCTCTTCCCCTGGGAGTCTCTTTCCCCCATGTCTCTTCCCCTCCCTTGTGTCTGTTCCCCTCCATTTCCCTCCCCTGTGTCTCTTCCCTATCCTCTCCCTCTCCTGTGTCTCTCCCTCCTCCTCCCCCTCCCCTGTGTGTCTACCCACCTCCTCTCCCACCCCTATGTGTCTACACCCCTCCTCGCCCACCCCTATATGTCTCTCCCTCCCCTTTGTCTCTTCCCCCTCCTCTCTCTCCCCTGTGTGTCTCCCCCCTCCTCCTCTGTGTCTCTTCCCCCTCCTCTCACTTTTTTTGTCTCTCCTCCCCTCCTCTGTGTCTCTCCCCCTCTCATTCCCCTGTGTCTCTCCCCCATCCTCTCCCTCCCTTATATGTCTACCCCCTTCGTCTCCTACCCCTGTGTCTCCCCCCTCCCCTGTGTCTCTTCCCCCCTCCTCTGTGTCTCTCCCCCCTCTCATTCCCCTGTCTCTCTCCCCTTCTCTGTGTCTCTCCCCCGTCTCATTCCCCTGTGTCTCTCCCCCCTCCTCTGACTTCCCTGTGTCTCTTTCCCACTCCTCTCACTCCACTGTGTCTCTCCCCCCTCCTCTGTATCTCTCCCCCTCTCATTACCCCGTGTCTCTCCCCCCCACTCTGTGTCTCCCCCCCTCCCCTGTGTGTCTATTCCCATCCTCTCCCACCCCTGTGTGTCTCCCCCTCCCCTGTGTCTCTTCCCCCCTCATCTTCCTTCACTGCGTCTCTCCTCCACCACTCCTTTGTGTCTCTCCCCCCCCCCTCCTCTTACACCCCTGTGTCTCTCCCCACCTCCTTGCACTCCCCTGTGTCTCCCCCCTCCTCTCACTCCTTTGTGTCTCTCCTCCCCTCCTCCTCTCACTCCCCTGTGTCTCTCCCCCTCTTCTGTGTGTCTCCCCCCTCTCATTCCACATTATAGTAGTACTGGAGGAAGGAAATAAATCCTGGGCCAAAATTCAATTAATAAAATGTAACTTTTATTGGATATAATTAATAATATATGCATTGGAATCATACAAATGCAGGTAATTAATACACAGCGATTAAAAAATTATATTTACATAGAAAACAAAACAGTCCATTGAGTAGTAAATACTTGAAAATCAATCGTATTTGGTTCACAGGAGTATTGAAAATAATTTATAACTTTTGTTATCCACAACAGAATTAATAAATAGTATCATAACCTATGTTATTATCTTAGATGACCTTTTTAGAAATCATACAATGCATGTTTACACATAGTTATATGATTGTTGTCGTAAATTATATTCTATACATCTATATAACAGGAAAAATTTGCTGGTTTGGGGAATATATATACCAATAGCTCTGTGGCCCTATAATGCCTATTGCGTAGTGGTAGCACAAGGTCCCACTACTTGTCCTCTACAGGATGAAAACAACAGTCTTTGATCTCTGAAAAAAAGAAAAATAGAAAAAAATCTAGCCTGCCTATAGCTAAGACTAATTCCACAAGTACCTTTGCTAGTATGCCATTTTTTCATCAAATACACACTGGCACACCATCTCATATCTTTAGTTCATGTAGCTGCAGTCAGGGTTGCTTCCCGAGACAAGATCGCGTCTCCACATCACTCTCAACATGGAGCCTTTGACCTCTTCTCAATGCGACTGGAAGATTAGTCTCATGCGCACGTTTCACATCTTAGCATCCTCTGAGACCTGTTTGAGGCAGTAGCCGATCGGGGCTTAAGTAGGGTAAGTATCTAATTGATTCATTGTGTAATTAACCTATTGTGTTCTTTTCACATGTTTTTATAACAGAAGAGCAATTACTGAGGATATAGAAAACAATATCAGAACAAGTTTGGTAATTTGTCTTTTACATCTTAATGGAGCAATAAAGTGTTTTTTCTTGTCACCATAACAGTGGAATATGGGAGGCATCAGAATAAAGTATACAATGACACCATTGACTTGGTGATTTACTAATAAATAATCTCTTGGTAATGTTCACAGATGCTGCCTGGGAATGTTAGGCAGCATCTGTAATAGCATCCCAGAATCTTACTTAGGTATATCGTTTTACCAGGTATATTACAGGATGACCATGTAGAAGCTATAATTTTAATTGATAATACATATAACAGCATTACATTATATAATAATAGTAGACCTAAAGCATTATATTTAACCATGATTATCTGACGTTGGAATATGCGAGGTATCAGATTCAAGCATACAATAATGCCACTTGGTGATTAACTAATAAATCCTCTCTTAGTAGTGTTCACATAACTGAAAAACACATTTTAGCAGCTCATGTGATAGCATCAAAGAATCTCACTTAGACATAAAGCTTTAACAGGTATATTACAGGATGATCATGTAAAAGCTATAATGTTAATTAATAATAGACTAGCAACTTGCCCGTCAAAAATGACGTCAAAAAAATGTGAATCCTGGCAATGCTATTTGCCACACAATGGTAGCCTCTCCCCCTCTACTTTACTGGCCTCCCTCTGTCTACTTCCTCCCTTGTGTCTGATTTCCCCCTTCCTCTCCCTCCCTTGTGTCTCCTTCCCCCCTTTGTGTTTTTACCCCTTCTCGCCACTGTGTCTTTCCACCCTATCCCCTGTGTCTCTTTCCTTACCTCTCCCTCCCCTGTGACTCTTGCCACCCTTATGTGTCTACCCCCCCCTCATTTCCCACCCCTATATGTCTCCCCCTCCCCTTTGTCTCTTCCCAGACTCTTCAAGACCAAGAACCAAAGCAAATGATAGCTAATTTGAGTTGCAATTAGAAGAATCATCCAGGCTCTAGCCTCGATGTCAGATTAGTTAGGAATGCACACAAAACAATGTATTATTCATTATACTAATAATATATACCTTTCTTTTCTCCCTTTCAGCATCAAGGGGGTCTGGGTCCAGTGGAAGCCAGAGGCGGGAGCGTCCGAGCAGGAAGTGAAGAGAAGAGGAGTCGAGGGACCTGGTTCAGGTCCACCAGCCACACAGGCAGGTTTCGACCCCACTGTCCCCCTCCTCCAGAGACTGAGCATATCAACAGGGAGAGAACATCAGAACCAGCCATCACCCCCTCTCCCCACAACAGTGCATTGGACTGGCCATCATTGCCACACCCGGGCCCACCAACACCACAGCCCTTAATGCAGCAGACTGGGCCACAGACCCTTCCCACTTAGACACCACCACCGCCACCTCCTCACCTGGCCATGCCACTAGGAACTCCATCCTCAACACCAAGCCAGGCGGCGCAGGGGGAGATTCTGGTCCTCATGCAACAGCAGATGGAGTGTCTCCGGGGGATCCAAGCCAGCATCTCTGCCAATCATGTGGAGGTAATGCACAGCTTGGCCAGTCACAATAGGGAGGATAGGAGGCACCACCTAATTACAGAATCCTTCCTGGCAGGGCTGCTCAGTATTGGGGCGGACCAGAGCGCATTCCAGGGGGTGACTGCAAATGATATGCAATGTGCTCTGGTCTCCAGCCACGCCTCCACAACCTATGAGACATCCCCCGCCATCCGCAGTCCGGCCCGTCCTCCCACCAGGCCTCCACTACCGCCATTGCAGGTGCTGCTGCCGCTGGGCATTAGGGCCTTGTGTCTAGGTGGGTGAAGGCCTAGGGGCTGTGCAGATGTTTGTGCCTTCTCATGAGCACTCCTCAGTGACAATTTATAGGTCAGAATGTTAACCTAATCTAGCCTGGCTACAGAGTCTTGGATCTTAGCATATGTGATGATCCATGATCCACTTCTATGTGGACATGTAGGGCTCTGTTTAACATTTCACCAATTTATGGTAACTGATGAATGCTGTTGAGAAGAGATGCTGTAATCCCTATCTTTTAAGGCCTTATTTTGTATTTGTTTTCTTTTTTTGTTTTTTTTTAGGTACAATTCAGGTCCATGAAAGCATCTTCTGCATCTGCAAGCATTGTGAAGGAAATGTATGAGGTGTATGGTTTTCACAGTGCCTCTCAGGTAGACATTCCTTTAATGATAGCCCCCCTCTTAACATGTAGCTCCCACAATTCTGAAGCTATCATATAGCCAGATATCTAAGACCTGATTGTTGTTAGCTTACATGTAGACTATGGTGATGAATTTGCAGACTCTCCCAATGGCATGTTAATGACAGCTGGCATTGATATATGCACTAGTGAAGCATCTGATCATAACCTCAATATCAGTCTGAAAACAGATCCTTGGGTCTGGTTTAAGTAACATAGAATCTGGCTGCTGACATTTGAGTCCTCTCCATATTAAAGGGTAATTTCCCCTATTGCTGATATCATGAGTATCCTTTAACACATGCTAACAGCTGTATAGCTGATGGATGTGACATCAATGTTGATGAACAATATTGTATGGAGAAGGTGATAGTACACCTTGACCACTCACGCTGGTCACAGCTGACATTTTATTATTATTGGTCATGGCCAGTGAGTTGTCATGAGAGGGAGGTAATAGTAATGCTTGCAGATGGGAATCAGGTGAGTTGGTATATTGTTAGTTACAGTATTTAGCACTGTACTGTACATGCATGTTGATTATGTTTTTTTATCCTCCTCCGCCGTTTTTTTGTTTTGTTACCACTCTGTATGTGTGAAACTGGATTGGATTACACAGTCCAGAGGTTTAATCAGTTTCATTTAGCAGTTTTAGACAATTGTAAGTGTTATGCACATGAATGGTTTCTTCAATTCAATGTAGTGATTTCTCAATTTCTTATGATCCTTTTTTTCATCAGATTCCAGCTGCAGTGACCCTGGTAGGTGCTATGCATCATGCATATTCTAGACTATGACATTACCCCCTTTAGGTATCCCCTTTTTCCCACTAGCCTCTTGCTCTCCCGGGATCCACCCACACCACACCTATGATATTAATGCAAAGTCTTGTCCATTTCTGATTGTGCTCTGTTTATGAATTAAAGCTTTGTTATACTGTTCTCATTGTGTTAGTGTGTTTTCAATGGCTGGGGTTATGGCACATCCACATACATCACACTTGTGTCAAATTCCTACAAACTAATGAGCCCTAGTTATGATGCAATAGATTAATACATGACATAATAATAATAGTGATAATAGCATTAGATATCATATAATAATATACTTGCTATCATATACCATAATAAAGGGATAATACAGGGACCAGGGCAACATACACCACACTAATCTTCTCTAACCCATCAGGAAGGGCGCAAAAACACATGGAGGCTGTGCAGACGCATGTGGAGCGACAGCCAACTCACATCCGTCAGGGATAATCTCTGCTACGCCCATCCTGGAAAGTCCCACGTCATTGCTGGTGGCTATGTGCCAAGATATATACCCATTCCCATTTGGTGACCTGCCATTAAGTTTTGCTGTTCATCAATTTACATTAATGTGGTGTATGTTCTCCTGTTCCCCTTGTGGATTGCTAAGTAGTGGTGGTGAATGGGGCTTGTGTACCTGAATGAAGCTGTGAGCGATACCATGTAGGGCCATTGTAAGTGGGCAGGTCATAGTAGAGAGGTCAGACAAATCACAGTCCACTAGAGAAGGAACTGGCAACCCACTCCACCATCTTTGGCATGCAAACCTTGTGGATATGCACAGACAGTGACATTAGTGTTCTGCAGTCAGAGTCGGACACAACTGAGGGACTGAAAATCCATATGTAAAATGTTCACCTAGTACTTGATATATGCCATGTGGTGGTGTAATTTGGCCACTATTTATTGTCCCAATGTAGATGTGATGAGTGAAATGTATATAAGATGATCTTTGTATTTTTAGGGTACACATTAGAGCCTCTGTGAGTGAGGAAGGGTTAATATGTCAGCAATTTGCATGTATTTGTGTAGCAATTTAATGAGGTTAGTGTGTTTTTAAAAGCTTTCAGCATGTTGCAGCATGGCTTTTCATATTGGCATATGCTTGACCATTACAACCTACAAGGAAAATTTAATTATTTTTTTTGCTATATTTGATAGTTGGGAGTTGTTGTGCATGTAACTGTTATGCCTTCCATTGCTTTCATCATGTTTTAAAGTATATTGGTGTGTTTATATTGTTGTTTGCAGTGTTACAAACCTTTTGCAGGTCCTATTTGAAACCGTCATCTGGCGTTTGCAGGCTTGAGTGTAGCTGCAGTGTTCAGCGATTTTTGCAATTGAATAGCGATTTGAGATTTTAGCGATCGGAAGTCTTGCAGCCTTGAAAGATCAAAGACTTTGGGCGGCTGTAAGTTACAGGTTTAACCATCGCAATTTTTTCAAGGCTGTAACTCGTAACCCGTTTGGAGCCGGCAAAAAGTCGCCAATTGAATAGCAAATTCGCTTGCAACTATAATACCCCTTACAATATAATGACAAGTGTTATGATATTGTGGTGCTGTGTGCAATTGTTTGGTTCCCTGCATCTGCAAAACAGCAATAGATGAATATAAAGCTTTGAAATGTGCTGATATACTTACCCTATATAAGGAATCGATGATACTACATCTCCTCCCAGACCTCTGTAGAAGCCAAAGCTGAAAGCAATGCAATCCATGCGGGGGTGTCGCACTTTATGTGATGTCACATGCTGTGACAATGATGTAGTCACATCTGAGCTCCTAGCTGGGTAAACTTTTATTATTATAGTGGTTTGTGGGGCATAGGAATCCCTTTTGTTTAAAATATTAAAACTAAAATGTTAAATCAGACATTAGGCAGACAGTTGTGACTTTACTTTAAATATATATACGTTACTACTAAGCTATTTTCTGGTTCATGCAGGAAGACCTCATCTATACTAAGACCAATTATTAGTTCAGTAAAACTGATACTAGGATTTATCTTGTGTACACATTATAGAAGTAAAACTTAATGTTATATTTTGACAGATATGTTACAACATAATGTGATTTTGTATATTCAGATAGCTAACTAAAGGCCATCTTTAAGGCTCTTATCTACTCATACTTAGAGTGCAATATATAATTTAACTTTAATATTAAGTTCTGTGAACTTTCTGGTTCAAGGGAGGCTATTCTATTAATAAAATACAGTTCTATATCTATAACTAGCAACACATGGACAAGTTCCCTTTCTCGGTTACTGGAATTTTGTAAGACCCTTGTCAAGGCAGAACAGTTACTAGTATTGGATTTTTGTATAGTGTACCTAATGGCAGTATAAAGCTACAGACTATTGCTAATTTAGTTTTTGATAGTGATACAAATTTTTAAATCAGCCCTCTAACCAGCTAGGTACAACATAGGAACTTTCCTTAAACCTTATACTTGACGTATGCACTATTGTCATTTTTATTATTTTATCTGTTTTAAATAAACATACTAATTAGAGAGAGAAAAAAGGTTAACACATGCTATTGGCAGCTACTTGTGCTATATGTATAATTTTTGCCTTGATTTTGATAAGGATTTTGATTAGGATATCAATATTCTCAATCAAATAGTCTATATAGTTCGAATGATTTTCCTGAGTTGTGAATGTCATGGCTCTGTTTCCAAGAATAGAACCTATTTAAAATGTGCCTATTTAAAAATGTGCCAGTTGAGATACCTTAGAAAAATGGATAAAATTCAGAAAAATATAGATTTGTGTGGAATGGAAATAGTGAGAATAATAAAATACATTTTCTATCACATATATAGTTGTGAGCATGCGGGCCATTGCTAACGATGCGGGCTCGCGTAGCGAGCCTGCGGCCCTCGCGGAGGGGGGCCTCAGTTGCTGGCATGGAGCGCCATAGGCGCTCCTTGCCAGCAACTGCGGACCTCGCAAAATTTATGGACTTACGACAACAACTAACGAGATGCGTAAAAACATTACGAGCTCGCAAAAATATGACGTTGTCACCCGAAACACGCGCATATGAAAACACAATAAATACACACAATAAATACATAAAAAGATTACCTACACCAAGCGTAGGCACCAAGGACCTCCAAAAGTCAAGTTACAGCTCAATTAAACTTGAAATAAAAGAGTTTAGACACCCGAAAATCCCTGAAGCGAGAGATAAAATGGCCACTGAATAAAACGAAAACGAGGCTAAGGACACAAACCTACTACACGAACTCGCAAAATGGAACAGACGCTCCAGACCAATTCACGAGGCACGTAACACACACTATGCGGCACTTACCACACTGCTATTACTCACCATTTTACATGAGGCACACAAAATTGTGTCTGGAAAGCTAATTTAACGCTGGAACGCAAATAGCGCATGCATATTGCGTTCTAACGCTTTCAACCACCGAAAAGTTTATAAATACTGCCCACTTTGCAGAAAATTCTGCATTTCTCCTGAGGTAGAAGAAAAAGGTATGATCTGTATCTTATTATACCCTTGGTGCTCGACACCACTATTATCTAAACAATATAAATAACTTTAATGGGATATATTTTAATAGCGCTGCTTAAAAGTTATAAAAATTGGTGCACAATATAGAATAAATAAATACTATATGATATAAGAATGAGGATAGATCAGTATCATAACCAATATAGAGATCTGGTCATGAGAGGTACCCTAAATAAAGGGTTAACATATTCAAAAATAATAGATGAATGAAGTATTGATTCCTCACATATCAGAATAAACTGATATACCTGAAAAAGTCAGGATATACTGATAATCATCGGATTATTCTATATAGAAAGCACTATAAAGAAAAAACTAATGTTAAAAACAAAATATAGAGTAAAACAGAGATCATAAATAAACTGGAGGTATCAATATATATGTAAATATCAATATCAAAGATATTAGGGACACTGTGACTTTAAAAGGTAATGAATGATAATAGAAGCTGCAGATAACATATAACAGTATAACAATATAGTGTATTGGCAAAACGTTGCCACACTTAGTATACTTGCTGTTCAGTTGCTATGCTTCATGTGTAACAACATGGCTTGTCCCATCAATTCACTATGTTAGATTGGTCCTCCAGTGGTCTCTGTCCTCTATGACTACTGATAAAAGTGCCAACGGGCCATTTCGTCCATCCTCGTGGACTTTCTCTAAGGCTTTCTCTATTCTGATATATGAGGATTCAATACTTCATTTATCTATTATTTTTGAATACGTTAACCCTTTATTTAGGGTACCTCCCATGACCAGATCTCTATATTGGTTATGATACTGATCTATCCTCATTCTTATATCATATAGTATTTATTTATTCTATATTGTGCACCAATTTTTATAACTTTTAAGCAGCGCTATTTCCGGATTAAAATATCCCATTAAAGTTATTTATATTATTTCTCCTGAGGTGATGAACAGTGTGACTGGATAGTTCACTGCTGCCATTACTTCAGAAGAGAATTATTTCGGAATTTACAACTTCACAATCTGCAAATTCAAACGGAGAGGTAAGTTATAATATGTTTCATTTATTAAGAAACACAACAAAAAAAATACAACTAAAAAATAAAACACTTCCAACATTCCCAAACAAGATGTTATTCATGTATAGTGACATGTCAAATGCACATATATGTGTATAGGCCCTACAACAAGCTCAGCTTAACTCCAACTAATGAAACAATTATATTCAAGTGACATTAATTTACAGTAAATAATGCACCCCCAAAAAATGCTTTTCCAAAAACAAAACAATGAATATACAATTAACCATTTCCCTTTCTCTTTCAAACAGACACTACAAGCAGACTACCGGATTTACATTGGCAGTAGGGGCCCCTCTGTCATTCATACAACAAAAAGACTTCAATCAAGGTATAGTATAACAAATACCTCATATGATTTGTCACCAAGATCTTATATCTGCTATATTCGGAAGTACAATAAATAACCAGGAATATTCGGAACTTGCCAACCAAGTCATACTCACATGCAAATATAAGGATGCATTTATCCTCAATAATGAAATCTTTAAAAAAATTGCGGCAAAGAAATGATCACAGTGCTGATTCTGTACTTGCTGATGACAATGAAAGTCAGGCAAACTTTTCTACTGAATTCATAAACTCACTAACTCCTTCTGGAATGCCACCACATATTTTGCAGCTAAAGAAAGGTGCAATTGTCATGTTACTGCAAAATATGAACCCAAACAAAGGCTCAGGCAATGGAACAAGATTAATTGTTCAACAATTAAAGGACCATTTCATTGATGCTGAAATTTTAACTGGTACCCATAAAGGAGAGAGAGTTTTCATTCCATGGATAGATTTAGCAACAAGTGAAAGTAGCCTCCCTTTTATACTTCAAAGAAGACAATTTCCCATCATTATGGCATTTGTCTTGACCATTAATAAATCACAAGGACAAACTTTCAAATCTGTGGGTATATTCTTAAAAGAACCAGTATTTGCACATGGCCAATTGTACGTTGCCTTATCACGATGCAAAAATTCACAGGCTATTAAAGTTTACATTGAAAACAATGAAAGTCAAGGTGATTTATTAGAGGATGGACGCATTTTTAATAAAAACATTGTCTAATATGAAGTACTGTAAATTTCCATCAAAGAAACAAAAGCTATGACAAACCAATGTGAAAACCAAATCAAAAATCTATCAAACCACAATATAACCACAACAAAATCAGAACAATTACAGCCAACCGTCCGTTTCTTTAAAAAGATCATTATTACGCCACAGAAATTAAGTTTACAACTACATTTCAATATTAAACTACATACAATTGTAAAACACATACAGAACAGTGGTGACACATTGCAGACCAACTTTAAGGTCTCGCCTTCTCTTTTTAGAGAACAACTTTTACATAAATAAAACTCTATCTGCCATTTCAAACAATTACTACACCAAGAAACAAAGGTCAACCATTAAAAACTACCAATAAATAAAGATTTCAGTCATAATTCATGGAAGTACTGTTTATGCATGATTAGTCCCACAAAACACTTGCCTTCCATTATTTAAATAAATTCTCTTGAAATGTTTATTACCTATGTTACTGTTTATAACGTTACAAGTTTCTAAAACAATCCTTTAAAGTTAATTACTTACATAGATAAGAAAGTTCAAGTTTACCAAAATATACTTTCAAGTTCCTTACTTAGACATATTACAAAGTTCATCTTAACAGCACAAGCGCGTTTTCAGCCACACTGTAAATGTTTGATTTTAGATTAAACATTAATCAAGGGAGTAATCCGATCGCCACTTAATGGCCTCAGTAAGGAATTAAACAATTTTCCGCTTTCATACAATTGCCTACGTTTCAAAAAGGCTTTTACAGTTTGCCTTCATCTTCATTCAATGTATATTTCAGTTAACAGTTCTTCAGCTACAAGTTGCATGTTAAAAAACCATTACCTCAAGTTTACAATACTGAAAAATCTACAGTTCAACTGTTATTACATTCAAATGTTACCACTTTTACTACAAAACTCCTTAACAGTTACTCAATAAGAACATTTTCTAAAAATGAACATGTTTAATATAACAATTCGACTTACTTTGACATAACTAAAACCTTACAAGTGTCAAATACGTAAATTACTAACTAAACAAATTTACAAACATACACATCTCATTGCCGTAATTTTTTGACGGGCAAGTCGCTAGTCACATATAATAGTTGGGGTAATCGCGAGTTGTCGTCACACAATGTTAAAAGATAGGTGCTCATTGCGAGGCCAGCAAGACTTAGAACAAGGCAACACATTGAAAAAATTACGACTTTAACTGACGCCAATTTTTTCCGGCCCATATCTCTAAAGCCGTTTGGAGGCCCCTAAAACACGCCAATTGATTACAAAACTAACTGACAACCTCGCACACAGCACAGGGGGAGAGGCAGGGAGCCTGTAAGTGAGTTTGAAAGTTAATTTGTTCATCAATTGGCATTTTTTTGAGGTCTGAAAACAACTAACCAGAAAAAAAAATGGCGGCCTTAAAGATGTAATTTTTTTTCAAGGCTGCAAATCGGAAGTCCATTCCGCAAATAGTTTCAGACACGAACAACACAGAGCAGGGAGAGGGAGGAAATAGACACAGGGGAGGGAGTGGGGTGGAAAGAGACACAAAGGAGGGAGATAAGGAAAAAAACTCACAGGGCAGGGAGAGAAGGCAAATAGACAGCGGGAGGGAGAGAGGGGGAAAAAGACACAGGGGAGGGACAGGGGGAAAGAGCCACAGGGGTTAGAGAGTGGGGAGAGGCTCACAATGAGCAAAAAGGCTCTCATAGTGGACCTCGCAATTAGCAAGTAAGGCGCTCATCTCTGTCCTTGCGTTGAGCGCCGAAGGCGCTCAATGCGAGGCCCGAAAGTTATAGGTTGGACGATGCCTGCAATGAGCAGCGGGGGAGAGGCTTGCAATGAGCGCCAAAGGTGTATGCAAGTTAGAGGCTGGAGAGCCTTGCATTGTGTGGCAAACAGCATTGCCACGCTTAAAATGTTATTGCCATCATTTTTGATGGGCAATACCCTAGTAAATCAAAAAAGATGGGTGGATTATGGGAGCCTAAAAAGAATGCATTATCTTGCTACAATGCTAGTGTCACTAGTAAACTTGTATATAGAATGTGATGAAAGCAAAGGTAAGAGAGACAGATTATCTTAGACCATAAGTTATATGACATTTTGTGGATGAAAAAAAGTGAGCGTAAAGTAAATATAAAGGAGAAACAATACAAAATTCAAATATATGGGTCAAAATTAAAGGCAAATATATATTGAAAAATAAAATATTAATTTTATGCACAATATTTTGTAATGCTTTGTTTCTTTATTAGATTAGTGTACAGAAAGTGGAAATAATTGATAACCACTGAAGAGTTTTTATAGCTCGAAGGTCATAAAGCTATTAGTACTGCATGATAAAGCATAATGTAAAATCAATAGATAGAATACAGAAGATTTTTAAATTGTGTTTTGACGGCATACTGACTACATATAGAAGAATCTGCAATTTATACCATAAAACAAGTGATCAAAGATAGTGTATATCTGGAGCAATGGTGTAAAGATATGGGAAGAAATATAACAGATAAGAAAGAGGAAGTATATATAACTAGGCAAACAAAAGCTCAATGTTCATAACTGTTAGAGAAAACTTTATAAGCAATTGCTTAGATGCTGTACAACTCCATATAAGTTATTCATTATAGATTTAAAAGAGTCAGAACAATGATATGAAGGTTTTGGTTTAAAAGGATATTTGTTCCATATGTGGTGGAAGTTAACTTATGTTTATGGAAGGAAGTATAAGCAATCATATAAAAAATTGAACAGTAAAATGTGCAATTCAATCCTTTGTGGGTTCTTTTTGGTTATATAGATTACTAGCGACTTGCCCGTCAAAAATGATGGCAATAAAATTGTAAGCCATGGCAATGCTATCTGCCACGCAAGTTTATGTTTTATTTTTCAGTGTTTTTGGTGTTTTGGGATGTACGCGTTTCGGCTGTTAACTTTGTATTTTTGCAGCCTCGTAATAGTATATTTTTTTCTAAGTCCCGTAGCTCTTTTTTTTTAAGTTCCGCTTTTCTGGGTTGTTTTTTTACCAAGATTGAGGCGCTGTAAAGCCTCCACCTCCGCAAATGCAGACACTCGCTTTGTGAGGTCCGCATTTCGGCCTGCAATGAGCTTTCGGGTCATTGCAGCTGACTTCAGAGCCTCCACCTCTGCTTCGCGAGGTCTGCATTTATGGCCCGAACAGCGTCCCTCGTAAAGCGTGACGACAACTCGCAGTTTAACAATTATATGTGATAACATGTTAAAATATAGCCATATAAAAACTTAGCAAGAAGCTCATATCAAACACTGTATGTACCATGAGACGGGCATTAGCACAAAACCTGAAAAGTGATAAATTAATAAATGTGAAGGACATAATGCAAATGGTTGACCATGAAATGGTAATGGAGGAGATATGTATCAAAATAAATGGCAGTTATGAAAAAAATATATCAATTATATGGGAACTAGGGATTTTAAATAGGCGGGGAGTAATAAAATGTGCTCATAATAAACAAGGGTTATTGTTGATCCTCTGATCAAATGTAAACATCTGTAATTTAGCTTGTTGTGTTCCTATTGGCATTGAATGCTTGATAAACTCTGTGCTATTCATAATTGAATGCACATTTACGGGACATTGGTGCAAATTTTTCACAAGCAATTTAACAAGTGCCAATTTTTTTTGTCTCAATAGCAATTTGTATCTATGATACTTTCTATCAAACATTTATATAAATCAGGTATGTTTGGATGTTATTTTATCACATATAATAGTTGTGGTAAGTTACGAATAATGGTCAAGCAAAGTTATTGGCTTGCGCTTACCATTGGCGCTCATTGTGGGCCTCGTGATTAGCGTCAAAGGCGCTGCAATGAGTGCCGAAGGCCAGAAACACTTTGAAAAAGGCTGGCAATGAACGCGTTCCAGGATGAGCGGCAAAGCCGTAAACCTTTGGTGTTTAGTGCAAGGCCCACACAACTTTGAAAAAAGCCGGCAAAGCCGGCAATGAGTGCTTGCCAGGCCCACGATGAGCGCCAAAGTCACTCATCGTGAGGCCCGCAAAACCTTGAAAAAGGCTGACAATGAGCGCTGAAGGCGCTCATTGCTAGCCACACCATGAGTGTGAGGCATGCAACACTTTTAAAAAAATACGACTTTAACGGCCGCCATTTTTTTCAAGCACGTAACTAGGAAGCCGTTGGAAGATCACAAAAAGACGCCAATTACTTCAAAAATTAACATACAACCTCACACACAGCACAGGGGGAGAGGCGGGAGCCTGTGAGTGAGGTTGCAAGCTAATTTGAGGTTTAATTTGAGTTTTTAGGAGATCGAAAATCGGCTAAGCGGAAAAAAAAATTGCGGCCGTAAACCTGTAATTGTTTTGAAAAAGGCTCAAAATAAGAGACTTTGAAAGAATAACCAACAGTGTTCATCGCAAGGCACGCAAGACTTGAGCAGGGAGAGAGAGGAGAAAGACACAGGGGAGGGGGGGAGAGGGTGGAAAGAGAAACAGGGGTGAGAGAGGGGGAAAAAGAGACACAGGGAAGGGAAATAAGGGAAAACAAACAACAGGGCAGGGAGGGGGAGGGAGACAGGGCAAACAGACACATGGAAGTGAGATGGGGGAAACAGACACAGGGGTGAGAGAGGGGAGAGGCTTACAATGAGCGCCAAAGGCGCTCTTTACAGACCTCACAATGAGTTCTGGCGATGCTCATCACTGGTTTCTAGCTGAGCACCGAAGGCGCTCAGTGCTACGCACGAATGTGGCGGGTTGGACGACGTCTGCAATGAACACTCATTGCAGGGCTTGCAATGAGCACCCGTATAATAAAGGAGGGGAGAGGCACCGAAGGTGCTCATTGCGAGGCATGAAAGTGGCGGTTTGGCCGAGGCCTGTAAAGTAGATGGTGGGAGAGGCTTGAAATGAGCGCCGAAGGTGCTCATCGCAAGGCCCGCAAGTTAGAGGGGAGAGAGCCTTGCATTGTGTGGCAAACAGCATTGCCAGCCTTCAAATTTTGGTGGAAGAGGCTTGAAATGAGCGCCGAAGGTGCTCATCGCAAGGCCCGCAAGTTAGAGGGGAGAGAGCCTTGCATTGTGTGGCAAACAGCATTGCCACCCTTCAAATTTTATTGCCGTCATTTCTGACGGGCAAGTCGCTAGTTAAACATAGTAGCAACGTTAAAGTGGCACTGAAAGTACAATATATCAACATAGTAGTAAATATTTATAGTCAATAGTTAAACTGCATACATATTTTTAAATCAAACAGATTCAGGAATACAAATAATTCTAAAGTATGTAGAAGGCAAGATAGAAACAGATTATCTCTCATGCTAAATAACAATATATATATTTTAACATTCTGAGTCTAAGAACATAATGAGGCAGGGAAGTCCTACAGCTTTTTGCTTTGAGAAAAAATGAAATAACTATAACCAAAATAAATAAATACATGTTGATGCTTCTGCTGGGTCCTGAAGATACCAATGGATTTTTAAACAGGTTTTGTGTGTGGCAGGGGTGTTAACATTTCTGCAGGAGCAAAGTTGGCAACTACTGTTACAAGCTGCTTGCTACCGAGCATGTGCAAATGGAATTATTTAAGAAAACAATCTTCTTTTTCCTGTTTCCACAATACCCCCCACTGATTAATAAAAAATATATACCCCCTCAGGCTTCAATCTGTCAGTAAGTGATAAAACCATAAAAGGTGGAACCTTTACATTATAAAGTGTAGTAAATATTAAGCTATTATATTAAGTTCTCTCAAATATTTTTGAGTTCACAGTTTACACAGCTTCTAAAATTATTAGTTTGCTATCTGCTTGAAAAAAAGGTGCAGTTTTTCTTGAACTACCCAAGTCTTTTAATATTCTGAATACTGTACAAGTAAAGTATTGTTCTCCTTTGAGTTAATAAATGATCGATAAGTTACACTGCTTGGCTCATTGCCAAGGGAAGTGTTTAGAATGCTTGTTCTTTACTATTACATGCACAGAAGGAGTAATCGGTGGGGTGGACTGCTATTCCTATTTTGCCTGCTACATAATTCAAAAGTACTGTGTGACTGTGTGACTGTCTTTATATATATATATAAATATATATATATATATATATATATATATATATATATACTTTTTTTTAAGAAATACACTTGAACATCAGGAACATTTTTTAAAATGTAAAAAAATAATACAGACAACTTTTATATGAAATGATGCCGCAGTAGAATCTACCATTTTGATTTCTGTTAATCAACTTCTTTAGTTGGGAGGATAGCTCATTAGCTTATAGGAACACACCACACTGAGCAAAAGAAGAAAAAAATGGAACTGCACAGAAAAGATTAAATACAGATGAAATGTAATATGTAAAGTTGTGTATATTGATCTGTTATCAAAAAAGTAATTGGTTATTTAAATGAACACATATAAAATTGGTTCTTTAATAAATCTATTTTCTTTCAATAAATGCTTTTGCATTTGACCATCTGATGTAAGTAATTAAAGTTAAAAGGGACATGGGAGGTTTCTGTATTTTACTAGGAATATAATATACATATGTATCTATTTTGATGTACTTTATGTTATTAAAACGTTGTTTTTTTTTTGCCTAAAACCATGAAATTTGTACCTGTTTGGGTCTGCCCTCAGTAGTTTATGCAGCTTATGAAAACATACTAAGAAGTGCAGTGTTTCAAATTAGCCAGTCAGTCACCATCTCTCAAGTAGCATGTTTCAGTATATTGCAGAATGATGACAGGTTATTATGAGACAGTACATCCCCTGACTTAGAAGTGCATTGTTTCATGATCTGCAGAGGGGAAAAACCATTTAGGCAGAAAAAAACGTTTTAAGCACCTATAAAGTACACAAAAGTAAATAGATACATAGTTATATGATATTACTCAAACTAGCTCCCAGGAATAGATTTATCCCTGTAGTGCTTAAAACTTTGTATCACTTATGTTTATTACACTCACATATGTAAGGTATATTAAACGTTATTGAATAGACTGCAATGAAGATAAAAATAACTTACAAATTCCTTTAAAAACAGTGTGGAAAAGAGTAAAGTGTAATGACTAATAAATAAAACTAGTGCCATGTATGAATATCTATGATATTTCCCATATGATAATTATTGAGTGAGCCCTGTGACCCTGAATTGGGTTCTTCCTGATCCTGGAAGGTGTAACTAATGCATCCCAAAAGCTGACTTTTCCCTATTTTACAGGTCAAAATATCTGTTGTAATAGGGATTGATTGGTAAAAATAGTTTTCCTTGCTAATGCCAAGATGTCATAACACAATTTAATTAATCCCCAGTGTTTATATATTTTTAGCAAACAAAATCTAATACTCTATCCAATTATATTTTTTTAAACCAATATATTCTTGCCAATTATAGTAATTTAAGTCAATACATTTATGTGCCTTTATATATATTGGTGAATAAGGCACCACTCTGCATAATAGATATAAAATATATTATATTATTATAAAAAAAAAAAAAAAAAAAAATATATATATATATATATATATATATATTAGTTATACTATAAATTACCTCTATATGCAGCATATTTAGTTAGGAATCATCCATTTAAACAAAGGGAAATTACCCAAGGATGGAAGGAGGCTACACAATCGAAAAAAAGTAGCATTGCTGTGTTAATGAAAAGAACAGCCAAGCTCAGCTGTCATACTGGTAAAGGTATTTGTAAATTGAAATAAAATAGCACTGCTCAGTAATATAAGAAAGTAGCTAAAACTAAACAAACTGAAACTATATTTAAATAAAAAGCAGCCTGAATCAGCTGTCTTGCCAAAGAGGACCATTTGTCCAATGCCTCTGCTGTTAGCATCTAAGGTCATATGAACACCTCAGTGTAATATACCTTATAGATTTTGCCCAGCTAGCGTAATAAGATGTATTACATTCCTAGAGAAATCCAGAAATCTTCCATGTCCCTTAAGTAAAAAAATATATACTTTTACAGAGTAAAGAAGTAAAATATAAATGCAAAGTATTATTTTGCTTTAATAATATCCCATATTACCCCTCAATTAGTCTGACAGGACAAAGAGTTAAACAAAAAGTTGTCTTTTAGTGACCCATACACATAGTCAGACATTTGTACAATAAAAACTTTTATTTACATTTCAACTTTAAAATCTATGAACAGGAAAATGTAAGTATATTTGCTCTTAAACCAACACATAACTTGCAGACCCATCTTCCAAAAATGGCTTTTCATTTATATTCAGTATATATTCAAAATAGACAAGCTCCAAAGAAAAAGTTCCAGTGCTTAACACTAAAAATAGGTATATACCAAATACAAAAAAATAGGGAACTTTATTTCAATGTTAAAGTATATATGTGAGTATAGTCTTCTAAAAGTTATGAGGTACAGATAGAGCCTCATTCAATTGAGCAATTGTAAGTTATAATAGCCCGTAAGGGAGGCCCTAAGTTAATTTGCTATTCAATTGGTGTTTTTTTGGAAGCTGCAAACGGGCTACAGGCTTGAAATCCTTGCGGTTAGTAGAACCGCAACTTCACTAAGCCTTTGATTTTTCACATCCGCAAAAGTTACAATCGCAAATCGCTATTCAATTGCTACAATTCCTCAAGCCCACAAATGTTTTCACATCTGTAAATGGCAAATGTAGAAGAAAAACCTATGAGTGCTAGAGAGGACCCGCAAGGAGGTTAAACACCTGATTGTAGCACTGTAAAAGCAAATAAAAAATCAATACTGCACTGTAAAATTAATTGCAATTTAGAATTAATTACACAACAGTCTCAAGCTTGCAAATCGGCAATCAAATATAATTTTATTTTTGGTTTCATTTCGGGGTTATATCAATCTTGGGAACCAATGAGTTAATACATATCAGGCCACCCACATGGACCAGAACACTATCGACATTCTGTTTTTGTGTTTTGCGGTTTTGCGTGTCCGATTGCATATCGGACCTCCATGTTTTACTGACCTAATGATGACGGTCTCATTTTCTATTGGCTGTTTCTAAATGGGTAGTTACGGCCTTGTTTAATGGATCATGTTCCCGCCCTGAAATGCTACATATGATTGCATGGTTTAAATTTTTGGCTTTCAGCCTGTAACTTGCGGGCTTGTTCAATTGAATAGCAGAGGATTTGTAGCAGACTGCGAGCCCGTAGCATGCCCGCAGACATACGAGTTGTATACCATGAAATTCAATATGTTAAACTTATGGAAAAGTTTCCTTGTAACATAAAACATTCATGCAGCCACACAAGGCCTATGTTTCACTTTTGGGGAATCTCCTAATTTAAGGGATATTTGAATCCAAATTTACTATGCTATACTCCCTCAGCAAATTATGCAACATCGAAGTGTGCCATTCAATCGAAAAAAAACAGACACTCTTTAAAAACTGAAAATAAAAACAATAATACAGCTCCTGCAAAAGGTATTAAAATGTACCTTTATTTAATAATCATCTTGCAAACTGATGATCCAGTGAATCGTTAGCAAAAAGCTAAATAGATAATCAAAATAATTGCATTTAAAGCTCCTGATGGACCATTTTGTTGCACTACATGTCAGCTTTATCAAATGATTTTTCACACCCTAGACACCTAACATGATGGAGAGAATTACTACTGCTGCAATTTATAATGCTAAATCCAAGTGTTTTTTTAACTGTATTGAATTAATTTTCTTCAAACACTAATTATATTGCTAATAAGTTCCTAAATAAATCAAACCTTATTGTTGATCCTTTAAGGCCAAAGTTTACATATACTATCAACGAGACTGAGTGAGAAAGTAAATTATGTTACATTCAGAGTAAACAGAAGTAAAAATTAAGAAATACTTTTATTAAATATTATTATTCTTTGTTTATAAAATAGGAGGCAATTCAAACATTACCTGAGCTGTAGCTTAATCAAATATTGAAAATATTTTTTTTATACTATGATGCTAGCACTCACAATAAACCAACTGTAAAGTTGTTGCACAATATGTTGTAACGATTTTGACTGGACCAACATACCAAGTGTTATTTTCTATAGATAACTAAAGCTAATAACAAACTGAATGACTGCAAAGAGCTGGACGTTTGGTGTTTTCCAGTTCTGATAACAAGAGGTGTTCATCTTTATGGCAACCTAGTAATTGACAGGTGAATTACAGTTATAAATAAAATATATTTCCTATCATCTGGACCCACAAATAGACGTTGATAATCTGCAAGCAGTTTCACTGTCATAAAGATCAGCAGTGATATATGAGCCTGTACACTGCGTGCCTCTCGCAGACTAAAGGATACAATTCATCTACCCACACTTGAACACATAGGAGGTTAAAGGACAGACTCTAAATTATAATGGTTTATACTAATGACAGTAAAAAAATGTTTACAAATGCATACCTTTGAAACAATCTTGAGTGATATTTTTTATAATTTACCTTTTATTCAATCATTTAACATTTCTTGAATTAAAAATAATATTACAACTGTTTAAAAATTAAAAAATAGAACCTGATGTTCCACCAAATATTTTTTTTTTCATTTTATTTTTACTGACAAAATATCTTCATAGTCGAATCAAGTTGACTGAACTTATTTTCTTTCCTCTACTTTATTTATAAAATTCCAGCCATTAAATATATTAGTTCTTTGTATAAAATAATTATTTTATAGCGCAACCCAATTCTTAGTTCCAGAATTGTGACCAATACTATTATACTGTATATACTTATGTGTTTATTTCTTGTAGTGTTATATCCATGTGTTCATAAGATATAATTTATTTATATATTTTTTTCTTTGTATTGGCTGACACATGTAAAATAAATATATTTTTGAACTTAATATACTGTAATTCCACTACTTATTACCTCACATTCACCTAAGTCATGTTACAGCTTACCATCTGAACTAAATTTTCTACTATTGTATCTACTTTGGTAAATATGATTTATTTCTACTATCTGAACTTTAAATTTTCTACTATCATGATTTCTTCTGTATATTCAGTGTATTTCAGTCACTTCTCAGTAGCAGTTTTAGATTGATTCTCACATTAATTATAAGTCTGTTGGACTGAAGTTATTTCTAATAAATGTATTGAACCTTGCATTCATGTAATGTATATTTTACAAAAATACTAAGTAGAAAATAGTTAATAAATTGCGGTTATGTGAATGCTACCCCCAATACCTTTGTTTACTGCAGATATATGCTACAGATAATACCTTTTTGACATTCACTTAGTAACTAATCATTGTTCTTTACCTCACATTCACTAATTGTGAACGTTACAGCTAATAACTTTGTAGACAATACTCTTTTACCTTGAATGTGAGACCTATAATAAATACCACACCTAAAAGTTGCTGTACCTCACGACCTCACCCCCCTTTGTCTCTTCCCCCCCCCCTCCCCCTGTGTCTCTTTCCTCCCCTGTGTCTCTTTCCCCCCTCTCCCCATGTCTCTTTACTCCCCTCTCTCCCCATGTCTATTGCCCCCCTCTCCCGCTAGTGTCTCTTTCCCCCTGTGTCTCTTCCCCCCTGTGTCTCTTTCCCACTTTCCCCTGTGTCTCTTTCCCCCCTCTCCCCGTATCTCTTTCCCACTCTCCCTGTGTCTCTTTCCCCCCCCCCCTCTCCCTCCCATGCGTCTCTTTCCCCCTCCCCTGTGTCTCTTTCTCCCCCTCTCCCACTGTGTCTCTTCCCCCCCTCTCCTCTGTGTCTCCCCCTCCCTCTGTGTCTCTTTCCCCCCACTCTCCCTCTGTGTCTTAAGCAGTGCACTGTGCATGCACGGCTAACGCCTCGCAATCTACATGCGCGCGATCCGATCACCTTTGCGGTCGGATCGTTGTCAAGCTGTGATTCTTCGCAAAGTGTGACGACGAATCGCAGTTTGACAATTATAATCTGTGATTATGCTGCTGTGGAATTCAATACACAAAAAGAATCTGTGTAAATATATATGTCAGTTGCATCTGCAGTGTTCTTAGCAGTTCATACCTACCTGAGAAGGTAACAGATAGCAGCACGGAAAAATAGTGAAATATAAAGCAATATATATATTTTTTTTCATTTTAATGTAGAATTATTTATTTAAAAAAATGGGTCAGATTCCCTCATTTTTGCTAGAGCCACAAAGGGCAATGTCTTATTAAAATTTAGATAAATTATCTTATAATCTTACACCATAGAATGAAAAACAGATACATATATTTGTGTCACTTCAGAACTAAGCAAACTATAATTTTTAGTCTAAACATATATATATATGGCTTGTGTTACCACTAAGCGTTTTCCTCACTCACTAATTAAATTCTCCTTTCTTTCAAAAATCAGTTCTCGCTTCAGCCTTTTGTGTGACAAATGTGATTGCAGAAGATTTTATAAATTAAAACATTTTAAATAAGTGTACAATGTGTTTGGTGTTTACAAGTTTTCATCATAGAAATATTTTATAATCGGCATGGCAAGACAGATGGGTTTAAACATTTATAGAATGCATATTATTTATTTATAAGAGATGGATGTCATCTCATCACCTGCAGGCAGTCATAAAGATAAAAATTCAATATTGTAAAATGTTTATATGTCACCTTTAAAACTGTCTAAGTTGAAGGTCATATACTTATGAAATGACAGTTAAATAGCCAGTGTAAGCAGCAGATAAATTACTGTGAGTGATTAGTTCACCACTTGCTGGTTTAAAAAACGTGTGTTTAATCAACAATAGTTATCTGTAAATAAAATGTTTTACAACAAGCATTACTGGTTTTGTATGCTGTGTCTGCCTCCACCTCACTCCTTTCACATGACTTAACATTGTTTGAAGACAACAACGTTGTATATATTGTTGTGGTAAACTAATGCCCCCACAAAATCTACTACACAAGAACTAGCCCCACTCTGATTAGAGGCAGTATCCTCGAAACTGCTGTGTGTGGGTAGGTTTCCTGGCTTGTGCATGATCCATCCTGGTCTATGCTTAAAGCTGTGTAATACAGCAGACATATGCTTAAAATGAGCCATGTTTGAAATGTTATTTGGATTATTTTAACAGTGAGAGCCAGAATAACACACAAAAAACCACAAGAAAAACGAATGTCAAAAAAGTTATAAATTGATTTGCAGGTCAATGAGTGAAATAAGTATTTATCCCCTATCAGTCAGCAAGATTTCTGGCTCCCAGTTGTCTTAAAGGGAGTGCTCCTAATCTCAGGTTGTTATTTGTATAAAAGACACCTGTCCACAAAAGCAATCAATTTGATTCCAAACTCTCCACCAAGACCAAAGAGCTGTCCAAGGATGTCAGGGACAAGATTGTAGACCTACACAAGGCTGGAATGGGCTACAAGACAATCACCAAGCAGCTTGGTGAGAAGGCGACAACAGTTGGTGCGATTATTCGCAAATGAAAGGAACACAAAAAGACTGCCAGTCTCCCTCGGTCTCATGCTCCATGCAAGATCTCACCTTGTGGAGTTTCAATGATTATGAGAACGGTGAGGAATCAGCCCAGAACTACACGGGAAGATCTTGTTAATGATCTCAAGGCAGCTGGGACCATAGTCACCAAGAAAACAATTGGTAACACACTACGCCCTAAATGACTGAAATCCTGCAGTGCCCGCAAGGTCCCCCTGCTCAAGAAAGCACATGTAAAGGCTCGTCTGAAGTTTGAGATTCAGAGGAGAACTGGGTGAAAGTGTCATGGATAGATGAAACCAAAATCAAGCTCTTTGGCATCAACTCAACTCGCCGTGTTTGGTGGAGGAGGAATTCTGCCTATAACCCCAAGAACACCATCCCCACTGTCAAACATGGAAGTGGCCGGGGCCATGTACTGTCAAATCTTGGGTGAGAACCTCCTTCCCTCAGCCAGGACATTAAAAATGGGCCATGGATGGGTATTTCAGCATGATAATGACCCAAATCACACAGCCAAGGCAACAAAGGAGTGGCTTAAGGAGAAACACATTAAAGTCCTGCAGAGGCCTAACCAGTCTCAAGACCTTAATCCCATAGAAAATCTGTGGAGGGAGCTGAAGGTTCGAATTGCCAAACTTCAGCCTCGAAACCTTAATGACTTGGGCCCTCATTCAATTGTGATTTATCCAATTGAATAGGGGTCTAAATAAGCACATAGCATCTTTTTTTTAAAGAAGTTTTTAGTTAGTGAAAACCTTGCTTTTGGATAGATGTTTACTAACTAAAAACATCTTTAAAAAATATGTTATGTGCTTATTTAGAGCACTATTCAATTGGCCAAATTGCAATTGAATGAGGGCCTTGGAGAGGATAGGCAAAGAGGAGTCAAATACTTATTTCACTCATTGACCTGAAAATCAATCTATAACCTTTTTGACATGTTTATTTATTTATTTTTTTTGTGTTATTCTGTCTCTCACTGTTAAAATACACCTACCATTAAAATTATAGACTGATCATTTCTTTGTCAGTGGACAAACGTTCAAAATCAGCAGGGGATCAAATACTTTTTTTTTCCTTTACTGAATATATATATATATATATATATAAATATATATATATATATATTTTGTTACCCATGACTTTTCCACCCTCTATCTGCAGAGTGTATGTATGAACTTCAGTGTCCTTTTAGCTTTTTAATGTGTATTTTGTTTTCACTTTAACATACTGCAGATCTACAGTTTAGGAAAATGGTTCCCAAACCTTTTTTTCCCCAAAGGTCACTTGAAATGTATGAGATTTTCATGGACCACTTGACAGTTGTGGAGGGTCTTTATGTACCAATTAATGATTTTATTGTAAGTTTTTACCAATTATAATATGTTAACTTATACAGCAGCCATTGCATTTGCTTATATAAACACTATCATATTATATTTACACTTCTGTACTACTTGTTTATATATTTTTATTAAATTGTATAACTTTTATAACTTTCATACTTTTTTAGAAATCCAAAGGTTGCATGGACCATTGAATGATGCTTGTGTACCACTGATGTACCACGATCTATAGATGACTAACCGTTATCACATATATAGTTGTGAGCAGGCGAGCTTGCTTAAGCCGTTGCTCACGCTAGCGGGCTAGCAAAGCGAGGGTCGCAGTTGCTGGCAAGGAGCGCCGCAGTAGTCTGATGGGTCTGACTGATAGTGATAGATCTGACTGATGGGGCCCATGGAGGCCTGGCCTTGGGGGACATGAAGGCTTAGCCTGGGGGGACATGGCATCATGGGCTGGAGGCCATAAATTAATTTAAAAAAAAACATATATACAACAAAATGTATATATATATGATGTATTGTGTGTGTGAGGTGTGTGTGTAATGTGCAGAGTGTATACATATATATATATATATATATATATATATATATAATGATATATTGTGTGTGTGTGGTGTGTGTGTAATGTGCAGAGTGTATACATATATATATATATATATATATATATATATAAAATGATGTATTGTGTGTGTGTGTGTGAGGTGTGTGTGTGTAATGTGCAGAGTGTATACATATATCACATATATAGTTGTGAGCGTACGAGTCGTTGCTCACGCTTGCGGGCTCGCGTAGCGAGCCCGCGGCCCTCGCGTAGCGAGCCGCGGCCCTCGCGTAGCGAGCCGCGGGCCTCGCGAAGCGAGGGCCGCGGCTCGCGCAGCGAGCCGCGGCCCTCGCGTAGCGAGGTCACTGGGCAAGGGCCTCAGTTGCTGGCATGGAGCGCCGAAGGCGCTCCATGCCAGCAACTGAGGCCCCTCGCGAAGCGAGGGCCTCAGTTGCTGGCGAGGTCACTGGGCACGGGTCTCAGTTGCTGGCATGGAGCGCCGAAGGCGCTCCATGCCAGCAACTGAGGCCCCTCGCGAAGCGAGGGACTCAGTTGCTGGCGAGGTCACTGGGCAAGGGCCTCAGTTGCTGGCATGGAGCGCCGAAGGCGCTCCATGCCAGCAACTGAGGCCCCTCGCGAAGCGAGGGACTCAGTTGCTGGCGAGGTCACTGGGCAAGGGCCTCAAACCCTCGCAAAATTCACGTCGCTACTCAAAAAACACGACACACAAATTACGACACTCGCTAAATTTTACGAGGCACGCAAACAACGTACGAAACACGTTACCACACATTACGACCTCGCAAACATCGGACGCAACACGCCGACATACAAACATTTAAAACACAATACATACACACAGCACATACATAAAAAACTTACCTACACCAAGAGGGAGCACCCAGGACCTCAAAAATGCAACTTACACCTCGATTTTACTCGAAATAAAACAGTTTAGAGACTAAAAAAAAAAACGAAGCGAGAGAAAAAATGGCCGCCGAACAAAACGAAAACGAGGCTACAGCACTCTAAACTCGCAAAACACCACAAGAAACTCGCAAAACACCACAAAACACCTACGGATATTCCGATACAGACCTATACCACACATTACTCGCCATTTTACACCAATGCGGAAGTACACGACTACGCTAACGGTTTGGTCTCGCGCACGCACAGTGTTACACTGCACACATTCAGCATGCTTATACAGCAGCTCCACACCACTAATGCTGCAGCAGCATCAACACAGATTGCCAGCTCTTCATCACAATGCTTCAAAATAGGTACAATATATTCATTTACTAATTTAGCTACCTTACTATTTCATTGCCGTCATTTTTTGACGGGCAATTCGCTAGTCACATATATAGTTGTGAGCGTACGGGCTGTTGCTCACGCTTGCAGCCTCGCGTAGCCTTTGCCCTTGCCCTCGCTGCCATTGAGAGGGGACAGACACTGATTGTTGCTATGAGACAGGGCAGCGACTGTACTTAGAAGTATACTGTCTTTATGAGCTGTAAAGGGGAGAAACTAACTAGAAACTATTTGTAAGAATTTAGACAGAAAAAAGCAGAACTTTTAATTACTTCTTAATAAAATAAAGTGCAATTTATTAGATACGTATGTATATTATATTCCTAGTGAAATCCAGAAACCTTCCATGTCTCTATTAAGTATTATCTCTCTAACTTTTGTATGCAATTCATTATTTTAGGTGTAATTTCAACAGAGTTTCTGTAACCTAAGGAGATTTTGATTGTTCATTTTGAAAGTACTGGCAATAAGTATTGTCTCATTCCAAATGTAGAATCATACTTTATACCAGCACTCCAACATGTAGAATGTATTGCATTATATTAGCGTATACTATGTAACATTTTTAACAATAAAATGTGGAACCTAGGCATCTACAGCCTTGTTAAATTGCTATTCAGCAAATTTAAAAGGGCTCTATTTAAGCACATAGCATATTTTTTTTACAGAAGTTTTTAGTTTTTGAACTTCTATCCAAAAGCGAGGTCTTCACTAACTAAAAACTTCTGTAAAAAAAAGTATGCTATGTGCTCAAATAGAGCCCTTTTAAATTTGCAGAATCGCAATTTAATAAGGCTGCTAATTACTACCTTTTGTTATGAATTACCAATCTATTTTTGTTTTCAACATTAGTGAATCTGAGGACGACCAGGACTAAATTTACAGATTATTGGTAAACCCCTGACCTAAGTTTTGAACATCTGGCATTGTTTATTAAATGATGAAAGTGAATTATATGCTTATTAAATAGCCCTATACTGTCTATCCTAGCATCTATTAGTATGTATTTTTTTAAGTAACACAATTCAGTGATTTAAATATCAATAACTGTATTATATTTATATCACTGTATTGTAGGATTGAATACATTTTTATTTTGTTCCTTTCATCCAAGTAGTATCCTGTGGGAAGTTTGCCACACCTATCAAACATGAAAACAAACTATAAGACCTCAGAATCTAATCTTCACTTCAGCTTTTATTTTGCTACCACTGGAGGGTAATACTATTTTCTCCTCTCAGGATTCAGGTATAGGGAGACGTTTGACTGTATGATATCAGGACACTGTTGCAAAGTCCCTGGAGTCATCATGAAGGATCACTGGTCATACCCACGTATTAATATAGGCTTGTAAGTTTTTTTGTCTTTGGCTTTGTGTACCTCTAAAGCTTACCTGGAATAGTTTGTGCTTGTCAATCCTGTGTGCCTCTGTCTACCAACACAGACTACAAAAATAAAGCTCAGTGGGCAACTGAAAGTACATTTGTTGAAGTTTTCCCTACTGGGATGACACAGGGGTGAGGGGGGCCATGTGTGCTCCAAACTCTCCTGCTTTGTGCCACAGGAAAATCCCTATAATTGTCAGGGGTTTGTTGATCTCAGTGCCCAGCCTGCCTCTCCAGGCCAGGAACCAGATCAGGATACAGCAGGAACCACATGAACACAGGATGCAGGTCCCTTTGGTACTCTAAGTGGTTAAGAGTATAGTTCCATACACTTTGCCTATGTACGTTTAAACTCTTTATTAAGGCACACATAGCATATCTATCCAGAACACTACCCAATCAAATTCAGTCTCCAACCCTTGGTAAACAAATATTCATCAGTCCCCAACAGTCAACACCACATCCATGTGGAATGCCTGTCCATCAAGTAATGGCAGCCTTCCTAACCATCCTCTGTGGTCCTGAAGCCTAACAGGGAAACTAATTTAATTGTATCATTTGTTCCAGGCTTTCCAGGGGCTATCTGATCAGGTCAGGCATGGAGACACTCTGTCTGATGGTGTTTGTACCCTCCCTGTAATTGATTGAACCCTGTCAACTGAGTATCTAGTACCCTGTACCCAACATTGCCAAGAGACTCTAGTAACAAACTTTATTGAACTCTATGGGAAAATGCAGCATTTAGAGACCAAACATGACTGGTACCATCCACACTGTACATAACATATTAACAAGTATAACATGGCACACAATAATAATATAGCTGTCACAGTCCCTGTATCCAGGCTTGGAAGACATCTTCCTGGAGAAGGGGACCGCACAGCTAATTCATGGCCCACGCCAGTCCAATAGACTAAAATAGTCTTAGGGTCTCCCTGGGCATTGCAGTAACACAATATGGTGCCACATACAAAGATCTGTAGTAACATTATGAATCTTGGTGTCTTTTACACTTTTAATCTTTGTTAACCTGCACGTTTAGTGCTTGGGAATGCCATGTGTCTCTTTCCAGCATCTCCCCCCTGTCCCTTCCCTGTGTCTTTCTCCTCTGTGTGTGTGCTGAATGTTTGCCTGGCGCGCGGTTACTGCCGTTGGTTTATTTTTGGCGTTGTGTACTTTGGCGCTGTGTACTTTGTAAGTTCTGCGAGCCTGTTGTTGCTGAGCCTCGTTTTCATGCTGTTTCTAAAATCTTGCGTTTCTTCGTTTGACATTTTTTTCCTAGCTTAGGAAATTTTCGAGCGACCAAAAACGCCAAATATGGGTGAAATTCACTTGCAACCTCACTCCCACTCTCACTGTGTCTCCCCCTGTGTTTTGTGTTAGAATTTTTTGTAAATTTTTTTGTTTGTTTTGGTGGGTTTTTAGAGTAACGCGCTTGAACAGTGCTGCGCAGCTGGCGAGCCTCGCTGCATAAAAAGTTTCTCAAATAGGGATTTTGTTTCTTGGATACTGTTATGCACTTAATTCTAAAGTATTTGCATGCCTTTTCCCATGCTTTTAAAGTACAGTATTTTGCTGTTACAGCTTTAATAAGTGTTTGATAAAGCTCCTGCGAGTCCTATTTAGTACTCGTAATATTTTTGACTAAACATGATACTTTTTTCATTGGTGCATTAGAGCTACTGGTCTAATAGAAATATTGGTTTTGTGTAACTTCAATTAGTTAGTGCTCGTAATATTCGAGCTGTGCCAAAACCAATGGAGTTCTAAGGACTATTTTGTATCATTGGCTGGCTTATAGTGATTGTGGGCAGGTAACTCTTAATCCGCTTGCGAGTAGCTAATAGAATATGTGGCATTATTAAGAGTGTTTTTAAATGTGTATAATGTTATGAATTGGGTAATAGAATAGGGCCACATGTCTTTTGGAATGGATGTTAAAATGAAAGTACATGTACAAGTATATTTGATTTATGTTTAAACATTGTAATGCTAGTAGTTATACTTTAAAGCTCTTAGTTTCTGTCTGACATCCTTAGCTTCGCCCCTCTTGAATACAATGGGGTGGTGGATCTTTCTTGTTTTGTCCCCCACCAGTGCATGTGATGTGCAGCGACCAGTAGAAGGTCCACCAAGACTTTGGTCATTTTGTTCTTTGAGTTAGGGTAGTAGCAGATAGTAAAATAGTGGCACGCACAGCCACAATCAGCTGGAGTTGAGAGAAATTATTTTGCAATATATTGTTTGGCATATGTAATGGTTTGATTAACAATGTTTTCGATCACAAAGTTAGTAACAATTAACAGAAAGAAGCCAACAAACCTAAAGTTATTGATGATGAGTGTAAGGAAGGAGAATGGGAATTTCCTACATAGGTTGCATGATGACTTCATCACCCAAAATAAGGTAATGAAAATATGTGGAATTAGTCTTTTTATATAAGCTCATAATACTCAGAATGTTCATTTTGAGTAGCAAGCCCTGGAGTACCGCACAAACATTAAATTTGAATTCAGCTAGCCTCCCTTCTTGTAAAATGGATGGGGGGATTGAGGATGGGGGGGTTGAGGAGGTAGGATGAAGATGAGGAGGGAGGTTGAGGAGGGGGTTGAGGATGAGGAGGGAGGTTGAGCAGGGGGTTGAGGATGAGGAGGGAGGTTGAGGATGAGGAGGGAGGTTGAGGATAAGGAGGGAGGTTGAGGATGAGGAGGGAGGTTGAGGATGAGGAGTGGGGTTGAGGAGGGTGATAAGGGAGGGGGGAAGAGACACAGGGAAGGGAGAGATTGGAAGAGACACAGGGAAGGGAGAGGGAAGAAGAGACACAGGGAAGGGAGAGGGGAGAAGAGACACAGAGAGAGAGGGGGACACAAGAGGGGGACACAGACGGCACAAGAGGGACACAGGGGGCAGCACATTTCCCACCCTCGGCTTATACTCGAGTCATTTTACCCAGTATTTTGTGGTAAAATGGGTGCCTCGGCTTATACTCGGGGCGGCTTATACTCGAGTATATACGGTAAGTTACTGTGGTATAAACAGAAAAAGGACAGATAAAGTTCAATTATTTTCTTTCAACATTTTACATTATTTTATAATAATTTCTGCAAACATGCTTCAAGGAAAGTAGTTGTAAAAATCGCACAGCAGGTTTTCTCAGTACCATCTAAATTGAATATTATTAAACAATGCATTGTCCTACATTGAACTAACTTTGAATTTTGCTGTTTTGAGCTTTCAATCAGCCTTAATAATTCACCCACTGAGAATCGAGCCATGCTGCAGTGAATTAAAGGTATCAGCCAGGTGATGGGGAAAGATTATTTCAAACTAGGTACAGAAGCCTTATGCTCTTTAGAGGTGATACAACATTTTGATATTGTTCATTTTAGTCGGAATAAGTGCATAGTGCTAACAATATGTTGATATTCTGAAAGGAAATACTGATATCATTTTTTAAATGTAAGTAATACCATTTCCTCCCTTCCTTTAATACTATGTATAATGTTTGAACCTTTTCACTAGATATCATATTGCACAATTTTATTATCCATTAAGTTGAGCAGAAGGCTATTATAATGTGGACTTTTGACCAGAATAAAAAATTAACAGCTTGACTATCAAGCAATTAGATAGAATGTAGCATAAAGTATGATAGATGGGAACTTTATGATATCATGTTTTTTAGCCAATTTTTTTTGTTTGGCAAGCTACTTCAGAAAGGAACAATCATTCTATTTATAATTTTAAGTGAAAAGGGATTTTAAGTGAAAATATGCAGATCAAGCCTCATAGCTGAACCAGAATTGTTTCCGGGGAGGGGAAATATCTCAGATTATCTCAGATTGCCTCAGGCTTTCACATGTTATTTTAATTGAAAAACATATATATATATATATATTATATAATCATACAGTCTTTATAATGTGACAGCATAGGATGGTGGTGACACAATACAAATCATTCTCCTTTTATTATTTTTATTAATGGGAATACAAGTCATAACAGAGTAAGATGTACAGTATAAGAACAACATATTTTTTATTCAAATTACATCAGAAAAGGCTTGTGTCCACTTTTCCAAAATTTGGAGTTTTGTTGCATAAATTACAATTAAATATGTCATATTATGCCAGTACAAATTAAAAGAAAAGAAAAAGATAGAAAAAAGAAAGAAAGCAAAAGAGGGTGGGGGAAGATGGGATGGGGGGAAGCTTAGTATAATATCGTCCCTGAGGTCTGTACATGTATTACCTTTTTTTTATGCTACCATCCAATTCGTAGTTCCCAACAGGAAGCCCACTTTTTAGAGTTGTCATCTAGTTTGGCAGAGATC
This sequence comes from Discoglossus pictus, assembly GCA_027410445.1. NCBI lineage: Eukaryota > Metazoa > Chordata > Amphibia > Anura > Alytidae > Discoglossus > Discoglossus pictus. The sequence continues at coordinate 271,320,567 of CM050163.1, read as the reverse complement.
AAGCTCATTGAATGTATGTATTTAAGTTGTTTTAGTATTTCCCCCAAACTCAGGAATGGACGTCTTCCAAGTTTTAGCAATAGTGTTCCTGACTGCTAAAAAGATTTTGTTTGAGAGAAGTTGAGCCTATTTATAAAGGCCAGTGATAGGGAGACCTAATAAGACTTCTTCTTATTTTTGAGGTATTCGGTGTCCCCATAGCTTTTCTAGGGTGTCATAGGTTTCTGACCAGATGTGTACAATTTTAGGGCAGTCCCATAGTATGTGCCTCAGTGTACCGGTGGAATTACAACCTCTAAAACAGTTGCCATCTAGAGAAAGATATGAGAGCTTTAGTCTAGCAGGGGTCAGGTACCCCCTCATGATGGTTTTGTAGGAATTATCTCTCAAGATTATGTTAAGGGAGTAGTTTGTTGCATTTTTATGGATTTTCCTCCCTTGCAAATTATCTATGGTGATGTTCAGTTCTGTTTCCCATGAGGACTTGGTGGTGAAGCTTATGTGGTGTGGCCTGGTCTGAAAGGTAATTGTAGATGATGGAAATGTTTTTATTAGCATTTGAGTTACATATGCAGCCTTTTTCAAATGGGTTTTGCTGACCAATTTGTTAAATTTGAGTATGCTGGATAGATTTGAATTGATTTGTGCTAGATTGAGCCATTCTAGGGGTAGGTGATTCTGTTCGCTTAAAGTCGAGAAGGACCAATGTTGATATACACTTAATATGTCAGTGGCAATTGCTAATTTTTCTATCCACCATACTAGCTGGGAAATGCAGTTAATTTAACTGTCTCTTTGGGGTAACCATAAAGGAGTGAACCATGATCTTGCCTCTACTAGAGACTTCTTCTTATTCATTTGAGTACATAGGGTTAGGGAATAAGCCACAATGCTAAAAAAAGGAACTGTTAATATTATGTTGCAGGCTTAGCCAAAGCATCTGCCTAGTTATGAGATTATGTTCCGTAAGGATGCAGTTTTCCAATTCCACCCACACAGTTGGGTGTTCTTTAATGAACCACTTGGATAGTTGCGCCAGTCTGGAAGCTTTAAAGTATTCTACTAATTCTGGTTAGGCTAGGCCCACTTTACTTTTAGGGGCCATCATGGTGGTTTTATTTATTCTCTACTTTTTGTGGTCCCAGACAAAGTAGTAGATTGCCCTCTGGAGAATTTGTACGTCTTTTGTGTTAATCACTGCTGATATTGTGTGAAACAAGTATAAAAGCTTGGGAAGTGTTTTCATTTTTATAGCATGGATCTTTCGCGGACATTACATTTTGTATGATGACCAAGTGTTCATATCTTTATGTCATCACATATATAGTTGTCAATGTGAGTAACATTTGCGATGTTGGTCCCTCTTTGCGAGCCTGACTGTGGCATGTAGGGCCGCAACTGCGAGCCTCGCCAAGCGAGGCTAGCCGTCACTGACATAGGACTTAGGCTGAAATACGTGCCAAAGGCGCTCATTGCAAGCCTAACGATGAGCGCAGTTAAAGCACGAGGGACACTTTGGCGCTCATTGCACTGCAAGCATCTCGAAGCGAGGCGAGCAGTTGAGGCACGCAGGACTTAGTATGACTTTAACGGCCAAACCACAAAACTGAAAAAACAGGCAGGGAGCGTCAGGGAGCCTGTGAGTCAGGTTGCAAGTTAATTTGATGCAAATTTGTCATTTTTTCACGATCGAAAATTGCCTAAGCGAGAAAAAAGATGGCTGCCGAAAAAATGCAATGCAATGCATTTGCCGAGGTGGAGGCTCAAAGGCGCCTTACACGCAGTTAAAAACACACACACACACACGACTTAGGGAAAAAAAACTACCTCGGAACCAACCTTAACGGAACAAACACCCACACGCACGAAAAATATGACCATAACGGCCAAACCGCGAGCACCTAAAAACAATCAAAACACACCAAATACTCACAAAAAATACATAAAAAGCTTACCCATAGCAAGGGGGGGGGGGCATCCAGGACCTCTGAAAGTGAAGTTACACCTCCATTTAAATCCAAATTCCCGAGTTCAGACACACGAAAATCCCCTAAACGAAGAAAAAATGGCCACCGAAAAAAACGAAAACGAGGCTCAAAGCCCAGCCACGTACAACTTACCCAAGAAGGGATTCGAGATAAGCTCGGAAACCTGCATTAACCCCATGAGATCCAAGATAAGCTTGGAGACCTGCATTAACCCCACATTAACCATCGCAGTGGGGGTCCCGATCGCACGCGATCTGGGACCCCTGGTGCAATGAAAATTCAAACTTTCCGCGTTATGGGTCCTTAAAGGACCGTAAAGGTCCTTAAAAGACCCGTTATAAAAAATATATATATATACACTATCACGCATGGGGCTCTATACAGAGCCCCATCAACCATTAATTAACCCTGTCACTCATGGGGGTCAATATAGACCCCCATAAGTCCTTCATTAACCCTGTCACTCATGGGGGTCAATACAGACCCCCATAAGCACTTAATTAACCCCCTAACTCATGGGGGTCAATACAGAGCCCCATAAAACCCTAATTAACCCTGTCACTCATGGGTGTCAATGTAGACCCCCATAAGCCCTTCATTAACCCTGTCACTCATGGGGGTCAATACAGACCCCCATAAGCCCTTCATTAACTCTGTCACTTATGGAGGTCAATACAGGCCCCCATAAGCACTTCATTAACCCTGTCACTCATGGGGGTCAATATAGACCCCCATAAACCATTCATTAACCCTGTCACTCATGGGGGTCAATACAGACCCCCATAAGCACTTCATTAACCCTGTCACTCATAGGGGTCAATATAGACCCCCATAAACCTCTAATTAACCCTGTCATTCATGGGGGTCAATATAGACCCCCATAAGCCCTTCATTAACCCTGTCACTCATGGGGGTCAAAACAGACCCCCATAAGCCCTTCATTAACCCTGTCACTCATGGGGGTCAATATAGACCCCCATAAGCCCTTTATTAACCCTGTCACTCATGGGGGCCAATACAGACCCCCATAAGCACTTAATTAACCGCCTCACTCATGGGGGTCAATACAGATCCCCATAAACCCCTAACTAACCCTGTCACTCATGGGGGTCAATACAGACCCTCATAAGCCTCTATTTAACCCCATCAGTCCCATAAGGGTATATTAAGATCATTATGGGCCTGTTACAACCCAACATTAACCCCATAAGTGCCATGACGGTCCTCAAGGACCATCATGACACTAAGTATAAACACTACACTGCACTATACCCCCCCAATAAAACATTAAATATCAACTAAACAGCCTCTACACTAACCAATAACCACCACACTACCTACCTACACTACCTACCTACCCCCTAATAACCCCCCCACCACTCTAATTACATAAAATAAAAAAGCCTAAAGTCACAAAAAATAAAAAATCTACATTACATTAAAAAAAAAACTAAGTCACAAAAAATAAAAAAATCTTCATTACAGAAAATAAAAAAACCTAAGTCACAAAAAATAAAAAAGGAACATTACAGAAAATAAAAAAACACATTACAACCCCCCCCCCAAAACAGAAAAAAAAATTACACACCTGAAAAGGAAATACATATAATACATACAATAGAATACATACAATAGAATACAGTTAAATACAATACACCCCTATCTAATAATCAATACATCCTATCTATCTAATATACATCACACAATCTATGTAATATACAATAAATACTATCTAATATACATCCTATCTATCTAATATACATCACACAATCTATCTAAATAAATACCACAATCTAATATACAATACACGCTATGCTATCTATATAAAACACATACCCCTAGCTAACATACAGAAAATGCTATCTATATATAAAATAATCTAATTCTAAGCTAAAATAAAATAATTAAGACCACTTACCTTTGCAGATGTCCATTCAGATCAGCCACCTAGGGGGTAAAAAAAAAAATTAGTGCAATACATTTACAGTAAATAAATAAACATTCTAAACATTTTAAATATTCTACTCACCTTTCCAGCATGTCCCGTCCTTATTCTTTTACTCTTCTCCGGCGCGGCACCTGTTAAAAAAAACATAGCATTAATACACATACATAAACATAAAAACAAAATAAAATAAACATAATCTACATTGTACTTACCTCCCCGCGATGTCTTTGTCCTCCTCCTCTTCTGCCACGCCCTGGAACCGCGCTCAAATGCGCAGGTGCCTTCAGCCAATCACAATGGAATACACCCCCACAGGGTGATTGGCTGGAGGCATCTGCGCATTCTGATTGGTTGCACTGACAATAGCCAATCACAATGGAATACACCCCCACGTACTGATTGGTGAAGGCATTTGCACCTCCTCATTGGCTATTGTCAATGTGAATCAGTATTACAGCCAATGGAAAGGCGCAGATGTCTTCAGCTAATCACAGCGTGGGGGTGTATCCCATTGTGATTCGCTGATGGCAATAAAGCCTTCGGATTGGTTCAAATAAAGATTGACAGGTGCGTTATCCAATCAGCGTGGGATTTTGGGGTGTATCCCTTTCTCATTGGTTCACAATTGGCGTCTTCTCATTGGCTGAATTTGCTAGACAGAAGCCGCCATTGCCAATTTTATTCTGGAACACTCCGTAGGAAGCCCATTAGGGTCGGGGACATCCGCCAGGGCGGATGTGTGTTGTTTTTTTTTAAAGAGCGCAGATGCTTCCAGGGCCCATTCGGGGCACAACACGAGGAGGCTGGAGACATCGCGGGGAGGTAAGTACAATGTAGATTGTGTTGATTTTACTTGGTTTTATGTTTATGTAAGTGAACTAATGTAATGGTTTTTTTTAACAGGGGTCGCGCCGGAGAAGCAAAGATGGACGGGACATGCTGGAAAGGTGAGTAGAATATTTATTTTATGTAAACGTGTTGTAGTAATTTTTTTAATCTTTTTTACCCTCGGTTGGTGATCTGAAGAAACATCTCAAAGGTAAGTGGTCTTAATTATTTTATTTTGGCTTAGAATTAGGGTTGCTATATAGAGATAGCATGTATTGTATATTAGATAGATAGGGGGATGTATAGTACATAGATAGTATGTATTGTATATTAGATAGATAGGGGGATGTATATTAGATAGATAGTATTGTATATTAGTTAGGGGGATGTATATCAGATAGGGGGATGTATATTAGATAGGGGTGTATTGTATTGTATTTAATTGTATTGTATTGTATTATATTGTATGTATTGTATTGTATTTAATTGTATTATATTGTATGTATTATATGTATTTCCTTTTCAGGTGTGTAAATTTTTTTTTGTAATGTATTTTTTTATTTTCTGTAATGTTCCTTTTTTTATTTTTTGTGACTAAGGTTTGTTTTTTTCTGTAATGTACATTTTTTATTTTTGGTAGTTTTTTTATTTTATGTAATGTAGATTTTTGATGACTTTAGTTTTTTTGATTTCTGTAATTACAGTGGTGGGGAAGGGGTTATTAGGGGGTAGGTAGGTAGGTGTTAATAGGTTAGTGTAGAGAGTGTTTAGTTGATATTTAATGTTTTATTGGGGGGGTATAGTGCAGTGTAGTGTTTATACTTAGTGTCATGATGGTCCTTGAGGTGGTTAATGTTGGGTTGTAACAGGACCATAATGGTCATAATACAGTATACCCTTATGGGACTGATGGGGTTAAATAGAGGCTTATGAGGGTCTGGATAGACCCCCATAAGTGACCGGGCTAAAATGGTGTAGTGCTTACACTTTGGGTTATGAGGGTCCTGGATGACCCTCATGGCACTTATAGTGTTATTACATGCATTCATTAGTGTGTTAGAGGGGTCTATATAGTTGAGGCACACAGTACACTCACATTGTGTGCCAAACAGCATTTCAACACTTTATTTTATTGACCGTAATTTTTTGACGGGCAAGTCGCTAGTTGTATGATAAATTAGATTGCCTGGGAATATTGACGCCTAGGTATTTGATATATGGTTGAACCCATATAAAAAAAATTGTTTGTTAAAAAAAATTTGGGCAAAGAGACATTTAGTACTTCGCTTTTACTGGAGTTTACTTTGAAACCTGAAATGCTGCTAAATTGTTCTAGAATATTAAACATGTTGGGGAGACTTGTTAATGGTTATGTGATGGTAAGCATGATGTCGTCAGCAAATAGGCTTAGTTTGTATTCATTGTCCGCTAATCGGATTCCCTTTACATTTTGACTGTCTCTTAAAGCTATGGCTAGGAGTTCAATGCATAGGGTGAAAAGTAGAGGGGAAAGGGGACACCCCTGTCTAGTCCCTCTTAGTATTTTAAAAGGCTGAGATCTAAAGTCCTGATAGGCCACATGTGCTTTCAGAATCGAGTAGAGTGCAAAAATGCCTCTCACTATACCTTCGTTCAGTCCAAACTTTCATAGGATCTCGAACTTGTAAGCCCAGTCAATCCTATCGAAATACTTTTTTGCGTCAAGTGAGAGCAACATCATGGGAATCTTTTGAACGAATTTGCTCTTTGCTGATTACGTTTTTTAGCGAGCATTTTGTATGGTTTGTTAGCACATGTGAAATACTTAGACTGGGTTCTCTATAAAATGGTCACAATCTTCCTCCTCAGAATCCCAGTCCTGTTTAAGCATATGTATTTCCACCTGGATCTTGGGCGACCTCATGGATATCGAGGATTTTTGGAAGGTTGAAATCTTGTCATTAAGTTCTTTGATTTGGGATAGCTCTAGTTTTTTTCGTGAGATAATCTGGATGCCTCTTAACACTGCTTTGTGTGCAGTCCAAACTCCTGCATTATCTATTTCCCTCCCACTGTTTAGGTTGACGTACTACTAACTATCTACTAACTCTTTATGATTTTTTTCCTTTGATTGGGCGTCATTAAGAAGAGCTGAGTTCAAGGTCCACGTTGGTGGAGCTGTCCCTAGGTCCCTTAGCACCCATCCTGGTGAAGCCTGCTTCTCCCTCATGCCATATAGGTACCTTCTTCTGGCTTACCTCCTTCTGGGGACTGACCGTATACCAGAAACCCTAGACCAAGATCTTCCACAACAGAGGTTGGTGAGTAATGGACCTCAAAATAGTGTCACACAACGCCTAATGTTTAAATGAGCCAATAAAGTGGGTGATTGCCTTGGGAGAATATAGACAGTTAGGAATAGATATTGTCCTAATCCAAGAAACCCATTTTAAAACAATGCTATTCTGAAATATTGAAAAAAGAGGGGTCTCAATACTAATACAAAAGAGACTAAACTTTTAGCATATCTCTACTCACAATGATAAAGATGATAGATACATTTTGATACATGGCACTATTAATGAAAGAAAAGTGTGATTACTAAATGTATATGCCCCAACCTCTGGGCAAGCAGCTTTCTTCCATAGAATTTTAGACTTGCTGGCTGACTGGCAACATTCCACTTGGATCTTGGGAGGAGACATGAACTCAGTGTTAGACACCACAGAAGATGGATCTAGTACCGTCCTTTCTCCCACGACTTCCACTGCTACTAAGTCCTTTAAGTCATTACTCAAAAAATTACTGTATGTTCGATACGTGGAGAGAAATGCATCCAAACAAGAGATTATATACCTACTACTCAGCTAGACATAAATCATACTCCCCTATTGACTATATTTTAATCCAACAACAGTTAGCATCAAATTTATCCGATGCAGTAATTCACCCCATCTCCTGGTCAGACCACAAATTGGTTAGCATTTCCCTGAGAGAAATACATAGCTTAATCTTTATTCTTATATATACCTAATGCATTATGTGAGAAAGAATGGTGCAATATGCAATATGTAAATCAACCTTTATTATTACAACTGAGCAGTAAAAAAAACATAAGGGGGTGGGAGAATGAAATAGAACGGGGATGAACAGGACTGGCATGAGGCAGCAATTGCCTAAAGAGGGACAGTAAAGGTTGGTTGAAGTTGGATCAGGGACTTGGAAGGTTTTAATCTTCCTCCTTAGATCTGTCAAGGGTGGACTAGTCTATTTGAAGTCTTTATGATAAAGCACATGATTTCAAGAAAAAAGACACTTGTTTGACAAATGTGTTTCAAATTAACAATATTAGCAGCTGTGTAAGCCATTGACATAAAACACTTTTTTTGAGAAATCCTGAATTTTTGGAGACTTTAATAGTACATAAATCCATTTTTGTGTTTGTTACATCATATCATAAGAGCTGGATAATGGGGGGGGGTTGTAGTTATAAGTGGAGGTACTAGAGGAATTGACAGCACATCCCTCACTGTCCCAGAAGCAGGCACCTAGGACCATTAAATGCAACTATGTAAAATGTAAATAGTGTCACTCAGTTGTGTCTGACTCTCCGTGACACCATGCTGATCCACTTGCTTTTCATGGCAGAGATACTGGAGTGGGTTGCCAGGTCCTTCTCAAGTGGGCCACAGCTTACAGCTCCTGGTATTCCCAGGTGGTCTCCCATCCGAGTACTGACCAGTTTGACCTTCTGATTCCTGATTTGATTTCAACCCGACATCCTGTCGTGTAGGCACCTGCATCCAAACCACTGGGCTACCAGGGAAGCTATATCCTATATGCAACTATATCTCTCCTGAAATGTAAATGCCCACTTACATATATATATACTGGGCTGACTTCTCACTTCGGTACAATCTCTACAGTAGGGATGGATTGCACCTTAATGATGAGGGAGCTTTTGTACTAGGGGATAGGATGGTAGAAAGGCTGGAGGAGTTTTTAAACCAGTAGGTGGGGGGGAGGGACTATATATAAGTAATGGGGTAAAAAGTGTAGAGGGTATAAGGGATGAATTAACAACTCATAGGGGAGGAGATGGGGGAGGGGTAGTATAGTCAATAGGGAGGTAGTACTAAATAATTCAAGTACAGTGGCAGGCACTTCAGAACTACAGACTCATAACATAAGGTGTTATGCTTGTTAATGCCAGAAGCTTGCCAGGAAAAATGGGAGAGTTAGAATTATTAGCAATTAATGAAAAATGGGATTTAATAGGCATTACCGAAACGTGGTGGGATGAATATCATGACTGGACTGTTAATCTGGATGGTTATAACCTATTTAGGAAAGATAGAGGCAATGGTAAACAAGGAGGATGGATTTGTCTGTATGTTAAGCCTGAATTTAAGGCTATAGTCAGAGAAGATATTTATGGTGGACCTAATGATAAAGTTGAATGTTTGTGGGTAGAGTTAAATAGCGGAGCAGCAAATTCCAAAAGAATATTAGTAGGAGTATGCTATAAACCCCCAAATATAGCTGAAAGTGAGGAAATACAATTATTGTTACAGATTGGAAATGCAGCTAAGCACGGGCAAGTTCTAATAATGGGAGATTTTAATTACCCTGAAATAAACTGGATAAATGAGACCAGCAGTTCAGCTAAGGGGAGCAGGTTCTTGAGTACACTCAGGGATCATTATCTGACCCAGGTTATACAGGTGCCTACTAGAAATGAAGCTATCTTAGATTCACTCGTCACAAATAATATTGATATAGTATCAAATGTTGAAATAGGGCAACCTTTGGGAAACAGTGATCACAACACAGTCTCATTTAAGATTGAAGGGCCAACAAAAACTCTTAATTTTAAAAGGGCAGATTTTAAGGGTCTAAGGGCAGCAATACAAAGTATAGACTGGGACAGAGAACTGATAGGTAAAAACAATGAACATAAATGGACAACATTTAAATCCTTACTAAATATACATACACATCGGCATATACTGTGTGGGAATAAAAGTAAAAGGAGTAAATCACAACCCATGTGGCTTAACAATGATTTAAAGATCAAGATACGGAATGAAAAACAGGCATTGAAATTATACAAACAAGAGGGGACAGAGACTGCTTTACGGGAATACAAGGAAATCAACAAGGCTTGCAAAAGCGCGATTAGACTGGCTAAAATAGAAAATGAAATATTAATTGCAAAAGAGAGTAAGACTAACCCTAAAATATTTTTTAAGTATATTAATGGGAAGAAGGCGAGGAAGGAAGCTATAGGAACATTAGAATGTAAAACAGGCTGTCTGAAAATTAGTGACCAGGAAAAGGCAGATGAGCTAAATAGGTTCTTTTCTTTGGTATACACAAGGGAGGTACCAGTGGTTGGGACACTGCAACATAATAGGGCTACACTACCTTTGCCAAATAATTGGTTAACACAGAAAGTAATCCAAAAGAGGTTGGAAAAAATAAATGTTAATAAAGCCCCGGGTCCTGATGGAATCCATCCGAGGGTACTAAGGGAACTGGGTTCTGTAATAGCCAAACCATTATATTTAATTTTTCAAGATTCACACAACACAGGGTCTCTACCAGATGACTGGAGAAAAGCTGATGTGATACCTATATTTAAAAAGGGAGCCAGAGCAAATCTGGGGAATTATAGACCAGTGAGCCTCACTTCTGTAGTGGGGAAGCTTTAAGAAGGGTTAATAAGGGATAATATACAAGAATATGTCTATTTGAACAGGATTATGAGTAGGAGTCAACATGGATTTATGAAGGATAGGTCATGTCAAACAAATCTAATTAGTTTCTATGAGGAGGTTAGTAGGAACCTGGATCAAGGCAACTCAGTGGATGTAGTCTTTTTGGATTTTGCAAAGGCTTTTGATACAGTGCAGAATGGGAGACTATTGGGCAAACTAGATTTAATACGAATAAATGTAAGGTTATGCATCTGGGAAGGAAAAATAGCCATGCAATTTATAATCTTAATGGAGCAAATTTTAGGTGTATCAGATATTGAAAGGGATTTGGGGGTGCTTGTGGACAATCACCTAGGTAACAGTGCTCAAAGCCAAGCAGCAGCTGCAAAGGCAAATAAAATATTAGCATGTATTAAGAAGGGTATAGAAGCCAGGGAAGCAAATATAATTCTGCCACTATACAAATCTCTAGTACGCCCTCATTTGGAATATGGAGTACAATTTTGAGCACTACTTCATAAAAAGGACATTTTAGAGCTGGAAAATTAATTAATAATAAAAAATAAAAAAAACATTAAATAATTGATTAATAATTAATTAACAACTAATGAATTAATAGTTAATCCGCATATTGCAGATCAGAGGAGATCTTAAAAGGTTGAACTTGATGGACTGAAAGTCTTTTTTTCAACCTTAAATACTATGTATGTAATATTTATATTGGGACAGGCTGGCTGCCACTTCCGGGGTCAATGCCCTGTTGACCGTCTCTGTAATGAAGTAGCTCAGGAGGCTTCACTGAAAACTTTGTCAGCAGGTACAAACAAAAATAATACAAAACAAAGCCTAGCTTTCCTTGAAGCACTAACTAAACAGAAGTAGCAGTTTTCCTCACTAACATCAACTAATGCAAAAATAAAGTGATCATGTATACAGGCCTGTAAGTTTTCTGCTCCAAAAGTCTGTGAGTTTGCTTTAGCATGCAGAGTTGTCTCTCCTGGCTCTCAGTACAGACTGAACCCACCCTGCTGAGTGCTCAGTAGTCCTTTTAAAGGCAGAATGCAGCTGGGCTTGATTAGTCTGTTGCAGGAGGCTTAATTCTTTCACTTCCATGGGGAAAAAGGGCTCTGGTAAGTCTGCTACTTACATACACCCCTTGTATGATTCTATTACACATCCCCCTCCCCAGCTCGACACCACAGGGTTGAGCGGCCAACGCTGTGAGGCAATGAATTCGAGACAAAGCATCTGCATTAGCATGTAGGCTGCCGGCTCTATGGAGGACACAGAAACAGTAGGGCTGCAGGGACAGGAACCATCTCGTTACCCGGCTGTTCTTTTCCTTATTCTGCTGCATCCACTGCAGGTGTGCATGGTCAGACACCAGAGTGAACTTCCTCCCTAAGAGATAGTAACAAAGCGCCTCAGTGGCCCATTTGATGGCCAGGCATTCCTTTTCCACTATGGAATATTTCTGCTCTCGTGGCAACAGTTTACGGCTCAGGAATAAAATGGGATGTTCCTCGTCCTGCACTACTTGCGACAACACAGCACCCAGTCCTACTCCAGAAGCATCCGTTTGCAAGATGAATTCCTTCTCAAAATCTGGGGTCACTAGCACAGGATTCCGACACAGGACCGACTTTAGGTCCGTGAACGCTGCTTCAGACTCTGAGCTCCATTTAACCATGTTGTGCACTCTGTTTCTTGTAAGGTCTGTCTGGGGGGCAGCTCTTCTAGAGAAGTGGGGTATGAACCTCCTATAATACACCACTATCCCCAAGAAGGCCCTTACTTGTTTCTTATTCAGAGGTTGTGGCCAGTCCTGAATCGCCTTCACCTTGTTGAGCTGGGGTCGAACAACTCCTCTCCCTACAGTATATCCCAAATCTTTGGCCTCACTCAGACCGATGGCACACTTGCCGGGGTTTACTGTAAGGTGTGCGCGCCTTAGGGCTTCCAAAACTGCTTTCACTTTCAGCAGACATGTCTCCCAGTCATCAGTATAGAATATTATGTCATCTAGGTAAGTGGCTACATACTCTGAATGGTGGCGTAACAGCTTATCCATCAGTCCCTGGAAAGTAGCCGGTGCTCCGTGCAATCCAAACGGTAGTACCTTGTAATGAAAAAGCCTGTCAGGGGTTGAAAAGGCAGTTTTCTCCTTTGCCGCTTGTGTCAAGGGTATTTGCCAGTACCCTTTAGTCAAATCCAAAACCTCGCTTTTCCGAGTCGCTCTATTAGTTCGTCTACTCTAGGTATAGGGTATGCATCGAACTCTGATACAGCGTTTAGCTTGCGAAAATCACTGCAGAACCTGACAGTTCCATCAGGTTTTGGAACCAGGACAATGGGGCTGCACCAATCGCTTTGAGACTCCTCGATTACTCCAAGTTCTAACATTTTGTTCACCTCAGCCCTTATTTCGGTTCTCTTCGCTTCAGGTATTCGGTAAGGTTTAATCCTTAATCTCACGCCTTGTTTAGTGACGATATTACAGTGGTGTGACCTGGGTTGGTGGAAAACACATCCGTGTTCCGCTTCAGCATTTTGTAGGTTTCCTCGGTTTGTGCAGGGGACAACTCTTGTGATACATAGGCTTTCGGAGGTTCAATGCAGATTTTGGACTCGCTGTCATCTTCTGACTCCTCAGCCAGACAAGTGACATCCATCACTTTTGTTTGCTCTTTCCAGGGCTTTAGAAGGTTTATATGATATACAGTATTTGTTCTCTCTTGCGATGTTCAGGTTGACTGACTTTGTAATCCACCTCACCGATAGCTTCAATAACTTCATAGGGGCCTTGCCATCGGGCCAGTAATTTGCTTTCGGTTGTTGGCACTAACACTAGAACCCTGTCTCAGGGTTAAACTTCCTCAGCTGGGCCATGCGGTTGTAATAGGTTTGCTGGTTACTTTGAGCTTGTTCTATATGGTCTCGCACCAGAGGGATAACTTTGGCAATTCTTTCTCTCATGTTCCTTACATAATCCACAATATTTTCGCCCGGCACCATTTTCTCTTCCCATCCTTCCTTTAATATGTCCAGAATTCCTCTGGGATGGCGTCCGTAGAGGAGTTAGAAGGGAGAAAATCCTGCGGAAGCTTGGGGCACTTCTCTTATTGCGAAGAGTAAATAGGGTAGGAGTAGGTCCCAATTTTTCCCATCTCGTGCTACAACTTTTCTTAGCATACTTTTCAAAGTTTTATTGAACCGTTCTACCAGTCTGTCTGTTTGCGGATGGTAAACCGAGGTCCTGAGTGATTTCACCTGTAAAAGCTGGCACATGTCTCTCATCAGCTTTGACACAAAAGGGGTCCCTTGGTCTGTTAGGATTTCTTTGGGTATCCCCACCCTTGAGTATAGTAGAATGAGCTCTTTTGCTATATTTTTCGAGTTGGCGGTGCGTAAGGGTATGGCCTCCGGGTATCTGGTGGATAGTCCATTATTACGAGGATGTATTGGTGACCTCGTGCTGATTTCACTAGTGGACCCACCAGATCCATTGCTATTCTTGAAAACGGCTCCTCAAATATGGGTAAAGATACCAGTGGAGCTCTTAGATCGGAGCGGGGAGCTGTCAATTGGCATTCAGGGCAAGATGCACAGTACTGGGCTACTTAAGCAAATATGCCAGGCCAGAAAAAATGTTTCAATATCTTCCCCAGGGTTTTATCCTTCCCAAGGTGGCCCCCAAGGAGGTTACGGTGGGCCAGAGCAAGGACTTTCTTCCTTTGTGCTCGGGGAACTAAGAGCTGCTCCAGTGTTTCTTCCTTCGAAGGGACGACCCTGTACAGCAAGAGTTATTCCGCAGTATGAAATAAGGGCCCTGTCTCCTCTCTCTCCCGGTGACCGGAGTCCCGTTCACTTCCACAAGCTGACGACGTATGTTCTGTAGGATCGGATCCACAGCTTGGTCACGTGCAAAGTCATACTTGTCAGGGAAACACTGCAGTGGAGTAAGTTCCTCTTCTACATGTTCTCCCGTTTGGGCCCTTTCTTCATCAGGTTGAGCCATGGGACCTTTCTGGACAGTCTCCCTCCTTTCTCCTGTCTGGCAGGCTGCTAAAGCCTCCTCAACGGCTTTCCTTCTTATCTCTGTGCCTAAGCGCTTAGCTTTCTTTCTCTCCCGCCTCGCTTTGCGGGTTTTCCCGGATCCGGAGAATAGATCCTGGTCCACAAATGGTGGGAGTGACCACAGGGTTTCCTTGGCCTCTGGGCCACTCTGTTCGGATTGTCTTTGGTTTTCACCTTTTCCTGTTTGGAGGAGGTCTTCAAGTTGTGGAAAATCCCTGCCTAATACAACAGGGTAGGGTAGATTGGCTATTACAGGTTGATCATATTGCAGTGGTACGTATGTTCCTCCAGGTTGCACTGCATGGGTTCCTCCTTATTTGGGCAATGGACAGATATGTGTCCTAATTCCCCACAGTAAAAGCATTTGATCTTGCTTACTGGGGTCCCTCTTTGCTTGTTTTCTTCAGGAACTAACCTTTCTGGGTTCCCTTGTAGCGAGTGTCTTCCAACTTCAGGCTTCATGAGTCTTGGTCTGGTTCTTATCCAGTTAGGAGTTTGAACCCTAGGGTTGTTAGGCCGCCTTTGAACACCAGAGGTCTCCTCTTTTGAGAAACGGGTTAGTTCCTTCATGGCGAGATATCTTTCTGTTAGTGAGATAAACTCGTCTGGGGTCTCTGGCTCGTTTTGCCCCACCCATTCTCTTAAGCCTGGTGGTAAGCTTCGCAAGTAGCGGTCCATGATCAGCAATTCTACAATTCTCTCTGGTCCATTGCTGTCCGGCTGTAGCCATCTTTGGGCTAAGTGCAGCAACTCAAACATCTGAGGGCGAGGGGGCGTATTCTCCCCAAATTTCCATGAATGGAATCTTTTGTGCTCTGACACTGCGGGTAACTCCGGATCTGGCCAGGATCTCTGCTTTCCAGGTGGCATAATTCAGGGCTTGTTCACTGTCCAGGTCGAGGTATGCTTTTTGCGCTTCTCCACATAAATATGGTGCAATTATGCTGGCCCAGTGCCCTTGGGGCCAGGCTTCTCTGACGGCAGTTCTTTCGAAGCTCAATAGATAAGTTTCCACATAGTCTTCAGGACTCATTTTTTGTAGAAACTGATTTGGCTTGCCCCTCATACAGGTCTCTGGTGACACAGCAGGTTTGAGAGGTGTCATTTGCTGTAGCTGGGGTAAACAGTATTTGGTGGGTCTCCCGCTGCAGCTTCCGCTCTTCCATGGCTTGGGCATGTTGTTCTGCCAGGACCTGGGTGGCTCTAGCTTGTTGTTCCGCCAGTGCTTGTGTCGCCTGGGCCTGTTGCCTTAGGAACTGTTGTGTAGTCTCCTGCTGATGGGTAGTGGTCTGTATTAAGGCTTTCACTAGCTCCTCCATTTTGTACCGTGGGCTGTCTTCTTAAGCGCAGACAACGTATATCCCACCACTGCCACCAAAATGTGACAGGCTGGCTACCACTTCCAGGGTCAATGCCCTGTTGACCGTCTCTGTAATGAAGTACCTCAGGAGGCGTTGTAGCTTTAAGGAGCTTTACTGAAAACTTTGTTAGCAGGTACAAACAAAAAAGAATACAAAACAAAGCCTAGCTTTCCTTGAAGCACTAACTAAACAGAAATAGCAGTTTTCCTCACTAGCATAAACTAATGCAAAAATAATATCATGTATACAGGCCTGTAAGTTTTCTGTTGCAAAAGTCTGTGGGTTTGCTTCAGCATGCAGAGCTGTCTCTCCTGGCTCTCAGTCCAGACTGAACCCACCCTGCTGAGTGCTCAGTAGTCCTTTTAAAGGCAGAATGCAGCTAGGCTTGATTAGTCTGTTGCAGGAGGCTTAACTCTTTCACTCCCATGAGGAAAAAGTGCTCTTGTAAGTCTGCTACTTACATACACCCCTTGTATGATTCTATTACAGTATATATATATATATATATTTTTTTTTTGTTCTTTTTCTTTGTGCCATGGCCCTTTAAGGATGGGACTGCATTCTATAAGTGGGATTCTGGCTCTGTACCCTAATCCATGGCTTTGTTCTGAAAGCAACTCACATAATCCTAAGTGGAACCCATGTTACATGGGCTAGTAGCATAAAAGTGGTATGTTTTGAGCCTAATGTTTCCCAGAATTTTTAGCTCACTGTGGGGAAAACAGATCTTATGGCCTGCTTGACACATATAGCTACATAGTTACATATTAATTGAGGTTGGAAAAAGATTTTCAGTCCATCATCAGCCTTTTAAGATCTCCTCTGATCTGCAATATGCTGATTAGTTGCTACTTAATTGAATCCAGAGGAAGGCAAACAGAAAAAACCCAAGTGAAACTTAGACAATCGTCTCAAGGGGAAAAAAAAATATTCCTTCCTGATGCAAGATACTGGTGATCAGATTGCTCCCTGGATCAATACTCCCTCTCTAATTATCCAGGATAACTGTGAATGCCCTTTTTAATTAGAAATAAATCCAATCCCCTTTTAAAGTTATCCATCGAATCCGCTATCACCACCTTCTTTGGTAGAGAATTAACCACCCTTACTGTGAACCATTTTTTTTCTTTAAGGTGGAATCTTTTTACTTCTAACCTCAAAGGGTGTCTTCTTGTCAGTTGAAAACCTCTTGGCACAAAAAGCTCACTTGACAATTCTATATACTGACCTGGGATGTATTTATATAGGGTAACCATATCCCGTCTTAGGTGCATTTTTTCTAGAGAAAATACGCCTAATTTGGTTAGTCTTTCTTCATAACTTAGCCCCTCCCTTCCCATTATTAGTTTTGTAGCCCTTCTCTGTACCTTTTCCAGCTCTAAAATGTCCTCTTTATGAAATGGTGCCCAAAATTGTACTCCATATTCCAAATTAGGGCGTACTAGGGATTTGTATAGTGCTTCCCTTGCTTCTATACCCTTCTTAATACATGCTAATATTTTATTAGCCTTTGCAGCTGCTGCTTGGCATTGAGCACTGTTACCTAGGTGGCTGTCCACGAGTACTCCCATATCACTTACAATATCTGATACCCCTATAACTTTACATTTATTCGTATTAAATCTCATCTGCCATTTAGCCGCCCAGTTTTCTAACTTATGCAAATCCCTTTGTAGGGAAAGTACATCATTATCTGATTTAATTACCTTGCACAACTTCGTGTCATCAGCAAAAATGGAGACACTACTTTCGAGTCCTACTTCTACATCATTAATAAATATGTTAAAAAGGAGAGGACCTAATACTGAGCTCTGAGGAACCCCACTTACCACATTAGTCCAATCGGAGTATGTTCCATTTATCACAACCCTTTGCATTCTGTCCTTTAGCCAGCTCTCATAGTTACATGGTTACATAGTAATTTAGGTTAAAAAAAGACTTTAGTCCATCAAGTTCAACCTTTTTAGATCTCCTCTGATCTGCAATACGCAGATTTATTGTTAATTGATCTAGAGGAAGGACAATAGAAAAAAAATCCAGTGAAACTTTGCCAATTGTCTCAACAGGAAAACAGGAAAAAAAATATAACATTTCTTCCTGACCCCAGATACTGGTTTCATCCCTGTATCAATACTCCCTCTCTATTTATCTAGGATAGCCCTTAATGACCTTTTTATTTAAAAATATATCCAATCCCTTTTTAAAGTTATCAATCGAATCCGCTGTCACCACCTCCTTTGGTAGAGAATTTCACAGATTTACCACCGTTACTGTGAAGAATCCTTTTCTTTCTTTAAGGTGAAATCTTTTTACTTCTAATCTCAAAGAATGTGCTCTTGTCAGTTGAAACCCTCTTGGCACAAAAAGTTCCCTTGACAAAGCCTTGTATTGACCCTGGATATATTTATATAAGGTAATCATATATAAATAGAGTAAATAAGTTTAATTTGGTTAGTCTTTCTTCATAACTTAACCAATCCATTCCCTTTATTAGCTTTGTTGCCCTTCTCTGTACTTTTTCCAGCTCTAAAATGTCTTTTTATGTAGTGGTGCCCAAAATTGTACTCCATATTCCAAATGATGGCTTTCTATGGATTTGTATAGTAGCAGAATTTTATTTGCTTCCCTTGCTTCTATACCCTTCTTCATACATGCTAATATTTTACTTGCCTTTGCAGATTCTGCTTGGCATTGAGCACTGTTACCTAGGTGGTTGTCCACTAGTACTTCCAAATACCTTTCAATATCTGATACCCCTAGATTTGCTCCGTTAAGATTATCAATTTCATGGCTATTTTTCCTTCCCAGATGCATAACTTTACATTTATTCATATTAAATCTCATCTGCCAATTTGATGTCCATTCCTCTAATTTATGCAAATCCCTTTGGAGGGAAAGTACATCCTTTTCTGATTTAATTACCTAGCACAAATTTGTGTCATCAGCAAAAATGGAGACACCACACTCCAATCCCACTTCCAAGTCATTAATAAATATGTTAAAAAGGAGGGGACATAATACTGAACCATGAGGAACCCCACTTACCACATTAGTCCAATCTGAGTATGTTCCATTTATCACAACCCTTTGCTTCCTGTCTTTTAGTCAGCTCTCAACCCATAAGCAAATATTTAAGGCAATTCCTGTATCCCTTAGTTTGTTCAATAGTCTCCCATATGGCACTGTATCAAAAGCCTTTGCAAAATCCAAATAGACTACATCCACTGAGATGCCTTGATCCAAGTTCCTACTAACCTCCTCATATAAATGAATTAGGTTTGTTTGACATGACCTATCCTTCATAGGTATATGCTAATGACGTGACGTCACATGCGCGCCATGTAATTAGCACTGGCCGGGTCAAGACGCCGGAAGGAGAGGAGGCCGGAGCAGAAGATGGAGGTAAGTGAGGGGAAAGGGAGAGTGGGAGGTATTTAGAGGGGTAAAGTGAGGAGGGGGGTTTAGAATGAGGAGGGCGGTTGAGGATGAGGAGGGGGTGGAGGATGAGGAGGGAGGTTAAAGAGGGGGTTAGGTTGAGGAGGGAGGTTGAGGAGAAGGTTGAGGATGGGGGGGTTGAGGATGAGGATGGGGGGGTTGAGGTTGAGGAGGGAGGTTGGGGAGGGGGTTGAGGAGGGAGGTTGAGGAGGGAGGTTGAAGATGAGGAGGGGGTTGAGGATGAGGAGGGGGTTGAGGATGAGGAGGGAGGTTGAGGATGAGGAGGGGGGTTGAGGATGAGGAGGGGGGTTGAGGAGCGAGGTTGAGGAGGGAGGTTGAGGATGAGGAGGGGGTTGAGGATGAGGAGGGGGGTTGAGGAGGGAGGTTAAGGATGAGGAGGGGGGTTGAGGAGGGAGGTTGACGATGTGGAGTGGGGTTGAGGAGGGAGGTTGAGAATGAGGAGGGGGGTTGAGGAGGGTGATAAGGGAGGGGGGAAGAGACACAGGGAAGGGAGAGGGGTGAAAAAACACAGGGGAGGGAGAGGGGAGAAGAGACACAGGGGCAGCACATTTCACGCCGTACGTCGAGCCCTAATGTACGTTTCTATGCATTCACGTCTTTCTCAAAGGGGAAGAAGGAGTGCGTGGCTAATCTCTGGTCTTATAGGTACTGTAACCATGGTAACTTAGCTTGAGGATACACACTCAGGAATTGCCTGTATATATGTAATGTTGTTATTTGGTCTCTTTTTTAACAAGGTAGAACATGTTTCTCTGACCCATATAAATAAATAATAATAGGGAGAAATCATGATACTAATTAGTAATTACTTTGACAGAAACAGAACATAAATATTAAATAATCTAAATTAAATATGATATATATATATATATATATATATATATATATGTATATATACATATATAATTAATTAAAGACTAGAATAAGGAAATATTATTGTATTAACATTCCTATATAAGTGATAATTTAATGTATTGTGTATATTAATATGATGCACAAAAAAAAGGGGGGGTAATTGAGTGTAAATATTTATTGTAGTGTGTTCTATTTATATAAATCAAGTGAGGTGAATATTTGTGACAAATGCTATAAAAGTTAAGATGAAAGTAAATTATAGTCAGATTGTGTGTTGAACGAACTAATGTATGAAAATAAATACCTAGGGCCTCATTCTATTATCGGCCGTAAAATGGCCGCAAGGCTGCGTTTCCTTGCGGGGGTTCCGTTATCTTGCAATTCAATTATACGGCCCCGCAAGGATCTCCCCTTACGGCCGGCCGTATATCTTGCAACCGGCCATCAGCTCAGAAAACTTTAAACGTAAAAATAAATTCAAGACGGCACTGTACAGCTCTGTAAATGCTAGGGATCATATTGGGGGATATGAGGATTAATAGCAACCCCCTCTCAAGCTTGCACATCAGCCCAAATCCGAGTTTACATTAACTGTTTATTTTCCGGCCGCAGCGTGGGCGGGTCTGAGGTGCTCCAAGCCCTCGGGACTTTTTACATGGATTTTTGACATAAATAAAAAAATAATTTATTTACGGATTTGAGTGTAGGGGAATGTTGTGCTATTTTTGCTAACACCTACAATCACTTTATAGTCTCATAAGAGTGCAGGATGGCTTTATTTCGGCTTTATAATGTGCTTAATTGGTGCTAGCGGGACCTTTTTGGTGCAAGTAAGCTGCGGCTCGGTTTTAGCCTTGCAGAGAGGTTTCCCGGAGCAATTGAATAGCAACCGGGGCTTTCTTGCGGCCGAAACTCTTGCGGCCGTTTTAGATCAAAGGCTTTTCTCCGGCAAGAGCGGCTGCAAGGGATAGCAAGGCGCCGGCCGCAAGCCTGCCGGAGCCCCCGGCCGGAAGGGAATAGAATAGTCGAATAGCTTGCGGCCGGTCCTTGCGGCCCTGCATCTCCTACGGCCGTTAATAGAATGAGGCCCCTACTCATTAGAAGTTAATACTAAATAAATATGTAGCTTATAACAAAAAGTTATAAGTACGGTTTGTGTATACAGAAGAAGAGAACCTATTTAGCTCATCTGCCTTTTCCTGGTCACTCATTATCAGCCGGCCTGTTTCACATTGTAATGTTCCTATAGCTTTCTTCCTGGCCTTCTTTACATTAATATATTTAAAAAATAATTTAGGGTTAGTCTTACTCTCCTTTGCAATTAATTTTTCATTTTCTATTTTAGCCAGTCTAATAGCACTTTTGCAAGCCTTGTTGATTTCCTTGTACTCACGTAAAGCAGTCTCTGTCCCCTCTTATTTGTATAATTTAAATGCCTGTTTTTTACTCCGTATCTTGATCTTTAAATCATTGTTAAGCCACATTGGATGTGATTTACTCCTTTTACTTTTATTCCCACATGGTATATGGTGATAAGTATATATATTTAGTAAGGTTTAAATGTTGTCCATTTATGTTCAGTATTTTTACCTGTCAGTTCTCTGTCCCAGTCTATTCTTTGTATTGCTGCCCTTAGACCGTTAAAATCTGCGTTTTTAAAATTAAGAGTTTTTGTTGGCCCCTTACAGTTTTGTTTTTTTTAGTTCAATCTCAAATGAGACTATGTTGTGATCACTGTTTCCCCAAGGTTGCTCTATTTCAACATTTGACACCATATCAATATTATTTGTGATGACTAAATCTTTATTTCTAGTAGGCTCTTGTATAACCTGGGCCAGATAATGATCCCTGAGTGTACTTAAGAACCTGCTCTCCTTAGCTGAACTGCTGGTCTCATTTATCCTGTTTATTTCAGGGTAATTAAAGTCTTCCATTATTAGAACTTGTCCATGCTTAGCTGCATTTCCAATCTGTAACAATAATTGTATTTCCTCACTTTCAGCTATATTTGGGGATTTATAGCATACTCCAACTAATATTCTTTTGGAATTTGCTGCTCCGCCATTTAACTCTACCCACAAACATTCAATAGTACTGCTAGTTCCAGTATAAATATATTTTCTGACTATAGGCTTAAAATCAGGTTTAACATACAGACAAATTCCTCCTCCTCTTTTACCATTGCCCCTATCTTTCCTAAATAAGTTATAACCATCCAGATTAACAGCCCAGTCATGAGATTCATCCCACCATGTTTTGGTAATAGCTATTAAATCCCATTTTTCATTAACTTCCAATAATTCTAACTCTCCCAAATTTTTCTACAAAATTTTGGTGGGAAAAATAAACAAACAATAATAAAAATGTATATATTTGTATAAAGCTTTATATATATATATATATATATATATATACAAAAATATAAGTTTAACACAGTTAAACCACACCCCTCTCACCTGGACACAATTAGTGCACTCAGCAAATAATCACATTTTACTTGAAAGAAGTAAATTTCACTTTGCATACTAAAATTAGTTACATAATAATTAAGGTTGAAAAAAGACTTTTATAGTCTCATTAAATTGGGGCTACGTTTAAAAAAGTAGCCTGTAGTAAAAAAAAGTAGGGCTGAAGTCTGTTAAATTAGCCTTGTAAATCTCTATGTTGCTGTCTTGCAAGTTAGAATGCAGGACAGATAAAAAATGCCCATGTTTTGTGGAACATGGAACATCGCAGCCAACAACCTTTTGATCTGTCAAGCCTGTACTCGCTACGTTCCAAGTTTGCTATTAAAAGTTAAATTCCCCCTTGAGCTAGCCCGTAACACTCAAATGGAGCCCAAAGCCCACCGTGTGCTGCGGGACCCCAACAGTGTCCCCATATTACCCTTTGCACAGATGTGTAACCCTGCTGCATTTAAAAGTTCAAATTTGCGGCCTCTGATTGGCTGATGTAATCAGAAGGGGCTACTGCCTTCAGCCAGTCAGAATGGGATACACCCCACAAGGTTTATCCCATTCTAAATGGGTTCAAGCATCTGTGTCTTCTGATTGGCTGCAATCTGATTGACAGTTACATCAGCCAATCAGAATGGGATAGAGGGGTGTATCCCATTCTGATTTGCTCACGCTGACCAAGTTCCTAGATTGGAATTCTGGAATTCTGAGCGGAAAATGTTTTTATTTTTTTTATTTTAGACATTCAAATGTGAACACAAATGTACTATTTATTTATTTACTGTACTACTGTATGGTTGAGGGATTCTATCATTCTGTTGCCCACAATAAATTATTAAATTAATTAAAAAAATTATATATATATATATATATATATATATATATATATATATATATATACACAGAGAAACACTGACAGAGGGTGAGAGTGTTCTGACAGTGACACAGAGATGGATATGAAGTCACACAGACCTGACACTGACAGAGGGTGAGAGTGTCCCGACAGTGGCAAAGAGAGGGATATTGCGTCACACAGACCTGACACTGACAGAGGGTGAGAGTGTTCTGACAGTGACACACAGATGGATATGGAGTCACACAGACCTGACATTGACAGAGGATTAGAGTGTAATGACAGTGAACCAGATAGGGATATGGAGTCACACAGACCTGACACTGACAGAGGGTGAGAGTGTTCTGACAGTGACACACAGATGGATATGGAGTCACACAGACCTGACATTGACAGAGGATTAGAGTGTAATGACAGTGAACCAGATAGGGATATGGAGTCACACAGACCTGACACTGACAGAGGGTGAGAGTGTCCTGACAGTGGCACAGAGAGGTATATGGACTCACCTGAGCTCTGTAGCTGCTTCTGTCTGGTATAGGCCGAGTGGTGACAAACAGGTCACAAGCTTGAGATTGTCAGGATTGTACCAATGTATTCACTTCCGGGGGGACAGTGGGAGGGTCTGTCCCTGCAGGATCCAGGGCTTTACCCTCCCGGCCATTCTGATTGGGTGATGCTGCGTGTGACAGACAGGCTCAGTCCTATAGTTAAGAGCAAAGCAGTAGGGAAAATACATCATTTTTAATGTTTTTGGGGGGGGTTTATATTCTGACATGTACACTGATCTGTAGTACTAGGCAAGTCACCAGCATGGGGATAGATGTGATTGAACATGATATAATTATTATTTTATTATTATTTAAATTAAACAATTAAGTAAGTGATGAGGGGATTAAGTCAGTGCATTATTTTCGGGAGGGCGGTTGCCCATTTGCCCCTAGGCACCAGCCATCCCTGATGTATAGATGAATCACTCCACTTTTGCAAAGAGAAAAAAATCTGGAAAAAAAAAACTAAGATTTTTATTTTTTAATTGTACATTATACCACTAAAAATCCAGTTCTATCACTTAAAGTAAAAATTCTTAGAAAATTCTTATTATTACTATTATTTCATAGCAAATATTATATGATGTTTCCACATTTTAGCAGCTTTATAGACAAATATTTGCTAACCCACAGATCCAAGCAAAACTAACACACAGATCCAAAATAACCCGATAAAAGCATTGATTTATTTTCAAAGTTAACACCTTAGGGAATGACAAAATGCAAAACTCCTCATTCGTGGAAAAATCTGTCCAGAAATCTGCTCTGAAGATGGAAGTTCTCTTTTTTCGCATTTTTCTTTATATTCCTTTTTTGCATACAGGGTGGTAGCGAGAAAGAAAAAAAAAACAGTTGTCAGTAAGAAGGTCCTGTGTCTCTAGTGTACCTTAGAACAAGTGGAATCCAGGGCTGTTTTAATAAACTAATAATAAATGAATACCTCATTTGGTTCAATATGTGAATATTCTAATATTGACTACTGCACTGATATAGAAATCTTAATTTTAGAAAAACGTCTAAGAGTTGTGTGTGACAAAGAACATGTGAAACTATTTTATTATCAGTCAATGCACTGGTATTCTGCAATGTAACATTTTTGAACACCTTTTTACAGAAAAAAATGATGGATTCAGCAGAAAATTAAATAAGTAATATTTGGATACAAAATTAGAAGAATTGAATAAACATCTGCAAAATGAAGCACAGGGGTCTGTAAACCATGATTAAATTAGCATGATTAAATTAAATTGTGGTGCTTTTATGACAAAGATTATTGTTGTTTTTTTGTTTTTTTTCTGTAATGAAAAATATAGTTTTGTAGTTGATTCTATTTAGGTTCTAGTCTGAGATGGAGTACTAATGCTGGCATAAAGGGATGATTTTCTTTTTTCCAAGTGTTAATTTATAATCAGCACAATATTCTGTGCACATTCTTTCTTTTGAAAATATTCCTTCCCCGGCCATAACCGTCGGAAGAATTCTTGAATTTCATCTCAAAGTGACTCAAGGTTAACAATCTAATAACTACAAATGAAAGCCTACAATATGCCGCAAATATTTTCAACAGCTCCAGCGTACAACAACCTTGCATAAACTTAACAGTCAAATGTATAACATAGATAAGGCTAAACATTTTTATAGTGAAATACACAATATTCACACAAAAAAATACTTCTTATCAAGAATAAAAGATGCATAATGATAACAAATCCTGGACACAACCAAATGAAAGCAAAAATAAAAACATAGCAATCAAAATAACTAATGTGAACCTACATCTGATACAAACAATTATCTGTGAAGATAACACAAATATGTGAGGGGTTATAAATGTCTCTGATTATCTGTCAGCAACTGAGATATCAATTCTGTATGGCAGCACAAGGATGTAGTTGTTCCCATCATATTTTTTTTTTACAATATGAAACTGGATGAAATGCAACTCTATTTTATATAGGGTTGCAATTTAAATTGCCATGCTCCTACACCCCTACCCACTTTGAACTATCATCACCTCTCTTGTCTCACTACTCCCATCATTCCTCTTCTTCTACCAAAGAACAACTACATCCTTGTTCTGCACAGTGATATTCTCCCTTGTATCCTCATAACTTCTCCAATGTCGCATTATGACCCTATTGCCTATCTAAACTTCCTTTCCACAATTTTTTAATCAGTACACCTCCAATTTTAACCATCACTCTCCTCACTTCTAGCGGTAGTACATAATCTTCCTGAAGTGAGCTCTGTAAATATATATAGTGCGGTAGCCGGGAATGTCCAGGAATTATCGTATATACTCGAGTATAAGCCACGTTTTTCAGCCCTTTTTTTAAAGCTAAAAAGGGCCCCCTCGGGTTATACTCGAGTCACTCCCCCAGTGTCTCTCTAACCCCCCTGTGTCTCTTTACCTCCGTGTCTCTCTAACCCCCCCGTGTCTCTTTCCCTCCCCTCTCCTCATCCTCAACCCCCCTCCTCCTCATCAACCCCCTCCTCACTTTCTCCGCTCTAAATACCTCCCCCTCACTTACCTGCTTCTTCTCCGGCCTCTGCTCCGTCTTGACCCAGGCGCGCATGTGACGTCACATGCGTGCCGCGTCATTAGCATATACCGGGTGCCGGCACTTCCCAGTCTAAACAATACCCCCCTCCCAACCCGGGAGAATCTTGTAAATAATATGTATATAGAACATCACCAAAGGGGGGATTCTATGTCGACCCCTTTGTAGATAACCTAGCCGGATGGACTGAGGGAATGAGGAGTTCTAGTCCTTTCCCGAGGGAGGGAGCAAATTATGATTTTCATATTAACATGATTAAGGGACTATACTTGGGGGATGAAAAGGCATTTCCATGGTACACGGAGGACCCCGATTGGGACATGACATACATGAGTGAAGGTGGAAAGAATTGGTTAGTGGTAGCACCACACTGGCACCCAATCCCTACTGATGGTCTTAAGAAAAACAAAAAGAAGCTCTTCCCCAAGAAAAGACTCCAAGCCACACTCCCAGACACACACCCACCCCCTGTCCCACAGCACCCCCGATTTACACTCCCGCTACGTCTACCTCTCTATATCCCAACCTAGACACAAGTATAGAGGCTGTGATAGCCGCGTATATGCACCAACACCCTCCTGCTCCACCACCCGCACATACCCCCCTCCACCTCCCTCGCCAGCGCCAGTAGAGGGACAGGGACAAGCAGCTGCTGCTGTAGTCCCGTCTCCTGCAGTTACATGCAGCAGACACACTAATACGCTGAGACATGAGCCTGACACTACCACCGTAGGAGCTTACCCCTTTTTAAAGGTAGGAGACCAACTAGTTATGAAGGCACTCACCCCCAGTGAATTAAAAGATATTATCAAGGGAGCACCGAACCCCCGTACCAATCCCTCGGCATGTATGATGTATTTGAAAAGAACGTGTCAGGGACAATGACTTGTCGGATATTAGACTAATTATTGACGGACTATTAGATTTTAACCCAGAATCAGGTTGGGACTGGACGAACGTACCTACTATTAATACCCCCGACACCAACAATACTACTACTGCCTATGCTCTAGCTACTACAGCCAGATGGGGGGGTTGAGGAGTGAGGTTGAGGGGGGGGGGGTGAGGAGGGAGGATGAGGAGGGGTTTGAGGATGAGGAGGGTCGGTTGAGGAGGGGGTTGAGGATGAGGAGGGAGGTTGAGGAGGGAAGTTGAGGATGAGGAGGGAGGTTGAGGTTATGGAGGGGGGTTGAGGATGGGGGGGTTAAGGATGGGGGGTTGAGGATGAGGAGGGAGGTTGAGGATGAGGAGGGAGGTTGAGGATGAGGAGGGAGGTTGAGTATGAGGAGTGGGGTTGAGGAGGGAGGTTTGAGAAAGAAGAGGGGGGTTGTGGAGTGTGATAAGGGAGGGGGAAGAGACACAGGGAAGGGAGAGGGGACAAGAGACACGGGAGAGAGAGGGGGGACACAAGGGGCAGCACATTTCCCACCCTCGGCTTATACTCGAGTCACTCATTTTACCCAGTATTTTGTGGTAAAATAGGTGCCTCGGCTTATACTCGGGTCGGCTTATACTCGAGTATATATGATATTTTACCACAAAATAGTGGGAAAACTTAGTGACTCGAGTATAAGCCGAGGGTGGGAAATGTGCTGCCCTCTTTGTCCCCCTCTTGTGTGGCCTCTGTGCCCCTTTCTTGTGTCCCCCCTCTGTCTCCCGTGTCTCTTCCCCGCTCTCTTCCCCTCTTCTCCCTCCCCTGTGTCTCTTCCCCTCCTCTCCTTCCCCTGTGTCTCTTCCCCCCTCTCCCTCCCCTGTGTCTCTAACCCTCCTCTCCGTCCCCTGTGTCTCTTCCCATCCTCTCCCTCCCCTGTCTCTTCCCCCTCCCTCCCTCTCCTGTGTCTCTCCCTCCTCTCCCTTCCCTGTGTCTCTTTCCTCCCTCTCCCTTGTGTTTCTTTCCCTCCCCCCCTTATTACCCTACTCAACCCCCCTCCTCAACAGCCCTCCTCATCCTCAACCCCCCTCCTCAACCCCTCTCCTCATCCTCCCTCCTCAACCTCCCTTCCTAATCCTCAACCCCCCTCCTCATCCTCAACCCCCCTCCTCATCCTCAACACCCCTCCTCTTCCTCCCTCCTCAACCTCAACTCCCCTTCTCAACCTCAACTCCCCTCCTCAACCTCAACCCCCCTCCTCATCCTCCACCCCCCTCCTCATCCTCAACCCCCCTCCTCCACCTCAAAAACCCTACTTATCCTCCCTCCTCACTTTACCCCTTTCTAATTACCTCCTCCTCTCCCTTTCGCCTCACTTACCTTCCATCAGCAGCTGCTCTTCCGCTCCTCGGGACAAGGCCAATGCTAATGACGTGATGCGCATGTGACGTCACGACACTAGCATATCCCGCGTCCCAACACAGCCCGAAGATGTGCGGAGGAGCGGAAGAGCAGCTGCTGATGGAAGGTAAGTGAGGGGAAAGGGAGAGGGGGAGGTAATTAGAAAGGGGTAAAGTGAGGAGGGGGGTTGAGGAGGGAGGATGAGGAGAAGGGTTGAGGAGGGGGTTGAGGTTGAGGAGGGGGGTTGAGGATGAGGAGGGAGTTGAGGAGGGGGGTTGAGGATGAGGTTTAGGAGGGGGGTTGAGGATGAGGAGGGGGGTTGAAGAGGGGGGTTGAGGAGGGAGGATGAAAAGGAAGGGGGAGGGAAAGAGACACGAGGGAAAGGGGGGAAAGAGACACAGGAGAGGGAAAGGGGAGAAGAGACACGGGGTGGAGAGACACGGGGGGGAAAGAGACACAGGGTGACTCGAGTATAAGCCAAGGGGGTCCTTTTCAGCCTTAAAAAAGGGCTAAAAAACTCAGAGTATAGCAGTATAAACGTATTGCTTCTGGCTTCATAAACAGAGGTACATCTCTTGAAAGCTTGTCATTTTAATGAATATGTTTGTCCAACAAAAAATATAATATATATATATATACTAGCGAATTGCCCGTCAAAAAATGACGGCAATGAAATTGTAAGGTAGCTAATGGTGTTTGGTGTATAATAATGAAATATGTAATACATTACTAAATGAATATACTGTACCTATTTTGAAGCATTGTGATGAAGAGCTGGCAATCTGTGTTGATGTTGCTGTAGCATTAGTGGTGTGGAGCTGCTGTGTAAGCATGCTGAATGTGTGCACTGTGTGGTATGAATATCCGTAGGTCGTTTGTGGCGTTTTGCGAGTTTCTTGTGGTGTTTTGCGAGTTTCTTGTGGTGTTTTGCGAGTTTAGAGTGCTGTAGCCTCGTTTTCGTTTTGTTCGGCGGCCATTTTTTCTCTTGCTTAGATTTTTTTTTAGTCTCTAAACTCTTTTATTTCGAGTAAAATCGAGGTCTAAGTTGCATTTTTGAGGTGCTACCTCTTGGTGTAGGTAAGGTTTTTATGTATGTGCTGTGTGTATGTATTGTGTTTTACATTTTGTAATGTTCGCGAGTTGCGTCCGAGTGTTGCGAGGCCGTAATGTGTGTGAACGTGTGTCGTATGTTGTTTGCGAGTGTCGTAATGTGTGTGTCGTGCTCTTTGGGTTGCGACGTCAAGTTTGCGAGGGTCGCAGTTGCTGGCATGGAGCGCCTTTGGCGCTCCATGCCAGCAACTGCGGCCCTCGCTTTGCGAGGTCCTCAGGTGCTGGCATGGAGCGCCTATGGCGCTCCATGCCAGCAACTGAGACCCTCGGCCAGTGCCCTCGCTTTGCGAGGGCCTTGGCTCGCTGTGCGAGCCAAGGCCCTCGCTACGCGAGGGCCGCGACTCGCGTAGCGAGCCAAGGCCCTCGCTACGCGAGGGCCGCGGGCTCGCTACGCGAGCCCGCAGCGTTAGCAACAACTCGTACGCTCACAACTATATATGTGATAGTACATCTGTGTTCACATTTGAATGTCTAAAACCAGTCAAAAAACCTGCTTTCTGCTCAGAATTCACAGACAAACATGCACATGTGCCCACAAATGACTCACTCTTCAATTCATAGACCATTTTAAACATGTCACCCTTTAGAATGTAAGTTTGCGAGTTTCAATCTTGTGAGGTGCTTAAGGGAAAGTGCTGTGTATATCTGATTGAAAGCTCAATAACAGGGTCTTCCATTATTTTTAATTGTGGAGTATTGTTTATACTGGTACCTAACCCCTGTATTGCGCTGTGGAATGTGTTGGCTTGTTATAAATAAAGGATAATAATAATAATAATAATAATAATGTCTTTAAGCTTTTGCCTGCTGCATTACACAGCTTTTTTGCAAAGCCAAGGTTGGATTTTAACACGTTTCAAGGTTACTGCCTATCACCAGCGTGGGGCCAGTTCCTTTGAGTGTGGGCCTTATGAGTAGGTAGTTCACCACAACAATCATTTAATATATGGTGGGCAAAAGAGCGATAGAAGCCCTCCACCGTACAGTAGTACAGTAAATAAATAGTACATTTGTGTTCACATTTGAATGTCTAAAACAAGTTAAAAATCTTGTTTCCTATTCCGAGAAATACAGTTATTACACTGCATTCTGGGAAGCTGAGCAGGGACATGTAAATATAAACAGTGATATCTTTTTTATTATATTTTTTTAACTATAATATATTTTTTGTGTGCAGTTTGTATTTTCCAATATACATGTTGATTCTTAATAGGGCAGGACTGCACAAATATCATTGACACACGACTACATTTTTGTACTTGTGCCAATTGTACTCATAAGAATTAAAACTGCAATGAAAGTATGAGAAGTGTCCAATAAAATTCTGTATTGCCTGTATATGCTTGCTAGAGAGCGTGAAGCATTGTCAAAGCCAAAAGGTTTACCTTTATGCCATTAATCAAGATGCTGCTGCTGCTGCTACAATCATATTCATTTCTGAGGCTGAACATGAAAACTGATATATTCCATGGTTCAAAGAGCAGAGAGGTGGGGCTACTATATAAAAAGGGTGAGACGGCTTCTTGGATGGCAAACAAGATAAGAAGTCAGAACAGGGAGGAACTTGAGATTGTAAGTACTTTAAAAGCAATCTTATAATTGAATATTTCTGTAGGGACACTTACCTAATAAGAAGCAAAGAGTAAAGAGAAAACAATGAGAAAATAATCATTTAAATTATAAAGTAAATTGTAAATGATCATTAAAACATTACTGATAATACATGTTATTAATAATCATCATAACAGATAATAGAAAAACAAAATTATATATTTCATATCATTGTATAAACTTTTCCATTCATTCATAGATATTATAGACCTGTTTGTGATCTGAATAAGATTAAATAACTGTAAGTTTTTTGTTTGTTTTTAAATTGTAGACTGTGGCTTATATACTTACCTGTAAAGTTTTTGACTTATGGTATAACTTAATAATCATTTATAATATGTTTTTATTTAAAAAATGGAAGTGAAGGAAAGGAACTGAACTTAGGGCTGTAGCTTCATATCTTTATGCGCTAAATTAATTACACATTGACTTTCCAGCATGTGAAAAACAATATTATATCTAGTATAGCTCTAATAAGCTTCCTGAAAAAAAAATTCAACCTACACACTGGATTCTAATTAGTGCCACTGAATGATGAAACTCATTATGTATTATGCTAATGCAGGAGAGGTCAATAACACCCTCAACATACAAAACTTTAAAGATACAATTACCGTACTTAAATGTCCATTTTCTTATCAAGATACTACTATCTGCCACATATAACTTGGGCACTACATGCATTTTTATGAAGCCTGACTTCATAACTAGAGTATTCAAATAAGAGTTTAGCTGATCAATGTAACTGAAAATAGAAATTTGTTGTAAGCATAGACTAAAAGTTTTTATTCCTTAAAAGGCCACCATAATTCAAGAAAAGTAGTTAATAAACTAACATTATAAGCTGTGTAAGGTAACATTTACAGATGTTTTTTTTTTTTTTTTAGAATATATGATGAGTTGTTATTTATAGGTATAGACACTTCAATATTATCACCAAGGTTGAATCTGTTTACCAGGCTCTCTGTGAGTTTAGACAAGGGAAAATACTTAAAGAACACTATGAAGAGAATTGTAATTAGTTTATTGCACTTCCCCTAATTTGAAAGTTCACAAAGGGCTGAGAAAGTCATGAAAACCTGCCCAACGTTATTAGAAGACATCAAACATACAGATCCAGCTTTATCAAGCCGCATATTAGAATTCACCATCTGTTACAACATTACTCTTTACACAAATCAGTATGTATCTGTAGTGACCGTCATTCAATATGATAGAAAACACATTGAATTCAACATGATAATGGGTGACGGCCAGCTTAATATAATAATATTTTTAAGAAATAATATTTTTAAACACATTTGCACTATTTACTTTTGTTAAGCAACTGTAATGAAATATATCAATATGTACAGATTACAGATAAAAATGGAAAACAATGAAAAAATGATTTAAATTACAAAGTAATAATAATAAAAATATTAATGATTTTAAATGTGATTAAATGATTTTATATATATATATATATATATATATATATATATATATATATATATTTATATATTCATACAGTGGGGGGGGGGGGGGGGGTATTTGATCCCCTGCTTGCTGATTTTGAACGTTTGTCCACTGACAAAGAAATGATCAGTCTGTAATTTTAATGGTAAGTTTATTTTAACAGTGAGAGATAGAATACCAAAAAAAATACAAGAAAACCGCAATCACGTCAATGAGGGAAATAAGTATTTGAACCCTTCTCTTAGTACTTGGTGGCAAAACCCTTGTTGACAATCACAGAGGTCAGGCGTTTCTTGTAGTTGGCCACCAGGTTTGCACACATCTCAGGAGGGATTTTGTCCCACTCCTCTTTGTAGATCCTCTCCAAGTCATTAAGATTTCGAGGCTGATGTTTGGCAACTTGAACCTTTAGCTCCCACCACAGATTTTCTATGGGATTAAGGTCTGGAGACTGGCTAGGCCACTCCAGGACCTTAATGTGCTTCATCTAGAGCCACTCCTTTGTTTCCTTGGCTGTGTGTTTTGGGTCATTGTCATGCTGGAATACCCATCCACGACCCATTTTCAATGTCCTGGCTGAGGGAAGGAGGTCCTAACCCAAGATTTGACAGTACATGGCCCCGTCCATCGTCCCTTTGATGCAGTGCAGTTGTCCTGTCCCCTTAGCAGAAAAACACCCCTAAAGTATAATGTTTCCATCTCCATGTTTGACGGTGGGGATGGTGTTCTTGGGGTTATAGGCAGCATTCCTCCTCCTCCAAACACGGCCAGTTGAGTTGATGCCAAAGAGCTTGATTTTGGTCTCATCTGACGACAACACTTTCACCCAGTTCTCCTCTGAATCATTCAGATGTTCATCTGCAAACTTCAGACGGGCCTGTACATGTGCTTTCTTGAGCAGGGGGTCTTGCAGACGCTGCAGTATTTCAGTCCTTTAAGGCGTAGTTTGTTACAAATTGTTTTCTTGGTGACTATGGTCTCAGCTGCCTTGAGATCATTAACAAGTTCCTCCTGTGTAGTTCTGGGCTGATTCCTCACCATTCTCATGATCATTGAAACTCCACGAGGTGAGATCTTGCATGGAGCATCAGACTGAGGGAGACTGGCAGTTATTTTGTGTTTCTTCCAATTGCGAATAATCGCACCAACTGTTGTCACCTTCTCACCAAGCTGCTTGGCGTGGTCTTGTAGCCCATTCCAGCCTTGTGTAGCTCTACAATCTTGTCCCTGACATCCTTGGACAGCTCTTTGGTCTTGGTCATTGTGAAGAGTTTGGAATCTGATTGATTGATTGCTTTTGTGGACAGGTGTCTTTTATACAGGTAACAAGCTGAGATTAGGAGCACTCTCTTAAAGGGAGTGCTCCTAATCTCAGCTTGTTACCTGTATAAAAGACACCTGGGAGCCAGAAATCTTGGTGATTGATATGGGATCAAATACTTATTTCCGTCAGTGACCTGCAAATCAATTTATAACTTTTTTTACATGAGTTTTTCTTGTTTGGTTTATTTTGTTATTCTATCTCTCACTGTTAAAATACACCTACCATTAAAATTATAGAATGATCATTTCTTTGTCAGTGGACAAACGCTCAAAATCATCAGGGGATCAAATACTCCCCCCCACCCACCATCACTGTATATATAATTATTAATATGTTATATTGTTATTTGTTTAATATTAATAATAATAAATTATTATTATAATGAATTGTATACATATGAACAAAAAAAAACATAACATTTTGCATATTTATTATGTAATACACCGCTCACTGAAAACCATTACTAAATATTTTATGCATTACAAACAATATCACATGCACCATCATATGTCACTTGTTAAGACTGCTGATTTCAGTGCATAACACTATTGTAATATTGAGGCAATCTGATACTAATCAATAGGCCAAAGTGCATTCGCCATTTACTAAATCTTTATCACAGTGTATAAAAATAAGATTACTTGATAATGAATTGGAAATTTACAACATAAAAATTAAAATAAAAAGTAATTGTTAAAGGCAAAGTTTCATCTAAAGTTACTTTAATATGACATTCACTTATAAAAGTTAAAATATATGTGTAAAATCTTTACTCTGTATATTATGTGATGTGAACCGCTGAAGACCATTAACATGAATGGAACTGACAGCTCAGAACTCAGATGCTATTTTATTTAGATTTTCATTTAGCTCTTGAACTTTTAACATGTGATTATAAAATGATAGCTTCTGCTGGCAAACTAGGCAAGTTCCATACATTTTACATAGTTTAGGTCTACTAAAAGTGAACTTTAATATAAAATAAACTTAATGTTAGGTGAAACTTGCCATTTAATGTACAAAGGTTATAGTGGTATGTGTATTGAATGGTAAATGCTTGAAGAACACAAGAAGATGTCAAATTTTAGTACATACATCCCATAGGGCAACATAGGAATAGGGGATTCCCCAAGCGATTTTCCAACAATTCACCATGTTGTACTTGTGAATCATTGTTATTTAAATTGGTTATGTGCAAAAATAACTATTATTTTTTTTATTTTTAGGTAACGTCAGAGATTTATAAAGATGCATGTGCGGCTCCTGGTTTTAGCCATTTGGACCTGTTTTTGTATATATAGTACAAATGGTATGTAATGAAGTTAATAAGAATACACATTTTTTAAATAGTTATCTTAATTTGTAATATGTACAATAAGATGGACTACTGAGGTAAAATTCTGATTGTTTTTTTATTTGATGGGCGAAACATTTCATAAAGTAAACATAGCAAACACAGCCTTTGCATTTTATCTTTTAAAATAAATCATTCTTTACTGCCGACATCCATTTCTTTTATCAGCTGATTTAACTTTTTCAAGAGAGTGCTGACAGAGCATCCTATGCAATCAAGGAGCCCCGTTCAAATAAGGTTTCGGGAGATCCGGAGGCCCAAAAGTGAGGTTGAAAATTACTTTGCTATTCTTTTGGCATCTTATTGCGGGCTCGGAACGGCTTAAGAGTTACAGGCTTGAAAAAATGGTGACTTACAGTCTCCATAAGCCTTTGATCTTTCACTTTCACAAAGCTAAAATCGCAAATCGCTTTTCAATTGCCCAACTTCTCCAAGCCCGCAAATGTTTTCACACCCGTAAATGGCAAATGAAGGAGAAAATCCTACAAGTGCTAGGGAGGGGGGTTAAAAACCTATTTGTAGCACAGTAAATGCAAATAAACAATACTGCACTTATTATTATTATTATTAACTTGCAGCTGTGAGCAATTGAATAGCATTGCAATCGGAGACCAATGGGAGCCTGCAGAACACTCTGCGATCGAGTTGCGAATTGAATATGGCCCAAAGTCTCTTACCACTTCAGGAAGTTGATTATAAGAAACCAAAATGATAGATCCCCCATATTATTTTTTCAATCTAAAAACATTTTGTATAGTTCTTCTAAACAGTATATTTTAAATATATGACCTCAGTGGCCTTTTAGTCCATTGATGCATTCATATTGTGAATTTTGGGTTAAATTGTCAGTTAACTTTTCATGGAATCTGAGTCATAAATCAAAAGTAATATTGGCACTCTAAAGTCAAGCTAGGCCAAAAAGCAGTAAACTAATGTATTATTCTGTTTCTGCTCAGGGCCCCTAAGAAGTTATCCATTTATTTCTGAGCCCAAATGAATACATACTGTTACAACCCAGATGATGAGGTTCTGTTTTACCCCCAAAACTCCTGCCTTTGAGTACAGGAATTCACCCTTAGGATCATGAGGGGGGAGGGCTTCTCACTGCCTAGCAGTCTTATCAGGATCATTTGCAGAAGCACGGGATCACTGGATAAGCACAACCATCATAGTCTGCTCTTCAGTGAGCTTGAAATGGCCAATGAGACTAATTCTACCAGCAGATCTAATCTGGTTCTTCAATTCTTTCTTCCAGGGTAGCAGCAGAGGTTCAGGACACAAAGTCATTATAGCCCAAAAAATTAAGAAAAGTCTTTCCCTTAAATGAAAAACACAATTTCTATGTGTTTCAGAAAGAGCATAATCTTTATTTCTTGGGTTTCATTTTTATACATTTCTTCCATACAATAAAACAATGGTACTTTTAAATATGCCAGCCCTGAGCCAATAAGCAACCTTTTTGGTGAGTGCTGATTGGTGAGAAGTATAGGAGCTGACTAAAGTGTTTAAGAACATATAATTTAGTGGTTAACCTCAAGACAATGGATTAAGGGGATATCACTTACAGAATAAATTACATCTATTGACATTTGTCTATAGAAATAAAGTGTTTCAATTTATTTCTTATAACCTAGTTAAATATGCTTGATGTCTAAATCAGTACCACAGAAAGCCCTATTGAAGTCTATGAAGCCTATATATTAAACACACCTCAAAACATGTAACAGATATCACATCAGAGGGAAAACTGGGGGATTGGGCTCCAGTAGGTTAGCCACTTAGGGAAATAGCCTTTATGGAGTTCTGGAGACAAAGAGGGCCACCTTCGTTCAGTTTTATAACAAGTCCAAATGTTAAATACTTTATCCAATGGAATAAAAAACAGTGAATGTAATCTTTTATGATGGCTTAGATGTTTGTAAGAACAACCAGGGAAAACAAACAGTCTGTGGCTGAAAAAAAAGTCCTCTAATATTCACATACACTTTTGGGCCCTGAAGGGTGGTTATTTGTGGGGGTCAGGGAGTCCCACCTTGGCCCAAAAAATGGGTTGTGACACATACAAAAAATATATACTTAAAACTACTAGTCAATAATGTTAATCTCTGTTGCAACAGATAGAGGACATATGGAAATGTGTCACAGTGTGTTTTCTTTTTTCAAATAAATGTCACAGAGCACAAAAGCATATTCAGAAATGTTATAGCTTTTGGGAGCCTACCCTCTGCTAGCCAATGAAATCTAAAATCTATAAGCTAAAGTATTCTCTCTGCATTCCCTGTTATCAATGACATTTTAAAAGGTTTTATTTTGTAGTCATGCAAAAAAATACTTTTGTAATGATAAAAATGTGCTCATTTAAATGCTTAAAAACAGTTGTGTTCCATGACCTTTTAATAATTTAAACATATCTACCATCTGCAGGAGATTTTGAAAACTGCTGCCTGTCTTATGCAAAGGTGATAAATCATACAGCTCTGCGTAAACAGATCAAACATTACCAGTTACAAGGAATCAGTGAAAGCTGTAACATGAAAGCAGTTATGTGAGTATTATATTTAGTTACCATAATGCAGCATTGTACTGTACTTTGTTGAAGTTTGGAGGCGCTGTGTTTAGATAGTCCCAGAAATTGAGAAGTTCAATCACCAGTGGGAACAAACACCAGGAACTAAAGACATTCCTGGCTCTAAATTAGTTAAAGGACCACTGTACTTCATGGAAAAAATGTGCTTGTTTGTGAAGTGATTTTCAGGCACTTTGTGCTTTTTGTGGAAATGTTTTAAACATGATAAAACATTTTTTATCTGCAAGCATATAGCTATTTCTACTGCAGCATAACTAAAATGAATGACTAATGCAGGAGTCAAGATTAACAGCCTTATTAAATTGCGATTCAGCAAATTTCAAAGGGCTCTATATAAGCGCACAGCATATTTTTTTACAGAAGTTTTTAGTGAGTGAACTTCTATCCAACAGCAAGGTCTTCACTAACTAAAAGCTTCTGTAAACAAAATATACTATGTGCTTATATAGAGCCTTCTTTAATTTGCCGAATCGCAGTTTAATAAGGCTGTTGGTTAACATGTCCACAACCTCCACTCACCCATACACACATTCAAAAGAATACATTATTGAGAAATAGTACACTTTTATTTGTCGTGTTTGCAATATTTCATTCAAGTTATTCTTGCATAATTTGTTCAAAGTGACAAATTAGCGAAATGTATTTTATTCTGTTGCTAGCCTTATTTTACACTCAAACTACTTTTCTCTTAATATATTATCTCACTAAAAATTAACTGTCCCCACAGCTTCTATTTAAAGAAAAGAAATAGAGTAATTTGTGCCAATCCTCAGGAAAAATGGGTACAAGCTTTAACTCAATATGTTGACAAGATTCACTATTTGAAAGTTAGAAACTACAAGGAACAGCACAGCAAGGTAAGACTTGAAAGGGAATGTGACAATGCAATGATATTTTTAAACATTGAAAAAGTATTTTTCAACTATGAAAAGCATCATACAGATGTATGAACATGTCATTTGTATGAATGTGGTG
Source organism: Discoglossus pictus (assembly GCA_027410445.1). NCBI lineage: Eukaryota > Metazoa > Chordata > Amphibia > Anura > Alytidae > Discoglossus > Discoglossus pictus. The sequence continues at coordinate 271,281,243 of CM050163.1, read as the reverse complement.
TATGATTATAAGTAGTGAGTTTCTAATCTTGTAGGGAGCACTTTCTGCAATGATTTTAAGCTCAAAACAGGGCCCTTCATCTTCTACAGTTTGTTAATATTGTATTTTTTCTTGTTCTTATCCCCTGTACAGCGCTACGGAATATGTTGGCACATTACAAATAAAAGATAATAATAATAGTGTCGCTTTAATGCTGCTTATGTTCTTTGCTCCAGCAGCATATATTGAAATTTAAAAAAAACACAGAAAGTGGATTGACAGGTTGTCCTAGTTCTCAGGTAGGCCCAATATCTAGCAAGCCTGAACTATATGCTCATTTGTATGTTTGTTTAATTGATTTTTTTAAGTCACTCAGTATCTTACACCGTTATATCTAGTTTATAGGGTAACATATCACATTGATCTAGTCTAGGAGTAATCAAATATTTATTTACAAAATTCTCCCAAGGGCCAAAAGCATTTGCAAAAGTCAATGTCCGGAAATTATTATCATCATCATTATTATTGTTTATTTATAACACGCTTACATATTCCGTAGCGCTGTATCTAAGATAAGTTCCAGGCAAAGGTAAATACAAACAAAACATAACAAAGCAAGGAGGGCCCTGTCTTTGAGCCTCAAATCCAGTGTCCATAGCGTTTTCCCCAAAGCACATTGCAGGATTGAAACTCGCAGACTTACAACCTAAAGGTGTTGTGTGTGGTAAAGGAGAGGGAGAGAGGTGTTGAGCATGTTAGGGAGGAAGGTGATACGCTTCTTTAAAGAAATGCGTTTTTAGTGAGGTTTGCATTTTATTTTACAGGTAAACTACAAATGTAAATGTAACAGCATTCAAAAGTGCACAAGTAGAACGTTTACATATTGTAGGAAACCTAGAGACAGGATAACTGATCATGTACTATTTCATTTATAATGTAACATATCACATTGATCTAGGCCAGGAGTAATCAATTATTGTTTTACAAATGTCTCAAAGGACCAAAAGCATTTGCAAAAGTCAAGGTGCTTAAGATGTTGAATTCATATTTTCTGATTTCAGGCAAGACAGCATGGCTAACAGGCGTTGAGAAGCTGGAGCAGCAAGAAGAAATAAGAACATATATGAATAAATATTCCTTATACCACAAGTGTTGTGTAAATGTATTTGAAATAATCTTTCTTACGGTAATTTAAGTCTCCAGATATATGCAATAGGTGATTATGTTTCAAGATGTTGATAATTGGATAGTCACTCTTATGAGACTTCTTTTTAGCCAATATTTCCACAGGCACTTCAATAATATCTCAGTTTAAAGCTGTTATTTTGATTCCAAAAACCTATGTGACAGATATGTTTCTAGGGTTTTTTTATTAAAAAAATTGTGTTTTGGAGGATAAACTAACATGCAGTTTTGCAGCACTGCCAACGCCTTCCTTTTTTAAACTGTGTCAGATGCAACCAATCCATCTAAATGTCACAAATTATTTATCCAAAGTGCACTATAACTTAGATGGTATAGTACTTTAAGCACACTAACTACAGGCAAAGATTTTTAAGCATAGCATTTTTAAGCATTATTTATGCAGATGAAAACCTTTTGTCACGTTTAAAACCTGATTTTTAAAGCATAATAGGCACATACGTGAGTGTGAGTGTCATGTCCATTTAATATGAACAGTTTAGTGCTAACTGTGCATTTACTGTTGAGAATACAATAGCTTCGATTTTGTCTCACTTTAATAAAAAAATTGTTGAAAACTAAATTATGAATCTCAGATTCATATTCAAGGGCATTAAAGAAGGAGCACTATGGGTTACAATATCTGTACATGTGATCTTATGTCAGTCAACCTTTTAAAGCCCAAATTATTTACATGTTCGCAATAAAAACAGTAAATAATAAATTAACATAGGTTTGATAGAATAAAAACTAAACATTCAAAATGTCTTTCTGTGCCTATAATAATAAAACATAGAAAAACTCAATCAAATATGGTTACACTTTAGCAAGTTAGGAGACACTGATAACATTGTTTTCTGTGTTGTATCTGAAAGAGGGTATTTGAAAGAAGAAAACCCAGTGCTATATTATCAAATTATTTCTAATAAGCTAGCATTTTAATTTCACAACATGTTATATACTACAGCACAAACAACTCAAACTGTGAACTTTTTCAATGCAGCAACAGGCTGATAAATATATTTCTTTGAAGGAGCTGAATATTTTTTTCATTTATTCTTTAGGACATATGCCTAATAAAACAGAGCAATCAGTGTATTAATACAACAACAAAATATATATTAGGATGTTGGAACACTCCATTCAACATAGGAAAATAGCAAAGATCCTTTTATTGGGACACAACCATCTACCTAATCTTTCTAGGGAGAGTAATTGTTAAAATATAACTTTTGTTTATATTAGTCTTAAAAATGATGTCTTTAAAAACTAAGAAAAACACTGGACATTTAGCTTAAATATATGTTATTTATCCCTTGGATGAACAACCAGGAACACTTTGAGAAGGAATGGTGAACTTTTATATTTTGTATTTTATCCTTTAGGTCCTCACTGGATCTATATATAAAAGTGACATATCAATCTGTGATGTGTTTTCAAAAAGTGCTTAGTGCTTTGTATCGACCATAAATACAAAAAAGAAATACTTATTAATACTGTGAGTGCTGTATTATTTTTAATTTAGATCCTTTTATGCCTACCTATGTAGTGTTCAAAGTGCTTAAGTGCTTTGATGTTATCAATATTAATATTTCCAGAGGGGAGTATTCCTAATGGCAGTTATTAAATTTCATTTAAAGATTCCTTGAATTTAAAGATTGATGAGATAATATCTATTGCCTCCTATAATATTAAGTCACCATCTCTTTTCCTATTATTGGTCTCCAAGATTCCCCATATATAACATTGTAAGTGTAGTATCTAATATAGTGCTTAAAAAAAACTTTACTTATAGGCATCTAGTTTCATATATTCTTTACCCTATGTTCATCCTGTCTAATGGGTATTGTTTAGCATTAATTGTAAGAAATAGAGGCATTTTGTTCTTTGGAATTGCACACTAGTACAGATCGCCTGTCTCGCCAATTAGACGCCGTTTAATGACTTCATCAGCGTGAGATACGTTCTACAACGCCTGACCCAATGCATGTTTCTGTCTTTCATCAACCTCTATTTCTTACAATCAACAAAACCTTCCTATACCTCGTGTATATGGAGTGTAACACACATTAATGTTATTTAAATGAATTGTATCATCTACAAATGTCTTTAAACTTATGCATGTTTTCTACAAGTTCCTTTAGCACAGAGTGCTTGGTTATTTTGGTTCTCAGATGACATTTGTGACGAGAAGAAAATATTGGAGGTTTTGGGTCATAATTAATTTGAAATAGTAAGGTTTATTATATTATTGCTAGGAATTACTGTTAGATTGGGGTCAAACATTACACACAAAAACTATTATGGGTTTAAAGAGAAGACATTTGGTTCTTTACATAATTGTACATGTGATTAATTCTAGTGTAAATGCATATATTACAATAAAAACAAATACATTTTGAATGGTATGGTACTAATTAGTACACTCCTGCTTGTATCTTGACGTAAATATTATGTGTTTTTAAATAATTCTATGTATTTTTAGTGCATCATTAATATGTTTTTATTCAATTATGTAAACTGTTCTGATGTAACTAAGTGTCATTAAAATAATCCTCAAACACTTGCTTTGATGAAGCTTCCCTTACCATTGGATTAAATTATGTGAGGAGATGGATTTATCCCACTTTTATGTTTATTTAGTTCTTTATGTTTGCAAATAAATTGGAAAATATGAGTTTTTAACACCATTGGTTCAAACTTCTTCTTGCTGTTTAGCTAGTGTGACATAGTGTATGAAAAAAGCAAAATCCTGAGTCAAAAGAAATATACTTCATATTATAAATATATACTTTCCGTATAGCTCAGTCTTGAATGTAATTCAAAAATGTATTTAAAGGAATTTATAAGGAAAATAAACTAATCACAATTTAAAGAACAGTCATGCTCATTAGCCAACTTGTGTGTGTGTGTTGTTCAGTCATGTCCAACTCTTTGTTACTTCATGGACCATAAAACACCATGCCAATTCACTTGGTATTCATGGCAGCAATACAGGAGTGGGTTGCCAGTTCCTTTGCCAGTGGGCTACAGAATACAGCTCCTGGTATTCCAAGGTTGTCTACTCTCCAAGTATTGACCAGGCCCATCCCTGCATGGCTTCTGGGTGGTGCGGCCTCTTGGATTTGTGACTGGAATCAAACCCAGGTCACTGGTGTGAAAGCACTGAATCCTAACCATTGGACCACCAGGGAACTTATTACCCAACTTACTGTACACTAATAAAGTAGTATTTCCCAAACAAGTATGACATGGAATCCTTTTTTAGGCACCAAAATTATTGATGGAACTCGACCTATAAATAACTAATTGAAAACCATACAAATACCATATTTTTTTCCAAGGTTCTAAATCCACATAAAATTCTCCAAGTCTCCATTAGCACAACTCACTGGGGTCTAACATTACCTCTCCATAAGCTTCTTAAGGGCATAAAGAGAAAAGGTTTGAGACTAAATTAACAGCAAACATAACTTTCTTTTATATGGAAACTAAAACATACAGGCTTAAAATTCACAAGTAACACAGATAACTTTTACATATGTCAAAGATTTACCGTATTTACTCGAGTATAAGACGAGTTTTTTGGCCCTTTTTTTGCTAATGACGTGGCGCACATGTGACGTCACATGCGCGCCGGCGCCGGGTCAAGGACCGGAAGCCGGAGCACAAGCAGGTAAGTGAGGGGGAGGTGTTTAGGTGGAGGACGGGTGTTGAGGGGGGTTAAGGTGGAGGAGGGGGGTTGAGGGGGGTTTAGGTTGAGGAGGGGGGTTGAGGAGGGAGGTTGAGGTTGATGGGGGTTGAGGTTGAGGAGGTGGGTTGGGGTTGAGGTTGAGTAGGGAGGTTGAGGATGGGGGGTTGAGGATGAGGATGAGGGGGTTGAGGATGGGAGGGTTGAGGAGGAAGGTTGAGGAGGGGGTTGAGGATGGGGGGTTGAGGAGGGGGGTTGAGGAGGGAGGTTGAGGAGGGTGATAAGGGAGGGGGGAAGAGACACAGGGAAGAAGAGACACGGAGAGAGAGGGGGGCACAGAGGGCACAAGAGGGACACAGGGGACAGCACATTTCCCACCCTCGGCTTATACTCGAGTCACTCATTTTACCCAGTATTTTGTGGTAAAATGGGTGCCTCGGCTTATACTCGGGTCGGCTTATACTCGAGCATATACGGTAGTTGTTGTTCAGTCCTGTCCAACTCTCTGTCACCATATGCAGCCTTATTAAATTGTGATTCGGCCAATTCTAAAGGGCTCTATATAAGCATAGAGCATTTTTTTTTTTTACATAAGTTTTTCATTAGTGAAGACCTTGCTTTTGGAAAGAAGATCACTAACTAGAAACTTCTGTAAACTATGTGCTTATATAGAGCCCTTTAGAATTGGCCTAATAGCAATTTAATAAGGCTGGTGGTTTCTGGTTGTGCTTATCCATATGGTTTTCTTGGCAAGGATACTGGAGTGGGTTGCCAGCTGTTTCTCCAGTGGACCACAATTAATATAAAATAGTGTATGAAAAGGCAAAATCCTGACTCAAAAGAAATATATTTCATATTATAAAAATATACCTACTATATAGCTCAGTCTTGAATGTTATTCAAAATGAATTTAAAGGAATTCACAAGGAAAAGATAATAATCGCAATTTAAAGAACAACCATGCTCATTATCCAAATTGTGCGTGCATTTTGCTATGACCTGCCCATCTTGGGTGACCCTGCATGGTATCACTCACAGCTTTTTTTTCTTTTTTTTATTTTAAATTCTTTATTTTACAAATATAAAATCTCCATTTTTACATAGATAATACATTGCATATTATATACACAGCCAGACAAAAAGACGGAAGGCATACATTTTGTGCCCTGACATTATAACCATAATCATAAGAATGTACTTATACGTATCAATCTCCTTAAATTAAATGATTCCTTCCTTATCCCTTTTTCTTTCCTTTTTTTTTTTCCCCTTCCTTTCCCCCTCTCCCAATATATGACCCCAAATGGTCCGTTTTGCCCAGCTCATCTATTTAATCATATCTTCCCCGGCCAAGGTTTCCACATGGGCTTCCGTGGTCCTATATATGGGGGGGTGTATGGGAGAGATCCCTTTGCGTACAATTCTATTATGTTTATTGCTATTAATGAACTTTAAGTGTATCAATGTATTAAACTTACATATGGCTGTGAATAAATTTCAAACTTTAATATTTGGTTGAATAATCTTCAACCTAATGGAGAGATCAACCAGTTAAACTTCTCTCTTAAATTCCTTACATATCCTATCACACCCTTTCATTTCACTCATATTCTAGCCAGCTTGGTGAGGGGAGTGAGGAAGAGCCAGGGAGGGAACGATCTACCAGGGAAGACATGATGTATTCGTGAGATTACCCCGTAGAGGTTACTTAGAAATGGAGTCCCAAACTGCCCATTTTACAGGGTCCTGTTTTAGCTGGAATTCCATATTAAAATCTCTCTCTAGTTCCATATTGTATCCCATCATGACCAATATTTCAGTTAGTTTTGGAAGCTCCTCTTTCCTCCAATTTCGTGCAATTTCAGTTTTTACTACCTGGAAAATTTGAGTCATAAACGCTTTATTTTTTATTTCCATCTTAGGGGGAAAAATATTAAACAAGGCCATCTGCGGTTTTACTATCATTTCTGTCTTAAATATATTAGACAAGTATTCAAAACACTTCTCCCAAAGTTGAAGGGTTATAGGGCATTCCCACCATATATGGAACATATCTGCTGATTTCCCACAATTCCTCCAGCATAATTTAATTTCTGGGTTAAATGTTATAAAGTAGATTTTGGAGGGAACCCAGTACCATCTGTTAAGTAGTTTAAATTGAATTTCTCTCTGGTTTGTATTTTTAACAAACCTATTTATAGATTTTAAGGCTTGTTGCCATGACTCTTTAGATATCCTTAACTGCATATCTTTAGCCCAGAGGTCCATAGGTCTAGTTGTATCCGTCTGTATTTGCTTATAAATTATCTCACTACACTTAGAGATCAAGTGTCTAGTATTTTGGGACATTATTAAAGTTTCAACGTTGTTTAAGCTTTGCCGAGTAATGTCTTTATTTATATCCTTCAAAACTCGTGAAATTTGATGTGAAGTGAACCAAAGTTTAGTTGAAATATTATATTTCAACTTTAGCATGTTATAATCTAACATTTTACCTTTTTCTTTATCTAGAATGTGCCCCAGTAGATATATTCCTTTGTCTTTCCATTCTGGTTCTAAGTAGATATAATTCAATGCTAATGTTGTCAAAGGAGTAAGTTCACTATATTGCTCTAGGAATTTAAATTTTTTGTTCATTTTTATCCACTCTTTTACCATTATAGTCAAAATAGTTGCTCTCGGGTCAATGTATGCTAATGCTAGTTTGGGAATGAACAATAGAGCATTGAGGTCGATATTGTGTAGCATATCGCTTAAAATCTGGTTCTCCGGGTGAGTGGAAAGAGGTTGACTCCACTTTATATATTGCGCCAATTTGATTGCTTCCTGATAGTGAAAAACCATTGGGTATGCAATGCCACCTTTTATAAATGTTCTACTCATTATTGCTTTTTTAACTTTGATCTGACCGTTCTTGTTAATATATCTATCGATCATCTTCTGGAATTTAGCTGTCCATTGGCTTAAGATTGAAAAAGGGAAAGATCTAAATACATAATTAAGTTTAGGAAGGAGAGACATCTTGATTGATGCAATTCTACCAGAGAAGGATAATTGATTGAACGGCCAATTCTCAATAAGCTCTTTAGATGATTTATATAAATTGTTCAAGTTGGAGGTTTGAATACTTCTTATATCATCACTAAAGTTAATTCCCAGGTGTGTAAATCCCTTTGTGTGAGCCAGCCGATACCTACTAATCAGGCGCTCTTCATCTTTCTCTGGAATATTAACACTTAGTGCTTCAGATTTCTCTATGTTTAATTTATAATTCGACACCTTACTATAGTTTGCAATAATTTCCATCAGCACCTTCATAGATATATGAGGTTGCTCCATATAAACTACTACACCATCCGCGAAGAGGGAGATCTTATATTCCCTTTTGCCTACTCTAATCCCCTTAAACTCCGACGAAGCCCTAATAGCTATAGCGAGGGGTTCTAGGATCAATGCGAATAAAATGGAAGACAACGGACAACCCTGACGGGTTCCATTTGTTACCATAAAATAATCTGATTGTACCCCTTTTCCCAAAACCGATGCCCAGGGAGCCTTATATAGGGCGGCTATAGCTTTCGATGCAATTAAGTCAAACCCATATCTATGGAGGGTCTGCATCATAAAATCCCACCCTACCCTGTCAAAGGCTTTTTCAGCATCCATAGATAGGAATAGGGTGGGGTCTTTTTTCTTCGCATAAGTTATTAAATGAATCAGTTTATGGGAATTATCGGCGCCCTGCCTCCCTGGGACAAATCCTGTTTGGTCGGACGCTATTAATGATTTAGATATTTCTGGAAGTCTTAGAGCCAAAACTTTCGCATATATTTTGGTATCTATATTCATAACCGAAATTGGTCTAAAATCTTTGCAAGAGTGTGCTTCCTTATTTGATTTTGGTATAGTTATTATATTGGCTCTAAGCATCTCTGGTGGGAATGTACCTGTGGTTTTAATTTCATTAAATGTGGCTACCAAGGTTTGCATTAACTCTTCCTCAAATATTTTATAGTATGTTGTAGAAAATCCATCTGGGCCTGGTGCCGTGTAGTTTTTTAGGTTTTTAATAACACGTCTAATTTCTAGTTCCGTTATCTGACTATTTAAAGCTTCCTTTTCCTCATTTGAGATTGCTGGAAAATCAATCTGATCTAAAAATGATGATATGTCTTCACTTTTTGGTGTTATAAAGTTTTCTTCCGAGCTTAGATTATATAAAGCTTGATAAAATTTCGCAAATTGATCCGTAATTTCTTTAGGCTTAAAAAAATGTATTCCCTGTTTTACGAGGTAAGGAATATTGCAATCTTGACATTTTTGTTTTTTAATTTTATTCGCGAGATCTTTTCCTATTCGATTATTGAAATGAAATGATTTTTGTTGTAGTCGCCAAACACTCATATCTGAGCGTTTTTGGTTAATGTTTTTAATTTTGTTCCGAATTGTTATTATCTCTTGGGTAAGAGTGTCATTTATTTTTATTTTGTTTTCTTGTTCCAATTTGTACAATTTTATATGTAAAAGTCGTAGGGACAATCCTCTCTGTTTGACCCAGATGCTTTTCAACTTAATTAATATACCTTTTATATATGCTTTTAGTGAGTTCCATATTGTTGTGTTTGATGGAACTGACCCCATATTAATTTCCAAATTTTTTTTAATTTCTATTCTAATAGCATTTAGTCTTTCCTTATTTTCTAAAATTTTATCATCCATTCTCCATGCCCTGCTAGATTTTATCTCCCCCTTTTCCTGTATTTGGAAGGTAACTGGAGCATGGTCCGAGATGGTTATTAAACCAATTTTAACTGATTGAATTGCGTTTAACAAAGTCTCATTCACTATTATATTATCGATTCTTGAATACATTTTATGAGATGCAGAATAATAGGTATAGTCTCTTTCATTTGTATTTATAAGGCGCCATGCATCATATAAGTGGTTTTCCACCAATAATTTGGAAAAATCCTGAGCTGTTTTTTCTATAAATTTATAGTTTTTGGGAACTTTTTTATAGCTTCTGTCCATCTTAGCATCAGACGTCATATTAAAGTCACCACCTACGATGCGTCCTCCTATAGCTATCTTATCCAGTTTCTTTAATACTCCCTTCAAAAATATATTTTGTTTATTATTAGGGGCATATACGTTTACTATTGTCATATGTTCGCCATTTATTTCTCCTACCCAGATAATATAACGGCCTTTACTATCCAGGACCACTAATTCTTCTTTTAATTTTAATTTTTTATTAAACATCATTAAAACTCCTCCTGAGTTTTTTTTATGTTTGGCCATATGAAATATTCTTCCCTTATCCCAATGGGATTCCTGAATTAATACAATATCTGGGTTTGTATTGATCAGCATTCTCGAAATGGAGGCTCTCTTTGATGGAGAATTTAATCCCCTAACGTTGTAACTCACTATCTTCAAACCCGGCATTTCCTTCCCTCCTCTAGGCCCTCCCCCCTGCCTTCCGTCCCACAACCCCTGGCTACATCCATACTTCCAAACATATCACCCTCTCTCTTAGAACCATACCTGTCCAGTCTAACCATTTGCTCCCTTCCCCTTCAAAGGGGATTACAACTGCAACCACCCAGTTGTACCCTATGGACATAAACGATGAAGGGATATGTTAAGTCCTCCATGGAGGTTTCCCCACGCCTGTATATCTTGTATTCCTAATTTACCTTCTAATTCCCAACCATCTCCCTACCCCCCCCCCCCCCCCAATTATATTACTTTACCCCTGCTCTCTCCAAGCCTTTTAATCTTGGGTATGCTCTCTTTGCCTGATCATTTCTATTAATTAATAATTTACCTAAACACGATTTCCTATTGTAAATATACCCCTCTCCTCCCTTTCCTGTCATTTTACATTTATATTTCTATTTTTATTCGCTTTTGTAATTTTCTTAATTTTCATATTCTTCGTAAATTTCCTTGGACATTCTACAATTTGTAATATTATATTTATATTCTGTTATTATTCTGTTATTCTGTTATTACATTTTGTGCAGATGATATTCCTTAAAATGAGTTCTAAATCGTAATTATACCGATTTTTACCATGATCGAATTGTCTTCACCCATTTTTCATTTACTTACTCTATCACTCTTAATTTTCAAGCATAATCTAAAATAGGTCTACATATCCCCCTTATTCTTGTATTGCAATCATGTGCTACAAATCCATCTTAATCATAATATCAATTAATATATACAATTTACCTGTGCAAATTAGCATAATTTACGTGTAGAATTATTCAATTTCATTACATATACTGGTTTAATCTATTACATTAAATTTGTGCATCCAAAAATTCCTTCCTTTTTCTTTTCTCTTTCTTTCCTTTCCTTTAAAATCACCCTGTAGTTGATTCAATCATATGCTGGTGAACCTCTTATTAATATTACATGGCTTCAATATATTTAAATAAATAAAAATGCCATCATTGATACCCAAAATTCATAATAAGGTTAAAGTGCATTCAATTTCTTATGAGGAAAACCAATATGCAATCTCAGACCCTTTAAATATTGCATCTAATTATAATTGCGTGACTACAATAAATATAAAATAAAAAAAAAACCCTATCTAAACAACCTATTTCCTTCCTTAATACCCATAATACATAATAAGGTTTAAAGTGCATTCATTACAAAAAAGTGCTGTGCAATTTCTTAGGAGGAAAGCAATATACAATCACAAACCCTTTAAACATGGCAATCCATCATTTTTGTGAGGAAATAGTAATATATCCTAAGAATAAAAGGGATAGTAGCGAGAGAAAAAAAAAAAAAAGAAATGGGGAGGATTTGAATTAGTAAAATATTCCTCCCTTTTATGGAGATCTAGCAATCCCACCAGATAACAATAAGGCAAAGACTCTCAAAAATCCCATTTACTAAATAAATCTTCTCCCTCTTTAAGTGATGTGATTTTATACCATCTAGAGTCTCTTAAAAATGAAAGTCCTATGGAAAATCCACTTGTATGGAATTTCTTTTTCCCTCAGTTTCTGGGTAATGGGAAAAAATTGTCTTCTTTTATTTCTCGTGGAAGTAGAGATGTCCGAAAATATTTTAAGATTTGAATATGGAGGGTCAAAGGTTGTTGTTCCATAGCTAGCTTTTAATAGTTGATTTTTCAGTGGCAAATGATGGATTTTTACCATTACATCTCTAGGAAACTCTACCTCAATGTTTTTCGGCTTAGAGAGTCTATAGGCTGCATCAAACTTGAACTTTATATCCGCAAAGTCCGGCACAAAATTTGAAAAAAACTTAGTAAGATATAATCCCAGATTTTCTTTGGATATTTTTTCATCAATCCCTCGTATTTTTAAGTTATTAATTCTTGATCTATCTTCAAGGAAGTCCACCTTATTTTCCAATGCCTTTAATTTCCCCTCCACTATTTTGATGCTTTCTTTGGAATAAGTTTGTTCCCTTTTAATTGTTTCACAAGTGTTCCCCAATTCTGCAATTTTGACTGTGTTTTCTTGTGTTGCCTTGATATTTAGAAGAATTTGATTTTTAAATTCATCCACGAATTTGTTTTGAAACTTTTCTAGGATATTTTCCAATTTTCCAGCCGTGAGGATTTCATCCTCTAAATTAACTGTATTTATTTCCGAAGAGGTGTCTACCATATTATCTACATATGCCTCTGTAGATTTATCCCCTATTGGAGAAGCCAAAAGGGATAACTCCATTGTTTTTTGCGCCATTTTAGGTGAAAAAAATAGTTTGGATTTAGGAGGAGATCTTATTTTATCTTTGTTTTTATTTTTCGGAGGCATTGTATGAAATTTACCTAGAATCAAATTCCTGGAATATAATAAAAAAGAAGAAAAAATATACCAAAAAAAACAAACACAAAAAAAAAAAAAAAAAAAAATAGAGGTAGTTCCAAATCCACTTTACAGTAGGTGTGGTCCTGATCACATACTTTTATTTGGGGATATATACTTCTTTTATATATTTCTCTTTCTCTCTTCCCCCTCCTTCTCCTCTCTGTTCTTATCTCCCACTTTTAATAGAAAAGAGTTTTGAAAGCCAGGACCCCTTGTTTTTTATAGATTAGTCCTTTAGTGCTCCTTTGATAGATTCATTGAGCCCATTGCAGATCTTTTTTCTTTAATACTTTTGAGGAATCTCAAGATTGAGCAAAGTGTTGCAAGGCATGTCGACACCAACGATCATACGGCAAAGCAGAGAGAAGTAGGTTTGTGGCAGGAGGGGTGGTGATTATTACTATTAACCTTATTTTCCTTATATGTTGCACATTATCACATTGTATTATTCAATACACATATAGAAAAAATGTGTCCACAGTGGTCCTTTAAAGTGAAATTTTTCCAAGTATTTAAAGGAACATGCTTTGAGCATTCCAAAAGTTTTTTGTTTACATGCAAAAATATTAACATCTAGAACCTCTTTAAACTTCAATTAAACCAACAAGTGCAGAGATCATACTTTCGTCTGTAGATCTCATTGGCTGCCAGAGGGAAGACACAGTATCAAATACCCTCTTCTTAATGCAACAAAGAAAAACATGTCCATTTAACCTCTTACCTACATCACAACATTCAGTTGTTTTGTTGATAGTCTCTGGTATGGATGTGTGCAAATAAACAGGGAGTTAACATGTCTAGAGAAGTTCACAAAAGCAATAAAGATAACTATGCAAATTAAACAAATCAATATGTCTGGGGATTTATTTATTTGCAATAAAAATTTCCTTTTGGCTTACTAATGCCATTTATTTTATCTCTTAGTTAATCATAATTTGATAATAAAAAACAAATGCGGCAGCATCAGTCACTATCAAGGAGACTATAAAAATATGTTTGGGAATATCAGTGCAAGAAGAGAACCTTGGTTTCAAACAATTAATATGGATTAATTCAAAGCAGATAAGTATAAATTGATGCAATTTATTAGTGTCCTTTATTGCAGAAACTATTTAATAGTGTTAAAGGAAAACAACACAATAAAAATATATGTTTAAAATGTAATAACTAAAAACATAATTATGCAAGAAAAAAAATCATAAATCTAGTTTTTCGTAACAAAAAAACATTTTTTGACATCTATGCAGGACCCTGTAGGGATCCATGATCCTCTGATGTAACGTGTGTGAGAGGGGCATTTACACTTCTGCAGAACTGTGGCTGCATTGAATAATGCAAGGAGTCTACTTCTGGGCCAGTAGGGAAGAAGACCTACATATAAGTAGTTATCAACAATTCAAGCATTACCAAAAATCTGTTATGTCCATGGCTTACATGGACAGATTGTTAGTTTGGTAGGGTGCCCCACACATTTTTCTATTTCTTAGTTGCAATGGCTTCAATTTGGTGTGGTGTTTTCTCTTGCTCTAAAGTGTTATTTTTCTTCTTAAAAACAATGCATGATTTCTGTTCTGGCTTTGTTATTCTGTGTATGTTTCTGTTTCTCTGAAGGAGTGCTTTTTTCTGCCCCAGAAAAGAGTATTACAATTTATTGACAATCAGAGTTACAGTTCAGTGAAGAGAGAGAATAATGTAGTAGTAGTGGACAAGGATACATTCTCCAATGAGTGATGTAACGAGATTGAAGAAGATAACCGAATGGGTAAATCAAGAGCTCTCTTCAAGAAAATTGGGAACCTAAAAGGCACCTTTCATGCAAAAGTGGGAGTGAAAAAAGACAAAAATGGTAGGGACTTAACGGGAAAAGATCAGATAAAGAAGAGGTGGAATACACTGAAGATCTATACAGGAAGGATCTTAACAGCAGTGATAACCTTAATAATTTGTCCAATTAGTTGGAGCCAGATATCTTGGAGAGTGAAGTGAGATGGGCCCTAGGATGTCTTGCTGATTATAAGTCTGCAGGAGGTGATGAGATCCCAATTGAACTATTCAAACTTTTACAGGATGATGCTGTGAAAGTGTTACTTGTCTTATGCCAACACATTTGGAAAACTCAACAATGGTCAATAGACTGGAAAAGCTCAGTCTACATCCCAAACCCCAAAAAAGGCAGTGCCAAAGAGTGCTCCAATTATCGAACAATTGCACTCATTTCACTTGCCAGCAAGGTAATGCTTAAGATTCTACAAGCTCGACTCCAACAATATTTGGACCAGGAACTACCAAATGTGCAAGCTGGGTTCTGCAGAGGAAGAGGCACAAGAGATCAAATTGCCAATGTCTGCTGGATAATAGAGAAAGCAAGAGAGTTCCAAAAAACATTTACTTCTGCTTCAAAAACTATTCTAAAGTCTTTTACTGTGTGGATCACAACAAAATGTGTCATGTCCTTAAAAAGATGGAAGTACCAGATCATCTCATCCTCCTCCTAAAGAATCTGTATGTCGACCAAGAAGCCATGGTCAGAACCGAACATGGGACAACAGAATGGTTCAAGATCAGAAAAGAAGTGAGACAAGATTGTATATTGTTACCTTATTTATTCAACTTTTATGTAGAATGCATCATGCGTAAGGCTGGACTCAATATTGCTGGAATGAATATCAACAACCTCAGATACACCGATGATACTACTATGATGGTTTAAAGTGAGGAGGAACTAAAGGACTTATTGATGAGGGTAAAAGAAGGAAGAGCAAAAGTTGACCTGCTGCTCAATGTTAAAAAGACAAAGATCATGGCAAACAGCAATTTCACTTCCTGGCAAATAGACAGGGAAGAAGTGGAGGCAGTGACAGATTTTATTTTCCTTGGATCCAAGATCTCTGCAGATGGTGACTGTAGTCATGAAATTAAAAGATGTTTGCTTCTGGGGAGGAAAGCTATGGCAAGCTTGGACAAGCTAGTAAAAAGTAAAGATATAAAACTATCAACAAAGGTCCGCATAGTTCGAACTATGGTATTCCCAGTGGTAACACATGGATGTGAGAGCTGGACCATAAAGAAATCTGAGCGCAGTAGAATTGACGCCTTTGAATTGCTGTGTTGGAGAAGACTGCTTAGAGTCCCTTGGACTGCAAGAAGATCCAATAAATCAATACTTCAAGAAATCAAGACAAACTGTTCACTAGAAGATATCATGAGGCTGGAGTTCAAATATTTTGGCCATATTGTGAGACGGCAAGATTCCCTAGAAAATACTCTGATGCTGGGAAAGATTGAAGGCACAAGAAGAAGGATGACAGAAGTGGAGATGGATAGATGAGGTAACTGAAGCAATGAACATGAACTTGATGGAGCTCAGAGGGCAGTGACTGAGAGATGCACCCGGTGTGCTATGGTCCATGGAGTCACAGAGTCGGACGTGACTGGACAACTAAACAACAACAAAATGGTAGCCTGCCCTAAGAAATTTGTTAAGGTAGCGCCTGTAGCGAGATATATCTTTTACGTTGGTATTTTTTAAGGTGGTCTGGATATTGAGCAGTGAATATATTAACTTTCATGTTTTTAATTATTTCTTAATGGAATTTTTTTTTATATTTAGGTGATTTTAGCAAATGGTTAAAAGGTGAGAAGTGTATTATTTGTGGACATGTGTATGTAGATACAGAACTCGAGAGAAAGGAAAATTCCTTTGGAAAGATAGTACTGAAAAAGTCAATTAGCAAGTTGTTTTTGTGAAGGACCTTTTATGTGTGAAATTGATCTTGTTAGATCATAATAGATGGTTGCTTGGACGAGTTGCAGAAAGTAGCAAAGAAGTATTGTACATTGTTATATGTGTGTCCTTCCACAAATGTGCAACTCCCAAAATAGATGAACAAACTATGCCGTCAGATATTAGTAAATAGTTACTAGAATTGCAAGATAAAAACTTACAAACGATGCAAGCAACCTTTTTGAGAAGATTATAATATACTAAACAACACAAAACATTTATGTAATGCCTACCAGAGAGGCAACCTATTGGATGCGAGGGATGTGGAGAGGAAATTCAACAGAAGCAGAAAACAATATATAACTTCTGATGGTGTTCATATTTTTATTTTTTTGTGCGGAGAAGGCAGGTTGGAGAGAAAAAAAAAGGAATAAAAAGAGAGATTTTGTTATAGATAGAATTATTCATGTTTTGAATATCAGTCGAGAAAAAAAGAGATGATGCAAAGATTGAAACAGTCCAAGGACAGTACCACTAAAAGTTAAGGTTCTTTAACGAAAAGGACAAACAGAAGTATAATGCTCAACCTCAAGATATTGCTCACATAACACAGATACACCTTTTAACGGCAAACATGCCCCAATTGTTATTTAGCTAAAAAGGTATACTGTATATAGATAAGCCTACCCGAATATAAGCAGAGGCACCTATTTTACCACAAAATACTGGGAAAACTTTGACTCGAGTATAAGCCGAGGGTGGTAAATGCGTCACGTCATTAGCATATGCCGGGAGGACACAGCCGGAAGACGCGCAGAGAGCAGAAGGAGCAGGGGGCAGGGTGACTCAAGTATAAGCCGAGGTAGGCTTTTTCAGCATTAAAAATGGTCCTGAAAAACTCGGCTTATACTCGAGTACATACTGTAATTGTTTATATTATTTTTGTATTAATTCTTCTGTCATAGCCATCTGTTACACATATAAGTGAGATTCTCCACTGTGCTTATCTTTCGCTATGTACAGTGCCTTGACATTTTACCTATTTTGTTACATTAAAGCCTTAAGTTCAATGTTTTGTTAATCTGAATTTTATGTGATGGATCACAACGCAGAAGTCTAAGTTGGTGAAGTGAAATGAGAAAAATATATACATAAAACTATTTTTTAGAAATAGAAAACAGAAAATGTAGCATGTGCGTATATATTCACTCTCTTTCCTATGAAGCCCATAAAGAGCTCAGGTGCAACCAATGACCTTCAGAAGTCACATAATTAGTGAAATGATGTCCGCCTGTGTGCAATCTAAGTGTCACATGATCTGTCATTACATATACACACTTTTTTTGAAAGACCCAAGAAGCTGCAACACCTAAGCAAGAGGCACCACTAACCAAACACTGCCATGAAGACCAAGGAACTCTCCAAACAAGTAAGGGACAATGTTGTTGAGAAGTACAAGTCAGGGTAAGGTTATAAAGAAATATCCAAATCTTTGATGATCCCCAGGAGCCCCATCAAATCCAAATGGAAAGAACATGGCACAACAGCAAACCTGCCAAGAGGCGGACGCCCACCAAAACTCACAACCCGGGCAAGGAGGGCATTAATCAGAGGGGCACACAGAGACCTAAGGTAACCCTGGAGGAGCTGCAGAGTTCCACAGCAGAGACTGGAGTATCTGTACATAGGACAACAATAAGCCGTACGCTCCATAGAGTTGGGCTTTATGGCAGAGTGGCCAGAAGAAAGCCATTACTTTCAGCAAAAAACAAAATGGCACGTTTTGAGTTTGCGAAAAGGCATGTGGGAGACTCCCAAAATGTATGGAGGAAGGTGCCCTGGTCTGATGAGACTAAAATTGAACTTTTCGGCCATCAAAGAAAACGCTATGTCTGGCGACACATCGCATCACCCAAAGAACACCATCCCCACAGTGAAACATGGTGGTGGCAGCATCATGCTGTGAGGATGTTTTTCAGCAGCCGGGACGGGGAAACTGGTCAGAGTTGAGGGAAAGATGGATGGTGCTGAATATAGGGATATTCTTGAGCAAAACCTGTACCACTCTGTGCATGATTTGAGGCTAGGACGGAGGTTCACCTTCCAGCAGGACAATGACCCCAAACACACTGCTAAAGCAACACTTGAGTGGTTTAAGGGGAAACATATAAATGTGTTGGAATGGCCTAGTCAAAGCCCAGACCTCAATCCAATAGAAAATCTGTGGTCAGACTTAAAGATTGCTGTTCACAAGCGCAAACCAACCAACATGAAGGAGCTGGAGCAGTTTTGCAAGTAGGAATGGACAAAAATCCCAGTGGTAAGATGTGGCAAGCTCATAGAGACTTATCCAAAGCGACTTGGAGCTGTGATTGCCGCAAAAGGTGGCTCTAAAAAGTATTGACTTAGGGGGGTGAATAATTATGCACATTGACTTTTTCTGTTATTTTGTCCTATTTGTTGATTGCTTCACAATAAAAAAATAAAAAACATCAAGTTTTGGGCATGTCCTGTAAATTAATTGTTGCAAATCCTCAAACAATCCATGTTAATTCCAGGTTGTGAGGCAACAAAACACGAAAAATGCCAAGGGGACGAATACTTTTGCAAAGCACTGTATCTTCATGCTTTGTATTTTTTTTTTTTTAAATAAAAAAATTATTTACGGTAAATAAAAAAAGATGTTATGAGACCATGCACCTTTAATAACTTAAGTTTTAAATAAAACATATATATATATATATATATATATATATATATATATATATATATATATATATACATGTAAAGATTAGAGTAACCCAAGAGAAATATTTTAGAGAAAATTATTAGGAGACTAATGAACTGACTATCTGCAATGCTCATAAGGGAATAATTAGGGGTGACTTGATATCTTATATCTGCACATAATAAAAAGCAAAATGGTTGCAAAATTTGATCGCATTTATATCTAGAGCATTATACTGGCTTAGGATAAGAGAATGATAGGTATTAAATTGAAAATTAACACAGCTTTATATATTATCAGTTGAATCTTTAAGCAAATAATAAATTAGATACTACTAGAAGAACAGTAGAGCAGAATATAAGGAATAAAGAAGAACTATTATGTGACCCTTAATCTATAACTGATACATTTGCTAGGTTATATGAATCATTATACAAACTAGAAGAAGTTAGGTTCATTTCCTGTTATGAGAAGTCCAGCACACCACCAGCACAGGCGGCAGCAGTGGCGGTGAGCATCCACTAGGGGGTTTAGGTTAGGGTAAGAGTTAAGGTAAGGGTTAGGGGGTTAAGGTTATGGTAAGGTTAATGGTTTACGTTTGGAAATTCTGTACGATTTCAGCAGCGCTTACAAACTGTGTACAATTCCAACAGCGCCATCTAGCAGCTCTTTGCTGCAATTGATGCTGCCACTGCTAGAGTACTCATTACAGGAAAGACCTGAAATTAGAGACAAAAAGTGTTTTAGATGCCCTGGATATCCCTATGATATATACAAGAAAATGTGCATGTGTTAACTAGATGAACCTGTTACAACTGATGAAGTACTGGATGTTATTAAAAGAGTATAAATCACCAGGTTAAGATGGTTTAACTATTTGTTTCTATAAATAGTTCATCTCTTTGTATAGCTAGGATAATTAATTACACAAAAGAACTTTCCTATTTGCCTAAAGAAATGTTAGGAGCAAAAATGATCACAACATAAAAAGGGAAATATTCAACTGATTGTCTTGATTATAAACCAATCTGACTGTTGAATGTGGATATAAAAATATTATCAAACATCATGGCCAACACATATGTCCTAAGATCATTAATAAAGATCAGATAGGGTTCATCAGTGAAGGAAAATCTCTGAGAATCTTAGCAAGATAAGCTGCATCTTTGCTCACTGTAACAGGATAGGAGTCCTATGCTGGCCCAGTCGCTGGATGGAGAAAAAAAACCTTAAAAAAAGTTAGCTGGAACTTTATAAGGGAAGTTTTGTACATGTTTTCTATTGAATTTATTAATATGGTGGTGTCTTTGTATTCAAATCCAACAACACCAGTTTCTAATATGGGGTTCAATTTAAATTTAGACTAACTAATGGTATTATTAGTTAGGGATAGCCCCTTTCTCCATATCTTTGTATCTCTCAGATTGATGTTCTTACTGAGGATATTAGAACAAATTAAAGGGGTTCTGATAGGGAACTAGGAGTACAATATAAATTTATTGCAGGTTATATATGTTTCAACTATCAGACATTTCTAATCCTTTGCCAAATTTACTTTACTAAAGTTACTTAATGAGCATGCAACATTTCTTATCAAAAGGTTAATACATCCACAAGGCAGAAGTGTTAGATACTGAAATAACTATGCAAGAGTTAATAAATTTGAAACAAAATTTTCCTTTTTTGTCAGGATAATTATATATATATTGGTGGTTTGAGATATAACATTCAAAGAATTTCTGAGTCCTTTGTAAAGTATGATTACATACCACTTCTTAATATTTAAAAATATATACCAATTGTTGGAGTAGCATCATTTTACTTAAGTGATTCTGTAAAGCCAGTAGATTTCCTTGTTCCTCTATTCTAACAGTTTATTTTTATTTTATTTTTTTTAAGTTTACTGGTTGGATGTTAATACAAAAAAATATTACAACCGTTTTAATCAGTTCCAATGGAATAACAAAACCTCAAAAATTAGCAATAATTTAATGCAAAGACCACTAGAATGGGGGTTTATGCTTTTCCTAATATCACATATATAGTTGTGAGAATTGCGGGTTGTTGCTAAAGTTTCCGTCTCTCTGCAACTGCGGCCCTCGCAAATTGAGGGCTGCAGTTACTGGCAAGGAGCGCCAAAGGAGCTCCTTGCACTGATGGTGATGAGCGCCATAGGCGCTCATCCCTACGACCCGTAGGACTAGAGATCAACAGAAATCACAATTATACAAAATAAAAATGCGAGACCAGTGGCACTTTAAAAAAATCAAATGGAAATATTACGGCCCTTAACACTTTGAAAAAAAGGAAAGCGGGAACTTAGAAAAAAAAATACGACCCGCGGCACTTAGAAAAAAAAAATATGAAGTCCAGAAAAATACGAAGTTAATGGCCGAACTACGCACAACACAGTCTATTTACACAGCATGCTGCAGGAAAATGATTGTTAGCTCTTCAGGATATTGATTGCAGCATATATTAATTACAAATAGGTAAAGTATATTAATTTAATATTTAATTAAATCATTATTATAAAAATATATATTTAAATTTTTTTTAAAGTGCATTGCGAGACACGCGACAAGCTTTGAAGGCACACATCGCAGGTCTTGCAATGAGCACCAAAGGTGCTCAGACGACCAAAAGTACATGAGGGGAGAGGCTCACAATGAGTGCCGAAGGTTCTCAGGGGACTAAAAGCATTACTTTGTGTGGCAAACAGCATTACCTGCCTTACAATTTTAGTGCCGTCATTTTTTGACAGGCAAGTCACTAGTTTTTCAATATTATAGAGCTTCAATGCTATCTAATATCTTAGACTAGTCAGAGTAGTGAACTTGGGTTTTAATAAAAATTGATTTTGCCATTGCAGCAGGAATCTCCTGTAAACTTATCAATTAATACATTTATGACAATAATTAAATGTAGTACAAAAATATGGAAATAATTAATGTTTAATTCAAGACTTATTGAAATTACCATCAATTAGGACTCCTCTTAATAATTTAATTAAGTCAAGAAGCTGAGTTTATAAACAGTAGTCTCAATATCAGGAAAATTAATTTCAGTTTGCTATAAACTATCACTAAAACAAAGCAATAAAAATAACAAAAGACGTTATTGGTAAATAAATACTAGGAAAATGTGGTCTTATTAAATACTATGCCCAATTAATTATAAGGCCAGCAAATATTAAATATTGGAAAAATTAACAATTCTCTCTAAATAATTTCATTAATTCAATCTGTTATGATTTCCACAAGTCAGTTACAATGATATATGGTCACCTTGATGTAATCTTTATGGTCACTGACACTAAAGAAAACCAGTCAATTGAAACCAGCCTTTTAATGCAATTGTTTTGTTTTAGCCATTGTACCTGTCCTGTATTTACAACTGTTTGCTCAGTTGTTTCTTCTTTTAATCTTGTCCTCCTATAACCTTTTAGTACTCAAATTGTTAAGATATGTTGGTTATATAATGTGTAAAAAAAATGTGTAAACTCTAATAAAATATTAATAAAAAAAAGGCTCCATCATATTTCTTGTTATTGTAAGAATAAATATCCATTGATAGATCATTATTTTGTATGTTATCATTAATACTAGTGATCTGGTAGTCCAGTATGAAAAACTGAACTACTACTGATTAGAGCAGTACAAGCAAGTACTGACTACAGTCCGCCAACAACTTAAGGAAACACGGGATACTAAAAATAAGAAAAAAATTATAGTTTGAAAATGTAATAACATATTCTCAAGGTTAACTAAAACATATTTTGTGATTAGTACCGCTTTACAATTAATCAATATGGCTATGTCATGAAGTTTAGTTTAGCCAGGCATATTGTGTAGTTTAGCAGCACTTTATTCTGTCGTTTCTAATTGGTTCATGATAGACACTGCAGTTTGTGTGGTAACATCATCACTTGTCCGGTCACTTCACATAAGCAGTCATTAATACCTGTTAACTCCTAGGCTGCCATTATTACTTGGAGGCAGTAAAACACAGTACTGCTATAGGTCACAAGGGAAATATAAATCAAGTGAGGTTACAATCTTTCATGACATAGAAAAGTTTTATTTTTATTTAACTACTTACCGAGACAGATTAAAATTAAAATAGACACAAAATGTATATTCAAAATAAGATAAAAATATCACATATACGATTTGAGGGTCTGCTTTTCTTTAAGATCCCATGAATGTCTGTAAGTCAGTTTATCCCCCTGTCCACGATATTATTAGTTATCTAATCTTATGTAGCTCCATCTTTTAAACTTGTTTTTGTTTAGTCATTCAGTCATTTCTGATTCTTTGTGACCCTGTGGACCACAGCACACCAATCTCTGGTCGTGATTATCCATAAGGTTATCTTGGCAAAAGATACTGGAGTGTGTCGCCAGTTCCTTTTCCAGTGGACAGCAATTTGTCTGACCTCTCCTTTATGACCTACACATCTTGGGTGACCCTAAATGGCGTAATTCACAGCTTCACTGAAGTAAACAAGCTCTTCATCCACCAGGTAGTGTCTGCCTTCTTTTATGTGGATAATTCCAGTCTGTATGCTGCAACAGAGTAAACCGATGTGTTCAGTAACTTCAGTTCCATGGACAGTGGATATCAACAACAGGCTAAGACCCAAACCTCTAACAGACAGTGATTAAACTTATGGTTAACATAAAATTGTGTTTTTCTTAAATGCAAAGAACAATTAATCAATACTCCCCCCTAGTAATAAACAGATACATTTATTTTTTACCCGAGAGCACTAATCACTTTAAAGGATTATTGAGCATTAATATATTGGTGGTGGTGTGTCCTACAACTTTATAAATAAACTAGGAAATTGCCTGTCAAAAATGACGGGAACAAAATTGCAATGCTGTTTGCCACACAATGTGAGGCTTTTGCTCCTCTGAGCACCATTGGCGCTCATCGTGAGCCTCTCCCCCCGTGTTCTTCAACTTTCCTGCTTTGCAATGATCACCTTTGGCACTCATCGCGAGCCCCACGATGATCGTCGTCTCACAAAGAGCGCCTTTGGCGCTCATCGTGGGGCTCGCGATCAGAGCCTTTCCTCCTGCCAACTGTACGGGCCGCTCCTTGCAGGGTTCATTAACCTGCAAGTGTTGTGCTTAGGAATACCATGTGTCTCTTTCCAGCATCTCCTCCCGACCCTTCCGTGTGTTTCTCTTCTGTGTGTCTGCTGAATGTTTGTGTGGCGCGCGCTGGCTGCCATTTGTTTTATTTTAAGTCCTGCGTGTCTGGCGTTGTTGGTGTAAGTGTTACTGTATTTGCCGTCGTGTATTTTCTAAGTCCTGCGTGCCTGGCTTTGCTCAGCCTCGTTTTCATCCTGTTTCAGATTTTTTACATTTTTCGGCCGATATTTTTTTCCTCGCTTAGCCGATTTTTGATTGACGAAATACACCAAATATGTCTCAAATTCACTTGCAACCTCACTCCCAGGCTTCCTGGCTGTGTGTTTTAATATTTTTTTTTTTATTATTATTTTGCTTGTTTTTAGTTTTTTTTTTACTTATGCGCTTGGCCTAAGTTTGGCCTTTAAATTAGCAAACTGCACTCCTCGTGGTTAGCAGCAAAGTGCTACGTTTTTCAGTGGCGGCCCGCAAGGCTTGCAGTGCAATGAGCGCCTTTGGCTCTGGGTGGTTGCGAGCACTTGTATGGCATGATCTATTATCTTTTATTATTATTATCTTTATTTATATCGCGCCAACATATTCCGTAGCGCTGTACAGGGGTTGAGTACATAGCAGAAAACAAATTAAACACCTTGTAAAGAATGGAGGGCCCTGTTTTTGAGCATAAAATCAAATGTACATAGAGCTTGTTTCCAAGGCCTGACACAAGATTGAAAACTCGCAAACTTACAATCTAAGGGTTTAGGTGTGATACAAGAGGGTGACAAATACAATTGAAAGCAATTGGTTCAGTAAAGTGGAGGGGTCTGTGTGTTGTACTGTAGATTGTGGTTGTGAGTGTTATTAAGCTGTGGAATGTTCAGTTGTACATGTTAAGGCTGAAGATGATAAGATTTTTTAAACAGGTGTGTTTTTAATAATTTCTTAAAGGTTTTGAGGCAGGAAGATAATCTAATGGAGCGGGGCAAGGAGTTCCAAATGGATGGGGAAGCACGAGAAAAGTCTTGAAGACGGGAGTGAGAGGAGGTGATGAGAGAGGAGGAAAGAAGAAGGTCGTTAGCAGAACGAAGGGGCCGGTTGGGAGAGTATTTTGAAACAAGAGCAGAGATATAAGGGGGTGCACTGTTGTTGAGGGCCTTATGTGTTAGGGTCATGATTTTAAATTTGATTCGGGAAGCTATGGGAAGCCAGTGGAGTGATTGACAGAGAGGGGCTGCAGACACTGATCGTTTGGTATTGAAGATGAGTCTAGCGGAGGCGTTCATTATGGATTGGAGGGGAGACAGACGAGAGATGGGGAGGCCAGCAAGGAGGGAATTGCAGTAGTCGAGTCGAGAGATGATGAGAGAGTGAATTAGAATTTTAGCTGTGTCTTCTGTAAGATAATGACGAATTTTGGAGATGTTTTTTAGGTGAAACTGACATGATTTTGTTATTGCTTGGATGTGAGGAATAAAAGAGAGGGCGGGATCCAGTAGAACCCCAAGACAACGGGCCTGGGAGGTAGGGGCGATAATGGTGTTGTCAACAGTTAGAGGTATTTGAGGTGTGGAAGCTGTATTAGAGGGTGGAAAGATTAGAAGTTCAGTTTTAGACATGTTGAGTTTGAGTTGACGGGTGGACATCCAGGAGGATATGCTAGAGAGGCAGTTGGAAACTTGAGCTAAAAGAGAGGGGGATAGATCGGGTGCAGAGAGGTAGATTTGAGTATCATCTGCATAGAGATGATACTGAAATCCAAAGGATTTTATAAGGGTGCCAAGGGAGGAGGTGTAGATGGAGAAGAGGAGGGGGCCTAGGACAGAACCTTGGGGAACGCCAACAGACAGAGGGAGAGGTGAAGAAGAGGTGCCAGAGAAGGAGACACTAAATGTACGATCTTTAAGATAGGATGTGAACCATGAAAGAGCTGTGTCCTGGATGCCAAAAGAGCGGAGCGTTTGGATTAGAAGAGGGTGGTCAACTGTATCGAAGGCAGCAGAGAGATCCAGGAGAATTAGAATAGAGTAGTGACCCTTTGATTTGGCGGTTAGCAAGTCATTAGTGACTTTTGTAAGGGCTGTTTCTGTAGAGTGTTGGGACCGGAAGCCAGATTGGAAGGGGTCAAGTAGGGAATTGGAGGAAATAAATTGAGTGAGGCGATTGTAAACAAGCCGCTCAAGGAGTTTAGACGCAAGGGGAAGTAGTGAGATAGGGCGATAGTTGGAGGCAGAAGCTGGGTCAGAAGAGGGCTTCTTGAGAATGGGTGTAACTGTGGCATGTTTTAAGGAGGATGGAAACTTGCCAGTGTTTAGGGAGAGGTTGAATAGATGTGTGAGAGCTGGGATAAGTGTGGTGGATAGGGGAGGGATTAGCTGTGATGCAATAGGATCATGAGGACATGTGGTAAGGTGAGAGGTTGATAGTAAAGTAGATACTTCATCCTCGGTTACAGGGTCAAAGGAGTCCATAGTGGAGGTGGGATTGGGGAAGGGTAAGGGCTGGGTGATGTCGGTTTGGGGAGAGGGTGGTGGGGTAGGGCCAAGCTGGGAGGAGAGCTCAATTCGGATGGTATCGATTTTATTTTTAAAATGGCTGGCAAAGTCATCAGCAGTGAGAGAGGAAGGGGCAGGAGGTGGGGGTGGGCGGAGGAGGGTGTTGAATGTAGCAAATAAACGTTTAGGGTTGGAGGACAGGTTTGATATTAGTGATGAGAAGTAGTGTTGTTTGGCAAGATTGAGGGCAGAGAAGTAGGAGCGCAAGGTAAACTTGTAGTGGAGAAAGTCTGCTGAAGTGCGAGATTTCCTCCATAATCGTTCTGCAGTGCGTGAGCATCTCCGTAGATAGCGTGTTTGTGTGGTGTGCCATGGTTGTGGGTGAGAGCGAGGGCGTTTGCTTGTGATTATGGGGGCAAGAGAGTCAAGGGTGGAGGTTAGCGTAGTGTTGTATTGTGAAGTGGCGACGTCAGGGCAGGCAAGGGTGGTGAGGGGGCTGAGAAGGGGTGTTAATACATTTGAAAATTGTTGTGGGTTGAGTGCTTGCAGGTTTCTGCGTGTTCTGATGGCAGGATTTGAAGAAGGGTGGTGAGCGGAGGATGAGGTGAGGTTGCAAGTTAGCAGGTGGTGGTCAGATAGGGGAAGTGAGGAGATGTCAAGGTTGGAGATAGTGCAGAGATTAGTAAAAATAAGGTCAATAGAGTGTCCACCACTGTGAGTTGCAGAATCTGTCCATTGTGAAAGGCCAAGGGAAGAGGTGAGTGCAAGTAATTTTGCAGTTGTTGGGGAGGTGGGGGTGTCAGTGGCAATGTTGAAATCGCCAAGAATGAGTGAAGGTATATTGGAGGAGAGAAAGTGAGGGAGCCAGGCGGCAAAGTTGTCCAGAAACTGAGAGGGTGATCCAGGCGGGCGATAGATCACAGCTACTCGCAGAGGGATGGGAGAGAAGATGCGGATAGTGTGGACTTCAAAAGATGAGAATTGAAGGGAGGGAACAGGGGGTATGCAGCGAAAAGTGCAGCGAGAGGATAGCAGTATGCCCACACCTCCACCTTGTTTGTTCTCAGGTCTAGGAGTGTGGCTGAAGTGTAGACCACCATAAGAGAGTGCAGCAGGGGAGGCAGAGTCAGATGGAGTGAGCCAGGTTTCCGTGATAGCCAGTAAATTGAGGGAGTTGGAAATGAAGAGATCATGAATGAAGGTAAGTTTATTGCAAACAGACCTTGCATTCCAGAGGGCACAGGAGAAGGGCAAAGTAGATGGTTTGTGACAAGTGATGGGTATTAGATTATGGGTGTTTTGGGCATTTGCTGCCCTGGGGACTCTGCGTGGCTGACAGCAGGTGGGAATGAGTGATGGGCCTGGGTTAGGGGATATATCCCCACAAGCCATCAGAAGAAGGAGAGAGAGTAAAAGGAGATGGGAATAGGACTTACAGGAGCATTTCCGCTTTTCACCTTTAGGGGGGGGATGAGATAGTGACTGGAGGAAGGAGAAGAGCTCATGGGAGCAGAGAAGAGGAGATGAAAGCAGGGAAGGTGAGATAGTTATATTATTGGAGACATGATGTGTAGAGACAGTATAAGAGAGTCTGAGAAAGAGGCAGGAGGTTATAATAAGGAAGGTGGTGTGAGGAAACATAGTGGCACTGTGTAAGCAAGTATTCTTGTAGGGACTGGTTAGAGGTGATAATCAGATGTCACTGATTAACCATGTGCAGGTAATTAGTATGCCTCAATATATTAAGTGTAAACAAGGGTGGGTGGAGGGGACTGCATTCAGGTGGACATCTATGTGTTATGTTGCTTTCAGTATGCTTTAAAAGTATCTATAAGGAAAAAGCAAGAGATATTTTAGGGGGAGGAGATTATGGAGCTATAAAATGGATCAGTGAACACAGAGCATTTCAGCTTTACAGATAAGCAAAGAATATCATCAATAGCAGAAAAATCTAACAGTAAAAAGTCTATCTCAGCAATTATCATAACACAGATATTAATAATAAATAGTCTTTTGTAAACGTAGATATGGATCTGGTGAGCTTCTGTTCTTCTGAAATTACCTTAGACTGCATTCAGGTGGACATCTATGTGTTATGTTGCTTTCAGTATGCTTTAAAAGTATCTTAGACTGCATTCAGGTGGACATCTATGTGTTATGTTGCTTTCAGTATGCTTTAAAAGTATCTTAGACTGCATTCAGGTGGACATCTATGTGTTATGTTGCTTTCAGTATGCTTTAAAAGTATCTTAGACTGCATTCAGGTGGACATCTATGTGTTATGTTGCTTTCAGTATGCTTTAAAAGTATCTTAGACTGCATTCAGGTGGACATCTATGTGTTATGTTGCTTTCAGTATGCTTTAAAAGTATCTTAGACTGCATTCAGGTGGACATCTATGTGTTATGTTGCTTTCAGTATGCTTTAAAAGTATCTAGTACGTATGCTATGCCCTCTATCTTCTCTCTCTCCCACCAATAGTTTTCCTCTTATATAAGCAATTTTAACTGTACTTGGCCCTTACTCTCCTGGGAACCACTGAAAAAGCTGCACACCAACTGGAGATATTTACAGGCTATGGAGGATGCCAATGTGTAGCCATAATTAGTAATGGAATATTTCCTGTCGTCTACCCGCCACTCTAAAAGAGCGCCACTTGCAATGACGTGCATATGGCAGTCTGATAACAGGAAGGATCCAAAATACTGTACAGACCTTTCCTGTGATCTCCCTGCCAGCAGGGGCGACCACTTGGTGGCACAAAGACGGCTAGCTGAGACTTTCTTCGGTCCTTTCTCTCTTCCACCCTGCAAAAGCTTGTCAGCAGCAGTGCCATCGCCAACTGTTAGATGGCACTGCCAATTTTCAGAATACTGCTGCACATTGCATATAAGGAGCGACAACAGAAGTGGCCTTTAGCTATGAGAGGCCCGCCCGTGGCCCTTAAGGGCCAAGTCCCCAAGCCGAACATAGCGATGGCCTCGCTGTCGATTCAACACAGTCGAGTTGCGCCACGTTGGGGGGGAATAATTATAGGCATTCCCTGAAACCCAACGGCACCATCTAGCAGATACTTGCTGGCACTGCAGCTGTCAGTGCTTGATTTGTTGCGCATACACAACGGGATAGATCCATTTCTTCATATTGTTAGATTTAGGGGTTAGGGGTGAAGGCAGTATGTAAGGTTTACACATATCAGCCACTACCCTAACCCATAAATCTAACACATTAAGAAGAAATCGCACACAATCTCGGCACCAACGCAGCGCCTAGTGGCTGCTGGCCACCACTGCTGGCAGGGATATAACAGGAAAAAAAATTTTTTTGTCTTTACTTATCTTTTATCCTCTATGACTCTTCATTTTCCTTCCCTTAATGGCCCATACAACTCCTTATCTGCTACTATTGCCAGGTTTCTGCCTCTCACACTCCCTTTCGTTTGGCTCCATTCAATCTCATAAATTGCTTTATGTAAAATCACCAAGTAATTAAGATCTTGAATACAAAGATAGAGAGGACTTGTACATGCGAGTATTATTATGTAACATTCATTTATCACGCAGTGCGCCCCCAAAATAAGTATACATTCCAGGCTGGTTGTCAACAACTTCTACTAAAAGCTCCAACTAATTTAATAATGTTTTTCTTAATGGGCTATATTATGATGCGATATAACCTCCAGGTCTGTAAGGTCACTGCTGTAACATTATTTCCGCCTTCCAATCCCACTAACGATGAAATACTCCCTCACTGCACTCCATTGGCTGGTTAGTGTCACGTGACTTTTTCCCGCGCACTGTCTTTCGAGCGAATGATGTGCCCGAGTGGCGCGTGCGCAGAGTGCTAGCTTTCGCGGGATGGCGGCGGTAGATGTAGATTCTCCGGTGCTGGTGGAGACTGAGCCCGGGTCAGAGGGAGGAGAAGGAGGAGCAGCCACACAGGGAGAAGGGGACGTGGGACAGGTACCAGCACCTCAGCAACCGGGGCAGCACAAACACGTCAAACTGCCGCTGTCCCGTGTGAAGGCCCTGATGAAGGCGGATCCCGACGTGTCACTGGCCAGTCAGGAGTCTGTGTTTGTGATCACCAAGGCGACGGTGAGAGAGGAGGAGAATATAGAAAGAGGAGGAGAATATAGATAGAGGGTGATGAAAGAGGAGGAGAATATAGATAGAGGGTGATGAAAGAGGAGGAGAATATAGATAGAGGGTGATGAAAGAGGAGGAGAATATAGAGAGTGATGAAAGAGGAGGAGAATATAGAGAGTGATGAAAGAGGAGAATATATATAGAGAGTGATGAAAGAGGAGGAGAATATAGATAGAGAGTGATGAAAGAGGAGGAGAATATAGAGAGTGATGAAAGAGGAGGAGAATATAGATAGAGGGTGGAGAAAGAGGAGGAAAATATAGATAGAGGGTGATGAAAGAGGAGGAGAATATAGATAGAGGGTGGAGAAATAGAAGGAAATTATAGATAGAGGGTGATGAAAGAGGAGGAGAAGATAGATAGAGAGTGATGAAAGAGGAGGAGAATATAGGTAGAGGGTGATGAAAGAGGAGGAGAATATAGATAGAGAGTGGAGAAAGAGGAGGAGAATATAGAGAGTGATGAAAGAGGAGGAGAATATAGAGAGTGATGAAAGAGGAGGAGAATATAGAGAGTGATGAAAGAGGAGGAGAATATAGAGAGTGATGAAAGAGGAGGAGAATATAGGTAGAGGGTGATAAAAGAGGAGGAGAATATAGATAGAGGGTGATGATAGAGGATGGAGAGAGAGGAGAGTATAGATAGAGGGTGATGAAAGAGGAGGAGAATATAAAGAGAGGGTGATGAAAGAGGAGGAGAATATAAAGAGAGGGTGATGAAAGAGGAGGAGAATATAGATAGAGGGTGATGAAAGAGGAGGAGAATATAGATAGAGGGTGATGAAAGAGGAGGAGAATATAAAGAGAGGGTGATGAAAGAGGAGGAGAATATAGATAGAGGATGATGAAAGAGGAGGAGAATATAGATAGAGAGTGATGATAGAGGAGGAGAATATAGATAGAGGGTGGAGAAAGAGGAGGAGAATATAGGTAGATAGTGATGAAAGAGGAGGAGAATATAGGTAGAGGGTGATGAAAGAGGAGGAGAATATAGATAGAGAGTGGAGAAAGAGGAGGAGAAGATAGAGGGTGATGAAAGAGGAGGAGAATATAGAGAGTGATGAAAGAGGAGGAGAATATAGAGAGTGATGAAAGAGGAGGAGAATATAGATAGAGGGTGATGAAAGAGGAGGAGCATATAGATAGAGGATGATGAAAGAGGAGGAGAATATAGATAGAGAGTGATGATAGAGGAGGAGAATATAGATAGAGAGTGTTGATAGAGGATGAGAATATAGATAGAGGGTGGAGAAAGAGGAGGAGAATATAGATAGAGAGTGGAGAAAGAGGGGGAGAATATAGATAGAGAGTGGAGAAAGAGGAGGAGAATATAGATAGAGAGTGGAGAAAGAGGAGGAGAATATAGGTAGAGGGTGATGAAAGAGGAAGAGAATATAGGTAGAGGGTGATGAAAGAGGAGGAGAATATAGATAGAGAGTGGAGAAAGAGGAGGAGAATATAGATAGAGAGTGGAGAAAGAGGAGGCGAATATAGATAGAGAGTGGAGAAAGAGGAGGAGAATATAGGTAGAGGGTGAGTAAAGAGGAGGAGAATATAGATAGAGGGTGATGAAAGAGGAGGAGAATATAGAGAGGGTGGAGAAAGAGGAGGAGAATATAGAGAGTGATGAAAGAGGAGGAGAATATAGATAGAGAGTGATGATAGAGGAGGAGAATATAGATAGAGGGTGATGAAAGAGGAGGAGAATATAGATAGAGGGTGATAAAAGAGCAGGAGAATATAGATAGAGGATGATGAAAGAGGAGGAGAATATAGATAGAGGGTGGAGAAAGAGGAGGAGAATATAGATAGAGAGTGGAGAAAGAGGAGGAGAATATAGATAGAGAGTGGAGAAAGAGGAGGAGAATATAGATAGAGAGTGGAGAAAGAGGAGGAGAATATAGGAAGAGGGTGATGAAAGAGGAGGAGAATATAGGTAGATAGTGATGAAAGAGGAGGAGAATATAGGTAGAGGGTGATGAAAGAGGAGGAGAATATAGATAGAGGGTGATGAAAGAGGAGGAGAATATAGATAGAGAGTGATGAAAGAGGAGGAGAATATAGAGAGTGATGAAAGAGGAGGAGAATATAGAGAGTGATGAAAGAGGAGGAGAATATAGAGAGTGATGAAAGAGGAGGAGAATATAGAGAGTGATGAAAGAGGAGGAGAATATATAGAGTGATGAAAGAGGAGAATATAGATAGAGGGTGGAGTGAGAGGAGGAGAATATAGATAGAGGGTGGAGGGAGAGGAGGAGAATATAGATAGAGGGTGGAGGGAGAGGAGGAGAATATAGATAGAGGGTGGAGGGAGAGGAGGAGAATATAGATAGAGGGTGGAGGGAGAGGAGGAGAATATAGATAGAGGGTGGAGGGAGAGGAGGAGAATATAGATAGAGGGTGGAGGGAGAGGAGGAGTATATAGATAGAGGGTGGAGGGAGAGGAGGAGAATATAGATAGAGGGTGGAGGGAGAGGAGGAGAATATAGATAGAGGGTGGAGGGAGAGGAGGAGAATATAGATAGAGGGTGGAGGGAGAGGAGGAGAATATAGATAGATGGTGGAGGGAGAGGAGGAGAATATAGATAGAGGGTGGAGGGAGAGGACTAGATATAGATAGAGGGTGGAGGGAGAGGAGGAGAATATAGATAGAGGGTGGAGGGAGAGGAGGAGAATATAGATAGAGGGTGGAGGGAGAGGAGGAGAATATAGATAGAGGGTGGAGGGAGAGGAGGAGAATATAGATAGAGGGTGGAGGGAGAGGAGGAGAATATAGATAGAGGGTGGGGGGAGAGGAAGAGAATATAGATAGAGGGAGAGGAGGAGAATCTAGATAGAGGGAGGAGGGAGAGGAGGAGAATCTAGATAGAAGGTGGAGGGAGAGGAGGAGAATATAGATAGAGGGTGGAGGGAGAGCATATAGATAGAGGATGGAGGGAGAGGAGGAGAATATAGATAGAGGGAGAGGAGGAGAATATAGATAGAGGGTGGGGGAGAGGAAGAGAATATAGATAGAGGGAGGATAGAGGAGGAGAATATATACAGAGTGTGGAGAGAGGAGGAGAATATAGATAGATGAACATATAAAGTGGTACTGTGGCAAATCGTTACAAAGCTAGTTGAAAATCCAGTCACATGTAGTGTTGCGCTGCTTGACGTGTTCTGGATCACTATGGACATTGGAAGGTGACCAGCTGGTCCCCAGACCACAAAAAACTGCGGACAAAGTGTAATCAAGTAGCACATCAGTAACAACATATTGAAACGTCTCCTAGGTCTTTCCTATTACCCGTCCACCAGCAGTAGCTGCCACTATGTGGCATGACCAAGATTTCCTTCAATTTCTTGTTAGTATGAGTGTTCGCTTTAGGGTTAGTGGCAGATGACAAGCTTTTCATAGTAAAATAGTTACCCTAAGAAACCTAGCAGCCACCACTGCTGGCAGGCAGAAAACAAGAATGGTCCCTTCCTCTAAAAAAAAAAAAAAAATCTCTTGCATCTCGCTCAATTTCTTATTTAATTTAAGTTCTTAGTTTACCTAAAATGTACTTCTTCCTCAACTAATTATTGTAAATTTTGTTAGCATGAAACATAGTTTATTATAGGTGATACTCAGGGTTGTAATAACTGTACATTTTATATTTTAGGAACTGTTTATTGAAACAATTGCCAAAGATGCGTATATATATGCTCAACAAGGAAAGAGAAAGACTCTCCAAAGGAAAGACTTGGGTATGTATATTTATCGATTATAATGTGAAATATGTACAGTTGTATTTCTTTTATCATTTTTGTTCATAAGGTGTTGGAGGGAAAGTGCTTAAAGGGCTTGTCACCCCACTAAGGAAGTTTATTTAATTTTAAAGAGCAATACAAACTGTTGGGTCTATCCCATTGTGTATGCGCAAGAAATCGCCAGCACTGACAGCTGCAGTGCCAGCAAGTAGCCGCTAGATTGCGCTGTCAGATTTCAGGGAAGGCCTATAAATATTCTCTCCTCCGACATGGCGCAACTCAATGGCGCTGAATCAACATCAACACTCGGCCCACGAGGGCCTAGGGCACGCCTCTTATAGTTCAAGGCCTCTTCTGTCGGCACGTCTTATATGCAATGTTCAGCATTATCCTGAAAATCAACAGTGCCATCTAGCGGTTGGTGGCGGCACTGCTGCTGCCAATCATTTGCGTAGGGGAAGAGGGGAACGACCAAACTGTTTCTACATTGCATTAGCTTTTTTTTTTTCTTAAATCAAAAACCATACTGCTTTTGGTGTCTGTTTAAAAAAAATATATAGTCCATTTTTGTTCACATTTGAAAATCTAAAACAAGTTAAAACAAACTTATGCCCAGAATTCCGAGAAATACATTTATTACACTGCATTCTGGGAACCTGAGCAGGGACATGCTAATAAGCCCACAAAGGCTTTGTTCTTGCAATCCATTACCATTTCAAACATGGCTTCCCTTAAGCATATGCCCGCTGTATCAAACCACTTTGAACAAAGCCAAGTTTGGATTATACACAAGCCAGGAATCCCACCAACGTACAGCTGTTTCAAGATTAAATTTGTAATTAATATCCTTTTCCATCTTATATTTTTATATATCTTTTATACTCTACTAGAGACTTGCCCGTCAAAAATGACGGGGCAATCAAATTTGAAGAAATGGGAATGCTGTTTGAGACATAATTGAAACCGTTTTGTACTGTGAGGACCTTCGGGGGTCATTGCGAGCCTCAGGAACTTCGGCGCTCATAGCAAGGCTTGCGCTGAGCGCCTTTGGCACTCATCGCAAGCCTCGCAATGAGCGCCAAAGCCTCTCCTGTTGTGTACTTTTGGTCCTGTGAGAGAGATATGTATTTCTATGTATATGTAGTTAAGTAATAATGTTTTTTTCAATAAATTAATATATAATTGATATATGCAGCGAGCAATAGGGTGAAGAGCTAACAATGTGTTTGTATTTTGCGTCTGCATAGAATATACATTGTGAGTGTTAGTGCCCTGCTTATAAAGTGTAATGAATGTTTGAACTGTGCATTCTAAACAGGCTGCGTGCGCGAGGTAAAGCCGTTGGTTTATTGTGTAAAGCGGCATTGTATAGTCGTAATGTTATTAATGTGTTACGCGTCTTGTGAGCATTTTCCGGCTTTTGTAATAGTGTATCTTGTAGGTCGTAGTGTGATGTGTAAAGTGTTTCGCGGTCCGGGGTCGTGTAGCCTCGTTTTCGTTTTTTCGTCTGCTATTTTTTTTCCTCGCGATTTTTCGCGATTAGGCGATTTTTTTAGTGGCGAAAATTGTCTAAAGAGAGTAAAATTTGCATTCCACCTCACTCAGACGTCCTGGCTGTTGCCCCATGCTGTCTGTGATGTTTTTGTAATTTTTTGGGGTGTATTTAGTGTGTTTTTTGTTCGGCCGCTAATCTCGTAAATTTTTGCGCCTTGTATCTTTTTTTTTTCTAAGTTTTGCGTCTCGTATTTTAACGGCTCGCCTCGATTCGCGAGGCTCGCAAGCGATGAGAGCCTGTGGCGCTCATCGACCTAATTCGTGCGCACCACGCAAAGTGTAACAACATCTCACAGTTTGACAACTATTATATGTGATGGCATTTCTTACCCGCTGCAATGTAGGCTGTCCTCAGTGGTGCGTCTTACTCCTGTTTTTACCTTCATGGAACAAGTTTCAAAAACTACTGAGCACTGAGAGATGGACAGTGAATACATACAGGTGTTTTAACCGTTATTCCCACCATTTTCTTGTGACGAAAACAGTCTTTAGTATATAAATTGGTGTAAAGCACCCAGGTAACACAAAGATCGACATGAAAATCATGTGAGAGCACAAACAGAATAGGTATAAGTTGTAATATAATTGTGGGCTATCCAGTGAGACACTTGCACTATAGAGACCTTGATTGTAAAAACACAAAAAAAAAACAGTTGCCCTTTACTCACCCTTCACAATTCACATATGTCAACTGGTGAAATAGTCTCTTGACTTTCCATATCAGGGGATGTTGCATTCAAATACCTATGTGACAGAGTATCTGTTGAAAGACTATGGGCCTCATTCTATTATCGGCCGCAGCCGCAAGGACCGGCCGCAAGCTTTCTGGCTATTCTATTCCCCTCCGGCCGGGGGTTCCGGCAGGTTTGCGGCCGGCGCCTTGCTATCTCTTGCGGCAGATCGCGCCTGAGGAAAGCCTTTGATCTAAAACGGCCGCAAGGAAATCGGCCGTAAGAAAAGCCTGGTTGCGATTCTATTGCTCCGGGAACCCTGTCTGCAAGGCTAAAAACGAGCCGCAGCTTACTTGCAGCAAACAGGTCCCGCTAGCACCAATTAAGCACATAAAATAGCTCAAATAAAGCCAACCTGCACTTTGCAGAGTCTATAAAGTGATATTCGGTGTTAGCAAAAATAGCACATAATTACCCTATACTCAAATCCGTAAAATATTTTTTTTTTTTAATATACGTAAAATATCCATGTAAAAAGTCCATAGGGCTTGGAGCACCTCAGACACGACCACGCCGCAGCCGGAAATTAATTTGAACTCGGGTTTGGGCTGATGTGCAAGCTTGAGAGGGGGTTACTTTTAATCCTCATGTCCCCCAATATGATCCCTAGCATTTACAGAACTGTACAGTGCAGGCTTGAATTTATTTTTGAGTTTTTAGATTTCAGAGCTTACGGCCGGTTTCAAGATATGCGGCCGGCCGTAAGAGGAGATCCTTGCGGGGCCGTATAATAGAATCGCGAGTTAACAGAACCCCCGCAAGGAATCGCAGCCTTACGGCCGATAATAGAATGAGGCCCTATATAGCTAATTATGCAGTTAGTTCAGGGGTACTCAGGTTTGGTCCTGGATTTGAAGATATCCTTTGGGTGCATGGTTGAGTCAATCAGGATGACTGAAGAAGTGACTGATGCACCTGTGCGCGGCAGGGATATCATCAAATCCAAGTTTGTGTGGCCCACTAGGACAGATCTGGAGTACCCCTGAGCTAGAT
Source organism: Discoglossus pictus (assembly GCA_027410445.1). Taxonomy (NCBI): domain Eukaryota; kingdom Metazoa; phylum Chordata; class Amphibia; order Anura; family Alytidae; genus Discoglossus; species Discoglossus pictus. Next base: position 271,243,276 of record CM050163.1, on the reverse strand, counting down.
AGAAAGTGCACAACTCCCCTAATCAGCCTTTACAGCTGATTCTAATTAGTACCTTGTCCAGCAAATAAAGGTTGCATACAGGTACCCCTTCTAACTCCAAATGCTTCATCAACTAAGTGACTATTTCAAAGATGAAAACAAAGAAAAACACCTTTTTCCACTTGAATTTCAGCATTTTATCTGATGGTATAGATCAATTATGTCTCTGTGCTGAGTCTCTTCCTAGCCTCCATCAATGCATCATAAAGGTACACAAATTCCTCCAATTGAACCGATCACCTTCCTTTCTAGCGCAGAACTCCAGCTCATTCCCAATCTGGATTGGGACTATAATGGGCTCTGCACTCTTTACACTACAATGCCTAATTAAAGGGACACAGACGCTGCACTCATTTGCATGGAATGTTCTTTTTGTTCTAAAACTGCTGTACAAAATCAGTTCCAAAACGCACTCCATTTCTTTTAAGCTGTACCAGGTTCAGGCAGTAGAGGGCATTATTGATATTTACGTATCGGTTCATACCTTGATTGATGCAGTGCTTTGCAACACTAATTTAATAAGTATACATAATCTTATTTAACCCTTGTAGTGCCAGTTTCATATGTGAAACAAACATTTGTTAAATTTAAAGCTGTCTTTTCTGAATGCGTGATGACAACTGTTTTCCAAATTTAACAGTTAAAAGCACTTTGGACACAAATGCTCTACAAATTGGGGTTATCTAAAAACCCTGTAGTCAACAATTACTTAAGTTCCACTGATACATGGAGGTGAGGTATAGCACTGCATAAAAAAACATTCATTAACATTACATGCATAACAAAGCCAAGCAGCAGCAAAGGCAAATAAAAAAATATTAGCATGTAATAGGAAGGGTATAGAAGCAAGGGAAGCAAATATAATTCTGTCACTGTACAAATCTCTAGTACGCCCTTATTTGGAATATGGAGTACAATGTTGGGCACAAATTCATAAAAAGGACATTTTAGAGCTGGAAAAAGTACAGAGAAGGGCAACAAAACTAATAAGGGGAATGGAGGGGCTAAGTTATGAAGAAAGACTAACCAAATTAAACTTATTTTCTTTTGAAAAAAGGCATCTAAGAGGAGATATGATTACCTTATATAAATACATCCAGGGTCAGTATAAAGATTTGTCAAGGGAGCTTTTTGTGCCAAGAGGTTTTCAACTGACAAGAGGACATCCCTTGAGGTTAGAAGTAAAAAGATTTTACCTTAAAGAAAGAAAAGGGTTCTTCACAGTAAGGGTGTTTAATCTGTGGAATTCTCTACTAGAGGAGGTGGTGACAGCGAATTCAATGGATAACTTTAAAAAGGAATTGGATATATTTTTGGATAAAAAGGGCATTCGGGGTCATACTGGATCATTAAAGAGCGAGTATTGATCCATGGAGGAATCCAATCACCAGTATCAGGGGTCAATTTTTCTGAGAAAAATGGTAAAGTTTCAATGTTCTTTTTTTTTATGTTTGCCTTTCTCTGGATCAATTAAGAATCCCCATATTACAAAGATTAGAGGAGATCTAAAAAGGTTGAACTTGATGGACTAAGGTTTTTTTGTTTTTTTTAACCTCAATTACTATGTAATTCTTTTGTGTACTGCATGAAGGAATACAACCCCTTATATGATGAGGGAGATGTATTTTTTAAATAGATATCTAAATTTGCAGGTTTAATACATTTCTGCACTCTATAGGCAAAAAGCAACCTGTGTTTTATTAATATCTAAAAATCCCTCTAATGAATATGTTGAAATCTCCAGGCATTCATTATTATTTTGGGAAGCAAGGCTGTAAATGAGCCCCTCAGTATGACCTGAACATACAAATGTATCATTATAACCCTATTTTGAATGATATGAATCACCATGCTCTAGCTATTGTGAGTTTGCTTTGGTAAAGTCAGTTTCATATTAGTATTATACCCTAGTTTGTTGTGGTGGCCTTAATGAAGTAGTTACCCCCTGCTTTTGTAGTAGCTCATGTACCTCTTCAGTTTGAAGTGGAATCTCCTATTTACATTGTGTGGTCACATATGTCAAACGTTATTATCTCATTCATAATGTGATTTTCATCCAGAGAGGAGATGTTTGCCAAGGTATTTGGAAATATGGGTGAGGAGAACAAGAGCTGTGAGGCAGGAGAAATAGAGGCAGAATGTAGTGGAAAGAGATGAGCGAGACTGAACAAAGGTTGGAAGTGAGTAGATGACACAAGTGCATGCTGAGAATAAGTAGACACAAAGTGTGGATGAATATGACATGGAAGGAAGAGGGGAAAGTCAGTGAATTCAATAGAGGTTTAGTAATGCTAATGTAAGGGTGGTAAAGAAGCCAGGAAAAAGCAAAGACACCTGGAAAATGTGTAAGATAGAAATACAAAAGATATGAAAGCTATAATAGATAACTTAGAGCAAAAAATATTTAGAGTTATGATATTATGATATTAGTAATTTATAATTGCAATAGCCATTTTAAGGGCTTATTTAATTTCATTTTAAGTAGCTGAATCATTCATTGCAGCAGTACACAGAAAAAAATTAGCTGCTCCTTTATTGCCAACAGTACCTGCTGTTGGACTAACGATACAGTAGTTGGATGGGCCAGGATTTTATGTGAACGCTAAGGATGGATATATACAAGTAGTGAGAATAGTATGGAAGCAACCCTGTGGATAAATGTCCCCTGCTTACACCCTTGCAATGCTACTAAGCTCTGTGCACATCAACATCAGAGCATTTCACACAGAAATACATTCTTGTAACTCAAGAAGGATTATAGCCCCATCTTGTGGCTTATGCTGGTAATGAAGACATAGGTCCAGTTTACTTTTAATGGACGAGTGTACCTTTTCTAGTTAATCTGACGACCAGGGTTTGTCTAGCACTGCCTTAATATATATATATATATATATATATATATATATATATATATATATATATATATATATATATCAGAAATGGGTTAATAATAGTAACCAGGACCAATAGCAGAATCTATACATAATGATATGAAGTGGATAAATAAGTGAAGCTAAATGTATTACATTTTTATCATATCAGTGTTAATCTATTTATCCTGTAGGAAAGTAAGAGACTTCTCCATAAATTAGATTTGTATGTTTCTTTTGCATTATGGGTAAAGTAGCATTGTTTCATATCCGCAGTTGACAAATGTAGAAAATAATCTGAAACATTAAAGACTACAGAACAATACAGCATATGACCTGTGTACTTGCATTTTATATCAATTATTTGTGTTGTATAAGAAGTTTTTTTTAAAAAGTTTAAATTATGCTGCATATTTCTTAATTTTCTTTTTTTGTATGTTTTTTAATGAAGGAAACTTGTTCTGAATTTGGGTTGGAAGCATGAACTGATACTCAACATAGAAACATAAAATATATTGTTTTAAAGTTAAATAAGCAACCATCCACATGCTATTTTTAATAAAAATGTAATGTTCTCCATTTTTGTCTATATTCTGTATTTATATCTAATGTATGTTATGTTTTGAAAGTGTATGGTCTGGTGGAAAAATAACTTGTTGTTGTTTTTAGACCATAAAAGAAAAATCAATGAAACCTTCATGTTTACATTTAAAGTCCCCAAAATTGTCAAGGCATTATAGGTAATAAGCAGTTTAGCATAATTCATGAAATGCATTTTCTTAGAGTATGATTTAAATTATCACTAAATATTGCCCACTAGACCGAAAAGGTAAATCGAGTGAACAAAAAATGTCAAAGAACACCTTTTATGCGGCTATTATATTATATGTGATATATATATATATATATATATATATATATATATATATATATATATATATATATATATATATATATATATATATATATAAAATATTATATAAACGCTGTTCTTGTCAAATGTTGAGGGGTTTTTTTTTGTTTGTTTTTGTTCACTGGATCTACCTTTTGGGTCTAGTGGGCAATGTTTAATGATTAAACCGTATTACACCTAGGCTAACACAATATATTTAGACCGACAATGGAGAAATATGTTTTAAATGATACTACATTTTCCACAGGACGTTGTTTTTTCTTTCTAACATTTGTCAGTAATGTAACAAGAAGGTTATTGAATCGTGTGTAAAATGAATGGCAACACCTTTAGAAGTTTACATGGTATAGCAGTAATATTGGAACAATTTCTCTAATTGCTAGTTAATGTCTATCTAGTTTATGATATTTTAGACAAATATTTCAAGGTTTAGAGTCTGCAAGGCTATGGGAAATAATATATCAAAATACAAGTTAAGTTTAAAGTAGTTAAAGGGCCATTTACCTCACTGTAAGTGTTTTTCAGGCTTTCCTGGTAATCCAGTGGTTAGGACTCGGTGCTGCCACTGCTGTTGACCTGGGTTTGATTCCACGTAGGGAACCAAGAGGTCACAACCCTAAAGCCACGCAGGGTTGGGCCTAGTGAGTACCGGGATTGGAGACCACCTAGGGATATCAGCTGTATGCTGTGGCCCACTGGAGAAGGAACTAACAACCCACTCCAGTATCTCTGCAATGAATACCAAGTGGATCAGCATGACCATGGACATAAAGATGTTCTGGTGTGTTATGATCCATGAGGTCGCAAAGAGTTGAAAACGACTGAATGACGCAAAAAAAAACAGTTTTTCATGATGTGAAAGAGCACAAGATTTTATGTTAACATTTAGCATTTTTTTAAGTGCAGTATAACTGCTTAAAAAACGTTTTAAATGTATGTTTACATATAAGTAAATAAGATTGTATGTGCTGTGAGTCTGTATGGGGGAAGCCTGTGACTGATAGGATTGCTTTCCCCTGGACTTACTGACCACTTAACCTATAGCTGTCCTGTTTTAGGTGTGTCCAGCATTCAATGTCTGCATAGATAGATTTGTCATGGGTTAATTTTGTTAAAAATAATCCCATTACAAGGTCCGTTCCATTCAAACTGGAAGTATAAACAGTCTGGCAAAAACTTTACCATTGTCTTGAATGGGTGACAAACCCCTGCAACCTGATTGGCTGGCAGTATTGCAGCTACACGTGGGCAGTCTGTTGTGTATGTAAACCAAAATTTGATTTTGATTTATTTCGATTTCTCTGTGAAAAGTGCACATATTTTAAACAAATTCTAAATGTATTTCAACATGCTTTTAGGAAATATTTACTGTGATGTGGTCCAAATTGTGCTGAATTAGGTAGCCCTTTAAGTTGGTGTTTTTATTAACACATACATTCCTTTTTGCAGATAATGCAATATTTGCCTTGGATGAATTTGCATTTTTGGAGGGTAAGTGTGTTTATGCACTTAAGAAAAAATAAGCACTTCTTGCTATTGTCCTAGAAATCTGTTTTCCCCTATATTATACTACAGTAATGTCGTTGACATAATTAATGAACAACATCTCAAGCTGTCACTAGAGCATGGTTTGGAGCGGATTCTGTTTACTTTTTCTCCGGTTTGTCTTATGCATTCATTTTATCGACTGTGCAGCATGTCAGCACTATGATAAATGGTAATCAATATGTATTAATCATGTGCTTTTTTTTTGTCTTGTGTTTTAGGGAAAAATATGTAGTACTTCTAGTTTCCAATATGAGATGGTGTAGGCAGTGCAGTAAATCTTTATTTTTGCATTATATGTTTCTTTATCATATTTAGTGCTACGCATATTATCTGTCTGTAGATACATATTTCACTTGCTCCATAAGGAATGATTCTCTAATTGTATTTATTCACTTTGGATAAATTAATTTACACAAATTCCAATATTGTTTGCTTATCTGTTAATTTTTATTTTTTTCCCTTAGGCACTTTAGATTGAAATGGCTTGGACATCATAGTGTACATCTGAAAAAATTGAATGGGATTTGTATGACTTGCATATGTTTTAAATGTATATTTTTTTATGAATGTTTTGTAATGTGTTTGTTATACAATGTCAATTAAGTTGTTAGGAACAATAGTTCTGGATGAGAACATGCTTTTTCATTCACTGTGACATTTACTCCAATGGAGTGCTGATTACATTCACCTCTGGGAAACTGAAATAAAAGATTATGAAAATGATTGAGTTCTGTCGCTGTGAGTGTCCTGATCTGTAGTCTCTTTGTATCATTATTTCGATTGTAAAGGGATATTGCATTAGCCATTTTTGAGAGTGTTTGTTTGTCAAAAAACACAAATGGTTGTAGCCTGTTAAAGGGAAATATAGACTTGTCAATGACAACTCCAGCATGCTGTGGGCAGCTTCATTAATAGGGAACTTTACTGAATATATTTGCTATGTGAGCAGACATTTTATTTCTTTGACAGCAAAAGATTCTACAGTTTTATCATTTTTGGTGACACAAACAAACCAGAACTTGTTTTATAACAAGTGACACAGTCATATTTCCAATCCTATTATAATATAAAACTATAGTTAATAAGTACTTTATCAATTGAAAATTAAAAAAAGACTCCTACAGAAACTGACATTGAAATTTGCCATTTTGAGTGGTCAAGTCAGCTTTTCTGATCCATACACAGACTGTATGTGTGTGTGTTTTTTTTTTTATTGGTGCATCATTGGTTACTGTAGAAAAATGTATTGTTTTAACATTCAATAAAGTACTTATTCGTGTTTGTGTTCATTTATGCTTGGCTTCAATATTTAAACTTTCTTTGTACATTTTTAAAAAATATGTCTACTTATTTGGCTAGAACTAAATGATAGTACATTTTTCAAAAATCAGATAGCTGGAGAGGATCGAAAGACGACATGTCTATCTTCTTACTCTTTTCACTGTTATGATTCCTCTTAAATTATTATTCTATATTGTTTTTGGAATGCAAAACTTAAACTTTATAAATTTGTAACTTTTATATACAGTTCTTTACTACCCAACTAAATGTTACTTTATTCCCTTCTGCTGTCTCTCTTTCTGTAGACAGTGGTCTCAATCATTCATCAGATCAAAACGGTTTAGTACCTTCCAATGCTCAGAGACCAGCTTTAAGATCAAGAACATTTTGCAAGCAGTGTAATAGGACATGTGTCACCTGGAATTTTCATATGATTTTGCTCTGATTTGAATAGAGTACATGTTGCATACAACTTGATAATCTTAATCTGCAGTTAATGACTAATTATAGCAATATATCTAACATGTTACTCTCCTCATCCTGATTTGTTCCTGAGGCATAGGATATAAGGTATTGGTTACTGGCACAGGTCCTAGGAACAGCTGTTGACAACCACTGCTCCAGAGCGTGTGTCCTTGTAAACTAATGAACTTCCATTTAGTTTTTCTGAGAGCACTGTCAGAGTTAACTACTTCTTTAAAATTGTGCAGACAAAACTTAAACCGATTTATGATTTAAAAAATGTACCAACATACTTATAAAATCATGTATTACTAAATGTTTGCTTGTATATGTAACTGAACAAAGTTGGTTATATCAAGTATAATTTATAAATGAATATATACTCTCTTGTGTGACAACAAAGAAACCTTATGAGTTTATTTCCTCTAATGATGAGTAGAACTATTTTCCTTGAGTGTTCTTTGCAGCACCCTCCAAAAGTTGGACAAAACAGAAGTACCACCCCCATAAAAAACTGGAATTCTGATCCCAGTCTCGTCTGTGTTTTTGTTTTACAGTAGGTAGGACATATTGCCAAGAAGCTAAAGAAATCATCAATTTAATAGATGTCTTCTCTAACCAACTACCTGTGTGAGGAATTGTTGGTGGAGCTGTACAAAGTAATATTTTCTTAGGTGTTGTTACAGCAGCTCTGCTGTATGAGTAACATGTAAAGAAGTACAATGGTTACCTGCTAATCTTTCTTCTCCAAAGTATCTTAGTCCTGTATTCCCCAAGGGACTCCCTTTACTGTGTCAACACAAGGTGGACATGACACCCCTGGGCTTTGTTCCCAGTCTGGGCTACCCATGTGATAACCATGAGTTCCACTGTTTGGACTGTTGTGGGTCTGGAGACCCCTTATCCCAAGCGTATCGCTTGTATCTGTGTTTTTGACAGTGTGTGACTGCTTGTTACACTGATTGTATCCATATTAAATATGCCTGATATCTGGTAAATATGTATGTAGTTTTTAAAATCATATACTGGGATCCAATTATTGTTTGCACGGATTGGTCTAAGAGGTCTTTTGTTAAACTATCATAATTTGAGTGTTGAGAGTTGAAGATCTCCTCCTGAGTGACTAGGTTAGCTGGCCTTCCTGTCGTAGTAGTTATCTTTTGTTACTCTGTATCCAGACTAATTGAATTACCCAGAACTTTTTGTTCTCCCTGTATACAAGAGTGTCACCTGTATCTAAGAGGGGTGGAAAATAGCTTTTTGATCACTTTGCCCTACTCCAGCTGCAAAGGAATCCTTCATTTACATTCCAGAACTACATTCCTTCTCTCCACAGTTCCTAAAGCAAGCATCCTTCCCGGGTAATCCCTAGGAATGATGCACAGAAATCCACAGAAGAGAGGACCTCACCAATGAAATCTACTCATTGGCTGATCCTGCTGGTCTCTCCTTGTAGTGTGTGTGTATACATCGGTGGTAGGTTAACAAAGTCTATCAATATGATATACAAGAGGATATGAGTGCTCGCACCACTTGAGTGGGGTTGTTAAGAGCAGATATGTAACACCGAAGAACGACTCCTAAAGTTTCTCCTAATATGTTAACAGAGTGATATTAAGTTTGGAAATGCATCCATAAGGACATAGGTGGTGTGGTTCTCCAATGCCGCAGACTTGATGAGGGAGATTATTAAATGCTTTTTACAGACCGGGACGTGATAGGTGTTTCTCCTAATATGGAGATCTTATTTCTAACCGGGCCATATTCAGATACATACTGTGATTATGTGTTTTTTTTTTTTTTTTTTCTTCTCTTTACTGACTAGTTAACTAGTTACAGTGCTCTCCCACCTGTACAACAGAGTGGTACATTGAGTATGTATTGAGGCTGAGGCACCTAGATATATCAAGAGTAGTGCTCACTTGATTGGTGGAGTCATGTTCTGTGATTGGCAGATGTGTTCGGTCAGGGGGCATGTACACTTTTTTGCCACTTCAAGTATCAGCTTTGCTTTGGTCAAGGGTTGCATCTTCCCGAATGTGCCGTTTCCTGAGACAAGAATCGGCTCTGGATTGGCTGTTAAAAGTAATAGTTTAAAGCGTAGTGTTTGAGCCCATGACTCTGAGTTCACGTCCATACATTATTATCAAGGAGAATTTGTCTGCCTGTAAATTACCTTAATTTTGGAGGAAAATTTTACTTTTGGCCAACTTTCCTAGGCATGGTAATGTAAATGTTCCAAGTGGTAAATGTAAGTGGTGTTAGTCTAGAGAGAACAGTGATATTATCACAACCGTTTTCCTTTGCTACTGAAATGTTAACAAAGCTTATCTCTGTCACTGTTATGTTACTAAGTAGATCAATGTCTTGTTTGCAGGTAAAGCACATGTATTTAATTTTAGATTCTCATTAAAACAGACAAGTCTAGCCTAACAACTCCCCATCCAGATCAGTCAGGGCAAGAGTTAAATCTACAAGGTGTTCGCTGTGTGACAAGACAAGCTCCTCACAGGTTACGCAAAACACTTATGCCAACAATTTATCAAGGGCCAGTGGAAGCCTTCTTCAGAGTCTCAGTAACTCCATTTTCAACCCTTTATAACCTTAACTCCTCATGTGCCAACTCCTACACCAGAGTTGCAAACAGTCCTAAAATCGTTCCAATCAGCGCTCCAAGACACTTCAACTGTGTCCAATATCAACAGGACAGCCACAGCCAATGTATCCCTATTAGAGATTAAAGAACATGGTCACTGAATTGAATTGTGGTAACAGCCTTTTTATCAAATACAAGTTCCCCAAATAGGCTATAGAACAGAAGGCTTGGAGGGTGCCATTTCAAAATGTTGCCAATAGAGTCATTCAACCAGCTACTTTACATGTGTGCTGCAAAGTAGTAAATGCTCTTTGAGTTGTGATATCAAAGGCTTCAGGAGAATTCAGAGAGGTGCTCAACCTGAAGTTTAACAATTCTGTTGGAGTGTGAAAATTGAATATATTCCCTCTACAATAAAGGGATGCAGAGAAATCACTGTATGGCATTAATAGATCTAAAAGATGACTATTTAAACATTTTCATTTCTCCAGATCATTGCAAATTATTCAGATTGTGCTAGAGGGAATGTGTGGCTTCCCCAATTAGCCTTTGTTCTATCTAACATAGCAGCACTTGGGACGCCACTACCTGCCCACTATACATAACAATACTATACGCTCCTAACGCAAATAATAAATTAGCTATGTTATCTCTATATCCACTGCTGTAGTGGCACTTGGGACCTGCTACTTGCCTCCTAAAAAAGAAAACAATAGATCTACACTACCTACTAATCTAATTATAGAGCATCCTCTTTGTATGTAATATTATGAGCAATATCAATTCTAGTAAATTCATTATAATAAATATAAAGTGCTAACAACACTATTAAATAGTAGGGGGCCTATAATACTTTTTTTGACCTCATCATAAGGGGACTGCGATCACAAGCTGGTCGACGCTCACGTTTTGCGTTTGCTTCTTCCCGGACCATGCAGATTGCATGCATTTCTTTTCAGCAGCAGGAGCTCACTTTCAAGTAGCCATTGTCAGCACAGCCATAAAAAGCATATGAAGTGGGGGTATCTCCATTTCAAAGAACAAAAATGAAGGTATATTTTAGTAATACTATTATAGTACTATACTAACACATGATCTTCCAAAGTTATTTATCAATCTTCAATTGATAGTAATCTGTACTCTTAAAGAGAAAACACTGTAAAAACACTCTATTGAGAAATTACACGTAATGCTGTTTTTTTTATAAAATAAAGAGAAAGTGATATGTCCTTTAATTTATATGCAATTATGCTGCTGTGGGATCCGATACATTTTCTGTTTTTCTGTTTAATGAGACATTGAATGCAGAGGAAGCGTCTATCTGTACAATGGAAAAGTGATAATCAAAACTGCTAATGTTTTCAGTAGAACTTATGGAAAGTTATTTTTGTTTACAAGCACACATCCTCCTACATGTGCAGTCAAGAGAAGGTGCTCCATTAAGGGAATGAATCCTTTCTAGTGAAAATAACTGCATATAAATATGAAATATTTACAAGGAAGTTATTGCATGTTTCTTTGCTGGTTATAGGCTATCAAAAACAGTCTGTGATTTAAAATAAGTAAAAGTTATATTTTTTTTCTCAGCTGACAAGCTGTCTGTTTTCTTCTCCATCAGAGCTTTGTATCACATCCTACCTGTGTCTATCATGTCATGGCATTTCTGTTTGCTGGACTAAAAATAAACTCGGACCAGTTTAGGTTCTGTCTCAGTCTAAGTATGCTCAGGATAGGGGATGGGACTATGATATCTCATTCAGTGTCACTGGGCGGGCCTATGGTTACAATAGAGCTGTTACCTCAGAGTAGACAGTGGGGGTGGAGTTAATGATATCATGCTGCAGAGCTAGTAACATCTGAACAGCTTGCTTCCAAGCTCTGTGATAGTCCAGAGCTGGCTTGAGGAGAAAACACTGCTTAAAAGCTAAGCTTTATTTAGTTTAAACTGGATACTGTTTATAATAGCATATTCCCAGCAAACAAACATATACAGCCTTATTAAATTGCGATTCGGCCAATTGTATAGGGCTCTATTTAAGCACATAGCATATTTTTTTACAGAAGATTTTAGTTAGTGAACTTCTATCCAACAGCAAGGTCTTCACTAACTAAAAACTTCTGTAAAAAAAATATGCTATGTGCTTAAATAGAGCCTTCTTTAATTTGCCGAATTGCAGTTTATTAAGGCTGTTGGTTAACATGTCCACAACCTCCACTCACCCATACACACATTTAAAAGAATACATTATTGAGAAATAGTACACTTTTATTTGTAATAAAAAATGTAAAAAAATATGCTATGTGCTTATATAGAGCCCTATTCAATTGGCTGAATAGCAATTTAATAAGGCTGATAATGTTTACTTGTAAATACACTTTAAGGGCTGTTATTTTTAGAAAAAAAGTCCAATATCAAGTGCAATTTTTCAGAACACAATATAAAAGTGGGATTACGGTAGTTCTTTACAATATATATATATATATATATATATATATATACCCACGTTGCTATGCCTAAAACTGTGAAATACAGTAAGCATAAGCTTAAAAGGAGCCACGTACAGTATATAGTGAAAACGGATTAACAGTGAGCGTGTTTCATTGCCTCTTTGTGCTGATAGTTGTAGTGCGTTGTAGTGCCTTAACAGCTTGCCTCGTGTCACCTTTCCCCCTCTCCCTCTCCCCCCTCTCCCCCACTTGTATCTCCTTTCCCCCTCTCCCTCCTCTCTATCTCCTTTCCCCCTTTCTCCCTCTCCTGTTCCTCCTTTGCCCCATGTCTCTTTTCCCACTATCCCTTCCCCCCCTCCCCTCTGCCTCTTTCTCCCCCTCTCCCTCCCTTGTGTCTCTGTTCCCCCTCCGCTCCCTCCCTTGTGTCTCCGTTCCACCTCCTCCCCCTCTCTTGTCTCCTTTTCCCCCTTCTCTCTACCTTGTCTCCCCCACACTCCCCCACCCCGTGTCTCGTACCTGGATGCAACTCTGCCAGCAGCGCCGCACTCACCTCCTCTGCGGCTCCCGTCCTCCGGCTGGAACTACTTTCTGGATGATGCCGCTCATTGTGCATCTGCATCCCGCCTGCATGATGGGCGGCCTGTTCCATAAAGTTGTTCCGGCCGGAGGGCGGGAGCCACAGAGGAGAAGACGGAGTGCGGCGCTGCTGGCAGGGTTGCATCCAGGTACGTGCTTGAGCTACTGGCAGGAACCAGGTAATGTGTGGTGATGCGAGCCCAGGCTTATTGCAGCCTAAGTCGTGCATGCGCCAACGACTCGCCTCGCTCTTAGCGAGGCTCGCAGCTGCATCCATCACTGTGCGAGGTTTGCAAAAGCGTAACCAACATCGCAACCGTTACCCACACTGACAACTATATATGTGATATATATATATATATATATATATATATATATATATACAGTATCTCCCCTCATATTTTTGTAAATATTTTATTATATATTTTCATGTGACAACACTGAAGAAATGACACTCTGCTACAATGTAAAGTAGTAAGTGTACAGCCTGTATAACAGTGTAAATTTGATGTCCCCTCAAAATAGCTCAACACACAGCCATTAATGTCTAAACTGTTGGCAACAAAAGTGGGTACACCCCTAAGTGGAAATGTCCAAATTGGGCCCAAAGTGTCAATATTTTGTGTGGCCACCATTATTTTCCAGCACTGCCTTAACCCTCATGGGCATGGAGTTCACCAGAGCTTCACAGGTTGCCACTGGAGACCTCTTCCACTCCTCCATGATGACATCACGGAGCTGCTGAATGTTAGAGACCTTGCCCTCCCCACCTTCCGTTTGAGGATGTCCCACAGATGCTCAGTAGGGTTTAGGTCTGGTGACATGCTTGGCCAGTCCATCACCTTTACCTTCAGCTTCTTTCGCAAGGCAGTGGTCATCTTGGAGGTGTGTTTGGGGTCATTATCACGTTGGAATACTGCCCTGCGGCCCAGTCTCCGAAGGTAGGGGATCATGCTCTGCTTCAGTATGTCACAATGTTGGCATTCATGGTTCCCTCAAAGAACTGTAGCTCCCCAGTGCCAGCAGCACTTATGCAGGCCCAGACCATGACACTCCCACCACCCAAAAGTATACATCTCTACTGAGGAAATAATCCCTAAATGACATAAAAACGGATATGGCACAAAAAACACACAAAAACACTGATATTAGATGAAACCCTCATTTTGAACGTAAACAGCGATGCAGAGAGAGTGGAGGCAGCAACTGATATTAGGTAAATGCATATAGGGGGAATCAACACAACATATTATAGAAAACATATATATGTGTGTGTTTGTATTGTCTTTTACAGTGTAGAGAAATTGTCTGCAAACCCTTTGCGGGTCCTGTTTGGATGCCAAAATATTTTTCCTTCCATTTCCGGGTTACGGGTTTGGACGCCCAATTCTTTGGGAACTTGTTTAATAGCGATATTGGAAAGTAACAGTTATGGGCTTGCCAGTTCAGATTTCGACATCCCATAGGGTTTTTCTGCCCTTAACCCACAGGTCATTTGCGGTTAGCTTTGAGAGGCCAATTTCATAGACGTAAGTCTTGCAGGCTATGTTACAGGCTACGGTTTTACACGTTGGGGGAAAATAATAGGGCTGTTAGTGTGTCAGGGCTCAGTCCCAGTTATAGAGCTATATGAAGAATGCAATTACTCCTATGGATGTGCTTCAGACAACCAAAAACTAATTCCGAAAAAAGTTTTTTTTGTTTTAGCAGAAACAATGTGTTGTCATGTTCATATTTACAGAAGCATTCCTCTATTAGATCTACAGTGAATATAAAAAGTCTCTGCGCTGTAAAATAATTAGACAAAGATAAATAATTTCAGAACTTTTTCCACCTTTAATGTGACCTATAAACTGTACAACTCAATTGAAAAACAAACTATTCTGTGTTGAAATTTCCTAATCCAATAATTTGGGATACAACGGATTATGTAATTAAATCTTGCCTTGGTTTCCAACTACAGCAGCAGTATACTATTCCTGCCATTTTGTGTCTCTATGACATTGCTCCCTCTCCATTTTGGCCACTTGCTGGGATCACAAAGTGATAGTTATAGGGAAATAATCAGAGACAATTCTATTATGTAACATTGACTGCAATTATGTAAACTAATAAAAGAAAAAGAACTATCATGGATCTCAAACATTGACTTTCCCAAATTACTTATATTGCTTGTCTATAATAACAATAATAAGACACCATCATCATCTGAACTTCCACTTCAATAACCGCTATAATAATAAAACAATAACATTATTTGACACTTTTAAATATTATAAGCAGTGTGTTAGCATTTTTAAAAATGCCAGTATTGATAAGACTTAGATAAAAGGGGCACTCCAGTTTCATATTTATAATATGTTCTTTTGAAAATCTAGAATTTTTTATGGGTAAATTCTCACTGGAGAAAAATAGCAAGAACAAATGTAATGTATTACATAGTAATACATATTTTCTTGCAAAACCTCTATTTGTTTCACTTCACAAATAAGCAGAAGAGCAGACATGAGGTAATGAGATTGCCAAATTCTTAAGAAATGCAAGATTACATTTGATGGGAATTCTTATAACCGTGGCAATGGCCAGGACTGTATGTAATGTAATATAATAATTGCCATTTTTTCTCTCATGCCTGAAGGTGTTTTGCGCGTAGGCCCGACATTGTTAGTCGGCTTGAGGCATCGCAGGAGAAGCACATATTTTTCCCTAACCGCCGCCATAACTGCTGGAGAGTCAGGAAAGAAAGAGTGAGATACCGGACAGAGAAAGACACAAAGCAGAGAGAGATATGCAGGACATATAGAGAGACAGGAGAGAGAGACAGGGCAGAGAGACAAAAAACAGAGAGGGAGAGAGACAGGACACAGAAAGACAGGACAGAGAGAGAGAGACAAGACACAGAGAGAGAGAGAGGGCAGAGATATACAGGACAGATAGAGATACAGTAGAGTCAAAGAGACAAAACAGAAATAGAGAGAGACAGGAAAGAGAGAGAGTCAAAACTCAGAGAGAGATATATATACATGACAGAGAGAGAGAGAAAACTCAGAGAGAGATATACAGGACAGAGAGACAAAACGGAGAGAGACAGGACAGAGAGAGAGACAGAAAAGAGAAATATACAGGACAGAGAGAGAGAGACAAAACTCAGAGAGATAAAGAAAGAGAGAGAGTCCGGACATAGATATACAGGACAGAAAGAGAGACAGGAGAGAGAGAGAAAGGGCAGAGTCAGAAAGACAAAACAGAGAGAGAGACAGGACAGATAGAGAAAGAAAACAGAGAGACAGAAAATAGAAATATTCAGGGGAGAGAGAGGCAGGACAGAGAAGCAGGCACAAAACACACAGAGAGACAGGACAGAGAGAGACAAAACTCAGAGAGAGAGAGAGGCAGGACATAGAGACAGAAAAGCGAGAGATATGCAGGACAGAGAGACAAAACTCAGAGCAAAAGAGAAACAGGGCAGAGAGAAGGAAACAGGACAGAGAGAGAGACAGTAAAGAGAAAGAGAGAAAGGAGAAAATAAGACAGGACAGAGAGAGGAAAGAGTGAGACAGAACAGAGAGAGACGGGAAAGATAGAGACAGGACAGATAGAGAGAGACAATAAGAGAAAGAAAGACAGGACACAGAGAGACAAACAGGACAGTGAGAGAGACAGGAAAGAGAAAGAGAGAAAGGAGAAAATAAGACAGAACAGAGAGAGACGGGAAAGATAGAGAGAGACAATAAGAGAAAGAAAGACAGGACACAGAGAGACAAACAGGACAGTGAGAGAGACAAGAAAGAGAAAGAGAGAAAGGAGAAAATAAGAGGACAGAGAGAGAGAGAGGAAAGAGTGAGACAGAACAGAGAGAGACTGGAAAGATAGAGACAGGACAGATAGAGAGAGACAATAAGAGAAAGAAAGACAGGACACAGAGAGACAAACAGGACAGTGAGAGAGACAGGAAAGAGAAAGAGAGAAAGGAGAAAATAAGACAGAACAGAGAGAGACGGGAAAGATAGAGACAGGACAGATAGAGAGAGACAATAAGAGAAAGAAAGACAGGACACAGAGGGATAAACAGGACAGAGAGAGAGTGACAGACATCACAGAGAGAGACAGGGCAGAGTAAGAGAAACAGAACAGAGAAAGTGAGAGACTGACAGGACAGAGAGAGACAGGACAGAGATAGAGACAGAAAAGAGAGAGAGAAGGAAAGAGGGAGGGACAGAGAGACAGAGAAAGAGAGACAGGACAGTGAGCGATAGTCAGGACACAGAGAGAGACAGGACACGGAAAGAGGGAGAGACAGGAGAGAAAGAGACAAGGCATAGAGAGAGAGACAGGACAGAGCGAGAGATAGGACAGTGTGAGAGGAGAGAGAGGACAGAGAGAGACACAGGATATAGAGAGAGACAGGACAGAGACAGAACACGGAGAGAGGGAGAGACAGGAGAGAAAGAGACAAGGCATATAGAGAGAGATAGGACAGCGCAAGAGGAGAGAGAGGACAGAGAGAGACGCAGGACATAGAGAGAGACAGGACAGAGAGAGAGTGAGATAGGACAGACAGAGACAGGACAATTAGACAGAGACAGCATAGAAAATTCAAGATAAAATGTTATGATACCGTCATTTATGGTGGGCAAATTACTATATGTATTCTTCAACATCGTCTGCTAAGGATGTAATTATTTATATTGCATTCCATATACAGAGGCACCTCCCAGCAGTGTAAACCTTAATAGTGGCAATATCTGCTGCATCCATCATTCCACATATATGGCTTCATAGATAATCGCATATAATAGTTGTCAAACTGTGAGTCGTCACGCTTTGCGGGCTTGCAACAACTGCGTCCCTCGCAAAGCGAGGGACGCAGTTTGGGCCGCATTTGCGGAAGGTGTAGGCTCCAACGTCGGCTGCAATGACCCAAAGGCTCATTGCAGGCCGCAAATGCCGACCCTCGTGAAGTGAGAGGGGCCGCATTTGCAGTGGTGAAGGCTCTACAGCACCTCACTCGCGGTTAAAAACAACCCAGAGAAGCAAGACTTTGAAAAAAACAACCACAAAGCAGGACTTAGAAAAAAAAAAAAAAAAACTCGCAATGACTAAATACGGACTTACACAAAAAAATTCGAGCCAACAGGACTTAGAGAAAAAAAAAATTACGAACTCGCAAAAATACGAAATTAATGGTGGTAAAGCGGACAACCGCAAACAACAAAAACACTTCAAATAAAAAAATAAATAAATAAACACACACACAGCATGGGGGGACAGCCACGACATCTGCCAGTGAGGCTGCCCCACAAAAAAGTTGAATTTAAGGAGTTTTGGAACTTGAAAATCGGCTAAGCGCGAAAAAACATGGCGGCTGAAAAATATGAAAACGAAGCTACACGACTCAAAACCCGCAAATAACAGCCAGGCAAGTACGACTTTTGAAAAGGACGTACGAGGTACAAAATGCAAAATTACTAGGTCGCAAAAATACGAACTTAACAGACGACCCACACACATCGAAAAACATCAAAAACTGACAAAATACAAACACAAATAAAAAAAAAACATTACACACAGCAAGGGGGGACAGCCAGGACGTCTGGGAGTCAGGTTGCACGCAAACTTAAGTCCAATTTACAGAGTTTAGCCACTCGAAAATCTCCTAAGCGAGAGGAAAAATGGCCCCCAAAACAAACGAAAACGAGGCTACACGACCCCTAAACCCGCAAAACACCGCCAGGCACATACGACTTTTACACAAACCCGTACGAGCTACAAAATACACTATTAGCAAGGACGCAAAATCATCCACACCCGCGTACAACATACAAAATCGCAGCCATTTTTCAACACTAACTTACAAAATGCAGAACTACACAGTTACACAAACGGTTTCCCCTCGTGCACGTAGCCTATTTACACTACACACTGCACACATTGCTGACACTTACACCTCAGGTCAGCAACACTGCAAATCTACATTGTATGCTGCAGGAACATCAAAACAGCTTGCTGCAAATATTAATTACACTTACGTAAAGTATATTAATTAATAATTTTAATAATTAATTAATTATCATTAAAAAATACATATACAGAAAAAAAAAACACACACCACAAGATCGCAATAAACGACAAAGGCCTTCACCGCGGGCTTCAGAGGACACAAAGTACACCAGGGAAGAGGCCCCCAATGAGCGCCAAAAGGAGATCAGCGCGGACCTTACAATAAGAGCAAAAGCATTTCTGGTTTAGAAGTGGATTTACCTTACAAGTAAAGGCTGATAAATTGCAGAGTGCACTAATTGTGCCCAGGTGATAGGGGAGTGGTTTAACTGTTAAACTTGTATAAAAGGGTTGTGAACTGTTTTTGGGCCTGTTTACAAGTGGATTTACCTTACAAGAAAAGGCTGATAAATTGCAGCGTGCACTAATTGTGCCCAAGTGAGAGGGGTGTGGCTTAACTGTTAAACTTGTATAAAAGGTTTGTGAGTTGTTTTGGGACCTGTTTACAAGTGGATTTACCCTAAAAGGAAAAGGCTGATAAGTTGCAGAGTGCACTAATTGTGTCCAGGTGAGAGGGGTGTGGCTTAACTGTTAAACTTGTATAAAAGGTTTGTGATCTGTTTTTGGGCCTGTTTACAAGTGGATTTACCTTACAAGAAAAGGCTGATAAATTGCAGCGTGCACTAATTGTGCCCAGGTGAGAGGGGTGTGGCTTGACTGTTAAACTTGTATAAAAGGTTTGTGAGCTGTTTTGGGGCCTGTTTACAAGTGGATTTACGCTACAAGAAAAGGCTGGCAAGTTGCAGCGTGCACTAATTGTGCCCAGGTGAGAGTGGTGTGGTTTAACTGTTTAACTAGGATAAAAGATTTGTGAGCTGGTTTGGGGTCTGTTTACAAGTGGATTTACCTTACAAGTAAAGGCTGATAAATTGCAGAGTGCAATAATTGTGCCCAGGTGAGAAGGCAGAAGTTAATATAAACAGGAGAAGGGGAACTTGTGAGCTTGCGAACATTTTCAGTATCAAGTGCAATTCTAGTAAAAGCCTAGGAGTTTAAATAAAAGGAGGGACTTCAAAGAAAAGGGAGGGCAGATTTATAGTGCAAAGGAGGAAAACTTTATATAAATTTATTATTTTATATTCTTCATTTTTCCCACTGAAATTTTGTAGACAATAATAATAATTCTGAGTCAGTCCAGTGGCAACCTTATTCAGTGTACATCCTGTCATATGTATGCAATACTGGAACAGATGATCCAGGGTCCATACCTCTGTGACAGGTGTGAGCATGTTGCCTCTCTGGAAGCTCACATTGGAGATCTGGAGAGGAGAATTGCAGCACTTAGTGATATTGCTCCACTGGAAAGGGGGTTGGTACTCACTGAACACAGTTTAGCTGGGCCTAGCATAGAGGGTGGAACTCGGGCTAGTGAGGATGTCCAGGGAGGCAGCTGGGTTACAGTTACAAGGGGAAGTAGGGGGAACAGGAGGAGGCAGACCAGTTCTGAGTTAGCAAACACCAACAGATTTGCCAGATTGAGTGAAACTGTTGGGGATATCCATTCAGGAATGGCAATGCCAGATAGAGCTGTTCCCTCTAACAGCGGGGCGAACAGCTCTACTAGAGGAGAGGGAGGGCAAAATAGGCAGAACAGACAGGTTTTGGTTGTAGGGGACTCTATTATTAGGAAGGTAGACAGGGTGATTTGTCACCCAGATCTCAGCAATCGAACAGTTTGCTGTCTCCCGGGTGCTCGGGTTCGTCATGTTGTGAATCGGGTAGACAAATTTTTGGGAGGGGCTGGAAATGAACGGCGGTCTTGGTACATATTGGTACCAATGACAAAGTTAGTGGAAGATGGAGTGTCCTAAAGAATGATTTTAGAGAACTAGGTAATAAGCTGAAGGCAAGGACCTACAAGGTAGTATTTTCTGAGATACTACCAGTGCCACGTGCTAGCCCAGGGAGGCAGAAGGAGCTTAGGGAGGTTAATGCGTGGCTAAAGATGTGGTACACTAAGGTTTGGCTTTTTAGAGCACTGGGCTGACTTCTCACTTCTGTACAATCTCTACAGTAGTGATGGATTGCACCTTAATGATGAGGGAGCTTTTGTACTAGGGGATAGGATGGTAGAAAGGCTGGAGGAGTTTTTAAACTAGTAGGTGGGGGGGAGGGACTAGATATAAGTAATGGGGTAGAAAGTGTATGGGGTATAAGGGATGAATTAACAACTCATAGGGGAGGAGATGGGGAGGGGTAGTATAGTCAATAGAGAGGTAGTACTAAGTAGTTTAAGTACAGTGGCAGGCACTTCAGTACTACAGACTCATAACATAAGATGTATGCTTGCTAATGCCAGAAGCTTGCCAGGAAAAATGGGAGAGTTAGAATTATTAGCAATTAATGAAAAATGGGATTTAATAGGCATTACCGAAACGTGGTGGGATGAATCTCATGACTGGACTGTTAATCTGGATGGTTATAACCTATTTAGGATAGATAGAGGCAATGGTAAATGAGGAGGAGGGATTTGTCTGTATGTTAAGCCTGAATTTAAGCCTATAGTCAGAGAAGATATTTATGGTGGACCTATTGATAAGGTTGAATGTTTGTGGGTAGAGTTAAATAGCGGAGCAGCAAATTCCAAAAGAATATTAGTATGATTATGCTATAAACTCCCAAGTATAGCTGAAAGTGAGGAAATACAATTATTGTTACAGATTGGAAATGCAGCTAAGCACGGGCAAGTTCTAATAATGGGAGATTTTAATTACCATGAAATAAGCTGGATAAATGAGACCAGCAGTTCAGCTAAGGGGAGCAGGTTCTTGAGTACACTCAGGGATCATTATCTGGCCCAGGTTATACAGGAGCCTACTAGAAATGAAGCTATCTTAGATTTATCGGCATATAACACGCACCGGCGTATAACACGCACCTCATTTTAAGAAGGGAATTTCAGGGGGAAAAAAATTCAAATAAAGAACTTTGAAGCAAAATCCTCAACCTCCCTCCTGATCCTCCCTCCTCAACCCCCCCATCCTCATCCTCCTTCCTCAACCCCCCTCCTCCACCCCCCATCCTCAACCCCCTCCTCAACCTCAACCCCCCTCCTCAACCCCCCTATCCTCAACCCCCTCCTCAACCTCCCTCCTCAAACCCCCTCCTCAACCCCCCATCCTTAAACCCCCTCCTCCACCCCTCATCCTCATCCTCCTTCCTCAACCCCCCTCCTCCACCCCCCATCCTCATCCTCCTTCCTCAAACCCCCTCCTCAACCCCCCCTCCTCATCCTCAACCCCCCTCCTCATCCTCAACCCCCCTCCTCAACCGCCCCATCCTCAACCCCTTCCTCAACCTCCCTCCTCATCCTCCTTCCTCAACCCCGCTCCTCATCTTCAACCCCCCTCCTCATGCTCAACCCCCCTCCTCATCCTCAACCCTTCTCCTCAACCCCCCCATCCTCAACCCCCTCCTCAACTTCCCTCCTCAAACCCCCTCCTCAACCCCCCCATCCTTAAACCCCCTCCTCAACCCCCATCCTCATCCTCCTTCCTCAACCCCCCTCCTCAACCCCAACCCCCCTCCTCAACCTCAAACCCCCTCCTCAACCTCCCTCCTCATCCTCAACCCCCCTCCTCATCCTCAACCCCCCTCCTCATCCTCAACCTCCCTCCTCATCCTCAATCACCCTCCTCATCCTCAACCTCCCTCCTCATCCTCAACCTCCCTCCTCATCCTCCCTCCTCAACCCCCCTCATCCTCAAACCCCCCTCCTCAACCTCCCCATCCTCATCCTCCTTCCTCAAACCCCCTATCCTCAACCCCCTCCTAAACCCCATCCTCAAACCCCCTCAACCCCCAATCCTCATCCTCCTTCCTCAACCCCCTCCTCAACCCCCCCTCTCCTCAACCTCAACCCCCCCTCCTTAACCTCAACCCCCCCTCCTCAACCTCCCTCCTCATTCTAACCCCCTCTCCTCATTCTAACTCCCCCTCCTCATTCTAACCCCCCCTCAACCTAACCCCCCCCCCTCCTCAACCTAACCCCCCCTAAATACCTCCCCCTCACTTACCTGCTTCTGCTCCTGCCTCCGAACCGCTCCTTGTCCCGGTGCCCATGTGACATCACATGCGTGCCACGTCATTAGCATATACCGGGTGCCGGCACCTGGTATATGCTAATGACGTGGCGCGAGCATGTGATGTCACATGCGCCGGGTCAAGAAGCGGAGGCCGGAGCAGTATCAGGTAAGTAAAGGGGAAGGTATTTGAGGGGGTTTAGCATATACCGGGTGCCGGCAACCGGTATAGGCTACTGACGTGGCGCGCGCATGTGACGTCACATGTGCCGGGTCAAGGAGCGGAGCGGAGGCCGGGGTGTTTAAATGAGGAGGGGGGGGGCTTTAGAATGCGGAGGGGGGGGGGGTTAGAATGAGGAGGGAGGTTGAGGATGAGGAGGGGGGAGGGCGTATAACACGCACCTATCATTTGCTCCCTATTTTCAGAGAGAAAAAGTGCGTGTTATACGCCGATAAATACGGTACTCATCACAAATAATATTGATATAGTGTCAAATGTTGAAATAGGGCAACCTTTGGGAAACAGTGATCACAACACAGTCTCATTTGAGATTGAATTAAAAAAAGAACATTTTAAGGGGCCAACAAAAACTTTTAATTTTAAAAGGGCAGATTTTAATGGTCTAAGGGCAGCAATACAAAGTATAGTCTGGAACAGAGAACTGATGGGTAAAAACACTGAACATAAATGGACAACATTTAAATCCTTAC
Source organism: Discoglossus pictus (assembly GCA_027410445.1). Classification (NCBI taxonomy): domain Eukaryota; kingdom Metazoa; phylum Chordata; class Amphibia; order Anura; family Alytidae; genus Discoglossus; species Discoglossus pictus. The sequence goes on along the minus strand of CM050163.1, from coordinate 271,219,750 downwards.
TAAATATATATACACATCGGAATATACTGTGTGGGAATAAAAGTAAAAGGAGTAAATCGCATCCAATGTGGCTGAACAATGATTTAAAGATCAAGATACGGAGTAAAAAACAAGCATTTAAATTATACAAACAAGAGGGGACAGAGACTGCTTTACGGGAATACAAGGAAATCAACAAGGCTTTCAAAAGCGCGATTAGACTGGCTAAAATAGAAAATGAAATATTAATTGCAAAAGAGAGTAAGACTAACCCTAAAATATTTTTTAAGTATATTAATGGTAAGAAGGTGAGGAAGGAAGCTATAGGTACATTAGAATGTGACAAAGGCCATCTGAAAATTAGTGACCAGGAAAAGGCAGATGAGCTAAATAGGTTATTTTCTTCGGTATACACAAGGGAGGTACTAGTGGTTGGGACACTGCAACATAATTGGGCTACACTACCTTTGCCAAATAATTGGTTAACACAGGAAGTAATCCAAAAGAGTTTGGAAAAAATAAATGTTATAAAGCCCCGGGTCCTGATGGAATACATCCAAGGGTACTAAGGGAACTGGGTTCTGTAATAGCCAAACCATTATATTTAATGGTTTAAGATTCACTCAACACAGGGTCTCTACCAGATGACAGGAGAAAAGCTGATGTGATACCTATATTTAAAAGGAGAGCAAGAGCAAATCCGGGGAATTATAGACCAGTGAGCCTCGCTTCTGTAGTGGGGAAGCTTTTAGAAGGGTTAATAAGGGATAATATACAAGAATATGTCTATTTGAACAGGATTATAAGTAGGAGTCAACATGGATTTATGAGGGATAGGTCATGTCAAACAAATCTAATTAGTTTCCATGAGGAGGTTAGTAGGAACCTGGATCGAGGCAACTCAGTAGATGTAGTCTTTTGGGATTTTGCAAAGGCTTTTGATAAAGTGCCACATGGGAGACTATTGGGCAAACTAAGGGATACAGGAATTGCAGTAAATATCTGCTCATGGATTGAGAGCTGGCTAAAAGACAGGAAGCAAAGGGTTGTTGTAAATGAAACATACTCCGATTGGACTAATGTGGTAAGTGGGGTTCCTCAGTGTACACTATTAGGTCCTCTCCTTTTTAACATATTTATTAATGACTTAGAGGTAGGATTGGAGTGTGGTGTCTCCATTTTCGCTGATGACACAAAGTTGTGCAAGGTAATTAAATCAGATAATGATGTGCTTTCCCTCCAAGGGGATTTACATAAAATTGAGGAATGGGCATCTAAATGGCAGATGAGATTTAATATGAATAAATGTAAAGTTATGCATCTGGGAAGGAAAAATAGCCATGCAATTTATAATCTTAATGGAGCAAATCTAGGTGTATCAGATATTGAAATGGATTTGGGAGTGCTTGTGGACAACCACCTAGGTAACAGTGCTCAAAGCCAAGCAGCAGCTGCAAAGGCAAATAAAATATTAGCATGTATTAAGAAGGGTATAGAAGCCAGGGAAACAAATATAATTCTGCCACTATACAAATCTCTAGTACACCCTCATTTGGAATATGGAGTACAATTTTGGGCACCACTTCATAAAAAGGACATTTTAGAGCTGGAAAAGGTACAGAGGAGGGCAACAAAACTAATAAGGGGAATGGAGGGGCTAAGTTATGAAGAAAGACTAACCAAATTAAACTTATTTTCTTTTGAAAAAAGGCATCTAAGAGGAGATATGATTACCTTATATAAATACATCCAGGGTCAGTATAAAGATTTGTCAAGGGAGCTGTTTATGCCAAGAGGTTTTCAACTGACAAGAGGACATCCCTTGAAGTTAGAAGTAAAAAGATTCCACCTCAAAGAAAGAAAAGGGTTCTTCACAGTAAGGGTGGTTAATCTGTGGAATTCTCCACCAGAGGAGGTGGTGACAGCGGATTCGATAGATAACTTTAAAAGAGGACTAGATTTATTTCTAATAAAAAAGGGAATTCAGGGTTATCATGGATAATTAGAGAGACAGTATTGATCCAAATTTTGTAAATTTCCCTTTGAGACGATTGGCTAAGTCTCGCTTGTTTTTTTTTTTCTATTTGCCTTCCTCTGGACTAATTAATAATTAAAAAATGTTTTTTAAATAATTGATTAATAATTATTAACAGCTAATTAATTAATAGTTAATCCGCATATTGCAGATCAGAGGAGATCTTGAAAGGTTCAACTTGATGGACTGAAAGTCTTTTTTCAACCTTAAATACTATGGGCCTCATTCTATTAAAATGGCCGCAAAGCTGCGATTCCTTGTGGTTCTACCTTTACCTTGCAATTCAAATAGACGACGCCGCAAGGATATACCCCTTACGGCCGGCCGCATATCATGCAACCGGCCGCAAGCTCAGAAAACTTTAAAAGCAATTATAAATTCAAGACTGCACTGTAAAGCTCTGTAAATGCTAGGGATCATAATGGGGGACATGAGGATTAATAGCAACCCCCTCTCAAGTTTGCACATCAGCCCAAATCCGATATTTCATTAACTGTTTATTTTCCGGCCCGCAGCATGGGCGGGTCTGAGGTGCTCCAAGCCCTCGGGACTTTGTCCACGGATATTTGACATTAATTAAAATAAACATTATTTACGGATTTGAGTGTAGGGGAATGTTGTGCTATGAATGCTAACACCTACAATCACTTTATCGTCTCCTCAGAGTGCAGGGTGGCTAAATTATGTGCTTAATTGTGTGCTTGCGGGACCTTTTTGCTGCAAGTAAGCTGCGGCTCGGTTTTAGCTTTGCCGAGAGGGTTCCCGGAGCAATTGAATAGCAACCGGGATTTTCTTGCGGCCGAAACTCTTGCGGCCCTTTAAGATCAAAGGCTTTCCTCCGGCGTGTGCGGACGCAAGGGATAACAAGGCGCCGGCCGCAAGCCTGCCGGAGTCCCCGGCCGGAAGGGAATAGAATAGGCAAATAGCCTGCGGCCGGTCCTTGCGGACCCGCATCTCCTACGGCCGATAATAGAATGAGGCCCTATGTAACTATGTAACTATGATAAAAAAATACAACAACCGATAGGCTCGCAATGAGAGCCCAAGGTACTCACATGACCAAAACACTTTCTGTGGCAAACACCATTACCTGCCTTACAATTTTATTGCCCCAGCATTTTTGACGCGTAAGTCGCTAGTTTAATTATATTATGTTATGCATCAACCATTTATGATATGTAAAATGTTAATTGCCTATAAGTATTAAAAGTATTTTTATTTTTTTTACTTGGTGTGGATATCTGTATTAGGCATGTAAGAACATTCATCATTGTGGTCATATTTAATAACCTGTCATACTTTTTTTCTCAGAAATAAAATGTCCATAAACAGCTAAGAGTTATCCACTAAAAATCCATTACTAGTAGACATTAGAACCATATTTCTGAAACTGTCAGTGTCAAGATTTAGTGGTGAAGTTGGAGAAATTTATTTTAAATATTATTATAATATTATTATTATTATTATTTAAATATTAATGTAATAATGTACAAAACAATAATGCAAATGTAACAGAAAAATACTGGATTTGCAGAAGTGTCTGTATATTTTGCAAATAAAAAAATATTAACTTGTTATATAATGGACTGAACCTCCCTCATATTGTGTTTCTAATTACACACGCTATAAATGTATGTACAATAAGAGTTTATCGGGGCTAGACTGGCAGGAAACGAAGGGAGAGCAGGGAATATGTTACAATTGGAAAAAAAAATATATATGAATTGGGTGGTGTTGATCTTGCAATAGTGAATCAAATACAAACACAGAATATGGCATCCATGAAAGCCCCAGTAAGCTGTAAAGGGTTCTGTGAGTTCTATGGAAAAGTGAATAGAAAACAACTGACCAAGCCCAAAATCTACACATCTGTTTAGTCCTTGGCTGTTTATTTATGTTTGTAAGATAACTATATATCTTCTCCAAGCATACTATTTAACCCCCAGACTGCCAAGCACATTCATTTGACTTATTAGAGGGGAGTAGGGGAACACTTGTATGTGTCTTAATTTTTCTCTATGATCAAAAATAAAATATATTCATTTTTTCTTGAGTCCCCTGCTTGCATGTGTGCTGGGGAGGGGCGTAACAAATTTCACTCCCCTCTTTTCTCCTTTAGTCCCTCATATTCTCCTGATCTTCTCAGCAATCTAATCTTCCTTTGATCCCCATAATCTCCCCCAAACAAGATCGCCCTTTCACATCCTTTCCACAATCTTCTACCTCATCTGGGTGGTCCTAATAGAAATCATTGCTGCTTTGGGGTTCTTTTGGGATCCTCTTCCTGGTTTGCCCTTCCTACATTCAGCCAATGAGTTTTCTAGTTATGTTGCATGCTTGTAATTAAGACCCCCAGCTAAAGGTGAAGCTTAGGTGGCAGGGAAGGAATGAGGGTGAGATCAGAATTTAGGAATTAAAAACTAGTGGGGTGAGAGGGAGGTCAGATGTGGGGGTGATGTCAGGGGGAGATGGGAGGTCAGCGGTGAGGGGAAGATAAGAAGTTAGGGGATGACATTAGGGTGGGGCGAGGTCAGAGATCAAGGGGGTTGAAATCATGGGTGGGGGCAATCATGGGGAGTATGAGGGGGGAATCATGTGTGTGGGTGAAGGGGAGATCAGGGATGGTGGTAGATGAAGGTTGCAGGGGGAGATGAAAGGAGATAGAGAGGATAGCAGGGGTAAAGACAGGGAAGGGACAAGAGAAGATGATCATTTTATCATCCATAACTGGCTGCAACATCCATAAAAAAAATTGGGAATATATTTATTACTCATATATGTTATTCGCCATGTGCTTGTATACAAATAGAATCTGCAAGGGTGACGTTTATAACTTGCTGAGTTCCCTTAAACAAGGATTTACAAGTCTTATAATATAATTCAATCATACAAATATTACTAGCATTTTTTTTGTGGATCTCTGTAAATCAGTGCAGTGTTCTGCGGGCTGTAATTCGGGTCCAGGTGGGAGCTGGTGTGGTTTGGCCAGTGTAAAGGTTTATCTATGTGCATTTTGTCGTGTTCTGTTTGAATCAGTTCTGTGAGGCAGGGCAGTGTTTTCTGTCCTGTGCTCATTTATCATTGTACAGGTGAGTGGGAAGGGTCTATTTTAACAAGGGAAGAGCGAGCTTGGGAGCTTGCAATCATTTCTAGTGTAAGTGTAGTTAGTGTGTAGGAGATTGAATAAAAGGAGGGAATTCAAAGAAAAGGGGTATTATAAGAAAAAAATAGAAAACAAACATATATATTTTTTTCTGTTTTGTTTGGGTTAAGGTGTAGAAAAGCAATCTTTATACAAATACATTGATTTATTTTCTCACTGTATTTTTGTAACTGATGATCGCAAGTCAGTCCAGTGGCAACCTCACGAAGTGTACATCCTGCCACATGTATGCACTACTTGAACAGATGATCCAGGGTCCATACCTCTGTGACAGGTGTAAGCATGTTGCCTCTCTGAAAGCTCAAATTGAAGAACTAGAAAGGAGAGTTGCAACACTTCATGATATTGTCACACTGGAAAGGAAGTTGTTGCTCATGGAGCACAGTTTAGCTGGGCCTAGCATAAAGGGGGGAGCTGGGGCTAGTGAGGATGTCCAGGGAGGTAGCTAGGTTACAGTTAGAAGGGGAATCAGGGGGACCAGGAGGAGGCGAGCCAGTTCTGAGTTGGCAAACACCAACAGATTTGCCAGATCGAGTGAAACTGTTGGGGATTTCCATTCAGGAATGACAATGCCAGATAAAGCTGTTCCCTCTAACAGCCGGGAGAACAGTTCTACTGGAGGAGTAGGAGGGCAGCATAAGCAGAGCAACAGACAGGTTTTTGTGGTAGGGGACTCTATTATTAGGAAGGTAGACAGGGTTGTCACCCAGATCCCAGCAATCTAACAGTTCGCTGTCTCCTGGGTGCTCGCGTTCGGCATGTTCTGAATCGGGTGGATAAATTATTGGGAGGGACTGGTAATGAACCTGGGGTCTTTATACATATTGGTACCAATGACAAAGTAAGTGGAAGATGTAGTGCCCTAAAGAATAATTTTAAAGAACTAGGGAATAAGCTCAAAGCAAGGACCTCCAAGGTAGTATTTTCTTAGATACTACCAGTGCCACGTGCTAGCCCAGGGAGACAGAAGGAGCTTAGGGAGGTCAATGCGTGGCTGAAAATGTGGTGCAGTGCAGAGGGTTTTGGGTTTTTAGAGCACTGGGCTGACTTCTCACTTGGGTACAATCTCTATAGCAGGGATGGATTGCACCTTAATGATGAGGGAGCTTTTGTGCTAGGGGATAGGATGGTAGAACGGCTGGGGGAGTTTTTAAACTTGTAGGTGGGGGGGGAGGGACTATATAGAAGTGTTGGGGTAAAAAGGAAAGAGAGGTAAAGGGATGAATTAGTTACCCATGGGGAGGAGAAGGGGGAGGGTTACAATAGACAGTAGGGAGGTATTAATAGGGGCCTCAAATATAGGGGCAAGCACTTCACAATGGCAGCCATAGCAACATAAAGTGTATGCTTGCTAATGCAAGAAGTTTGCCTGGGAAAATGGGCGAGCTAGAATTATTAGCAGTACAAGAAAAATGGGGCTTAATAAGCATTACTGAAACATGGTGGGATGAATCTCATGACTGGACTGTTAATCTGGGTGGTTATAACCTATTTAGGAAAAATAGGGGAAATGGTAAAAGAGGAGGAGGGATCTGTCTGTATGTTGAGCCTGAATTTAAGCCTATAGTCAGAGAAGATATTTATGCTGGAACTAATGGCAACATTGAATCTTTGTGAGTTGAGCTAAATAGTGGAGGAGCTAATTCTAAATGCATATTGGTGGGAGTATGCTATAAACCCCCAAATATAATTGAAAGTGAGGAAATACAATTATTGTTACAGATCGGAAATGCAGCTAAGCACGGGCAAGTTCTAATGGAGACTTTTATTACCCTGAAATAAACTGGATAAATGAGACCAGCAGCTCAGCTAAGTGGAGCAGGTTCTTGAGTTCACCCAGAGATCCTTATCTGGCCCAGATTATACAAGAACCTACTAGAAATGGGGCCATCTTGGATTTAGTCATCACAAGTAATATTGATATAATATCAAATGTTAAAATAGGGGTACCCTTGGGGAACAGTGATCACAACACAGTCTCATTTGAGATTGAATACAAAAAAAAGAGTTGTAAGGGGCCAACAAAAACTCTAAATTTTTCAAGGGATAACTTTATTGGGCTAAGGGCAGCAATACTCCATATAGACTGAGACAAAGAACTTACAGGGAAAAATACTGAAAATAAATGGACAACATTCAAATCCTTACTAAATAAACATACTCATGGGCATGTACCATGTGGAAATAAAATGAATAGGAGTAAATCACATCCCATGTGGCTTAACAATGACTTAAAGATCATAAGGAAAAATAAACATGCATTTAAATTATACATGAAGGAGGGAACAGAGGCAGTTTTATGTGACATAAGGAAATCAACAAGGCTTGCAAAAGGGCTATTAGACTGGCTAAAATAGAAAATGAGAAGTCAGTTTCAAAGCAAAGTAAGACTAACCCTAATATATTTTTTAAATACACTAATGGGAAGAAGGCAAGGAAGGAAGCTATAGGAACATTACAATGTGACACAGACCGTCTGATAATTAGTGACCAGGAAAAGGCATATGTGCTAAATAGGTTATTTTCGTTGGAATACACAAGGGAGCTACCAGTGGTTGGGACACCACAACAAAATGGGTCTACACTACCATTACTAAATAATTGGTTAACGCAGGAAGAAATCCAAAAGATATTGGAGAAAATAAATGTTAATAAAGCCCCAGGTCCTGATGGAAAACCTCCAAGGGTATTGAGGGAGCTGGATTCTGTAATAGCCAAACCATTATATCTAATATTTCAAGACTCACTCACCACAGTGTCTCTACCAGATGACTGGAGAAGAGCAGAGGTGATACCTATATTTAAGAAGGGAGCAAGAGCAAATCCGGTGAATTATAGACCAGTGAGCCTTACATCTGTAGTTGGGAAGCTTTTAGAAGAGTTAATAAGGGACAGAATACAAGAATATATCTATTTGAACAAGATCATAGGTAGCAGTCAAAACGAATTTATGAAGGATAGGTCATGTTAGACCAGTTTCTATGAGGAGGTTAGTAGGAACTTGGATCAGGGCAACTCAGTGGATGTAGTCTTTTTGGATTTTGCAAAGGCTTTTGATACAGTGCCTCATGGGAGACTTTTGAGCAAACTAAGGGATACAGGAATTGCAGTAAATATCTGCTCATGGATCGAGAGCTGGCTAAAAGATAGGAAGCAAAGGTTTGTTGTAAATGGAACATACTCCGATTGGACTAATGTGGTAAGTGGGGTTCCTCAAGGTTCAGTATTAGGTCCTCTCCTTTTTAACATATTTATTAATGATGTAGAAGTAGGACTCGAAAGTAGTGTCTCCATTTTTGCTGATGACACTAAGTTGTGCAAGGTAATTAAATCAGATAATGATGTACTTTCCCTACAAAGGGATTTGCATAAATTAGAAAACTGGGCGGCTAAATGGCAGATGAGATTTAATACAAATAAATGTAAGGTTATGCATTTGGGAAGGAAAAATAGCCATGCAATTTATAATTTTAATGGAGCAAATCTAGGGGTATCAGATATTGAAAGGGATTTGGGAGATCTAGTGGACAACCACCTATGTAGCATTGCTCAATGCCAAGCAGCAGCTGCAAAGGCAAGTCAAATATTAGCATGTATTAAGAAGAGTATAGAAGCAAGGGAAGCAAATATAATTCTGCCTCTATACAAATCCCTAGTACGCCTCCATTTGGAATATGGAGTACAATTTTGGGCACCACTTCATAAAAAGGACATTTTAGAGCTGGGAAAAGTAGAGAAGGGCAACAAGACTAATAAGGGGAATGAATAGGGCTAAGTTATGAAGAAAGACTAACCGAATTAAACTTATTTTCGCTAGAAAAATGGCGTCTACGAGGGGATATGATTACCTTTTTTAAATACATCCAGGGTCAATATAATGCTTTGTCAAGTGAACTTTTTGTAGCAAGAGATTTTCAACTGACAAGAGGACATCCTTTGAGGTTAGAGGAAAAAAGATTTCACCTTAAACAAAGAAAAGGGTTCTTCACAGTTACGGTGGTTAATCTGTGGAATTCTCTACCAAAGGAGGTGGTGACAGCAAATTCGATAGATAACTTCAAAAAGGGGTTAGATATATTTTTGAATAAAGAGGGAACTCTAAGGTTATCCTATATAACTAGCGAAGGAATATTGATCCAGGGAGAAAATTGATCACTTTCTGGGGTCAGGAAGGAATTTTGTTTTTTTTCCTCTTATGAGACAATTGGCAAAGTTTCAATGGGTTTTTTTTTCTGTTTGCCTTGCTCTGGATCAATTAACAATTAATAACAAATAGTCCACATATTAGAAAGATCAATAGAGATCTAAAAAGGTTGAACTTGATGGACTAACTCTTTATTCATCCTCAAATACTATACTATTAATAATTATTTAACAACTAATTAATTAATAACTAATCCGCATATTGCAGATCAGAGGAGATCTTAAAAGGTTGAACTTGATGGACTGAAAGCCTTATTTCAACCTTAATTACTATGTAACTATGTAACTAATATGACATTTAGTTTATGTCAAAAATGTCATGAGCAACCTCATTTGAATATATTGTTAGTGAATATATTGAAGAGGTCTGCTGAGATAGACTACTATCAATTGTGTCTCATTGAGGCCATTCTTAGCAAATCTACCCCAATGTTCTCAGAAATGCACTTTCCAGTTTGGGGAAAAAAAGAAGTGTAAAGGGGAAAGAGGTATCCATTGGGAAAAATGGTATGCAAAGAAAGATTTGGAGGGGAAATGTGAGAGGGAGATGAGTGGGGATTGGATGGTTCTAGATAAGAAAGGAGTCGGGCAGGGGCTAGGGGGTAAACTGGAGGGATAAGAAGAATAGGGGATATAAGAAAATGGTGAGAGATAAAAATGGAAAGAGGTGGGAAAGGTGATAGTATGAGTAAGGAAGACCACATAAACTATGTCTAAACAGAGGTATATCAAAATGTGTCAAGTATACTGTCAGGGAATTGTCCTGAATGCCTGGTATTGAAAAGGTAAACCTTTTACCTTTATGATCATCTATGAATCCACCATATTTTCTGTATGCTATCACTTTATTTTCCCTTTTTGCCTCTCATCCTCTAGAGTAAGTAGATTGCATATGCTAAATTACTTAAGCAACTAGGGAGACCCCTATCGTAATGTATTCGCGTTAATAATGACGTACTACTTTAGGGAGCTCCTAGACTGCGTGCCACGAGGTTTAGACGCCTAGCAATGATGTTATCAACCTGCGTGCACGCTCCTGCGTCTGACCCGATGCACGTTTCTGGATTTTTTCAAGGGTCACCGCCATGTTCGCAAGGCCTCCCTTTATAGCCTTCACATTGCCATGGAAATGGTGTATACTGGGCTAAAAACATTATATCAAAGTAAAATTGAATATTGTGAGTAGAATTGTCTATATAGAGTCAGCATAGATGATTGAAATATTAGCATTGAACTTTAAAATTAAAAACAGAGAAGGCAAAAATATTTTTAATGTTTTAAATGGCTTCTTGATAAAGAGCTACTTTATATTTGGATCTTATAATCTTCACTTCCTATATATTCACATCAACTACTAGGTTATAAAATGTGATCCATTAAATGCTGAAAAGGGCTAAATTATTTATAATATAAAAACTGCTTAAATTACAATAAACAATTTTATTTATTTATTATATCTCATGTATCACTGTACTTTTTTTTATACAGAGGACTATATCAAAGAAAATTTTAGACTCCTACACAATAAAGAATGCTATAATAAATTAAGTCAAGATCCGACTGTAATGTTCATCAATGAAATCAATGAGATTCTTAAGGGTGGTCTTAAAGATAAAATTATTTCAAAACAAGAATTTGAATTTCTAGATTTGATTAATCCTAAAGTTGCTACTTTCTATTCAATTCACCAAAATCCATAAAAATCCCACTAATCCACCAGGCAGGCCTATAGTGTCAGGCATAGGCTGCCTTACTGAAAATCTAAGTAAACTAGCAACTTGCCCGTCAAAAAATGACGGTCAATAAAAATTAAAAGTTGTGAAATTTGTTTGCAACACAAAATGCTGATCCCTTTGTCCTTTTTTTTTTCTAAAAAGAAATACACATTAATTTTTTTAACTTTTTATTTTTTGTAACTTTCAACTTATATTCACAATTTGTTTATTTATTTTCAATAACAATATAATAATGTCTTACTTTTTAATGCATACATATTGTACTTTTTAATGCATGCATATTGTAAAGTCTAACATGAAATTTTGTAACAGGCAACTTGTATATTAAACAATCTTTCAACATTCTTTTAACAATACTAACACTTTTCAATAGATATTTATCACTTAGTAACTGCAGACTATATTAACTTTGAGTAAGTACATTTTTTTCGGAATAACATGTTTTTTTTCATTTGTAACATTTTTCTTAAACTCTTGTTAAACTAAATTAGCATTGAATCCAGAGGAAGGCAAACAATAAAAAACCCCATTCAAACTTTGCCAATTGTATCTTAGAGGGAAAAAAAATTCCTTCCTGACCCCATGAACTGGTGATCGGATTACTCCCTGAATCAATACTTTGTCTTTAATTAATACATTTCCAAATATTCTGAAATGCTTCCACTTTATACTAACAATACATGTTTGACTATACCACATATATATTTAACAAACTGTTTTCAAACTTTAAAATACACATATTTAACATCTGAAACTGTAACATCAAACAATAACATTTAACTCTTGCAAGATACAAAAATGTGAGATAATTTTTTTGTGGGGCCAATCATATGAATCTGAAACTTTTAACCCATTCCAATATGTTTAAGGATGTTTTTTTTTTTTGTTCTGTTTGTCCTTTGTGCAAATGTCACATAGAGTTTCATAAGTGAAATAGTGGTCCCCTATTGAAAGAGTCCCAGAGTACTTACATTTTGTACTGGAAGTAAAACCACTGTTCTCTATGTTTTTTTGTCCATTGTATAGAGTTGGTTCTTGAAATATTGTTTTTGTGCAATCATATTGAGTACCATAAAATGTTGTCATGGAAATGAAACCACTGTGCTCTATGTTTCCAACATCTCATAGTAGTCAATGTTTTTGGTGTAAACGCATCCATCGTCCAATAAATGACCCTGACTTTCGTTTTCTTCAACAGTCACTTTAATTTCGTTTGGATTGGTGCACCTTGAAAAAGCAACATAGAGTTGTCCATGTGCAAAAACTGGTTCCTTTAAAAAAATACCAACATACTTAAAAGTTTGGCCTTGTGATTTATTGATGGTCATGGCAAATGCCATGATAACTGGAAATTGTCTCCTTTGAAGGACAAAAGGCAAACCACTCTCACTTGGAGCTAAATCAATTCCTGGTATAAAAACTCGTTCACCTCTATGGGTCCCAGTTATAATTTCTGCATTTATAAAATGATCTTTTAACTCATACACAATTAATCTGGTGCCATTACAAAGTCTTTTTTTTGGGATTCATATTTCGCAATAACATGACAATTGCACCTTTTTTCAATTGTAAAATATGTGGTGGCATTCCAGATGGTGTTAACGAATTAATAAATTTGATACTAAAATTCGATTCACTCTCTTTATCATCAGCCAGAACCGAATCTGCACTTTTAATAATTCTTTTGTGGTGCATTGATGTATTTTAAAATGTCATTATTTACATTCAAGGCATCGATATTTTTTGATGTTAATATCACTTTGTTTGCAATGTCTGAGTAATCCTCGTTATTAAGAGTGTTTAGAAATATGGCTGATATGAGTGATTCATTGCAAACCATTTCTGATGGAATTTCAATGGTATCATTTGGTACATGCTGTATTTCGGGATGTTTTCCTTCTCTGATTTTAATAAGCCAATCATTGAACTCATTTTAGCCTTCCGATCTCATATTTAATTCTAATTTGAGATGTGTAAATATCTGCCACAGTTTACTGGTCTTGATACATGTTTCAATGATCTCTGTTCTATTTCCGTGTGGCACAACAGGTAATGTTTGCCTAAAATCTCCTCCTAACAGCATCACCTTTCCACCAAATGGCAACTTATTATCCATCACTTCTTTTAAGAATCTGTCAATACATTGCAGTGCATGACATGACATCATTGTTGCCTCGTCTATGCTAATTAGTTTAGTTAGTAAAATGTTTTTTGCTTGTATGGAATTGAGTCGAATATCTGACACTGATGTTTCCAAAATGGGAACTGGCAGCTTAAATCCACTATGCACAGTTCTACCACCATCTAACAAAAGTGCAGCAATTCCGGTTGTTGCAAATGGCATAGCTATCTGACCGTGTGATCGAATATAAGTCCTCAAACAATTGTAGAGATAAGTTTTTCCGGATCCACCTGGGCCATCTAGATAGAAATACCGGTCTTTGACCATTTCATCATCTGTAGCATTTGTTATGGCATGAAATGCTTCTGTTTAGTATTTAAAGTTGCCAGTTTTTCTTGGGTTTTTTGTTTTTGTAGCTCAGTGTCATAATCATCAAAATTGATGTCATCTATAAGTCCTGGATCTGGTAAATTAAAACTTGCACAATTTAATCCATGAGCCAACAATATTTCTTGTATTTCCATCAATGTTTTTAACAGAGCTATTGGTTCTCTGTAACGTTTCAAGAAGTCTTCTGACATGTTTCATTTAAATTTTTCCCACAAAGTGAAAGCATCAGATACATTGCAAAATATGCATATGAATGCAAATTGTTGTCTCATTTGCTTTGGCATTTGACATAGTGCTGCTTCTTCAAGACACCTCTCCCATTCTGTATCATCAGCTATGAAATGTTGATGTCTTGCAGCTAATAGAAATGTATCATAAACTATGTCATTCACTGTACGTAAATGCTCAAAACTCTGTGCACCGGGAACATGTAGCAGAAGTAATCTTAAGCAGAAACGTTCAATGTCCCTTGGACTGATGGTATAATTGCGTGGTATAATTTTTTGTGCATCTCTTCTTCGTTCTTGCCATCGACCATTTACATGGTATCTCTATGTATAAAAATTGTCTGGCCTGCGTATCCTGACAGTTTAATTTAAACCAAGAAGTAAGTGTGGTATCTCTGTCTTCACTTTGACATAATGCAAGTCTTTCATTTCCTGCAGTAAAGCAAACCAACTGACTTTGAGGCAAATGTACAGCTAAACGATAGATAGCATGTGACCGATCATGCATCTCAAATTTCAAAAGGCGCCACATTGCTTCAGGAGCACTCACATAGAGAGCATCTAAATAATTTGATAGTTCATCGTGTAAAATTGGATTTTCGTTTTCATTTGCAGCACCTTGTACAACAACAGTAGCTACGTCATATCCTTTGTATATATATTTATACACATACTTAATTGATTTAATTGAAGCGCAAGCTTCCACATTGATGTGTGCATTGTACTTGATAAGCAAATGTGGATTGTATGGAACGACAAATCTATTATCAACCTTTTGGCCACGGATAATAGCTATTTCTCCTTGTGTTCTTTTATACAAAGGATATCCATCACAATTTGCATAAGTTTGCATTTGAAATTGTTTCGGAAATTCTTTTGTACATTTTTTATTTTCCATACATGGTGAATTAGGATTCATCTCTCCACATGGGCCATGAATCATTCTATGTGTAACAATCTCCCAAAGTTTTTTATATTTTTCTTGGTCTGGCAATTATGCAGAAATTACTGAATCCACTCTCACTGCAGTGTTCAACTTATCTTTTTCCTGCAGTATTAAAAGTATGTGAGCATGTGGCAGTCCTCTTTTTTGAAATTCAATGGTGTAAACAAATGCCATACATTGTCCAAATAATTTTGCTTTAGTGATATCATGTATTAATGAATTGAGTTTGATTTTGAATACTCTTGCCACTAAATCTGGTCGGTCAGAAGTAGTTTGTCCCAGATACAAATTTTCCTTGATCTCTGGCCATTGTGGATTACATGTGAATGTAATAAATAAATCTGGTTTTCCAAATTTTGTGACAATAGCCATGGCATCATTATACCTTTCTTGCAGATTGCGAGGAGATCCTTGGAAAGTGGATGGCAAAATAATTGCTCTTCCAGCTGGAATGTTTCTGTTGGAAGCTAATTCGGCCACATAATCCTTTAATCCACAATACTGTTCAACTCGTAATTTATTTTGTTGAAATTTAATGAAATTTAGATTATTGGCTTCAACTTGTAGATATGAATCAATAATCCATTGTTGAGTGAGTTTGCCTCCATGTAAAATTGGATTAAAGCAGTCATGGATAGCAGTTTGTGCAACTTTATATTCAAGCATGGAAATATTAGATCTAATCCGAAGTTTAGTATTGGGATAACTTTCCAATTTTAATTTTGGTTCCCATCCAGGTTCCCCATTTGGAAAGAAAATGGGATATGTCATTGGATCTAAATTACAGCTTAATATATTGATGTTGATAAATGGTTGTTCTTCATTGAGTGGATATATTCTGATATCCCGCTGAAAAGGTGGTTCACCATCCTCATTTTTAAACACCATGGCAACCTCATTTACTGTAGGTAAATTATATCTTCTTTGATCAGTGTTGCGATCTCTTTTTAACACCATATTTACTCTTGGTGTAGGCAATTGATGTCTTTCAGCATGTTCCTGATGTTCTTTTTCCAGCTGTGCTAATTGTTTGTATGCTTGACTATATGGTTTTTTTTGCATAATCTTATCCAGCTGTTCAAAGACTATGCGCAAACACTGTCTATTTTCTGGAAGTGTCATTCTTTGTTCCACAGCTTCCATCGTATCCAAGACATATAACTGTGCAAATTTCCTTTGCTCTCCTTCTTGTGGGTGTAAATGTGAAGTTCGGTGGTATATTTGACCTTGAACTCTGAAACAGTAAGGACCATGTCCTGGTACATTTTCTGCTAATGTTGCACCCATTGAAGCAAATGAAATTGCACTGTTATAAGACCTGATGTTTTGTTTGAAATTATTATAATTTGGAAATGTTGGATCACTCATAATACATTCTAAATAATATGGAAATGGATGTCTTAGTGGAAGTTTGACCTTTCCTTTCTGACAGCAATTAATGAAATTTCCGTCAGTAGGTCTTTCCTTTATGAAATGATAGGCCCCACAAAACTGACAAAGCACATTAAGTAACCCACAATCATGAGTATCTACTTGTCCTGCAGTATTAAACACATTGTCATGCATTTTTTGAACATAGATATCAGACCCACTTTCTATATGTACATTGTTGTCATGTGTGTCTACATTTAAGTCATTCTGCACAATAGAATCATTAGACACTGGTTCACATAGATGTTTTTGTTTACTTTTACGTTTTTTGCAAGGACCAACAGACTCACTTTTGGCTTTCTTAGTCATCTTTCTTTTATTTAAAAGTCTCTGTTGATCTTCTTCTCTCAAGCGTTGTGAAGTTTCCGGTGTCTGAGCATCTCTCCACCTTTGCTTCCTTTCCCTTGCCAATCTTCTTTTGCGTTCCATTTTGTCTTCTCCATTATCCGCCATTTTAATCTGTAATTGTAAATAGAGATATAATTTTATAAATACTTTTTGGACTGTTACATTAAAGTTGATGAATAAACGTTGTACTTTTTTTCAATGAAATAAATGAAACCATTTTTGAAAGTATTTTATTGACATATATTAAATAGGAAATAACTGGACATATATATATTTATATCAATTATTAATCCTTCACTTCAATTCCTTCTTGATTGACTTCACTGCATACATTGAATGTTTTTTTTTTGGCAAGTGTTCTAAGCTTCTTCTTTTTGTTAAATATTCGTATTACTTCGTATTGTCTATTCAGCTTTACATAAGTGCTTGTTAAAATTTCTTAATATAGGCTTTTTTGATGCATCAGTACAAAATTAAATGTTATACCTGTGAAGATGATCTTGACGTTGTTCAAAGGCTGCAAACGTCACGCTGTGTGTTTAATCACTTTCAGATTGCAATAAACTGTAAAATAAATTTGAGAATCTTTGTAATATTTGGCTTCATCCATATCATTAAATGAACATCAATCAAGAGACATATATTTGTATACATTAAAAACCTGAAAGCATATTCTTTCATACGTTGCTCTAGTAATATAATTAAAATTCTATACCTGTCCAAATTATCTTCCTGATGTTCAATGGTTCCAAGCGTCACTTTCTGTGTTCATTCAGGTCCCGCTCAACTGCAATTATAGCAAATTGTAAAATTAATGTATAATATATTGCTTCATCCGTATCAATCAATCAGGCTTTACCTATACATTTTTGCATAGATTAAAAACCTAAAATAAATATATCAATCAATCAGCATGAACACAGCTATGTTAGCATAGATCAAAAACATACAATCCATAATCCTGTTAGTCTTTAAATCAGAGTCAATTAATGTCTATTAATCTTCAAGAAATGTCTGACTAAATATAATGTCAAGATGTAAGCATGAGTATATTCCCTTTTTTGGGTGGGGGGGGTATTTAGAAATGAGTCTGTAATTTCTCACTAAATCTAACATCAAGACGTAAGCATGAGTATATTTTTTTTTTTGGGGGGTGGTTATTTTATAGTAAATCTCTAAGAAGTGAATTATTAAAATAATGTACATTATTAATTAATGAATCAATGTGTTTCTTGTTTTCTGCACATTCTTAAACGTTAAGCTTTTTTGATATTACTGATTAGTAATGATTAATTAAAAAAAGTACATTATGAATGTTATTTACAATTCTTTCACACAGGTAAGCACAATATATAACCAATTAATTATTAATTTAATGTACATTATTAATTAATGAATAAATGTGTTTCTTTTTTATGGACATTCTTAAACGTTAAGTCACTTTGATATTAATGATTAATTAATTAATTATTTAATGTGCAATATGAATATTATTGACAATTGTTTCCGACAGTTAATCAAAATATAATTTTTCTATTAATTAAATTCCCTTTACTGTTTAAATTTCTTTATTAAGTAACTAATAATATAATAATTAATTAATGATACTTAATGATATGTACCTTTTGTAATGTAATCTTGCTGAATCAGTATCCTGAAGATCTATCAATGTCTTGCGATTTTCGGGCATCAGAAAATGTCCAGTCAGACTGTCATCACCTGAGGAGAATTTGTCAGTTATGTGTCAAGTGTGGCCTATATATAGGCTTTGTGCGCAAGCCAAATGCATTGTTTTCGGCGGATAATACGCTGTTCCGCGAGACAAATGCATTGTTTTCGGCGGGAAATACGCTGTTCCGCGAGACCAATGCGTTGTTTTAGGTGGGAAATCGTAGGCGGCGCGAGACAAAGGCGGGAAATCTGTGTTAATCCGGAAATGTGTGGTATGCGTCTTATCGGATTATCCGTAAGTGTTTTCCGTGGATAGAGTGCTGTCGCCTCGTTTTCGTTTTGTTCGGCCGACATTTTTTCTCTCGCTTAGCATTTTTTTTAGTGTGTAAACTTTTATTTTGAGTTAAATGAAGGAGTAAGTAGTTTTTTTGAGTTCCTGGATGCTTTCTCTTGCTGTAGGTAATCTTTTTATTAATGTGTTCTGTGTATTTAGTGTGTTTTATCTTTTTTCCTGTCCGCGGGTTGCGTCCGTTGTTTGCGATGTCGTAATGTGTGTTATGCGCCTTCGCGGATTATCCATAAGTGTTTTTCGTGTTGAGAGTGCTGTAGCCTCGTTTTCGTTTTGTTCGGCCGCCATTTTTTCTCTCGCTTAGCGTTTTTTTTAGTGTCTAAATTTTTTTATTTTGAGGTAAATGAAGGTGTAACTTGCTTTTTTGAGGTCGCGGATGCTCCCTCTTGCTGTCGGTAAGGTTTTTATATATGTGCTGTGTGTATTTATTGTGTTTGGCTTTTTTTTCATGTTCGCGGGTTGCGGCGCTCATTGCCAAAGTGCTACGGTTTAACGGCTCGCCTCGCTATGCGAGGCTCACCGGGCAATGTGCGCCTGTGGCGCTCATCGCTAAGCCCGCCAAATCGTACGGACCACGCAAACAGTGTGATGACGACTCGTAGCAGGACAATTATAATATGTGATATATAGAGTCCATTTTAAGAGAACATGTTGTTATGTTAAAGATACAAAAGATGTACTTAAGAAACTGAATGGTTTAAATATAAACCAACAATCTTTGCTAGTATCTCTAGATGTAGAGTCCCTCTATACTAACATTCGCCATCAGAGAGGACTACATGCAGTAAAATACTTTTTACAAAAAAAAGGCAATGCATTCAGTAAACACAATGACTTCATGATGAAATCATTGGAATTTCTGCTAACACACAATTATTTTGTATTTTTACAATCTTTTTATCATCAAATCCAAGGCACAGCAATGGGTACGGCCTGTGCACCCACATATGCGTATCTATACTTAGGTTGGTGGGAGGAACAAATTGTCTATTACGAAGACATGGATAGTTACACTCAACATGTGGAACTATGGATTCGCTACATAGATGACATAATGATATTGTGGAATGGTACAAAGGAACATCTTCAGAAATTCATAAAAACTTTAAATAACAACGATATGGGTCTGTATTTAACTTCAGACATGAATGAACAAACAATTACTTTCTTAGACCTCAGAATCACTAAACAAAAAGATGTCACAGTAAAAACTAATACATATAGAAAACCCACAGCTACAAATAATTTACTATATGCAGAAAGTAGCCATCCAAAAAGTTTGATCTCAGGAATTCCTGTGGGTTGATATCTGAGGATTAAGAGAAACTGTTCTGAGGAACAAGATTTTGAAAAAGAGGCTAAAGAGTTACAATTTCGATTTGAACAACGTGGTTATAAAAAAAAGGTACTACGGTACATGTCAATAATAAACACAATGGAGACATTAAGAAATTATCCTTTATGGCAATTGACCATGTACAAAAGACCACCAGAAGAGGGAATCTGGACAAAGAACTCTTGAAAAAAGAAGCCACATGGATCTATGCATTAAGCACTAAAAAACCTTTAGGCCTCAATGAAGGTTTTACATTTACTCCATTTATTTAAAATCCTGTATATTTCTCATCTATATTTTTGTAAATGATAATGTTCTAAAGTCTAGTTAAAAACATTGATTTCTATACTTATAATGCTAAGGGCTAAAATATCTACGTATATTATATTAAAGAAGGTATACATATATTTATGCTTTAATAATTGTTCAAAAAGGATGAGATTTTAAATTGTAACCTTTATTACATAGAGATTTATGGCTCTATATATGTTAACAAATAGCCATCTAAAGGATATGTATTAGGCTATTTGGTACATGGCCAAATCAATGTACCACTGTATAAATAAGAATTCTGCAATGTTGACTTTGCATTTTCTCCACAATATTTTGAATGTGCAACAATCTTTTACTAATCACTATTATGATAGATGTAAAGAACAATACATATGTTAAAAAAAAGTACAGTGATACATGAGATATAATAAATAAATAAAATTGTTTATTGTAATTTAAGCAGTTTTTATATTATACATAATGTAGCCCTTTTGAGCATTTAATGGATCACATTTTATAACCTAGTAGTTGATGTGAATATATAGGAAGTGAAGATTATAAGATCCAAATATAAAGTAGCTCTTTATCAAGAAGCCATTTAAAACATTAAAAATATTTTTGCCTTCTCTGTTTTTAATTTTAAATTTCAATGCTAATATTTCAATCATCTATGCTGACTCTATATAGACAATTCTACTTACAATATTTAATTTTACTTTGATATAATGTTTTTAGCCCAGTATACACCGTTTCCAGGGCAATGTGAAGGCTATAAAGGGAGGCCTTGAGAACATGGCGGTGACCCTTGAAAAAATCCAGAAACGTGCGTCGGGTCAGACGCAGGAGCGTGCAAGCAAGTTGATGACGTAATTGCTAGGCGTCTAAACCTCGTGGCAGGCAGTGTAGGAGCTCCCTAAACTAGTAAGTACTTCACTACTAACGCGAATACATTACGATAGGAGTCTCCCTAGTCCCTTTAGCAATTTAGCATATGCACTTTATATATTTAAAGCCTCGGAATAGATATATAAAAATTGAGCTTTTAGCCGAATATCACAATAACAAATAATACTGAAGAAAGTAATAAATATAATATTAAGTTTATGCGATTGCACTAGTCACTTTATGGCTGCCTAAACAGCCCCATATATTAGGGAAAATTTTAGGATACATTTAATAAGTGGCACAGTATTATTCACCCCAGACATAGGGGAATCCACATCCTTGTACTAGATGTATATTAATTTTCACCAATTAACTTTAGCACTTTAATAGAACCTATATGGTTCTATATTACTAACCATTAACACTTTATGCACTTTAAGCACTTATTGATTTAGCACCTTTATAACATTTCTATAGTGATATATTTAAGTACCTGGTATTTATTCCTTTTTAATATCTGGATCTATTATATGATATTTATTATATTACATTAAAGCGACTTATATTTACACTTCCTGCTTCTGCATTTTTTATAAATATTTTAATTAGTGCACAACAATAGGGAATCCTGTTGTATCTCTTGCTGTATATGATTATATTTATCCCTAGCAGCAACCTATGAGTTCATTCTACTTGCCTAACCTTGAGCTACCTTTTGCTCTAATTTTTGATTATTACTTCATTTTAAGTATGTTTTAATATTTTTAATGTTGTAAAATAAAAGTTATATTTTAATTAATTGGTCTGACTCTAGATTTGATTTCCTTTGCCAGCTTTTGTAGATATTTCAAGATGACTAATATGGGTCTTTTTCTCTGTCTCTTTTTTGTAAAAAAAAAAAACTTCTAAAGAGTTCCTTCCTAATGTATACCCCTGGGAGCTCATGCATACAGTGTTTGTATAGTACCACATGTGCTTGCCAATGATATACTGAATTGAGACAGTCTATCACTAGATTATGTCCTTTTTTTCTCTAAAATATGTTAGCTCATGAACATTGTTATATTATATAAAATGCACTCATCTAGTATAGGCATATTAAGGGTTCTGCCAGAAATGTAAAATATGCGTATGTAGGTGAGGCCTTTGATTCACACCTTCCCTGTTTAAGACCCTAGGTGTTACCTAGAGTATTATTCTGTGTTTACTATGTCTACAGGATTACCTAATATATCAGCTTTATCTGACTTGTTTGTTTTTTAACCATTTATTTTAAAACACACATTTGTATAATGAATAAGATTAGCAATTTACATTAGTTTTACTGACATTCCATAAATCACTTAACTGTTGTATACATAACATACAATAGGAGATATCACCTTCATTGTATGCCAGCTGGATAAACTATAAATTGTTCTAATTCAATACAGGAATTTCATTCAAATTAAATACTGGAATTTCACTCAATTGACCAGCACATTCAGTTAGTTTCACTTAAGATTTATCAACCATTATACAGCTGTATATCCATGTAATTGGTGAGACGTGTAGCCTAAAAATGCAAATCTAGTGAAGGATGTATGTATATATATGATGACTAGAATATTAATAATACTATTTGTTTTATTAGATTTTTAAGATGTATAGATAATATACTAGAAAAAGCAGACATCCTAATATTACAAAATAATTACACAAATACTATTGTTCAAATGTGACCTATAAGATATGTAGTCATTAGGAGCCCTAAGCTTTGGATGGGATGCAATGAATGGGGTAATCGCCACCACAGCCCTTCAATGCCAGTTGAAGCCATTGTGATAGCTTCATGAATCTACCCCATCTTTTTGGATGCCTATATAAAACATACACTTTTTATACATGACAAATTATGATAAACCCCTAATGTGAGTACTTTTTTAATAATGTTTAAATGTATAGAAAAATGTAAGGACCGCTGTTCTTTGGGAAACAAGTCATATGCAGGGAATGTTTCAAACTAAAAACATGAGCTGCTATGTAAGCTGTTAGCAATGAAAAGTAGCAGTCTTTCCTTATAACTGAATAGAGATTTGATTAAATTTACGGTTCCTTCCAGGTTCTTAGACCTGTTAAGAACAAAACAAAATATCTACTTGTGTTTTAAATGGTCATGTAAGAGAAAAATAAATAAAAAATCAATAAGAAGCTAGAAATGCACAATATAAATCTTACAGAATCTTAAGTTATATACAAATACCCATCTTTATAGCATCATATAGAAGTACTTTCAAATGACAAGGTAGCTATTAACCAGCGACAGTAACAATAGTAGTGGTGTCAATGTTAGCACTATCAATAGCACAATTAATTTTATCTCAATTTTTCAAATTCGTATAATATATATATTAAAAAATATAACCACAATGACCAAATGTTATTATTTTATTATTATTAAATTAGTCTTTAGTCCCTTTTCAGTTACCACTGTTACATTTATTGAGTTTTGGATTTCTAAACGTAAAGAAACATCTATGCTTTTTTTTTTACATATGGCAAGATTTGAGCAATTCATTTTTGGCGATACACAATTAGGCATTACAGAAAGAAACCTTGTAGTTTCAAGATATGGGTATCCTCAATACGTTGGCAACATGGTAATTATAATCAATAAAGAACATAAACATATTTTCAATAGTGGGGTTAAACCTCCACAATTCCTTTGTATTGTGGAAATATTTAACATACTGTAAAATGTCACATTCAGACTTGAATAAAATGTGCTCTTTAGAAGAACACATTATTTAAAATATCCTCCACTTGTGAGGTGAGATCTATCCAGAATAGTAGGGAATATATTTCTCAAAGCCTTGATAGTCTTTAGAGAAATATGAAACTATGAACATCTCCATCAAAAACTTTAAAAAATTTGGATTTTAAATATATAATTGTAGACAAATGTGTATATATATATATATATATATATCTATATATATATATATATATATATATATATATATATATATATATATATATATCAATGAATGTATTGCTCTAGAGGAACGTTCAGAAGAGGTTTTGTCAAGTGACTATAAATAAATTACCTATGTTTGCTTAGCCAATCGTGTATTCAAAATAATGTTCTTTATTTATTTTTAGGCACATCAATAGGTCAGTACTTGGAGACAGGTGGCAAGATTAAAATGACCAATAAGTAAACCTGAATTAACAATGGTATATTCTCAAACCTGGGCCTATTGGCGTGTCTCAAGGATTAATGTAGGAAATAATTACTGGCTTTACTTGTTGGTGAAGCTAATTAATCTTCTAGTGTATTTGTATTGCAAAGATGTTGAATTCTTGATTTTAATGGCCCCATGTAGTTCATTATGTATCATTCTCTGTGCTGAAGCATAAGTGACTCTGTACTTATGTCTTTTCTTTTGCGTTGTTTAGTTGTTTTTCAACTCTCTGTGACCTCATAGCCCGTAACACACCAGAACATCTTTATGTCCATGGTCATACTGAACCATTTGGTATTAATGGCAGAGATACTGGAGTGGGCTGCCAGTTCCTTCTCCAGTGGACCACAGCATACAGCTCCTGGTATTCCTAGATAGTCTCCCATCCAAGTACTGACCAGGCCTAACCCTGCTCGGCTTCAGAATGGTGTGACCTCTTGGTTCCCTGACTTGGAATCAAACCCAGAATGTCTGTACTTAAACAGAGGTAGCCTGAGTTCCTGGACATACACATAAATATATTTTTTATTGAAAAACGGTAAAATTAAATTAGTCAAAAACTAGTTAAACAAAAGCCTGACAATCTAAAAGTTAAATATACTTCATTATAATTTCTCAATACAACTATACCACAATTTTTATTCAACTGCATTTGTGCTAGATTTTAATATTTAATTAAATTGACTAAGTGTTTGTTTTCATATTTAAACACTCTTTTATTAACAAGTTCTTAAAAGCCATGTATTTACTCACTGAAACCTTCCGAATCTTTCCTACAAAGGTCTACCCCCTATAGTCCATGCATACAATCAGCCTCATTCAATTCGGGGCCGTAACTCTATCGCATGGATTTTCTGCAATTGAGTTGCTGGCTCCAGTAGGTCTACTTTTACTCTGCTATTCAACTAGCCTGGCCTGAAAGTAAGGCGCTGGTCACGAGATCGGAAACCATGCTCTCGGCAGTAGTATTTGCAGGCTTGAACATGATCTTGGACACAAGCCTGTAACTCATGGTTCAAGCCCGTAAGATCGGAGCACTTTAAATGCAAATATAAATCCAATCCAGCACTGTAAATGATTGGGAACACAATGGGTGACATTAGAATTAAAAGCACAACATTCTCAAGCTTGCACATGGCCAAAATATAATACTTTATTTCATGTTTAATTTCCGTCCAATGTCCTACGGGCTTGAATGACCTCCAAGCCCGTAACTCGTTATTCAAGCCCGTAGGACTTAGAAAAAAAATGAAGGTTGTATTCCCAAGTCCTACGGTCTTGGAGGTTGAAGCCCGTAGGATTTCGAACTGAAAACATAAAGTAAAGTATTGTATTTTGCCGATGTGTGAGCTTGAGAATGTTGTGCTTTTAATTCTAATGTCACCCATTGTCTTCCCCATCATTTACAGTGCTGGATTGATTTCATATTTGCATTTAAAGTGCTCCGATTTGTAAGTAAGCCCTTGGCAAGACCTCCTTGGTCTCAGTAACCTGTGGTTCGATTTTGGCAATTTGTGGGCTTGACGGAGTGATTCGCGAGGGAATATCATAGCAATTGAATAGCAATTTGTGATTTTAGCTCCCGCAAATCTCGCGGGCGAGAAATATCAAAGGCTTGGAGGGAAGTAACTTGCGATTTCAAGAATCGCAATGGATCGTGGCTTTCATCAAGTAACCCGAACGGTGCCGCAAACGGAAGGCAATTGGATAGCAAAGTAGCTTGTGACCTCCATTTGCAAGACGGATCTCAAAATCTCAGCAATTGAATGAGGCTGAATGTTTCTATAGTAGTAGCTGTAATAGCCATTCACAGACTGTATCTCAGCAGCATGTTACTAAATTGCTGCTGAAACACAGTATTTAATTGGCTAATAAAGCTAGTACTAGAGAATCATTATATGCATGAGCTACAGGCAGTGGATATTTACAGGGACTGTTTGGAAGGTTTCTGTGAGTAAAAAAAAAAAAGCTTTTAAGTACACAATAAAATTATGTTTAAATATGTAAATTCACATATAGGTAGCTTATTATAATATTAAAAACAGGGAACCTTCCATGTCCCTTTAACAAGACCATACAAAACCCCTACAAAACAGGAAACATTCATTAAATAAAATTAAATTAAATTCCATTGCTATCACTGACACTTAGAATTTTGAGCTGCATAAGCTGATTGGCTCAAATAATTAGTGTGCCTAATAATCATACATATTAATTGAATGTATTGACAGTATATAAAGCTTCAACACTATCTGTGGAATTTTGCTAATAGTGGTATATGATATGGTCATCGGAATTAGTCATAGAATAATTTGTCAACACAAAAGACATATAACTAGAGGTAAGAAAATGCAGTTTTACCGTACAAACAAAATCTCAACTAAAACTGCACAAGCTAAACTGCAAGTGGTTTATCGCTCCATACGCACACTCTCTGAACGTTATATCTCATTACTTCATTTGCAAAGAAACCTCAGAGATTACAATATTCCTATGTGATTTTACAATTTTGCACGTCCAGTCAAAGTACGTAACTTATACAGCCCATAGCAATGAATAGAAATTGAAGATCAATTTTGTTTTATGGCTTTCAAAAGTGATCCTGAGTATAAAAATGTCTGCATAACTAGAAAGCAAAACAAGTCATACATGTTCCTTCTGAAAACAGGAAAGTCACAATGTCTCCTTAACAGTGTGTTGTATGTAAACTACTAGGGGCCTCATTCAATTGTGATTTGGCCAATGGAATAGGGCTCTATATAAGCACAGAACATATTTTTTTACAGAAGTTTTTAATTAGTGAAGACCTTGCTTTTGGATAGAAGTTAACTAACTAAAAGCTTCTGCAAAAAAATATGCTCTGGCCCTCTTTCAAATGCTTTTTGGCCAATTGAATAGGGCTCTAAATAAGCACATAATATTTTTTTAAAGAAGTTTTTAGTTAATAAACATTTATCCAAAAGCAAGGTTTTCACTAACTAAAAACTTCTTTAAAACAAATATGCTATGTGCTTATATAGAGCCCTATTCAATTGGCCGAATCACAATTGAATGAGGGCCTCTGTGTTTAGATAGAGCCCTATTCCATTGGCCAAATCACAATTGAATGAGGCCCAAGGTATGATAACCACCACAGTTTTCATTAAATAATTTCTCTGTTTCCTGCAATGCAGCTATTCATCATTGGGATCTGAATTCTTGTAGGATGCCAGACATGTAATTATAGCTAATTTTATCATCCACAACTTGCTGCAACATCAGTAAAAAAATGGGAATATATATATTACTCTTTTATATATGTCGTACGCCATATGCTTATATATAAATAATATCTGCAAGGGTGACATGTTTATAACTTGCTGAGTTCCCTTAAACAAGGACTCACAAGGCTTATAACAAATATAATTAAATAATAAAAAATATTTACTAACTTTTTTGTGCATCCTGGCCAAATAACTACCCCAATGTTTTCAACAATGAACTCTCCAGTTTGGTAAACCCAACAGTATCTCATTTCAGTCTACACAGAGTCAGAATACCTTTTCCCCCTATGTTAGTTTGCTGATTCTTCATTTTGCATCTACTGAGACATTGATAGTATCTATGGGTAAGTAGCCAGGGCATTTCATAACCAGCTATAGATTGCTAGCTCATGTCCTTGTAGAAATTATCAGGTGAGCTACATTTCCCTGGTTTAATGCCCAGAATCCCCAATAATTAAAGCATTATATTAAGAAAAATATGGTCCCTATTCTATTGTCTAAATCGTAAATTTATACACATTTAAACACACTCTTAATATTGCCACATATTCTATTAGCTACTCGCAATCCGATTATGAGTTCCCTGCCCAAAATCACTGCGGGCCAAAAAGGCAAATGTGGCCTTACAACTCCATCGGTTTTAGCACAGCTTGAATATTATGGGCGCTTATTAGTTAAAGTTACGCTTGCTCGCAAATTAAGTCTAGCCCGCAACGGAAAAAAGTTTCAGTCAGAAATATTATGAGTGCTAAATAGAGTTTCAAACACTTATTAGAGCTTGTAGCAGCAATTAAACACACACTACTGTACTTTAAAAGCACGGGAAAGCATGGAAACACATTAGAATTAATTGCACTACAGTCTCAAACCACACAAATATGCAATTTAAAAATATTAGTTTTAAATGTTATTTCTGAGTAATATCGATCCTGGGGCTAAAGGGCTTCATACATATCATGAAACCCACATGTACTAGAACAGATGCTCTAATGAATTTTATAGAGTGCTACATTGCTTCATTGCAAGCCAGATCAGCAGATTTTACAAATTGCCTTTCATTACTTTGTAGCCTCTGATTGCGTATTACGTTTAACTTCCATGTTTTACTGACATCATGGTGACGGGTCGATTTACTATTGACTATGTCTAAGAAGTAAATTACGGGCTTGCTTAAATATTGTCAGATCATATGATCACACCCCCTTAAATCACAAAAGACAGGTAAATTGCAATGTAAACATTTAGAGAAAAAACACCTGGAGCCAAAATCACATGTTAGAGTCACTTAAGGGCTTCTAATAGAATAGGGCTCTATCACCCCAATTAAATTTGAAGTCAACGTGAAGCTTGCAACGGCTGCTTGAAATTTAGCTTACGTGCTATTAAATTAAAATGGGCTGCGAGCTACAGGCTTGAGGTGCAAATCATAGCTTGTTCGTAGAATGTTGGATTTGCGGCCTTGTGGACGATCAATTAGTGTAGACCACAGGTTTAGATGGAGCCAATGGAAAAAGATATTGTTAGCGTTACGTCACTGAAAAAGGGAAGGATACATTTCAAAGTCCTACTGGCTTCAATTACAAGTTGTGATCGGACCCACATTTCACAATAATGCAATATTAATAAAGCCGTAAATATGATATTCTATTACATGCGAGTTACAGTATATGTCCTAACACATTGATTACCGGGATCGATATAACACGGAAATTAAACATGAAATAAAGTATTTTTGGGGGCCAATTTGCAAGCTTGAGAATGTTGTGCTATTAATTCTAAGACCTAACATCACTTTCCCTTTAATAAAAGTACAGTAATGTGTTTTTATTTGCATTTACGGGGCTACGTTTTGGTCTTTACCACCCTTGCGAATCCTCTCCAGCACACGTTGGGCTTTGCGCTCCATTTGCGTGTTACGGGCTAGCTCGAGGGTGACTTCGTTGCAATTTAATAGCAAGATTGGAATTGTAGCAGTTACGGTCTTGACAGATCAAAGGATTTGCGGGCTGCAAAGTTCTACGTTCACGTCCCATAGGCATTTTTCGGCCTTGCTGTGTACTAACCCACAAGTCGTCTACGGCCTGAGTTACTGGGCTAATTTAATAGCCGTAAGTCCTACTTTCAACGTTACAAGCTACGTTTTAACATGTAGCCTGAATTTAATGAGGCTGTATGTATGTAAGTTAATTTTACTTTTATTTGTTTTGATATTTGTGGATCAATACACAGTTTTACAGATATTTGTGTGCTTATTTTCTGAGCCTGCAGGAATCACTTCATTTATAGTCTGAAAGGCAAATGCAACAGAATATATCAGGTCTTATAGTATAGTCTAATAAAAGTTAGACACACTGTGAAGACACGTTTATGTTGTTTATTGAGTCAGTATGCAGACTAATAAAAAAATTTACATTTCTGAAACATCTTTTATATTTGTTAGTATTGTCCACAATGTAAGTTGTTGGCATTTTTATAATAGATAAATAATTATTGAAAATTATATTACACTAGCGAATTGCCCGTCAAAAAATGACGGCAATGAAATTGTAAGTGAGCTAAGGGTGTTTGGTGTATATATTGTGGCTGATGTAGCGTTGTTCGTTTTCTATGTCGTGCGAGTTTCTCGTAATATTAGTTTTCTATGTCGTGCAAGTTTTTCGGAATATCCGTAGCTGTTTGGTGGGCTTTTTTGGAATATCCGTAGGTGTTTTGTGGTGTTTTGCGTGTTTATGGTAGTGTTTTGCGTGTTTATGGACCTTTAACTTCGTTTTCGTTTTGTTTGGCGGCCATTTTTTCTCTCGCTTAGAGAATTTTTTTGTGTGTAAACTCTTTTATTTTGAGTTAAATGAAGGTGTAACTTTATTTTTTGAGGTCCTGGATGCTCCCTCTTGCTGTAGGTAAGCTTTTTATGTATGTGTTGTGTGTATTTATTGCGTTTTTAATTTTTTCATGTCCGCGGGTTGCGGACGATTTTTGCGAGGTCATAATGTGTGTTTACGTGTCTCGTATGTCTTTTGCAGTGTTTTCTGAGTTTCTTCTTGTGGTGTTTTGCGTGTTTAGAGTGCTGTAGCCTCGTTTTCATTTTGTTCGGCGCCCATTTTTTTCTCGCTTAGAGAATTTATTAGTGTCTAAACTCTTTTCTTTTGAGTTAAATGAAGGTGTAACTTGATTTTTTGAGGTCCTGGATGCTCCCTCTTGCTATAGGTAAGCTTTTTATGTATGTGTTGTGTGTATTTATTGTGTTTTTAATTTTTTCATGTCCGCGGGTTGCGGACGATTTTTGCGAGGTCGTAATGTGTGGTAACGTGTCTCGTATGTTTTTTGCGTTACGGCAAGAAGTTTGCGAGGGTCGCAGTTGCTGGCAAGGAGCGCCTCCGGCGCTCCATGCCAGCAACTGAGGCCCTCGCTTCGCGAGACCGCAAGCGTTAGCAACAACTCGTATGCTCACAACTATATATGTGGTTACTTTTTTTGTCAGTCTGGACGAATTTTGCTGCACACTTGCATTTTACTAAACAATAATTAAAATGTGATAATAATACATTTACTAAAATGAAATTCCACTATAAAGAAAATGTTTCACTTGCAATGCAAAGCTCCACATAAAATGAAAACTTTTTTTTTAATGTAAATTAATTATTTGTCAAATGGATCAAGCGGATCAGCATGACCTTTGACATACAAATGTGCATGGTGTGTTACGCCCCATAAGCTCATAGAAAAAAAAATATGTTCAATTAACTTTACCCAAAGGATCCTCTAGTCTGTAAGAATAATTGATCATGTACTGATTGAACCATACATTACAAGCTCCCTCTAAACGCTAATATTTGTCTTTACCGCAATAATAGAATATCAAAAGATCACAAAAAAATAAGATTACATTTTTTGTTGCAATGATTCATGTTTTATTGCCAATTGCAGGGCTCTTGTGATTTGTGTTCCTTGCATAACCAGCATAAATACTCTCTTATGCATCAAGTTAAAACAAATTAAACAATGTTGACTTGGTTTTAAGTGTTCTGGTTGATAATGTAGAGTAATATTAATAAATTCCATGTAAAGAAACAAGAATTTAGTTGAAGCAATTTCTGAAACAAGAATTTAGTTGAAGCAATTTCTGAAATTAAAGTTAAATTATAAAAGAAGGTTTCTATTTACTTTGCTAAGCATAAAAACCATTACAATCTTTAAGGGGTGGCAGGAAGGGGGAAATGTAACATCTCTACTTGCATAGACAGGAGAAATAGGGTAGAAATAATGAAAGAGGGAGAGAAGGCTAAGCGAGAAGTGAGGAGTAGATACATGAGGAAATGTAGAGGGAGATGGAAGGGAGGAAACCTTATGTAAAGGGGTGTGAGATATGATACTGTTTAACCCTATTTATTGCCCATCAATTCTTGTTCAGGTATTGTTGGGTGGCATATGTCCTTGCACATGTATTGTTGGGCTCCTCCATTTTTATTTCTACACCCTTTCCCTTTACAGTATGTATTTTATTATTTTATTACTGTGTTTTTCTCTTTCTTTTCTCTAATTTACCCTTCTTTCCCACCATTCCTTCCTTACTCTCAAAGTCCTTTCATAGTTTTTGTACCCTGCTTCTTTCCTCTTTAATGGCTTCTTCATTGCTCTGGCTCCATCTATCCTTTCACCCATTGACTTATTCTGCAAAACTGGATTAGATTTACAAATAGATCAAATAAAGCCATGTTGGTATCTCATAGACTAAACACCAGCCCAAGGGTTCTATATAAATATAATAATTCTGTACCTAAATCTTGCGAAATCAGAAAAAAAAACACTAGACTCCATAACATTATCATTTTGATTAGTGAACATCATGATTTCATTATGTATTCAATAAATATCAGATCATCAGTAAGGGGTGTTTTCTATTAAAACATGACTGAACATTTGTGTGTATCTACAAATGCATGGATCCAGATCACAAATGCACTGAAAAGCAACTTACTGCAAGCCCAACTATTCTGTCACAGTTGTTATAGGTATGTGTGACAATATTAGATGCGGTTGTATTCAAGACTTTGTAAGTATTGGAAAGGAAAATCTAATTTGGAATTATTATGAAAATTACATTTCTGTTTCAACTATTATTATTGTGTGCTAAGACACTTTTTGCATTTTATTCATGTGCTCATCCAGAAAACATGTTGTATGTTTATTGTTATTAACGCTAAAATAACTGAATATTTTCGGTATAAATTATGAAATTCAACAACGAAAATATCTTACATATTATATCATGATCATGATAATAGTGAAAAGTTCTATATTAGAGAGCTTTACATCTAATTCCATTTAATTATGCATTCCTATAATGGCCTGCCCCACTTGTTTCATTTACAAAATTTAAGATCTTAGATCCCCTAT
This sequence comes from Discoglossus pictus, assembly GCA_027410445.1. Classification (NCBI taxonomy): domain Eukaryota; kingdom Metazoa; phylum Chordata; class Amphibia; order Anura; family Alytidae; genus Discoglossus; species Discoglossus pictus. The sequence continues at coordinate 271,186,775 of CM050163.1, read as the reverse complement.
ACAAGTCTCAGTTTATCAAAAAACTGCTGTGAATTTAAATGTTTAAGTGTCACAAGACCTTTTTAACTACAGATAAAAGACAACTGAGAAAACTGAATGACTTTAAAGTGTTTTTGTTCCTTTTTAATTGAGGAGACTTAGAGGAGTCTCAAAGCTACTTAGTGCTTCATTTGGCTGGCACAAGTGGTTTAAGCTAACACCTCAAACCGAGCAAGTAAATAAAACCAAAAGACGACCCCACCTAGGGGGGCTAATTTGGCATTTTAAATAAGTCTTTGAAGTGGTCCTGGATCACTGTTCCAGAGACATTAAAGTGTGGAAATTCAATTAGTTTAGGGCCTTTTGACACCACTTTTGTGTTGTATTAAGATTGTAATCTAAGTAACCTCTTGATGTACCCATGCCATCAATATACATATTCTAGAAGATCTGTCCCTCCTAAGGATATATAAGTCTGTAGAAGATATTGGAAAGCTATGCAGTGTCTTCCAAACAGAAGGAACAATCAGACATGGGGAATAACTCCTTGGTTATCGTGTGTTTTTGCAGCTTTCTCTGCTCACTTTCTACAGCATGTAAGTATTATTTTTACTACAATGCATTTTTAATTGCACATCAGCAAATGCAATGCCAATTGGTGGCTTAGGAAGTATGTTGCTCTTTCTGGACCAATGGTACTTGTCTTTAATGGAGATACAATGGTTACTAATGCTTAGTTACTATTAATTACATAACTTACACTTCTCATATTATTTATTTATTATGTATTTAGTGCAAAAAACATGCAATTTAAAACACTTATTTTTGTTATTGATAACACAAGTACAATATACATGTTTGTTTATAATTTATACTCTTACAGATGATGGAGTGATGAGCAGGCCAAATGACAGGAGGAATTTATTTGCAGAGAGAGGCTGCTGTAAAAGACAAAGCAATTTTGTTTACATCGGACAAGGTGAGCATACTAATATAGACATGTTAAAATTGTTTTGTGGGAACTGTGATATGATTTGATAAGAATATGGGAATATCCAGTTTTGTAGACATGTATTAGAATATTTTATAGAGGTTTCTTTCTGAGATTGTTTTTAATCCTCTATATGCAGAGAAATAGTAATATTGCATCAAAATATGTAACATGCATCAACTTGCTTATTAATAGTTATTAGAATATGTACATCTTGACAACGCAGTATATCAAAGCAATATATAACAACAAATTAAACTGGTACATAATTTGATAGGGAACTTCTATAGTAAGTGTTTAGCAGTGATGTTAAAACATCTTGAAGTACTACATTCAATGCAACACATGATACAGAAATCTGATTACAACTCATGAATATGTTTTTTTCTTACAGATATCTCTGGCAGTCCTGTAAGTGTGGATGTTGGGATGTGCAGATCTCATTGTGGTGTTCTCCAAAGAATAAACTCTTTCAGTTCTGGTTTCCAGGCGCTTTCAAAGCATTCTTCAATGCTGGATTTCCTGAAAAATAAAAGGGCAAGTAAACTTTTATCTTTTATATAGATTCACTGATGTAAAAATGTGTGTTTTATTTCCTTTTTTGAAAGACTGAAATTGAGAGAAGACAGTGACAGTTTGGCTACCTACTTTGACATGCAATAGGAGCCTGAGTATTTTGTAGTTTTGAAAATCTCAAAAGATCTGTTATATTTCAAAATAAATGATTAACTAAACAATCTAGGGATATCAAATTCATCAGATTTTCAATCATGTTTGCCTTTCTATAGCAGTGTACAATGAACTAATACTTGTTAGTTGAAGACATGTAAGAAATGTCCTTTGGAAATCACTTAATGTTATCTTGAATGGTTCATGTTAGTTCATTCAGAGTAAAATCACTTGCAACCAACTTGGACTTCTCCTAATGTCAATGTATTATATTCATCTTACAGCTGAGAGAGAGAGTGCCAGACCCTCCCCTTCCTTCTGGCTCTGAGCCTTCATGTCCTCTGGAATTCAGCTGTCAACCAACCAAAGTTGGAATAGAGAGGGTGCTATTATTCCAAGGTGTTCAAGAAGTGGAGGTGATAGAGGACTGTCAGTGCAACCCAATCCCAGGAGAGTGTATGCGAATGCCATTTCTGAAGACCTTCTTACCCGATACCCCATTTGAATCAACAGTAGATGTTGGGAAATGTTCTAGCCCTACAGATTCCACAGGTATAAATATATGTTTTAAATAAATCACTCCATAGCATCTCTTAAAGCAAAGCAATTAATAAAACATTATAAGCATTTGTAGTTGCTGACTATTTTAACCAATTGTATATAAATTAGTCAAAATATTATAAACTCATACCTGGTTTACAATTAGGCCAGTAGTTTTACAGCATCATACAAATAATGTTATAATGTTTGAAAATAAAAATCTGACATTTATGCATAGTAGAATGGTCTATATACCAAGTCAATCAGAGGAAACTGTGTTGACACACAACTTGTAAATCGGTTATTAATGCCATGTTGTTTTTACAGGCCTTCAATGTTCCCCAACTAAATTTGACACAGTAGTTGTTGGAACCCCAAATGGAGCAGAAGTTGTGCAAAGTATTGAAAGCTGTGAAATGAAAGAAAACTGTTACAGAGTCAGCTACTTGGAGTATTACTACGAAGTTGTATATAATTCGAATGGTGTCAAAGAAGAGAGACTTAAGGTAAGTTCTGCAAACTCATGTATCAATATATGAGTTTTATATTGTGAATAAACATTATGAAAAAAAAAAAACAATTCAGACAACTGCAATAACTTATATATTGCTATATAAAGTTTTTTTTATCCGTAATGGAACATGGAGCTCGCATTTTCCAGTGTGTGCTTAAAAGAGCAGACATTAAAACATTACAAAATAGTTTTACATAACAAGGACTGCAATGGTTAATCAGTGGGACAGGTCTTGGCAGATTCTAATTAGGATGTGTCGGGGAGCTGCAGCAACTGAGATATTGTGTACTGTGGAGAAATACATAAATCCCTCTCTACACCAATGAACTAAACTAAAATTTGTCAGAGGATGTCCTGATTACTGCTTGTTTAAGTCATAGTTTCAAGACATATCAAAGAGTTGTAAACCTTAATTGTGAAGTTAAAAATAGAGAGAAACCATTAGAGTCAGTCTCAACAGGAAGGACTGAATAATTATTCACATTTCAGGTTATAAGTATTTGCAGAGATTAATTAGTTGCTCAATAATATTTACTGTATGCTTATGATATTTCTAACAACATTTAGCCTTTGATTGGCACCAAAAGATATTAAACTTCTCTTTAGTCGATACATGTTTTATGTACACTACAATCTATGTTATGCAATACAAATAATTTATATATTTCGATATTGTAATTAGGTTGTTGGTGAACACTGACAGTTTTAGATCTGACACTTAAATCCTTAAAGGGCCAGTGTAAGCACTTTTCAAGTTAAACCTATTTTTTAGTTAATTAATTAACATTAAAAATAACATGTGAAGACAGCAGCAAATCAAAGCCTTAGCCAGAAAATATCATTTACATATTCAGTTTACCTCATGAATGGTCCCCGCTGAACCCCACTCCACTACTCCCCAACAGCTATAGCATTATTCAAACCTTACCAAAACAGCCTAATCAATGTTATCACGGTTGAAATCATGCACCTTCTTTCAGCCGTGCTCAGGACAATGAGATAAGTTGGGATTTTAACATCAATGCTGAACTAAAAAATGTGTTTAACATGGGGTTAACAAATGCATACACTGGCCTTTTAAGCACTCTACAGCAGTGGTTGTCATGTTTTAAATCTGAGGATGGGCAGGTTACCTTACAATGGTGTTGAGGACCGCCTTTCAAGTCCAGAGCATTTTTGTTAGGGGCATACTACATGTGACACAGTGCATTTTTATCTAGTTTTGCTATTATTTGAAGCGACTACAATATGCCCTAGCCTTCTACACTGAGATAAATAATTCTGCAATATACCTTGGTTTTGTTTTATTATTTGTTAAATCCTGCTTGTAAAACTAAAATGTTTATATGATCAGAGCTTTTACTCCAAATGTGTGCTATCTGCTATCGGTATATAAGATTCTTTAATTATTGGCACAGTCATAATATCTTTATATGGTATATTAGCTTACACTGATAGTATATTGCAAAGTTGTTTATTTTACTGCCAGCTACAGTAAACTATAGATTATTGGAACATTACAGTGGTCCTGACTAGAGAAAATGGGAACACCAAAATATCACAGCGATAGGGACACAGAAGAGCTTTCAGTGGAATAATATTTTAATAGTACAGCTTTCGCTGAACACTTGAATTATTTACTATAATTTACTTGTTGAAAATATACTGTGAAAATTATAGTTCTTTAAGAAAATTAGTCCTCACTGAAAACCCTCCCTGACATATACTGAATTAATTCATTTGTATGGTTACCCTGCAAAATGCAGATTCTTTCAAATATAATATAACAGTCAAACTTATTGAAATAATAGTTTTGGTCTCCACATATCATTAACAGGAAAAGGAATGGGTGATTCATTATTTTAAGTTATTAGTCATTTTACGATACCTTACGCCACTACATCTAAGTAGTTAACATTGTGGACTTCACAAGCTCCACTAGCTTTTCCTGGCCCTCTGTATGGTGGTCTTGCAAGAAAACAGGGAGGTTTTTCATATGCAAACAAGTCTTTGTAAAAGCAGATGTCCTTTCTGCACTTTGTGAGTCGGGTTTTGGACTTGATTTAAATGTCTTTGTTTTGTTAATCTTCCAGGAAATTGATGTGGGGAGGTGTTTGGGAGGCTGCTCATCAGGAAATCACTGTCTACTCAGGTAAGCACAGCTGCACATGCTTCCTTTCGCACCTTTGTATAATGCACATAATCTCCTATCCTGCCCATTGATCGATGGGTATTACAAGATATTGGAAAAAGGAATAGAAAATGTTCTTAAATAGCAACACCAGTAGTTTAAAAAGACTGATTTAAACAGCAATATCAGTCAAGCAGCTCCTATCTAATTTGGTGTCTAAATTATACAACTAATGATGACGTAGAATATGTTCCCACTTCAGTTACATCAGTTTCTTTCATTTCAATTGCATCATCATAGTGGACTACAAAAATATCTACTCCAAAAGTATAATTAAAGATGTTTTTTATGGATAATTGCTACTTCGTTTGTTTTTAAAACTATGTATAATTACAGGCCACACTCACTACCACTCTAGAATAGATGTCTCTTTCATGTAGATTATTTGGTTTATTAATCTGCACATTTTGTTTGCATGATATAAAACATATATGATAAATAAGGTTTAAGGTGCACAAGTTCTTTTCAGTGATAGAATGCCATGACATGTGAGTCACATAACATATTCTAGATAACTAATCTATTTTTTTCCATCCTTCTAGGGACTCTCGTAATAGGGATCACTGCTTAGTGTGGGCAGAAGGTTCAGGCCATGGATGTACACCCCAAGAATATGAAACACACACATTCAGGAGCAGAAATGGACATATACGGTCTATATTTGCTATCAAGACCTGCAAATGTCAGACATAAATGGAACATACTGTCACAGTTATGTTATGAACTTGGACGTTTAACTGTGTAACCTAAAATCCAGCACTCTCACCAGTTGCTCTGGATGTGTTATCTCTAAAGATGCTTTTAGCACAGAGTAAGCCATCTTGCACTAGATGGGGTAACATAATGCCTCAATTGCTTATTGCACTAGATGGGGTGACATTGCCTCAGAGTTGCTTGTTGCACTAGGTGGGGTAACATAATGCCTCAGAATTGCTTGTGTTACAAAAGAGACTAAAGGTAGTTTTCTCAATGCATTTTGTCATTGGAAAAGTAATCCCCAAAATAGCACCTAATTCATATTGGAAAAGTTCAGATTTTCTTATTGTTTTGAGTCTAAAGTTTAGATTCAACCAGTGATTATTCTTTGTAGAAGCAATTCTGTAAATATTAATATCTCAATCCCTGTCATATTCTGTATATTGACATTTATTTGAAAAATAACGTAATGCCTTATATCATGTTTAGCAAAGGAGTGTTGCTTGTGCCTACAAGTGGATGATTAATTCTGTGATAACATAACAACTTATCTTTAACTGGATGTATAGTGTTGAAGTGTTTGTAAAGAGGAAAACAAGTACAGTGCACATAATTAATCCTTTGGCCAGATGTACTAAAATACTATGTTTTAGAGAATTTTGAGAACCTCCCCATTTCAGATTTTTCCAAATGGACAAATTTACTAAGATTTTACAACTCCAAGAGGTCTCTCGCTATTCAATTCAATATAGTATATATGGCAAAATATTCAAAGCACGTTTTACAAACTCTGGTGCTTTAAAATGGTCTGTTCTTAAAGAACGTTTTAATCAATTCCTAAGAATTGTTTTTGTAAAATGTATAATTTGTATGTTGAATTTTATTTTCCTATTAAATGTAGGAGTTGTATATTTGTATATGAGAGATTTGATAGAGAGATACATGCAGCAAATCCAATATTTATATAAATTGTTTAATGCATCATGATTGTAAATAAAATGTATATATAAAATGTATGTCTTTGTAAAATATATTATTTGTACAGTTAATTGTGTCTTGAAATTGCAATATGCTATACCTTATTTAATGGTAGTAATAGAACACATTTCTATATACAGTATTTATAGGCTTGAAAATATCAGTGCTCTCATTAGTGAGCAGGTGGTATGGTCTATTAAACACTTTGGCCTAAATACATTTCTGAATTTCACCCTTTTTCAACTGTAAATCCCTATCTATCTATCACATGGCACAAGTAAACCTAACCTTCAAGAAATGCCATACAAGTGCTTGAAATCTCCCTAATATCCTAAACCCAGAGTAACTGTCCCATAACTATTTTAAAAATCCCTATCACATCGCTCCAGTAATTATATCCTTTCTTGTTGAAGCTGTCTTGCTGAAGTCTCTCTGAGTGAACGAAATTTAAAAAAAGTGTACTAATACTTTCATCCCTCTGTACAGCAGAGTCAAATGTGTTGCTATAAGAAGCTAACATTTTAATTGTGTCAATTAATTCCCTGGAATCCCCCTTCAATACCGGCTAACCCTTATGAGCAGCAGGACTCCCCCATCTATAGTATAATTTGGGGGTTAGGGCCCATGGAGGTCCAATACAGACCACTGTGATATAGAGATTAATATTAGGTGCCATAAGGGTCTATAGGAACACCCAGGGTTACACTTTAGATGCGGTTACCCGATATTGAGGAACACACTTTTTTTCATGTTAAACCTGTTTTTTAGTTCACCATTAATTAACATAAAAATAAATATGCAAATATCAGCAAATCAAAGCTTCAGCCAGAAAATGTATTCTAAAAACAGTTTACCTCATTAATGACTTCTTTTGAATCCTACCTCGCTTCTCTTACTGTACTGAGCACTGCTGAAAGGAAGTGACAGATTTTCATTTCCATAATTTTTTTTATATTACTTGAATATTTTTAAATATAGTTAGATGCATATTAACAAATATAGATTATTTGAATATTTGCTTTCCCAGATAATAGTATTCATGATTTAACATTCCCAGGTACCAGCAGGCTTTGTAAGTCAGTGGATGAGAGAACATTGTTACGTGAACATGAGCTTCTGCATTTTTAATGAGCAACAATTTTTGGGGGTTGTTAGGTCAACAAGCATACAAAGAGTCCTAACAAGATGGATTAAAAATGAATAAGTTCGTATAATAAAAAAGACGCAAGCTTTGTTAACTAGAGGATAATCTTCTATTATAAAAAATAGCAGTGCCTTGAGATATAGGACTACATTTACTTCTCTCTTCTCTTTCCATTTCCCTTTCTTTTCTTTCTTCTTTCCTAACTCTTTTCCCTACCTTATTTGAACACTTCCTTCCATCTCCTTCTCTTTCCTTTCCTCTTTCTTTGCTTCTCAGTTTCTTCCTTTTTCCTCTCCATATACCTATACCATATATACCATTGGGTTAACAAACCCTTCTTTTTTTTAACTTAGTATCCTTGGTTTGACTGATCGAATTCTCTATTTGTAATGATAAATCTAATTATTTCTGGGATTGAGGGCATTGTATTTAATTTCCAAAATTTGCATATCATCCCCTTGATTACCAACAAAATATGGGATAAAAGAAAGTAATATTTTGGAAATATTTTCTTCAGATGTAAGTGCAATATTATAATTTCTAGATTACATGGGATCTCCTCCTCAAATACATCTGTTAACCAAACAGTACATTTCCTCCAAAAATATCTAAATTCAGTGCATTACACCAGATGTGTATAGTATAGGCCCTTAGCCCACATTCTTTCCAACATAATATAATATCCTTTTGTGAGAATTTGTTAATGAATTCTGGCGTATAATGCCACATGTTAATGATTTTAAATTATAATTCAAAATAGACAGAGGACCTGGCAAGCACTTTAAATTTTTTTATAGTATTCAGCCATTCTTCAATGGAACTACTAAATCTCCCATTTTTCTCCCAATTTACCATACCAAAAGTTTTACGACTTTGTTCATTTAAGGAAAGAATCCTTTGGCATGTTGATATTCTGAGAGTGATATTCTTATTATAAATCAATAGTCCAGATGTAGTTAGGGGTTTCATATTTTTTTAAATCCTCTTTGTTTTAGGGAGCTCTGAATAGACATGAATTGCAAAGACATGTTTTTATTTAATTTATACGTATCATGAATTTTTGACCAACTGAATAGTACTCCTCCTTCAGAAAAAGTAATTTATATAATAAATGCCATTCTCTTTCCAAATTTCTATACAGACTTTCTCTTGGCTCACCTTCAATACTTCTATTGGAGTACCCAGAGAGGGATATTCTGACAATTTCATTTTAGTCTTCATTTTTATCCAAAACTTCAGCAAGGACTTAATATTCCTTGGAAGGAAACTATTTTTTACTGCCTCCAAATTTGGAATCCATATTAATAAATGGATAGGAGTCTTCTTCAAGAATACTTCCTCCATTTGTTCCCAAATAGTAATTAGTGATGGTGTACTCCACTGTATAATCTGGGATAACGCAATTGCAGTATAAATATACTTTATGCATGGGGTAGCAAGGCCCCCAGCCTCAATCCTCCTCTTAGCAACCTCTCCAGAAATTCTAGCTTTTTTCCCCTGTAGTATATAAAAATCTATATCTCATTGAATTTTTTTTAACCAATATTCAGGAGGTACCTTTCTTAGGTCAAAAGAAAGGCATTTTTCTTATCAGCAGGATCCTTGCCTTCTTTTAATATATCTATCATTTTGGCTTCTGTCATCTCAGCTAGAATATTCCCGCTGTTTTTTATTTCATTAAACATCTTAACTAGGGGGGCTTTCAATATATCTAAAAATGTTTGATAGAAAAGTTTGTCCAACCCGTCTATACCAGGTGCCTTATTGTTTTTACAATTTTTTATCACATCCTCTACCTACTTTTCAGTTATATTTTTATTTAGAGTATCCATTTCTACTTCCGAGACTCTGGGGAGGTTGACATCACTTAGAAATTCCTTTATTTCACTTACCTCTGGTTTATTTAGCTAATTTTGTATTTTTTGTTTAAAGCTTGGAATAATACCGATAACAAATATTCCCTATTTCTTTTAGGTGTTGATGTAACATACCATCATCTCCTCTCATCTCCTGAATAGAACTCGACATTCTTTGTTTTTTCATTTTGTTTGCCTAATATTTACCAGTCTTATCTCCCATAGCATATTTATTTACTTGTATCTTCCAAATTAATCTGTCCGAATTATATTGTTCAATCTTTTTTATCTGTTGTTTAATTATATCAAATTCCTTCAAAGTTTCTCCATTTGCAATTTTTTTAAGTCTTTGTTGTTTTTCCAATTCAATATATAAAGTTCTGCCTCTTTCTCTTTTCAATTCTGTTGCATTAGCTATAAATATGCCCGTAATATATGCCTTTAGCGAGCACCAGAGAATAGATGCAGATGATGCTGAACTTGTATTTATATCCACATACTCTATTAAAAGTATTTTTTAACCTTATCTACCATTATTTTGTCTTTTAGCAAAATTGATTCTATTTTCCACTTGCTACTTTTTATGTAGTTTTCAGTTGTTTTAAGTATTAATACTACCGGAGCGTGGTCCGATATAGCACTTGTACAAATGTTTATGTCCACTGTATTATTTAAGGTGGCACCATCTCCCAGAGTGTAATCTATTCTCGAATAAGTATTTAATCTCTCTGAGAAGCAAGTATAATCTTCTTGCGAGGGAAATCTTATTCTCCATAAATCAAATAAATTCATGTCTTTGAACCTTATCTCCTAAAGTTCTCTTTATTTCCTTTAGGTCTATATGATCTATCCTTCACTGGATCCAAGGTAAGATTGAAATCTCCACAGATTATCATCATGCCTTTCTTGAACCTATTTACTAGCTTAAACGTCTGTCTTATAAACGTCTCTTGTTTTTGATTTGGCACATATATATTAACTATTGTATATAAGTTATTGTCAATATATCCCACCCAAATAATATATCGACCATCGTCATACGTTTTTTGAATCTCGTCTTTCACTACTAGGCCTTTGCTAAACAGTATTGATACACCTCTAGCTTTACTACTGAATGTAGAATCTATACTGTGTGTGTATCACAAGGCGTTTGTTTTTAGTTTAGCATATTCTGCAAAAGCAATTATTTTTATTGGATAATTTATTCCATTAATATTGTGAGAAACTATCTTTGAAGACATCTATTTACCTGCCCTAATTTTTTTATTTATCCTATTTATCTTCCTCTCTAGTATCTCCCATTTTGCTCTTGACTTCTCATTCACCTTCCCATTCATTCTATCTTTCAGACCTTTGACTGTATTAGTTCTTCGATACAGTCTTAAAACTAGGCTATCTTTTGCTGATGTTCTAAAATGGTTGGCGTTAATTGATGGTAGTGGTATAGGTTAAGTCTAGAGAAACCCTTTTTCTTTAAAAGGTATTAAGAAACTTCTGTAATTCAATACCAAATACACCAGTAACATACTGCCCAATATCTCAATGTGCCAAATATGGAATTTTATTCTTCAGATACATTATGCTCTATTAAGTAGCATTACTGCCATTCTATTCAATGTGCAAACTTACCTTTTGGAGATATACAATATATGCACCATGCCCCATACAGACACATATTCTGTAGAACTTACACTCTGCTCTCCTTCAAAAGGGGGAAACTTTAGAGTCTGAGGAGGACAGAGGGATTTCCCATGGAAAGAGGGACAGTCACTCCAATAGATGGACAGTTGGGAAATATGATAATATAATAGCATTAAACTATTCAATAGATGCATCTAATGTAGCAAAGAAAATCAAGAAAATTTAAAATATAATTATAGAATAGCACTGGAATTAACTTAGATAAACCATTCATTACTCAAAATTTGAAATACTTACTAGTAAACTAAAGAGTTAGAAATGGGCGACAGATAAATAGTAAACTGCCATAATAAGAAAGAAAGATTACAATATAAAAAATGGTATCACTAGAAACTGCAGTATAGTTTGAGTTAAAAAAATGAATGACCTTGATCACATTACTCCTCATGCATTTATTTGCGGATATGTGTGACAGGAATGTCCATAGGAAACTATAGGCATTTCATTTGGGTAAACCAGAAATATTTATCCATTCATTAGATTGTAAGTTTGCGAGTCTTATAAGGTGCTTCAGTGAAAGCTCCACGTACACTAGATTCTAAACTCAAAGATAGGTCTCTCCATTCTTTGCAATGTGTCAATTTTTGTTTTGCCTCATACTTAACCCTTGTTCAGCTCTACAGAATATATTGTCAAGTTAATAAAGATAATAATAATAATAGCCTTCACTGTACAGTGATCTTTTTATTCTGAATGAGACATTTCACCAAAATTTTTTAAAGCATGTACTCTTTTTAAATTATTTTTTTCATCTTTTGTGTAGATTTCTCATATTGGCGTATTTGTTGTCTGTTTATTATCTCCTCTTCTTGTTGTGTATTCCTCCTACTTTCCCCACTCCTCATTCCTTTTTCTCAGTGGCTCATTCTTCTGTGTCTCTCTTTTCATGCCTTCCTCTCTCAACCCCGATCCCTCTTTCTCTCTCCACATCTTATCTATCTTTCTATATTCACTACAGACTGCAACTACCACTCTAAATGGCAAAAAAAAAAAAGTTTATTAGATAAGTTTGAATGTGATACTCCATGCTTACTCCATACTTACCACCTGCTTGAAAATAATGTATAACTTTCTATTTATCTTCCTCTGATTTTTTCCTGCCTATGTAAAACTATTCACTTCCTCTCAACATATGCTATGTCCACATTAGAAGAGTCAGTGACAGCTGTGGAACAAGTTTATATTGGTCAAAATGTTTCATGCATGAATTAAATTAGATGTTTGCTCACCAAACATATAACATGTGAACTGTGTGTGCACAAAACAAGGGATAACAATGGATGCCATCTTCAAAAAGGCCCGAATAAAATGTATTCTAAACAAGAAAAAGGGTGATTGCATTTTGGACTGCCCACTTTCTCTCACTGTGAGCTTATTTATCATATAAATTGACCCACCAAACTCTGTTCTGTAGCCTGCTGTGCCATTATGTTTCTGTAGATAATTATCCCTTTCCCTTCTGTGTGCTTTCACTGATACATTTCCATCATCCGTATAAGAAAAGCAGACACATTTTCTGTGCAGTTTTCCTTTATTAAATAACACATTAGGTACAATATAGAATAATATAGATAAATATAAGTCACTTATTTGTGGTCCACAGCTCAGACATCTACAGTTTCATAAAAGTAAAAACAGACAAACACAAGTTGCTACTAATATTCTGTCTAAATGAGCTGATAAATATTTATTAAGAATAAAAAATGTATGCATACACAAGGGAAATAGTAGGACATGACTAATATATATCTCATGCAAGGGTGTGTATTCAATTTGTGAGCTGCAGAGTGTGGTCTGTCCCATCTTTTGAGATTTCCAAGTCATTTTATACAAAATATACATGGTGTTTTCTCGTTTAGCACTTCCCATGCGCTTTAAAGAAGGAACAAATGGGTCATATGATAGAAACATTCAAACAGTTTAATTAGAATAAAATTAAAGACATTCTATTCTGCTGTCCTGTGTTTACAAATGTGATCTTTTGATAACGTTGGATTAACAAAGAGTACAGAGTTTTTTTTAGAAAGCAAAACCTACACGTTCATTTTTATGGATGTTACCTTATTGTCTTAAAATAATTTCCTGTCTTGTCATCTGAGAGGGAGCCTTGCAAAACATAAATTAGTCAGATATCGCTGTCATAAATCGGCATATCTTTCTATACTCATAGATCAGAGATATATGACTTTGTTTAGTGTTTAGCTGTCTTGTCAAGTGTAGTAAAATATTAGTTAATAGATTAAAGATAGTTTTTTTTTTTTTTTTTACTTTCTGTGTCATGAAGTTTGATTTATGTCAATATTTCCTACTTAGAAAACATACAGAAAAACAGAAAAAAAGAAAACCTGGTTGTAATATTGTCTCTTGTGTGTTAGGTAATCATCATCTCATTATCATATTGCTCCAGCTTCTTTTTCACTTAAAGCAAGTCTCTCAAACAGGAGCTGCTGTCTTGATAATTTTTTCAATTGACATAGAACTCCAAGTTTAGCTGTTACACTGACTGAGGCCCTCATTCAATTGCGATTTGGACAATTGAATAGGGCTCTAAATAAGCACATAGCATATTTTTTTAAAGAAGTTTTTAGTTAGTGAAAACCTTGCTTTTGGATAGATGCTTACTAACTAAAAACTTCTGTAAAAAATATGTTATGTGCTTATTTACAGCCCTATTCAATTGGCCAAATCGCAATTGAATGAGGGCCTGAGTTCAGCAACATTAATACGATCTTATAAACTAATATGGTATTGATAACTCATTCTATATTTGCAAACTTCACAAATATACCTCTTTTATCAACCAGATTTTCAAGGACTCCAGAGAAGGAGTTTCAGATGGTAAAATGGTCGGTGAGAGAAAAAGTGGTGGATGGAAGAAAAATGAAATTGGGGTAAGACAGATATTAGTTGCAGGGAAACTTGCAAGCAATCTTTGCCCTGCTCTATCTGCTCTGTCATGCTTTGAAATGGTGCTATTATTATAATGACAGCTCCCATACAAAAGACCAACAGTAATTTTGTAATGGTGCTCCCCATCCAGTGTAAATGAAACACATATTTGGCAATGGTTATTGTCTGGCCAGCCCAATCCCAGCCTACAAGAAAACAAGTAGACAGAACTGTGAACACCTTAAAGGACCTTCCTATGGGTCTAGCATGAAATTAACTTATGAAACAATTGTAACTCACACAATATTTTCATTAATGTTATTTCACTCTTTACTTTGGATAGGGAGCACTATTCCAGAACTACTGTTTTTATTTGTATTTTTATGTTTAGGTATACATTCTCTTAATATTTTTAGTGCTTTAGTAACTTGTATTTTATTTTGTATTATTCCAGTAGCTTAAACTGGTAGCCAGTAGGCTAAGTTGGGTTCAAATTAAGACCCCTGACCAGTGGCCATAGGTACAAACTCACAACAGATTAGGGGCCATCGGCTAATGGCAATGGCCTTGAATAAAGATGTACTGTTAATTTAATAGTGGAAGGGGGCAGATAATCATCACCTTAAGGGTTATCTAACCATCAACATATGTTTTGGCCATTTTATTGAACCCTAATGGGTGTATATAGAAGTTGCAAGGGGCCCCCCAAATTATTTTGCACATGAGCCTTCTATTCACTAGCTCTGCCACTGCCACTGACCCTTTTCTTCTTGACTTACAAGGAAAAAATAAATGTATCATATATTTCAACTGAAGCTTCCAAATGCTTAAATAAGCACTTATGTTTTGCTGTATTACCAAGTCCCATTTACTCATTTTCACACATTTTCTTCACCCGCCCATCTGAATTAATTTTTTACAAATATTTAAATGTTTAGACTTAAAGATATGGATTTTGGACCTTGACTTAATTTTCAGAAATTATTTCAGATTTCTGAATTTTGTAAAGAAATATCTGACAACCACTTGCTTACACAGCTTTTATTGTTGTTAGTTACTCGCATTCTTCACAAATATGAGAAATATTAAATAATCTACATTGGTTCTTTCACTTTAAAAAAATGCTGTATCAAGCTTCCATTTTCTTTAATATGTCTGCATCTTGCTGCTTCTGTTTCAACGGGGTGTGCCCTTGTGAACTAATGTAAGGAGCTTTTTATCATAATTTATGAGAGCATTCACATATGTATATGCAGCCTTCTCATTCTTCAGATACAAACTTCCTGTCTATTCAAAGTATCCTCACACATCAAGTAAGTAGCAATCTTGGAATTAAAAATGGTCATTGTACTATGTATTATTATTACTAGCGAATTGCCCGTCAAAAAGTAACGGCAACAAAATTGTAAGCCAGGCAATGCAAGGCTATGGTCCCTCTGAGCACCTTCGGCGCTCATAGAGAGCCCTGCACATGTTGCGCAATGAGCGACTTCGGCGCTCATTGAAAGCCTCTCCCCCCGTGTACTTTATAGGCCTGTGTAGTTTAGAGTCCTACTGCCTTGGGTTAAGTGTTAGTGCCTGCAATGAATTTGTAAGGCTGGCAATGCTGGTTGTCATAAAATGTGAGGCTTTTTGTCCTCGTTGGTTGTAAGTCCTACGTGCCGGGCGCGGTTAGTATAAATGTTACTGTTTGCTCCGTTGTGTATTTTCTAAGTTCTGCGTGCCAGGCGTTGCAGAGCCTCATTGTCATCTTGTTTCAGATTTTTTACGTTTTTCGTCCACCATTTCTTTTCTTGCTTAGCCGATTTTCGAGGCTCAAAATCGCTTGCAATCTCACTTCCAGGCTTCCTGGCTCTCCCCCTGTGCTGTGTGTGAGTGTGTTTTTATTTATTTATTAATTTTCTTGTATTTGGTCTTTTAGGAGTTACGCTTGGCGAGGCTCGCAGATGAGCGCCTTTGGCTCTCATCTTGCATGTGTGACAATGCCGCTGGCTGCAATGAGCGCCTAAATGCTGTGCAGCTGATTAAGTGCTGGGTGGCTGCTTTGCCTCGCTTTGCGAGGCTCGCATGTGTGACTGCGCTTCTTTTCTCCCAAAGCACCTTACAAGATTGAAAACTCTCTCACTTCCAAACTACTGTAAAGCTACTGGGAGAGGCAGAAACTTGGGCAAGAGTAATAGATAAGGATTTGCATAGGCCAGGAAGGGAGTGGAAATTGGAAGTGATAGAGGATGAATCAGACAGGTGTAAAGTTTACCTGGGTAGAAATATGTGCAAAGTTGGGAAGATTTTTACCATTCATTAAGAGCGGGAATGTATAGTGAGGCACTATTATGGTACTATAATGAAGTCAGTTCTTTAAGAACTATTAGGTAGTGTCATTCTGTACAATTCATCTAACATTTAGAAATAATCACACTGAATATGTGCACAGCGACAAATAATTGGTAGAATTAAAAGGATATCCCTCTTTTCTTTCTCCTAGACATTGAAAGAAAGCAAAAGAGGAACCATAAAAAGCAGATTATGATATGGGCTTTAAAACACAGTGTAGCATTTTATGTCAAAAGACAGATTTTTGGAAGTGTAAGAGGGACAGTCTTTCAAAAACAGAGAGAGAGTTGAGATGTATGTTTTCAATACAGTGTCTCATGTATATGCAAATATTTTTCTAAGCACATCCACTTTTCATTGTATTGGAAATTCCCTAATATCCCCTAATATCAGCGATCAATTCAAGAAAAGGCAACTCATAAACATAAACTGGTGAGATGGTTTTGTAAAGTTGCCTTTTAAAGCTTTATTTAGTGCACACAATCTTGCTGGTGATAAACTGAACAGATATCTATAAAAATAGGTCCATAATACACAGTGAATGCAATAACATCTACCTGTCCTCTCTTCCCTGCTTTGGTGCTGAAGATGCTGTCATTACAAGAGGATTCTAATACTAATTAGATTTTTTTTTTTTTTTACTGTTTGTTGTATGAATATATTAGTAGTCACAATACTATTTAAAGGAGAAAAAAATAAGCTGCAAAAGAAAGGCATTCAATATTAAAAATCATTGCTTTTTTTTACAGTTTCCACACAATATTAGACATGCAATAATGTATGAAATTCATGTCCATTAAAGAGAGTAGATGCTAAAATAAATGTACAAGTGGAGATGTT
This sequence comes from Discoglossus pictus, assembly GCA_027410445.1. Lineage (NCBI taxonomy): Eukaryota > Metazoa > Chordata > Amphibia > Anura > Alytidae > Discoglossus > Discoglossus pictus. The sequence continues at coordinate 271,169,453 of CM050163.1, read as the reverse complement.
GACGTAATTGACTCCACAGTGTCTGAATTTCCAAGAATAAAACCATTCCTTCCATCTTCTTAAAGGATATAAATCTTTTTAGTTAACCACCAATTTGCATTAAATTAAAAGTTTGGGTTAGCCTTCTAAAGTAAACTTTTTGAATTGAATGTGATCACTTCCAAATGAGTTTGATAGTAGCAAAATTACTGTGTGTTTTAAATTATTAGATGGGAAATCCCTGGGGTTTAAACCTGATTAGAATAAATTACAGTCCCTGAGCCAATTAGTCAAATTTAGAAATGATTCCACTACTTTGTCATAATGACATTAAGAAGTAATCACAGTGTGTGCTAGTCATCACACTAATTGATTAAATTATTTTCAGATGCAACAATTCAATTTATTTAACTGTCAAATATCAAATTATTTTATAGATGTATCCAAAAAAGATTTAACATTTTAGAAATTATTTAATTGTTCACTTTATTTCACTTTGAAATTATCCATGCATACAAATAATTGTATTATGGTCTCTTAACATATTTGCATAGTTACATAGTTACATAGGGCCTCATTCTATTATCGGCCGTAGGAGATGCGGGGCTACAAGGATCGGCCGCAGGCAATTTGCCTATTCTATTCCCTTTCGGCTGGGGGCTCCGGCAGGCTTGCGGCCGGCGCCTTGTTATCCCTTGCGGCCGCACGCGCCGGAGGAAAGCTTTTGATTTTAAACGGCCCCAAAAGTTTCGGCCTCAAGAAAATCCCGGTTGCTATTCTATTGCTCCGGGAACCCTCTCGGCAAGGCTAAAACCGAGCCGCAGCTTACTTGCAGCAAAAAGTACCGCAAGCACACAATTAAGCACATAATAAAGCTATCCTGCACTCTGAGGAGACGTTAAAGTGATTGTAGGTGTTAGCATTCATAGCACAACATTCCCCTACACTCAAATCTGAAAATAATATTTATTTTAATTCCTGTCAAATATCCGTGGACAAAGTCCGAGGGCTTGGAGCACCTCAGATCCGCCCACGCTGCGGCCGAAAAATAAACAGTTAATGAAATATCGGATTTGGGCTGATGTGCAAGCTTGAGAGGGAGTTGCTATTAATCCTCATGTCCCCCATTATGACCCCTAGCATTTACAGAGCTTTACAGTGCCGTCTTGAATTTATATTTGCTTTTAAAGTTTTCTGACCTTGCGGCCGGTTCCAAGATATGCGGCGATAATAGAATGAGGCCCATAGTATTTAAGGTTGAAAAAAGACTTTCAGTCCATCAAGTTCAACCTTTTAAGATCTCCTCTGATCTACAATTAACTATTAATTAATTAGATGTATATAAAAAATAAATAAATACTTAATTCCCTCCTGATCCCAGACACCGGCGACCAGACTTCTCCCTGGATCAATACTGCCTCACTAATTATCCATGATAACCCTGAATTCCCTTTTTAATTAGAAATAAATCCAGTCCCCTTTTAAAGTTATCTATCGAATCCGCTGCCACCACCTCCTCTGGTAGAGAATTCCACAGATTAACCACCCTTACTGTGAAGAAACCTTTTCTTTCTTTAAGGTGGAATCTTTTTACTTCTAACCTCAAGGGATGTCCTCTTGTCAGTTGAAAACCTATATAAGGCAATCATATCTCCTCTTAGACGCCTTTTTTCTAGAGAAAATAAGTTTAATTTGGTTTGTCTTTCTTCATAACTTAGCCCCTCCATTCCCCTTATTAGTTTTGTTGCCCTCCTCTGTACCTTTTCCAGCTCTAAAATGTCCTTTTTATGAAGTGGTGCCCAAAATTGTACTCCATATTCCAAATGAGGGCGGACTAGAGATTTGTAGTGGCAGAATTATATTTGTTTTGCTGGCTTCTAAACCCTTCTTAGTACATGCTAATATTTTATTTGCCTTTGCAGCTGCTGCTTGGCTTTGAGCACTGTTACCTAAGTGGTTGTCCACAAGCACTCCCAAATCCCTTTCAATATCCGATACACCTAGTTTGCTCCATTAGGATTATAACTTGCATGGCTATTTTTCCTTCCCAGATGCATAACTTTACATTTATTCGTATTAAATCTCATCTGCCATTTAGATGCCCATTTCTCAATTTTATGTAAATCCCTTTGGAGGGAAAGCACATCACTATCTGATTTAATTACCTTGCACAACTTCGTGTCATCAGCGAAAATGGAGACCCCACACTACAATCCTACCTCTAAGTCATTAATAAATATGTTAAAAAGGAAAGGACCTAATAGTGAACCCTGAGGAACCCCACTTACCACATTAGTCCAATCGGAGTATGTTTCATTTACAACAACCCTTTGCTTCCTGTCTTTTAGCGAGCTCTCAATCGATGAGCAGATATTTACTGCAACTCCTGTATCTCTTAGTTTGCACAATAGTCTCCCATGTGGCACTGTATCAAAAGCCTTTGCAAAATCCAAAAAGACTACATCCACTGAGTTGCCTTGATCCAGGTTCCTACTAACCTCCTCATAGAAACTGATTAGAATTGTTTGACATGACCTATCCCTCATAAATCCACGTTGAGTCCTACTTATAATCCTGTTCAAATAGACATATTCTTGTATATTATCCCTTATTAACCCTTCTAAAAGCTTCCCCACTACAGAAGTGAGTCTCACTGGTCTATAATTCCCCGGATTTGCTCTTGCTCCCTTTTCAAATATAGGTATCACATCAGCTTTTCTCCAGTCATCTGGTAGAGACCCTGTGTTGAGGGAATCTTGGAAAATTAAATATAATGGTTTGGCTATTACAGAACCCAGTTCCCTTGGTACCCTTGGATGTATTCCATCAGGACCCGGGGCTTTATTAACATTTATTTTTTAATACCTCTTTTGGATTACTTCCTGTGTTAACCAATTATTTGGCAAAGGCAGTGTAGCCCCATTATGTTGCCGTGTCCCAACCACTGGTACCTCCTTTGTGTATACCGAAGAAAAGAACCTATTTAGCTCATCTGCCTTTTCTTGGTCACTAATTATCAGACGGCCTGTGTCACAATGTAATGTTCCTATAGCTTCCTTCCTCGCCTTCTTCCCATTAATATACTTAAAAAATATTTTAGGGTTAGTCTTACTCTCTTTTGCAATTAATTTTTCATTTTCTATTTTAGCCAGTCTAATCGCCCTTTTGCAAGCCTTGTTGATTTCCTTGTATTCCTGTAAAGCAGTCTCTGTCCCCTCTTGTTTGTATAATTTAAATGCCTTTGTTTTACTCCGTATCTTGATCTTTAAATCATTGTTAAGCCACATTGGATGGGATTTACTCCTTTTACTTTTATTCCCACACGGTATATGCCGATGTTTATGTATATTTAGTAAGGATTTAAATGTTGTCCACTTGTGGTCAGTGTTTTTACCTGCCAGTTCTCTGTCCCAGTCTATACTTTGTATTGCTGCCCTTAGACCATTAAAATTTGTCCTTTTAAAATTAAGAGTTTTTGTTGGCCCCTTAAAATTTAGTTTTTTTAATCTCAAACGAGACTGTGTTGTGATCACTGTTTCCCAAAGGTTGCCCTATTCGAACATTAGATACTATATCAATATTATTTGTGATGAGTAAATCTAAGATAGCTTCAGATTTGCAACTTAAGAAAAAATAAATAAATAAGATTTCTAACTTTTTTGACATATATCTTGACATCAGATTTCAACTTCATGAATCTGACAAATAATTTTGATTATTATATTATATATATTATATATAGCTAGCACAGGCACATTTTTTTTTATATATAATATTTTATTTTATCAAAAAGAGAGTATAATCATACACAGTAATAAATAACATTCAATACACTCGTATGATGCAAGAGTAAAGATTAAATCTTGATATACATTGCTCCATATTACACCATTTGAATTGCTAAAGAAATTTCCTATCCAATACATGAAAGTACTTCCTTTAGTTAATACATTAATCGATATAAAACAAGACAGACAAAATGACAAACAAAAAGGAGGAAAGGAGGGAGGGAGGAGGAAAGATGGGACAGTTTCCAGGGAGGAAGCTTCAATTTTTTTTATTGTTTAGAACAATTAAGCTTAGATATTTATCCCATACTTTGGAGAGACTGTAATTACTCCCAAGTTTTGAAAATCTTTTTCCAAAGTGCGGTTCTTATCATATATATACTGTAGTTGTGAGCAAGCGGGTTGTTGCTAACGCTGTGGGCTCGCGTAGTTGAGCCTGCGGCCCGCACAAAGCGAGGGCCTCAGTTGCTGGCATGACGCTCCCTGCCAGCAACTGCGGACCTCGCAAAATTTACGGACTTACAAGAAACAAATACGAGACGCGGAACTTACAATAGTATATTGTATAGTATAATAGTATATACAATTAGTATATTGATGTATTATTTTATTAATTATTTCATTAGCATTAGCAAAAAAAAAAATGCTCATAACACACAGACAACCAACAGCTTCGCAATGAGCACCAAACACCTTTACCTGCCTTACAATCTTATTGCCATCATTTTTTGACGGGCAAGTCGCTAGTTTACAATAATTTTCAACTCATTCCACCTGGGTATAGAGGTGCTCTTCCATTTATTTACAATAATCCATTTGGCCACCATTTTGAATTGTAACAAGAAAACTTTAATTTCCTTGGAAAGTTCTACAGGAAAAATATGAAATATAATTTTTTCTGGTGAGTGATTGCTTGTAAGTTTAGTATATAAAGAAATCTTGTTATAGCAATTTATCCAAAATTCATAGATTGGAGGATATTCCCACCATATGTGATAATGAGATCCAATTTTCCACACTTTCTCCAACAATATTTCGCACAGGAAAATGTTTAATGTCAGATAAGAACAAAAATGGCCCATCTACGCTGCCCATTCCATCTTCCTAAAAGTATTGTTTACAGTAAATTACCTTTTTAACTAAAAAATATTTTTGTATTATCTGTTGAAAATTGGAATTGTTGACTGGTGGATTTACATAAGATTTCAGCACAGAGCACCTCTTGTAGCTTCAGGAGATTTAGCTTGCAAGTACGATTGCCTTGTTTGCTCTTCTCTGTAACTGCCCATTCATGTCTTAAAAAGGAAGTAGGATTACCATGACCTATTATTCTCACTTTCTTACTCCCCTCTTGTATTTTATAAAGTCCTTTGATTTCTTGGAGGTTTTTTTTTATTATTAGTTTTATACAAAGATCATATTTTTTTCAATATATCATCAAATTGTCTTACAGTTTTATCCATATACAAAATGAACAACTATAAAATTCCTTTAAAATAACATACATACAACATTCACTCTATTCTAGTTTGTTGTGTTCTAACCAAAAATAGTTGCCAATCTTAATTTATGTGGTGGATCCAATAAAGGGAATTAATGCATTCTAACAGGTCTTTGCTCACCAATACAGAATGCACATAGTTCTTTTCTAATTCTCGGTATTGATCTATTTTTTGTACAACCTCATTCCATGAGGGGATTGTTTTTGCTCTCCAATTAGAGGTAATTGCCCATTTAATTACTGAGAAAAATTGAATGGCCAATGCCTTTATTTCCATCGCAATTTCTTTTGGAAGTATATGTAAAAAACTGAACTGTTTTGTGAATGGGAGTTCTGCTTCAGTGGTCAACAAAATGGTTCTATAGCAATCTATCCAAAGAGGTTTAATATATGGGCAATCCCACATAATGTGACTAAGATCTCCTATTAGGCCACATTCTCTCCAACATAATATATCTGTAAAGTTGTGGGATATCTGGAATATTTTTTTTTGAGTCATGTACCATCTATTTAGTGTCTTAAAGTAAACTTCTCTATGTGAAGATTGCTTAATAAATCTGTTAGTTATTAGTCATACGGATTGTTTTGTCCTCTTCTGTATAACCCCTAATGATAGTAAAACACTTGGGAATAATATGTCGTTTGTCTTGTACCAATATAAGTTTTTCCGTTAAAGTTAATTGAGCTCTAAAGTTTTTGTGATGTTATAAGAGGATACATTTGTTATATTCTGTATGTAAGTAAACCAACTATTATCTGTTAATTTAAATTGTTTCTTTAACTGATTAAACAAGGCCAATTTGCCACCAATATATAAGTCCTTAACCATTTGAATACCTCTGCTGTTCCAGTCTGAGTTTATTGATGTTTTGTTTTAACTTAATAGTACCTTTAAGGGAGTCAAAGGACTTAGGATCGGAATTAGATTGTACTTTTTATTGATTAGTTTCCAGGCCTTTAAAATGTTCTTTATTATACCAGATCCTTCACAAAATTCCTTGTGAGGAACATTATTTAAAAATATTATAGCTTTTAAATCATAGCCTGAGACCAACGTTTTCTCAATTTGGTACCAAGCATATTTATGCATTGGTTCCAACCATTTTAATACATGGGCCATTATATTTGCTTCATGATATATTTGTAAAAATGGATACGCTGTGGCACCCTTAATAAAATTATTTGCCAAAATTATTTTCTTGAGTCTTGTGCACTTTAGTGCATATATAAATATATCTATTGTGTTTGAAATTTCCTAATCCAATAATTAGGGATGCAGAATGGGATACAACACATTATGTAGTTAAGTCTTGGCAGGAGAGACAAGTTTGTAATTGCAATCCTACCAGTAAATGAAGATTTTACATTTTTTCACTCTTTTATAATATTACAAAAAATTGAGTGTAAAGTTCTATAGTTTATTTCTACCATATTATCTAATTGTTTCCTGAAAATTATTCCCAGATGCCTAAATGATTTTGAGTTCCATTGAAAGGGATATAATGTTTTTAGCAATAATTTTGTCTTAAGAGAAATACCAATTAATGAAGTTTCAGATTTCTGAAGATTTAGTTTATAATTAGAAATCAAATTATACTCATCATTCAGTAATATCAAATGTGTTAGAGATTCCGATGGATTGGTTAATGAAAGGACCACATCATCAGCAAATAAACCTATTTTGTGCTCCCTCTCTCCCACCTTGACCCGGGATATCTTGAGATAATCTAATTGCCTCAGCAAAGGGTTCTATTAAGAGAGCAAACGAGATAGGAGAGAGGGGGCAACCCTGTCGAATCCCGTTTGATATCCCAAAAGTTTGGGAATTAAAAGCTATACCGGCCACTGAAGCAGATGGAGATGTATATAGTGCGTCAATTGCATGTGTGCCAAATCTACCAAAGCCGAATTTTGCTAGCATCAAATTCATGTACTCCCACCCTATTCTGTCAAACACCTTTTCAGCGTCTAATGACAAGAACAGTATTGGAGTACCTGACTTTTTAGTATATGCAATTAAGTTCACACGCTTACATTATAAACTCCTTGCCTGCCGGCAATAAAGCACAATTGATCCATACAAATTAACTTGTCAGATACCGATTTCATTCTCAGAGCAAGAATTTTTGAATATATTTTAACATGAGTGTTCTGTAAAGATATGGTTCTATAATTAGAACAAAATTGGAGATCTTGTTTAGGTTTAAGTATCATAATTATGGTTGCTTTAATAATTTCATCCGGAATTGAACCTTCCATTTTAATTTCGTTATACACATCTTTTAATGAATGCTCAACACTGACAAAAATATTTTATAAAAATAATTAGTGCATCCATCAGGGCCTGGGGTTGTGTCAGATTTTAATTGCTTTATAACGTCTTTAATTTCTTGCTCTGTCATTGGCCTATTTAGCTCCTCTAATTCAGTGGCTGAAATTGCTGGTAAATTTACCCTATCCAAAAATACTTAAATCTGTTCCTTAGAGGGCTTTTGAAAGGAAGAATCATTGGATAAATTATATAGTTCTTGATAATATTTTGCGAACATCTGGGCAATAGCATTTGGGGACATTATCTTGCTTCCATTACATTGTAGAAACGCTACTCTTTCTTTTTTTAATTTATATACTGTTTGCCAAAAGTTTACTTATTTTATTGTTTTGATGGTAACATAATTGTTGCATTCACCACAACGATTTATCTGCTAAATGTTGATTCATTTTATTAATTTTGGTTTGCATATTTTTAATTTAATAAGAGTCTCATCTTTTGGGTTGGCTTTGTTCATTTTTTCAAGTTTATTTAAATTAATATACAATTTTTTTTAGCGGCTCTCCTGTCTGCTTGATTAATTGAGATTTCAATTTAATAGTAAGGCCTCTAGTATAGGCCTTTTGGGCGTTCCATAATAAACATTTTGAGGAAACTGATTTGTCATTGATATTGATAAATTTGGTGATTTATTCACTGAGATAATTTTTATTAGCTTCATTTTCAATTATGAAATCATTTACTTTCCAGTTTGGTCTTACTCTTGTATTTTTATCTAAAATAATGTTCATTTTAATACATGCATGATCTGAAAATTAAATAGTTCTTTTTTCTGATTCTGTTATTTTCTCTATAATATAAGTGTCTACTAAAAACAAATCAATTCTAGTATAAACTTTATGCACATTTGAATAAACTGTAAAATGTTTCTGGTTAGGGTGAAACACACACCATGCCTCATATAAATCCTTTTTGTTAATCCAGTTGGGAAATTCTTGCACCATTTTCCTTAATTTATTGAGATTCTTACATGTGTGTTGTGCTTTCCTATCTATCTCATTATTATGTATTCTATTGAAGTCCCCAGCTATTATTATGGATCCTTGGGAAAACTTTTTAATAAGTTTGCTAATTTGATTCTAAAATTTAATCTGTTTTTCATTAGGTGCATAAAGGTTAATAAAAGTTGTTCTGTGATTATTAATAAGTCCCACCCATAAAATGTAGCGCCCATTTGGATCAATTTCACTAAATTCCTCTTTAATATTTAATGTTTTAGCAAATAAGATCGACACTCCTCTAAACTTTTTTTTTTAAAGTAGAGTGGTACATAGATTCGAAAATACTTTTTCTTGTTTTAATAACTTTAATGCAGTTTTCCTTTTATTGGGGGAATTCAGACCCTTTACAGTGTAACTAATTATCTTAATTGTCATTGCAAAATGGAAAAAATACCCTCCATAATTATTCTACATAACAATTCAGTTATTGGGCCTTGCATTAACATCTCATTAATATAGTACCACATATAATACTTAATTAAATAGTTCTTACAATCATTCATACTCTCGTTCATACTTTTGAACCATTTGGGACTGCTATATTTCATCTTTTTTTCCATTAGGTGCATAAAGGTTAATAAGAGTCCCACCCATAAGATGTAGCACCCATTTGGATCAATTTCACTAAATTCCTCTTTGATATTTAAGGTTTTAGCAAATAAGATCGACACTCCTCTCAACTTTTTTTTAAAAGTAGAGTGGTACATAGATTCGAAGAAAAATTCTCCAAAATTTTGATTTTTTTCTTTTTCCCAGTGGGTCTTTTGCAGGAGGACAACATCTACTTTTTCTTGTTTTAATAACCTTAATGCAGTTTTCCTTTTATAGGGGGAATTCAGACCCTTTACATTGTAACTAATTATCTTAATTGTCATTGCAAAATGGAAAAAATACCCTCCATAATTATTCAAAATAACAATTCAGTTATTGGGCCTTGCATTAACATCTCATTAATATAGTACCACATATAATACTTAATTACATAATTCTTACAATCATTCATACTCTCGTTCATACTTTTGAACCATTTGGGACTGCTATACATTTCTTTAATCAGTCTTCTTCCACAGGGCTTACGCCGATGTTGGAAATTAGTTTTTGCCATGATTGCATTTCTTGAATAATTTCACGTTGATTTAATTTTATATCATCACATAGTGTTTCTTAAATCTCAACTACTTATAATCATTTTTGTATTACTTGTTTTTACTTTCGTGTTATTTAATCACAAGATTGGCCTTTCTTTGATTAATTAATTACCCTCTTCCTCAATTCCTTATTCTAATTTCATTCTCAACCAATTATCTACCATATTAGTTATCATGTCCTTTCTTTTTTTGTTTAGTTTTACATCATTAATTCCATTGTGTTGTTTATGCCATTTATCCTCCTTTTTTTATTTTATTTAGTTTTATAATATTTTTATAATTTTCTTTTTTTACTATAGTGATGTTGCTTTTAAATGTCCTTGTTTCTGTTGTTCTTGTCTTAGTTTCTATTATCCCCCTACTTAAATTGTGATTCTGGGAAGCATTTACAAATTTTCTGTGTTCAATTAAAATAGATTTTCTTCATAATTGTTCTTAAATACTAATTTTAGTCTTATAATTTCTAAGTAATTTGTGGATCTGCTAGTTATAATTTATACTACTTATTATTATTATTATTATTATTATTATTTTTTTTTTTTAATCTTTCATCCCTTAAACAACTGTGTGTTAATTGCTTGAGTAAAAATGCATCAAGCTTTCCATTGTGTGCATACAACAATATATTTTAACAATTCTATACTATTCATTTTAGTGCTTGCCTCTTAATTAGTATTTATACTGTTTTTTTTTTTTATATTTTATAACATTTTCCTCACTTGATTTTTTGTGATTCTACTTTATACTAATAATGTGCTATTCATTAAATTATTAATTATTTAAATTAAATACTTCCCTTCCTGTTTCATTTACTCTCTTCGATTAGATAGTTAATTTTCTTTCTTGGGGTCTAATTCAAAGGTTTTTTTGGTTTGCTTTTTTTCCAAATAATTTCTTAACATTTTATATAGATGTTCTTTGAAGCTTAAGGAATTACCTGTGCCAAACATGATTGCAATACAATTTACACATAGTACATTTCAAGTTAAATAAAAAAATGTGAAACTTAATTTATGAGTATCTAGATAAAGAAAGGATGTAGATCTTAGGCTACTCTCAGGTTTGTTGCCTTTCTGGATCTGTTAATTGGAGAGTTTTGGGAGTTTTTTCTGAAGAATCGGGTTCAAAGATCCATTTTGCCAATAGAGATTCTCCATCTTTGATAGAATTAATTTTGTGCCATTCTGTATCTTTCAAAATCAGAAGACCCATCGGGAAGGTCCATTTGTACACAATATTTTCCTTCCTAAGGCATTTGGTTATGGAACCAAATTATTTTCTTTTATTAATGGTAGCTTGTGAGAAATCCGAAAAAAGTGGAATCCGGTGCACTAAATCGAATTTATGATCCATTTGCAGAAATGCAGGAGATAGAGTGGAAAATTGGCCAATTGAGAAGTTCATTAGTTCCTCTTTTTTAATATTTTCTGTAACTCCCCTTATACGAAGGTTGTTATGCCTTGACCTATCTTCCAGTCTGGTAATTTGATTGTTTAAATCAATAATTTTAGTTTCCATTTTTGTAGAATGAGATAATAACATTTTATGATCAATTATTAATTTGTCAAACTTAGTTTCTATTTCAACAGTTCTGGTATTGAAATCTTTGATTGCTTTGGCATTTTCCATAATTTGATTCTTGACCTCTGAAAGAAATTCAGCTTGGAATGAATATAAGATATCTCTCATTTTGGAAATGGTTAACAAATCCTCATCTTGGGTTTCTGATTCTCTTCCTGAAGAATCCACAGAGGAGTTAATTTCACTTTGATTTAATGTGTGAGGGTTTTGTAGGTGTTCGACTTGTGAATCATTTAAGTTCTTTCCATTATTTTTTTGGGAGAAAATAGTATAAGTTCTTGTTGTTGATTTTTCTTTTCGTTCACCTTATTCTTGATTGGCATATTGTCTGTAGATTTTAACATAAATCAATTTGTACAAGTAAGTTCAGGTATTATACTTTATTGGGCTATGTTCTTGACAAATTTCCCATAAGCTTCACATATGGTTGTTGAATTTACAAGCCCCTATATTAGTGAAAGGGGTAACTTATTTTCCAAACTGCTATGCAGAAAAGCTATACAGCTGTAGTGGTGTAACAAGTCCTTACTCTTGAGGAACTCATAGGTTCATAAATCTGCAATGCAGATGAAATGTATCGCCATTTAAATTATAGAAAACATCTTTCTCATCTTAACTAGATTCCTCTTCCAGGATTTAATGTGCAATATAGCGGTTAAGTATCGTGCATTAAGAGTCTTCAGGCACCTCTTTTTATATACAAGGTATGCAATAATGTTCAAAGTCTAATCAACGTCTTTAGACCATGCAGCAGTAACAAAAAACTTAGTAATTTTGCTTGTTACATTAGCTTGTGCTTAGTACTTTCTTCCTATGAGGTGTGCGCATTGTAGTACATTGCGTTTTCTGCAAAGTAAAACAAAAAAAGTAATTATCTTGGCAGCCTGACTTTAGTTTGTGGAAATGGGATGTCCGGACCACATTGTGGGGTGTTGTCTCTAGAAAGGGAGACCCTTTCACTTCCACTGCCATTATGGACCCCTCCACACGATCCACCGTAGACTCCACTTGCTGCCAAACTCCAGCACCCCTCATTCAGTGCAACTACACATAACCATGAAGACACTATCTTAACTCAGCAGTCTTTCCCGATGCTAAAGCAACACTGTCCTCACTTGGTAAATCAGTGAAATCGGTAAATCAGCTGTAGTAGGGGCAATGTAGTTGTTACCCACACAGTGGAATCTCTCAGGTTCTATCCTCCAACTATCAAGGTTTTTGCTGGGCACCAACAAGAGTTTAGAGTTACATGGAGCTCCAGACAACAGCCACCTTCACCCGCCAAAGGCTGCTTCAAGCGGCTAGTGTGTCATTTCCGGTCACGCCCCCCACCAAAAAAAATGAGTTTTTTTTCTTTTTTTTAATCACAGCTCCCTCTCTTTTCTGTCCTCTAAACATCATATTCATATTCAGGACATGAGGTATTTCCTTAACGTGTTCTCTTTTAGACCGTGCACCATTATAGTTGAACTTCTTTGAATTGTTTCTAATTTGTTAATAAGCTTTTGAAGAAAAGGTCTCCAAAACTGGTCACAGTATTCTGGATCTCACTATGGATCTATAGAGTGACCTTAGTACCTCTCTTTTTCTGCTGCTGAATCCGCTATTGATAGATCTAGGCATCCTCATTTTTCCAGTATCTTTGTTGCAGTTTGCCTACTTTTACCTCATGTGACATAATAACTCCCAAGTCACTTTCCTCTTCGGTTGCCATAATGAAATTACCATTATGTAAATATACTAGTTTTTTTTATTTTTTATAGCCTAAGTATATAATTAGTTGAATTTAATTATTGATACACTACACTTGAACATTGATCTAGTTTTATTACATTGTTACACATTTGACTTACACTTCCTTGAATGTCCACCCTGTTACATATTTTTCTTTTAATCTGCAAACTTTCCCTTGAAGTCCCTTAGTAATATCACTAATAAACATATTAAACATAACAGCCCCCAGCTCTGAGCCTTTTGGTAACATCCCTTCTTCTGACTGTGTTTTCCTGTCCTAGAATATGAAGTTTAAGATTTAATGTAACATCTGGGACAGTATCAAATGCTTTATTAAATATAGATAATCATCACAAGTCAATTAGTTTAGCCTGACGTGACCTCCCAGCAGTAAAGCTGTTCTGTTTATAATCACATATATAGTTGTGAGCATGCGAGCCAACTCGAGCCGTTGCTAACGCTTGCGGGCTCGCGTAGCAAGCAAGGGCCGCGACTCACGAAGAGAGGGCCTCAGTTGCTGGCACTCCATGCCAGCAACTGCGGCCCTTGTAAATAATAATTATAATCCTGGTAGCTGTCTATGACTTTGCACATGTGTAGTGCAGATCACATAGAGCTCCTTTTGAAGAATACAGAAAGGAAATAAGATTGGACAAATATAATATTATATATTATTATAGAATTATAGATCACATATATAGTTGTGAGCGTACGAGTTGTTGTTAACGCTTGCGGGCTCGCATAGCGAGCCCGCGGCCCTCGCATAGCTAGGGCTGCGGGCAAGGGCCTCAGTTGCTGGCATGGAGCGCCGAAGGCGCTCCTTGCCAGCAACTGCGACCCTCGCAAAATTAACGTTAAAACGCAAACAACACGACACAACAACCGCGACCCTCGCAAACTTTACCTCGCAACGCAAAAAACATACGACACACGTTACCACACATTACGACCTCGCAAAAATTGGCCGCAACTCGCGAACTTCACAAAATTAAAAACACAATAAATACACAGAGCACATACATAAAAAGCTTACCTACAGCAAGAGGAAGCATCCAGAACCTCAAAAAAACAACTTACACCTTCAGTCAACTAAAAATAAAAGAGTTTAGACACTAAAAAAAATCGCTAAGCGAGAGAAAAAATGGCCGCCGAACAAACGAAAACGAGGCTACAGCACTCTAACCACGCAAAACACCACAAGATACTCGCAAAACACCACAAACGACCTACGGATATTCCGCTAAGGTACATACCACACATTACCCGCCATTTTACGCTAATGCGGAACTACACAACTACGCTAACGGTTTTCGGCTCGCGCACGCACACTATTACACTGCACACATTCATAACGCTTACACAGCAGCTCCACACCACTAATGCTGCAGCAACATCAAAACAGATTGCCAGCTCTTCAACACAATGCTTCAAAATAGGTAAAGTATATTCATTTATTAATGTATTATATATTTCATTATTACACACCAAACACCATTAGCTCGCTTACAATTTCATTGCCGTCATTTTTTGACGGGCAATTCGCTAGTATTATATAATTTACAGAGACATTGTATAAGTTCTGGTAGGAGGTAAGGTACTAAGTGTTAGAAATCCATAGCTCACAGTTTCATTAGTTACATCAGTAAATGTTCTATATAAATGTGAATAACCCCTAAATCAAAGGGGGTAGGATACCCTTCAGTATTTGGGTGAATTCTCTGATTTATCAAATCAAATAGAACAAACCAAAACATTATTGCCTTACTAGTAGTGTCAGCTCAAATTTTAAAAGAAGAGAAAAAGGAATCACTTTTTGAAACTAGTTAGTCATACTCCAAGGAAGGCTTATACCGAGGCTGTGAAGCCTTCCTCTGCAGAAGCGAAATGAAACACGTGTGTCAGGATGCTTTTTGTCCTGACTGGCGCCCCCTTGTGGGTGACGTCAGATGCTTAGTGGAGGTTCTGCAGTGGCACTGTCCACAGCCACTGTATTGATTAACTTTGATAGAAATGTGCCCTAGGCACAGTTTAACTGTATTATAGTGCATGGACTCAGTATAACATTTGTAGAAGCTAGAGGGGAATTGGGGAACCCTTTAAATGCCAAACTAGTTTAGGATTCTATACTTCTAAATAATTCACTAACTACTAATGAGTCCCTTATCTTCCTCAAATTGAGGAGCCTGTTTATAGGCATACTTTGAAATGGAGATTTGGGTAATGGGTTTTAATATCACACCGTATAGGATTTTCCTATAATATAAAACACATTTATGATGTGATAAGATGTGTTGTGATAAAGATTTAAATTACTTGCACTCTTACCAAGTGGTGTACATGTATAGACACACTCTTTCCTGAGTGATACTAATATTCCGGAATTTATCAGGGATATGAATTGGTGATTATTGATGACAAATGTTTAATATACTTCTTAGGGAATGTAAATTGGTCTATTATGCTTTTATACATATTTTTAATTGTCGCTTTTTATGTAAAAATTCCAAAAACTGATTATTAAAATGTTGAAAAAGTTTTTTTTTTTTTAAATGCTACGGAAGTCTTAGTAGGTCTTAATAAGTTTTTTCCTCTTTTCTTGGAGGTCCACTCTCCTACTATATAATAATCATTGACACGTTATACCTTGGAGGATGACTAACTAGTTTCAAAAAGTGATTCTATTTTCTCTTCTGTTTATAATCTTGTAAATACTTACACTTTACATATTCAGTATTGTTTTTCTTTCGAAAATGTCTCCATTCATTTTTTTATTGCTGTTGTCAAACTTACTGACCTGTTGACTTCTTCAGTGTTCCTTACTACCCAATTTTGTGCAGCGAATCTACTCTAGCAATTTTCCAGTCATCTTGAATTGCTCCTAGTAATGACTAATGATTAAAATGTTGAGATAATGTTGTGACAAGTACAGATCTACGTTTGTTGAGAACCCTTGGATACTATTTTTGATAATGCTAGTAAAACTAAATTTTCTTGAAATACTTTGAATTAATTATGTGAACAATTATTACAGCACCACTCAGTGGAAATAAACCCTTTCCTTCTATTTCTCCCTTTCTTTTCACCAATATACTAAGGAAACTTTTAGCACCTTTTTTTGATTGAGCAATTTTATGTTTATCTAATAACCTGATTTGTCTGCATTTGTTACTGATTCTGGCCCCCATTTTAATTGTCCAAATTGCAATTACTTGAGCCCGTAATGGAGCCTGTAAATGTTACTGATATTCAATTGGCTACTTTTAGGAACTCGCATTCGAGTTGCAATTGCGAGTTATCCCTGCAGTTGTCAAAAACTTAACTCTGTCCTATCTCCTCCTTTGATGTTTCAAGCCTGTAAATGTTACCAGTGCTAAAGACGCAAAATCCATATTCGATTACAACAATTCAACAAGCCCACAATTGCCTTCAAACACATAAATGGAAAATGTATCAAAAAATTACTAGAGAGGACTTGCAAGTGGGCTAAGCACCTGTTTGTAGTACTGCAAAATCAAATAAACACACACTACTTAAAAATACTGGGAAAGCACAAAGGTGTTAGGGTTGCAAATCTGCAAATAAAAAATATTTTTTTTTACATTTTATTTCCGAGTTATATTGAACAAGGGGTGAATACATATCAAGGGAACCGCATGGACTAGAACAGTTGTTTTATTGATTATTATTGATTTCTAAATTTGTGGATTGCGAAGCCGTTCATAAATTGTACTTCTAAACACTAATTGATTATAGTTTAAACTCCATGTTTTACTGATGTCATGATGACGGTCTCATTTGCTATTGCTCTGTCTAAAATGTAACTTACGGGCTTGCTAAATTGATCATGATGATACCCTGAAATGCTATGTACAGGTTCATGGTTTGCGTGTTGGTGCTGTGAGCATGTAATTTGCGAGCTTGAGTCAATTGAATATATATATATATATATATATAACATAACAAAGTCAGAGGTGCTCATCAGAGAATGAACTAACCTTGATAGGTTAGTTCTATAGCCATGATAAGCTACTCTGAGAGCAACCTCTTTTAGCTCACTTGTGCCCTTCACAGGGAGAAATATCCTGTAGTATATCAGTCTGGTCCAAATCAAAAGAGTGAACCAGCCCCGAAATACCAGGCAATTCTACCCTGAACAGGAGAAACAGCAAACCCCAGACGCGTTTCGGCCTTTATGGGCCTCGTCAGTGAGGTGCAGCTGAACTCCCTAAGGCACAGTGAGCAAGGGGTCCACGTCTGGAGTCCCCTATTACCTTTAGGGAGACTAAACCCTAAAGGTAATTTGCATATACAACATAACAAAGTCAGAGGTGCTCATCATATATATATATATATAAATTGGAACTCGCAGCCAAAAGTTTATTTTGAAGGTAATTGCGGGCTTGCAATTGAATAGGAGCCATAATATTTACTTGTATACTAAACCAGACTGGTGATCACTAGACTCTAAGCTCTCTCCTCCATTTGACACTAGATCACTGTTTTTGAATATGAAATGAAATATAGCTTCCTTGTATTTAGGCTCCTTAACTGATTGTTTAAGTGAGGAATGTAGAATATACTTTCTCATGGCTGATCCAGCAATTCAAATCCTTGAAAGTTGTTCCTCTCTTAATATAATTAACCATATGCTCTAAGTATGTTTTGCAGTATTAAGAAACACAGTGGCTTTCATATGTTCTTTTACATAAAGAGCATCAATTCTCCTTTTGCATCTATCTTTTTCAGTAAACTGTAACAAGGTATTACAATGCCTAATTCATGTGATTCATTATACCAAGATACCATTATAGACACTGAATAAAAAATAGTTTCTAGTCATTAAAATGAGTTCTAGAAGTTTATTCCCAAGACTATGAGTATTTGTATATTTTCTGCATTATTCTTACCATAATTATTTTGTACAATTCACTCACTTTCTAGATTATCAGTCTTGCGAGTACTTACACTATTTGACAAAGCCTCTCATTTGACCACGCCTCTTTGCGAAACATGTCATATATCTGAGCACATAGTCCACAAATCTTTTTCTTAAAGAAAATGGGCATTTTTACTAACAGAAATTATATCTGTATAGTAATAGGTGGGATTTAAATAACTTCAATATAAATACTAGATTATATGGTGCTATTTGCACTACAATTACAACCTTTAAAAAAATACATGAATATCTTGTATGCATCACTGTTATCTTTTATAGCCTCATATATGTACATATATACATTACTTGTTTCAGACAATACCTTTTTAAACTAGAGGGATTGACACAATTCTTATTCCCCTTTTTAATTCTCACGTGACTAATGGACTAATTATTATTTTTTTTTTGCATCATTCAATATATTTTATTGTTTACAATTTTTTTACACAATTATACTATTATCAATGCACAACTTACATCAAATGCACCTAGGAAACTAACAGCCCCATTAAATTCTAAGTCCGCAGCGGCCCTGGTACACTTGCAAAGCCTGCAGGCTTGTATGTCAGCGGAATTATAAAGCGATAAAATTAGACAAGCCCGCAATAGACGTGGCCGACATCCAAATCCGTAAACCATGCTTCCGCACGTTGCATTTGCGGCCGTGAACATGATCAATTAGTCAAACCCCAATAGTAAAAGAGATTGCCATCATTACGTCACTAAAATAATGGAGGTTAGATTTCAATCACTTAGGTTTTGAAGTCCAAGTTGCGATCAGACCCTCATTCCAGAAATAATGCAATATGAAATAATCAATAAATATGATATTCTAGTCCATGCGAGTTCTATTAAATGTATTAACACATTGATTTCTGGGATCGATGTAACACGGAAATAAAACATAAAATAAATTTATAGTATAGTTATAATTATTATAATCTTTATTTATATCGTGCCAACATATTCCATAGTTGAGTACATAGCAGAAAACAAATTAAACAATTTGCAAAGAATGGAGGGCCCTGTTTTTTAGCATAAAATCAAATTTACATAGAGCTTATTTCCAAGGCACTGACACAAGATTTAAAACTCGCAAACTTACAATCTAATTGTACTTTTTATTGCACATTAACGAGCTTGAGAAGGCTGTGCTATTCAAACCTTACATCACTTTCCCTTTAATTTAAAATTCAGTATTGTGTTTATATTTGCTTTTACAGTGCTACGGACATGACTTTAACTCCCTTGTGGGTCCTCTCTAATACCCATAGGATTTTTGGCTCGATTTGCTGTGTATGGGTTTGAATGCCAGTGCGTCCTTGGGGATATGTAGAAATGTAATAGAGATTTGTGATGGTAACTTTTACGGGCTTGACAGATGAAAGGCTTAGCTGTAACGTTGTTCAGATTTGGAAGTCCCTTAGGGTTTTTCCTCCTGTAATGCGCATATCGTGTAGCTGAAAGGGGCAAATTTAAAAGCTGTAACTCTTTTGGGTTCCTTTACGGCTATGATTTCTAGTTGGAGCAATTTAATGGAGCTGTAACTTAGTGATTCACACTACTAATCATGAATTATAACATTGTTTGGGTAAATTTTGAGATTACATGTATTTCTTTATTGATAAAGGACAGCAACGTAAAAATATAAAACAAATATTAAAATCAGATTAAAACCATTATACAACAAAACTACAAACACAAGGTTTTACTGTAACTCTCTATATTGAGATTAGGTCCTTGGGTGTGCACCAAACATGCCTTTTGTTTTTCTTTTTCCTTGATATATTATAAAACCATTATACACTAATACCTTTGATATTTATATACTTGGATCCACTTTTTATCAATCTCCAATGCTTCTATTTCTAAGGGCACTACTGTGTCTCCTGGTGGATCTTAAAGTTGTTATTAAATATAGAGGCAATATTAACTCCTATATTAACTTAGACCATAACCATCAAGGTAGTTCTTAGTAAATTACATTTTTTCTAGATGGTGATGCAAACAATCCGTAGTTATTGTATCATATACCTCTTACATGTCTTTCTTAGGTATGATACCTACAGTACATCTCTCTAATTTTCCATAAGCATAACATAACACAAATTTTCTTTGCAACTTTTTATTCTAGGCCCTTTTAGTCGTCCTTTTTTGTACTACCCCTAAATTATTTCTTTCAGCAGATTTAGTCTTTAGTACTGTACACAATACCTTAGATGAGGTCTTACTTGAGACCTTAAAAGCTGGCACTGACCCTCTCTATACAACCTGACTTCCTGCTTACTTTTCCCATTTCTTTGCTATATTGTCTAACTTCTTTTTAGTTATCTGAAATAGGTTCCTTCCTCTGTTGTTGTTTTGTCTGTATAGTACAATAACATGTAAAGTTGATGCATTGGGCCATTAAAATGTCTCGGAACACAAGCAGTAAATGTATTTCCGTTTCATCTTTAGAGCAGTGGGTGATGACACAAACTTTGAAGTATTGAATGACTGAACTGACAGCTTGTCCAGTGTCACAGCTGGTTAGAAACTGGCTTAGGATACTTCATGGTAATTACTGCAATGACTTTGCAAGGTGTAAAAAGTTAAAGTAGGTAAAGTGTAGTACAGTGTTAGCTTAGAACAAAAGAAAACTATTTCAGTGGAGATGATACATTTTAATGGTTGCGTAGGATTAGATTAGATTGCAAACGTTCAAGGTCATAGCCCCTTCCTCTAAGAAAATTAAATGTACACTGCCACTTCCAATCAACTCAATTTAATCTACAGGCTAGTTGTTAAAAGTAGTGCAAGTGGTAAACATTGAATACATGTTTTTAAAAATTTATTTTTGAAAATTCTGTTTTCATGTCCTGTTTCGAGTAATTTATCTCAATATTGACTATATGAAGTGGAAATATATATAGGAACAAATCAGTTTTAAAACACTAAACATATCCTCTACTCAATATTATACATACTTATGACCAAAGTTTGTGAATTTTAGCCACTTACTAACCAATATAATGTGGGGTATTAAAATTGTATAATTCCTTATACTAGAAAGGAATATACAGGGGTTTGTTTCTGCTTAGGCCCACAAGTCCCAGGCCTAGGGCACGACATTTTCAGGGGGCAGCAGTCTGCCTAAAGATACAGTGCAGTACATTGAAATATGTTTGTATATGAACTGAAATATCTGTGGAGTAAAATTTCTGTCTGTAAGTGTACCTGACACTTTCTAACATACCATATATATACAAAACCTACGATATTAGATATAGCAAGGGGAAAGGAAGAGCTTAATTTATTTTTGAATTGGGAGTTAATTTTATTTTGAAGCTCAGCTTCTTTTTAGTTTTGATTTCTAAACCTTGCATTAAATACATTTTGTACACTTACGTTTTTTTTTGTAATAGTAAGTTTAATACAATTTAAAAACGTGTATTTACAGCAAGTATAAGCAGCACATTTGTAACAGAGCAATATATTTTTATGTAGGCTGGATTCATTAATATTTGCAGTTTATGGCAACAATAGCTAGCAGCTGATCTCACTGTATTTACTAAGACTACATATAATTATGGCATTTACAAAGTCTCCAATCAGATTCCTACTTGACCATGCGAGTGCTTGCTAATGCCCATACATAAAGAATAATATATATAATTGATTTCATAGATCTCTATATGAGTGCTTCACCTGTTAAAGTGGTATTTTGTATTTATCAAAGTCTGAACCTCATTCTAACTAACCTTAATAAGGTTGTGTTAGGGCATTGCAATATATGAGTTGTGACTATCTTTGGAAATTGAGTTACTCCCTCTAGTGGCTATGTCTGATACAGCAAAAAAGAAAGAAAGTGTCATTGCTTCAAACGAGCCTATTTAGGTTTTATGCGTCCATAGGCCTTTCAGATTGGAGCACCTATCTCCTTTGCCCTTGCTCTATCCCAAAACATAGGTTTATGCGTGGTTATACTTACATACAATGGATATAAAAAGTCTACACACCCCTGTTAAAATGTCAGGTTTCTGTGCTGTAAAAAAATGAGACAAAGATAAATAATTTCAGAACTTTTTCCACCTTTAATGTGACCTATAAACTGTACAACTCAATTGAAAAACAAACCAAAATATTTTAGGTGGAGGGAAGAAAAATAAAAAATTAAAATAATGTGGTTGCATAAGGCTGCACACCCTCTTATAACTGGGGATGTAGCTGTGTTCAGAATTAAGCAACATTCCAAATAGTGTTAAATAGGAGTCAGCATACACCCGACATCATTTAAAGTGCCTCTGATTAACCCCAAATAAAGTTCAGTTGCTCTAGTTGGTCTTTCCTGAAATGTTCTTAGTCGCATCCCACAGCAAAAGCCATGTTACACAGAGAGCTTCCAAAGCATTAGAGGGATCTCATTGTTAAAAGGTATCAGTCAGGAGAAGGGTACAAAAGAATTTCCAAGGCATTAGATATACCATGGAACACAGTGAAGACAGTCATCATCAAGTGGAGAAAATATGGCACAACAGTGACATTACCATGAACTGGAGCTCCCTCCAAAATTGATGAAAAGACGAGAAGAAAACTGGTCTGGGGGGCTACCAAGAGGCCTACAGCAACATTAAAGGAGCTGCAGGAATATTTGGCAAGTACTGGCTGTGTGGTACATGTGACAACAATCTCCCGTATTCTTCATATGTCTGGGCTAAGGGGTAGAGTGGCAAGACGAAAGCCTTTTCTTACGAAGAAAAACATCCAAGCCAGGCTACATTTTGCAAAAACACATCTGAAGTCTCCCAAAAGCATGTGGGAAAAGGTGTTATGGTTTGATGAAACCAAGGTTTAACTTTTTGGCCATAATTCCAAAAGATATGTTTGGCGCAAAAACAACACTGCACATCACCAAAAGAACACCATACCCACAGTGAAGCATGGTGGTGGCAGCATCATGCTTTGGGGCTGTTTTTCTTCAGCTGGAACTGGGGCCTTAGTTAAGATAGAGGGAATTATGAACAGTTCCAAATACCAGTCAATATTGGCACAAAACCTTCAGGCTTCTGATAGAAAGCTGAACATGAAGAGGAACTTCATCTTTCAGCATGACAACGACCCAAAGCATACATCCAAATCAACAAAGGAATGGCTTCACCAGAAGAAGATTAAAGTTTTGGAATAGCCCAGCCAGAGCCCAGACCTGAATCCGATTGAAAATCTGTGGGGTGATCTGATGAGGGCTGTGCACAGGAGATGCCCTCGCAATCTGACAGATTTAGAGTGTTTTTGCAAAGAAGAGTGGGCAAATCTTGCCAAGTCAAAATGTGCTATGCTGATAGACTCATACCCAAAAAGACTGAGTGCTGTAATAAAACCAAAAGGTGCTTCAACAAAGTATTAGTTTAAGGATGTGCATACTTATGCAACCATATTATTTTATTTTTATATTTTTTTCTTCCCTCTACCTAAAAGATTTCAGTTTGTTTTTCAATTAAGTTGTACAGTTTAAATGTCACGTTAAAGGTGAAAAAAGTTCTGAAATAATTTATCTTTGTCTCATTTTTTTACAGCACAGAAACCTGACATTTTAACAGGGGTGTGTAGACTTTTTATATCCACTGTATAGCAAGTCAGAAGAGTCAGGAACAGTAACAGACAGAAATATCATTATATATCAAATGTATTTGCATATTCATATACTATACCATGCCAGAACCATATTTAAGAGCTGACTGTCCCATGAAAATGTGCTGCCCTAGGCCTGGACCTTGGGGCCTAGTCAGAAACACACCCATGGTTTCAACATCAGTTTTTGACTTTTATCTGTCATCTCATTGGCGGGCATATTCACAGCAAGTAATAAATAACCTTCATTGAAGAAGCCTCTAGTGTTTGCTCTGTGAACAAAAGTTGCTCTAGGCTGTCACATTTTCGCCATGTCCACATGACAGTGTGATGTCACCACTGATGTCATGGGGGCACATGATAATATCCCAGATATTTGCACATTTGTTGAGTGACCTTTGTTCCACTTCATTTGCAGTAATTCAGCTTCCAATGACAAATCAGTCCTTCAAGGAAAAGTTGTTATGGTTGAACCCTAGTTATAAATGAACAATTTTAAAATACAAATATTTACTGTAAGTCAGTAATACTGATATAACTAATTTATAGCATCTACAAATTTGTGCATGGAAATGTGATTTTCTATTTGAAGTGGTCCTTTAAACAAATAAAGCTTGAGAAACACTATGACATATTATAGTAAAGATTACCTGGTGAAATATGTGCCAAATATCTTGCAGTATCACTACTGATTGTTTTAATCTGCAGCATAATTATGTTTGTTCCCACATTTCCAGGGTCTTAATGAAAAATAATAAATATTGTAATGTCTTAGTGCATACAGAGATTTATTTTATTAGCCTGACATAAAGCTCACATTTCTAGTTGCATATTTATTCATGTAAAAATAAAGGCTAATATTCACAATTTATGCAGACAAATAAAAAATAATAGCTAATAAAATGTATATACCGTAGTTTCTCCCTAGACAATTTAAATATCCTATAACATTTTTAATTGTCAAAAATGGTACTATATAATATTAAACTGCATAAATACTTAATGAATACAACAATTTCAAATTCACAATAGTATTTCTTGTCTTGTGATGGTCAATTAATATTTTTAGGAATTGGGATCTCCTAGGCACAAAAAATATATCTGAATCTGAACACTCAAAAAATCTAATCAATTAGCACTTTTTTGAAATTCAACAAGACTTGCATGCAGTGGCGGAAAAAATAAATTTGGACCACCCCCAAATGTATATATATAGATTAATAATGAGTATTACAATATAAATTGATACCTTTTATATTGGAAAAACGTCGTATTTATAATGACGAGCTTTTGAGAGGCTCAAGCTCTCTTTATAAAAGTCTGAAGCAATACTTTTTTTTTGTATGTAGCACCACAACTCCCATCTCTCTCCCTCTCCGTCCCTCTCTCTCATTCTCTCTCCCCTTCCTCTCTCCCCCTCTCTCATTCTCTCTCCCCCCTCGTATTTTCTCTTCCCCTCTCTCCTTTGCTCTCCCCTCCCTCTCTCATTTTCTCTCTTACCTCTCTCCACCATCTCCTTCTCTCCCCCTTCTCCCCCTCTCTCTCCTTCAACCCTCTCTCTCCTTCTCTCCCCCTTCCCTCCCCTCTCCTTCTTTCCTCCTTCCCCCTTTCTCCTTGTCTCCCCTCTCCCTCCTTCTCCACCCTCTCCCTCTTTCTCCTACCATCTCCCTCCTTCTCCGCCTCTCTCTCCTTCTCTCCCCCTCTCTCCCCCTTTCCTTCTCTCTGCCTCTCTCTCTTCCCTTTCTTTCTCTCCCCCTCATTTTCTCCCCATCTCCTCCCCTCTGCTTCTCTCCCCTCTCCTCTCCCCCTCTCCCCCCTTCCTTCTCACCCTCCTCTCCCCCTCCTTCTCCCCCACTCTCCTTCTCTCCCCCTCCACTCCCCATCTCCTTCTCTCCCCCTCCTCTCCCCTTTACCTTTTCTCCCCCCTCTCCTTATCTCTCCCCTCTCCTTCTCTCCCTTAACCTCTCCCCCTCTCCTTCTCTCCCCCCTCTTCTCCCCCTTCTCCCTATTCCCCCTCCTTCTCTACCCCCTCTCCTTTTCTCTCCCCCTATCTCTCACCCCCTCGCCTTCTTTCTCTCCCCCCTATCCCCCCTCTCCTTCTCCCCCACTCCTTCTCTCCCCCCTCCTCTCCCCCACTCCTTCTCTCCCCCTCCTCTCCCCCTCTTCTTCTCTCCCCCCTCTCCTCTTCCCCCTCCTTCTCTCCCCCTTCTCCCCCTTTTCTCTGTTTAAAATATGCTCTTATGTACCACTTAAACTGACAAAAAGCATAATGATTTTACAAAGTAATAAAACACAGCCTTTGAATACTTAACTACCAAATGGAATTGCCCCCCTCTTTCACCACTTTTTACCATGTAGTGTATTTCTGGCCTATATTTTCTTTTAATTTCTTTCTCTTCATTTCCATGTTTTGCAAACTTCTGACTGTTACTGTTCACCCCACTACTTCTCTAACCAAAACTCCAATCTGTAACACATTTTCCACATGTCTCTATTTCTTTTTCCCTCTATCACTAGAGTGAGAAAAGCTCTCCACCGTGCTCACCATACACTAAATGATTGTTGTGGAATACCCAATCCTACAAAATCTATTGCACAAACCAGAATCTACCTCATACTGATGATAGCCAAAAGCATGAAACAGGCCTGTATATGAGTGATTCTTGGTTTGTGTAAAATCCAACCCGGTGCTTTGCTTAAAAGCTGTTTAATACGGCGGACATATGCTTTAATAAAGTTGCTATTTTTGGATTAAAAGAGTGAGGTACATTGTATTCTCATTTGCATGTCTGCGCCTTTTAGACATGCAAATGTGCTTATTAATGTATTATTCATTTTCTGTACTCTGTACGGTGGAGAGCTTTTCTCGCCATACATTAAATGATTGTTAGATTGTATGTCTGCAATATCTATAACGTAGCTTCAGTGTTTTATTCATAAACGAATGCAAGATGTTTAAAGCCTCTTCATTTGGAATGCCTGCAATATATTGTAAGCAGTCTCACCAGGGTTCTCTAGGCAAAAAAACAAAACAATAGTTGAATGTAAGTGGCTAAGAATCCCATCAGCAGCTAAATAGAAAGATATGCAAATGTCAGCAATGAAGCAACTTAAATGTAATGGACCACTACAGTTCAAGACTACAGGACTTGTTTGTGAACTAACAATATTAGTAGCTGGGTAAGTCATAAAAAAAAACATTTTTGGTAAATCCAATTTTTTTGAAGACTATGTTTATGAGTACATGGATCCATTTTGTCTTTTTTTACACCACTTCCTGAGAGCTAGATCATAGATGTCTGTTTTCTATCTATCAGAGGAGGACAGCAGTGGGAGGTGGGAACGTGAAGAGGTCAGATAGCTTTTTTTGCTAACTGTATAAGATTTAAATTGCCACAACACCCTTCCCCCTATCCGTCAGAGAAACTCCCTGCTTGCATCAGGAAATGCATGCATCACTCTCCAGAAATGTAAAAGCTCCTCTCATACACACACCTTCCACAAAAAATATGGATGCTTGCAGGGTCCAGCAGAGGCATAAGCATATATATATATATTTTTTTAAAACAGCTTTATTATGCTCTTAGACAGAATCAATATTTTCAAGCATATTTTTTCATTGTACAGTAGTCTTATTTAACAGTTGATAAATGGAAAATGTATGAAAAGGAACTACAAAATCAAAGTGTTGACATAATAGCACAATCATTATTCTTATTGGATGTTCAGATTTTGATAACAAAAAACAATATAGTTATTAAAACAGGAATATATTTCTGTGTATAACAGGTAGGCCCAGTCTAGGGATGGAAATATTGTTACATATGTTGTTCAGCTCATTTTGTCAAAGTGGCACAAAGGTGTCCTCTAATTGTAGTGGAAATAAACACACTTATTGGTTAAAAGCAAATTTCACATTCACATAAATTAAAAATGTAGAATGTGTTTCACTAATAGTGCAGTGTTTTTGTTGCTAAAGACTATAATTAACACATTTGTATTTTACTCACTAATCTAAATAGATTATTTTGTTGTTAAACAAGATTATTATGTAATGAATAGGACAAGATTAAGGGCCCGTTAATTAAAGTAGATTATTATCCTCTAAGTACACGATTCTATTATATAGCTTTGTTTCATTAACAAGTGTTTATTTTCATATTTATGAGCATCCTCAATGGTATAGAACAAATTGATGCCTCTTGTTAGCCCTGTAGGGACTAATGAAAAAGTGTTTTTAATAATAATAATGACATGATTATTATGATAATTACAGATAATTTTTATCATTATAACATGATCATGTTATATACTGCACCAGCATTTCAAACAGAAGGAATCTTTCTGAAAACTCTCCAACTTCAACAAACGTCTAAAATAAACATATTTATTCAATAAGGGTGAGTGTAGCAACAATGATAATTATGTGCTCAAGTGCTCTATAGAAACCTTAAAATATTTTCATTCCAGTGGCATTTTGTAATAGTCTTGAATGTATCACAGTACCATCAATCCTCTCACTTTACTCACTCAATAGTGAAATAACACCAAACTCCACCAAATAGAATAACTATTTTATTGTTAGTGAAGTACCCAATAATGATTACTAATGATCAGTCTATATACATGCATTATATTAGTATGCACACCATAAGTCTAATGCATGTTTCCTATATGTATTATAATAAAAAAGGTAGAAAAAAAAGTGTCAGTAATTTTATGTGAATATACTTATTTATTTGTGACACTACATTTGCTCTCCAGGTTTTTTTTATATTTTGTATTTGCCTTATTGGATTGAAGCATTGGATCCTATTGGTTTTAACCAGTCGAGATTTCTGAAAGTTAAATTTCTATAGATTTTTTTCTCAGTCTTCTGCATTTTGTTGTTGTATAAATCTCTGGAGCATCTGGACTTTTTTTTTTAATTTTTGCTGTTAATAGCATATGAACTTAAAATGATTATTATCTGACACTCAATAGGCTAGTAGGGAAACTATGGAGGAGAGTGGAATTCAATAAGAGCCCTATAATCATGGCAATCACTTGCCCATATCTTTATTTAAGAGAAAGAAGGGCTTGAAACAGGCGCCCCAACTCAGACTAACTTAATTATGAGACCCTTCATTTGAAAGATAGGAGGACTGATAAGTATGTAAGTGATAAGTGATGACCATATAAATGGGATTACTAGACTACGTTGGTATTTATGGGGGAGCGGGACTCTAAAAGAGCATGTATCTCACCACATACCCAAACACATGTTTTTGTGAGAAGGCACTACCCTCTTTTGAAGAACACCTGCCGCACACATTTTAAGCACCTGGTCGGGTCCTTTTGGATTGTAGGGGGTTCCTCCATTTTTGCACCTGCCTATTTTGTGCACCCCGCACTTAGCCAGAGGAGACTCGTGAGAGGAGTTTCTCTGGCCTGCACTAAGTCAGATGGGGTAGGTGGCAGATGCCCTGTCTGACCCTGGCACCATCACGTTTGATTTTTTGGCACCAGATTTTATGCACGGCAGACGATTTTGAGCACGCTTTTTGATTTGGGCACTGCACGTTTTTCACGTATGAAGACCATAGGATTCCCCATGCCTGGAGGGCGGCCTCCTGTTTGAGGATCCTGTGGATGGACCTGGGCGGAGTTGGTGGCAGCTGCTTCCCCAGTTGTCGGATCCAGGGTGGACTGGTGGCAGTTGTCCCCCTGGTGAAGATTCGCCACATCCCAGGGCTCCGACCTGAAGATGGTGGAAAGCCCCCCTCATTCTTAGGGTGAGGGGGGTGAATTGAGTCATCTGGTATCCTGTACCTTTTGGTCGGAGCCCAGAAAACTAAAGGGATCCTCAAACCCTCAAGGCGGGGGGATCTGAAAATGGTTTCTCTGAGCACTCAGCACAGATGAAGCACTGCTTTTGCACGTAAGGGCACGCACCACAAAATATGGACAGAACACAAAGCTTTTTTTCAATAAATAAATGACTGATACACGGGACACTAAAATAGCCCTATATCCTTTTCTACAAAGTCCTTCTCCCTCCATCATGCACATGGCTGCCATAACAACTGCAACCCCATTATAGCATTAGCAATATTCAGGCATTAAGGGCTGGCTCATAAAAGAGCTTCCACACTCTGTTCCAATTATAAAATAACATCAGACTCCTCATTTAAAATAGAGGACTCTGTTTCAAATAAGTGGACACCTGCCAGTATACCATTATAGCTGTCAAGTGAAAACCATAATATTAGTGGTCACCTGAGTTATATTTACACAACTAAAATAAAAACTAGGATTTGTATTATTCAATGACTGATGTTTATTGAGAAAAATGGTGAATAGACTTACATTTTGGTGTTTTTGAAAAGATGTCAGGGGACAGGCACAAACATTTGGTATGTTTAAAATTCCCATGGCCTACTAAAGAGACAAATGTGACTGAAAATATGGTCAACACACAGATAGGTCACTGAAATGAATGTATACATATGAAAAGCACAACATTGTAAAAAATGCTGGTGTTTTTAAAAATGTGAACTGATACTAAATATGTAATCATAATACTTTTGATGGTGATGCCTAAAAAAAAACAGACATATACTAAAATCTGCTAAATATTTTATAAAATTTGACTAAAAATACCCTTTTTCCATTTTTAAGCTGTTTTTTTTCTTTATAACTGTGTATATTCAAATACAAAATAAATAAAATAAATGACATAATATCAAAGTCCAACCACAAAAAAAGTGTTTCCAAAAGTTTAAACACATTCAAGGATTTAACAGCAATTTAACAACAACCTTCAACACAGTGTAAACAGGAAATTATCCCAGGTAAACCGGCTAGAAGAAAACAGTGCAGAAACAGGACTGGAGCTACATGGTTATGCTTATCAACCCTTCCATGTTTATTTATGTAGAAATCTGACCAGTTATGGGTGAATTTTTGCAACAAGCGAATTTCCAAAATGAAGTCAAACCATTTTGTGGTGTCCTTCTCCCTTCATACTCATGTGCCTTTCCCAGCTGTAGAAGCCATTATCAACTTTACTGTAAAACTTTCATATTTCTAATACACTTTTTGTGAGCCAATTATTTATTTAGAAATCATCAGTATTTCCACTGAGTGAACTATTAGTACTAGTACTCTTGTACTAGTACTGCCTTTTCTCTGTCAAATTTTTACATCCTGTACTTTCTTATGTCTTATAAAATTGGAAAATTGCAATAACATTTCTTTTCTCTCTTGAAAGTCATTTAGCAAGTCAAAAGTCAAGTTTATTTTAATAGTTTTGGCACTCAGATTTAAACACTATAAGAATTTCTGTTATTATAGTTGAACATGCAAATTGAGTCTTTGGCTGGAGGAAGAATCCAAAAGAGGTATGGTGTTACAATACTTCTCAACCAGTGGTCCCTGGCACTATGCTACTTAGTGGCTGTGTCAACACCAGTTCTTAGGATGCTTTGAATGGGCATATACAGACATTCTCTTAATTGACCAACGCTTTGTAATCTGCCCATGTAGGTGTAGAAAGACCAGTCAGTCTGTTCATAGCAGAACAATTGTGAGGCACAGTGGTGTAAAAGACAGCAAAAACAACACAATACTAAGGCACTGGAATCTAGTTATAAACATTGCAATAATGGAAAATCATCCACATTTGTTATTAATAAATTATGTATTTAACTTAAGGTTATTCCGGGAGCTAATATAAAACGTAGTGGCTTGTCAGATTAAACTATCACTAGCCTTCAAAGGCTCATCCTTGAGGGTACTTGCACTCCCAGCTCATTAACCAGCCAGTCAGCCTTGACTGCCTTAGTACCTGTGGTTTCTTACACAATACTTTATGATTATTTATTTATAAAACATAATCATATCCTGCAAACAAATGACAACATCAGATGAATAAAGGACCTCAAGGGTTTGTATTCAAAAGAGTTAACTTACTTTATTGTGGGTCTATAAAGACTTCTTCATCTGGGAAAAGTTGTGTATTTGATCAAATCAAGATTCTGTATACAAATGTTTGCTAAATACTTAATTGTATGTTTTTTGAATTTCTATAGTAGAGAGAATGAAATACACATAATAGATTTAGATTAGCAAAAGCATAACAGTGGATAGAAACCAGTGTGATCAACTTACCCTTCAAAATCCTGTTCAAGTCATTTTGTCAGTCAATGAGGAGTCCCCTATCCAATCCACAATATGGTATTAATCCATCACTTGGCATAAATAAACTAGTTATGTTTCCTCACTGAAAAATGATGATATAATACATACAAGTCTTGTCAGCAGACAATTAATTAAATGTTAATCCCATAAATTATTAAATTTACATTTAATCCTTCTCACAAGGTATGCCCTTAGCTTCACTGCATATGTATCAACCTAAAAGGAGGTTTAAATTTAAGAAGACTTTGTATTTTCATGAAAATCTACATGGTACCTATCTAAGTGCAAAATAAACATTCAATGATGGACACATGTGATATTACACTAAAAAATGGTAAGCTTTTGTCTTAACAAAACGTTATTTTCTTATACTTTCTTGTCCAACTAAAATGTTATACATTCCCCATTAATTATTTAGTATGAATTTAAATGTAATGACATTGAGCTTCTATAGGTAATTTGTAGGAGATCTACTTAGTTAAAGTCCCAGGACACCTTAGTTTTACATCTATTTGCTTAACAGGGTTTAATTCATGCAAGTCAAAGTCCTCTTGTTTGCCCCATTAATAAATTCATTAAAAGGAAGTTAGTCTCCCAGGGTGAGCAAACCTTTCTCATTCAGACTGGTACAATAGAATAATTTCACATTTACTCCAGAAAAAATGATAAACAAACCAATCCTCTCCAGGTGTTTAAATCCTTGCTTGTTCTTCTATACAAAACACCCTGATTTTCCTTTAAAACAGGCAATGTACACATGACAACAGCTTCCAGTTTCACATAAATTGTGTACTATAGGATAATTGCTGATAGAGCCTTGGCAGTCTTGTTTCACACCTTGTTAGCACTGCAATTAGCTTTCTTTACATTTACTGATTGCTGTTTTGCATACTTGACTTAATTCTATCTTGTTTCAGAGCTTAAGAAACAGCTGCCCTCTAGCCTTCTTATAAATTCTGGGATCAGCCAGCAAGTGTGTCATTCAGCTACAAGAACCTTCAAGTGTTGCAACCTGAAGACATAAGAAGACCATAAGAAGATGTTGGGTTGGGTCTTTCTGTTTATCATCTTACAAGGATGCACCTCTATGCCTACTGCAATTGTGGAGGAAACTGCTATTCCAGAAAATCCTGAGGAAGTGAGATCCGAGGCCATCAAGAGACTTTTGAAAGTTTTTGGCATTGAAGATCCACCACATTCTCTACAACATGTCAAGCAGCCACCTCAGTACATGATTGACTTGTATAACACAGTGGCTGATGCAGATGGTGTCACCAAGGACCCAGATCTTCTGGAAGGCAATACCGTCAGGAGTTTCTTTGATAAAAGTAAGACATATTATCACCATAAATTATAAATGCCCAATTAATGGTTATTCTAATGTTTTTTGCTAAATTGTAAGGATGTCAATCTAAATCTTCAGGGTTTCTTAATTGGAAAAAAAATTACATTTTCTTGCAGAATATTTATATGTTGGAACAGATGGGAATAGTTATATTTAAATATGAAGTTAATAACTACACTTCTTATGTTTTCTCACCTGTATGGTTAAAGTCTCAATGGAAAACTTTTCCATAACACCATACTTATTACCTTTTTTGATACACTAAATTTCTGCAAATGTTAATGTGTGCTCCAGTTTTGCTGCAAATATTGTATTTTTATCAACAAGATGTCTCAATGTATTTAATATAGTTAGTTTATATGTATATCTTGGCATTATTGATACCAATAGTTTTTTTTTTTTTATTATGTGCGTAATCTTTTTATATTTTATACTTTTCATGGTGCTGTCATTTCTAACGCATAATATTCCCTCTCAGTTAACAGTGATCAGATGCATTTCCTGTTCAACCTTTCAACTGTGACCAGGAATGAGAAGATTCTGACAGCAGAGATGCACCTATTTAAATTGAAACCAAGACCTGCAGAGCATGCTTACTACAAAAGACATCATTTTTGTCAGGTGAGACTATATTTTCTTCAAGAGTTTGAGAACATCTGCATTATATTGCATCCATATATAGAGTATATGTATGTAAATACAAACACATATCAATGAAAACGTATAGTATAGTTCACACATAGGTGTGAAGGGTTGAGAGTTAGTTTCTAAGTGAATTAAAATAGACAAGCTCCAAAGAGAAAGTTCTAGTGCCAAATCAAAATGAAAAAAAAATGGGGAATTTGAATTCTTGTTAAATTATTAAAAATGCTGCAAACTAGATGAGACACTCAAAAAGTATATGTGAGGGTATGACTGGCACACTGCAGTGTTGCATAATTTACTGAGGGAATACAGCATAGTAAATATCCCTTAAGTTAGGAGGTTCCCAAAAGTGGGACCTAGGCCTTGTGCAATTGCATGTATATTTTACAAGAAAATCTTTCTACAAGTTAAATATATGACCTACCTCATACATTTTTGAAGATTATACCGTCTATGTGTAACTTTGAGTGTGCTAACTAGTTTGCAGCATTTTTAATATTTTAGCAAGAATTTAAATAAAGTTTCCCATTCATATTTTTTATCTGGTATCATTCTAATAAATGATAAGCAAAATCACAGTGTGTGTAAGTATATATATATATATTTATATATATATATATGCAGCCTTATTAAATTGCGATTCGGCCAATTGAATAGGGCTCTATATAAGCACATAGCATATTTTTTTTACAGAAGTTTTTAGTTAGTTTTTAGCTATCCAAAAGCAAGGTCTTCACTAACTAAAAACTTCTGTAAAAAAATATGCTATGTGCTTATATAGAGCTCTATTCAATTGGCCGAATCACAATTTAATAAGGCTGATAATGTTTATAATTTGTATTCACATACAGTCTAATTGAATTTATTGAAGTTTTATAATAATTCATTTTTTTCTCCTCACAGATAAGTGTTTATCAAGTATTGGATAAAAGTAAAATGAATTTGCCCCAAGGCAAGAAATTGTTGTCATCCAGACTTGTTCCTATCCATTCTTCAGGGTGGGAAGTGTTCTCCATCACACAAGCAGTGAGTATTATACTTAGCACTGTATTATACTTATGAACTTGACTTTGCACATCATGTACATATGAGTGCAACATATATCATTCTACAAATTAAACAATGCAGGGATATCCTTGCACGCTGACCTATTGTGATACCACTGTACTAGACATTGGAGTAGATCATTATTTAATGGTTATAAATTAAAATGGTGATTAATTCTAAAACTACTATTAAAACTTGTTTTCTAAAACAAGATACATGCTGTTTTAATTTTACTGTTATAGGGAAATAGTAATTTAGTTGTAATGATTTATTTGAACCATGACAGCATCTGTTGTTTGTTCACACAAGTATACAAAGTCATTTTTTAATTGTCCAAATATAACCTACACAATGGCCCATATGAACTAAGGTGTCAAACTTGAAGAAGTCTTTGATAAACTTTCCAGTTTCATATTATCCAATGAGTCTGATTTACCCAATAAGACATCTCCTAAAGATCTCAAAGCTTTACATCTTAGTGCATCTAGCTCTCTAAATTTAGTCAATGAATGAAACACAGATCCTTATTTGTATATAAACTATGGTTGTAGTTAAAATGATTTTAGGCTTATGCTAGTGATAATACACAATAAGCAAGGTTTGTCTGTAAAATGGTCAGAGCAAAACTGACCAAAAATGTTTAGATTCTTAGTTTCTTAACAGTAAATTTATGAAATGTCTATTTTCTCAATTGTGTAATCTTATTTTATTTTTCTAATAGGTCCGTGCTTGGAATGATGAAAGTAACAACCATGGCCTTCTTGTGACTGTCCGAAATCTTGGAGGCACACAAGCTGACCCAAATATTATCCGTTTTGCATCAGGCAAAGATCACCATGAAAGCAAGCAACCAATGCTTGTTCTTTTCACTGATGATGGCAGAAGGGGCACAGTCCCAGTGAACATCCAAGGTGAGACACAATACTTGAAAACTTACAAATGTAATTTATTACGGCAACTTTTCTGAAACATTTGCCAAGGATACTTGTTTTAGTGCCTAATTTACAATGAAATAAGTAGAAACTAGATTATTCCATGTTTTTTCTTTAAATGTGTGTACTTTAACAAGTTTGAAAGGAAAAGTGAATGACAGAATTATTAGATTTACTACATTGCTACTTTTTCCCATGTACTACCAATCTATCTGTGGAATAAAGAACAGTTATCAACAAAAGTATGCACTTTATTTAAAAAAAAATATGTATGAGGTAATCCATACTGTCTGCTTGGTCATTTTATCAAAATGTTCTGTGGGCTTAGTGCATATTGTAACTTGATGGAAATTCAGATACAATTGAACATTTTGCTAACATTGCAATTTAGGATTAATATTTCTTGGGAAAATATTATATATACAAAGTATCTTTATTAGTCTTTATTTTTTAGTTTCTTAGGTTGCATGAAAATGAAGTCAAAGATTTGGAAAACAATATTTCCCCAATATATCAGAACACAGTAGAAACATATTATATGTAGTAATATAAATTAACTATTACATTAAGTGTTAATGTTGTATATTTAAATATTTACAAGTACACAAAAGCTTATCATTCATTAAGTGTCATATGCATAAATGAAACAAAAGAAATATGAAAATTGTAAAACTCATATTTCTAAGTTTCTGATTCTTTTGTGTCAACGTATGTTATATATAACAATATTTAATCTCTTCCATTGTCAGATGTTCCAGCAATGCCTTTACCCAATGAGCCTTATGTAGCTGCCCGAAACAGAACAAGGTTGACTAGATCACTACAAGATGGACAGTTGCCCTGCCAGAGACACCCTCTCTACGTAGATTTCGAAGAGATTGGCTGGTCTGGGTGGATTATCTCACCAAGAGGATACAATGCCTACCATTGTAAGGGAACATGTCCATTTCCACTAGGGCAGAACATGAGACCCACCAACCATGCTACTGTACAATCTATTATTAATGCTCTCAAGCTAACAAAAGGTGTGAACAGTCCATGCTGTGTGCCTGATAAACTCTTCTCTATAAACTTGCTTTACTTTGATGATGATGAAAATGTTGTTCTAAAACAATATGATGATATGGTAGCTGGTAGCTGTGGTTGCCACTAACATTTATGAGGTTGTCTACAACAAGGTCTATGGGCATTGCTAGGAGACTAGTAGAAGACTTCATATTAAACAGACCCTTTCAAAGCACTAGTGGATCTTTTCAGATCTCTAAGCAGTAGGCAGCAAACTTGTCTTAATTTTATTTTTTATTGTGTTTTAGAGAGTTTATTAGACTTGAAATAACACAGTAACATTTAAGGTGCAATCCTGAATAATCAAATTAAACTAGTACAATATATGGTATGACAATATATGGTATGTTTGATAGGTACTCACTTAGTGATTTATGACTTTTTTTTAAACATTTCATTATAAATATATATATATATATATATATATATATATATATATATATATATATATATATATATATATATGTATATATATATATATATATATATATATATATATATATATATATATATATATATATATATATATATAATTAGTCTCAAGTTACTATACTGAAATGGTGTCTAAGTGCAGATTCTGATACCATTATCTCTAAATTGAATATGCAGATCACATGTACTCAATAGATAATCCAGAGAGGAAATGCAGTGATTTCTGATCTTCATCACCACCAGGATAGAGTAAACAAGAATAACAATCACCCTTTGTTGCAACTGTAAATGCATTATCATTGTTGACTCTGAGTTACAAAATAGACCTTATTGTCTTGTCTCATTTTGTGAAAAGGAAAGTCATCAGTTACTTGAAACATATTAAACATTCAGTTGCTATTTGTTTATTTGACCTATGTAGGATTGCAGATCTAATTTGTATATAATTGGTGGCTGTATCTGCCTATTGTTCCATTTTTTTTATTTAACTGCTAAACATCACACTTCTAATAGTGTTTAATTTATATTGTTTGAAATTAATGGATATACAGAAAATATCCAAATTAAAGATGCTCTTGCTTCCTATAAAGAGAACATCATGTATACTTATTATTACCGCTGTGTGGTATCTTTAAATCAGAAAACAAGTCATTTCTTGTATTATACTGTATGTATATAGTTAAATTGTTAATATATTATGTTCAATAATATAACTTGATCTAGTTCATTTGTAAATATGTACATTTTATGTTTATGTTTTTTATGTTTACACATGTACATTATTAAAAGTAATAAAATATTATTGTCAAGAAAATGTGTTGTGCATTAAAAAGAACAGAAACAGTTAATGTGAGGTTTCTTAAATCTCATTAATGCAGATGTTTTCCTCTTTCTGTCTTACTCTTTGTCTATATTTTCATATATATATATTTCTAATATTTTTTTGTTGTTGATGTCAGCTATTTTCACTGAAGGCATTGGCACACATACATCTATATTTGTTGAATAACACTGAAGTATTGGAATTTAACTGCCAATCTACACTGACTATTCTATAAAAACTAGCAATTTTAGACTGGTCTAAAAATTATTTAATTACCAGACTCTAAATGTATTTGCAACATATTTTATATATATATATATATATATATATATATATATATATATATATATATATATATATATATATATATACATACATATATATTTATATGTTTATTTCATGACATTGTACCTATGATTAGTACAGTTTTCCCTTATTGCACATAGTGAAACCATGGCCTGTATTTCACTATGGAGTATGTTTATCAAGTTGGAAGAAAAGGGTGCATAAGCTTTATTAAAACATAAAATACCCCCACCTGCTATTTATCAAGCAAGGATAAACTTTATATCTATTTAATAAATAGCTCCTAGAGAAAACACAGGTAACTGGGATATTCAATACCTTGCTTGGTAAATATACTCTAATGAGCATTAGAAATTATCTGCTTGAACTTTATTCATAGCAGCTGATACCTGTCTATAGGAATGTCAAATTATTTTGATAAATGTAAACTCTCTCCCTCTCCCTCTCTCTCTCTTACAATATTGAGTTACATGTATACAGATATATATTTATTGTGTTGCTATGTTTTCTATCAACCATTCAGTCCATTGATCAGCAACATATCCTGGCACACCAGGACTGGCACGTTGTCTTCAAATATTTTCTAATCTCCCAATTTGTTTTATTTCTAGTGGGAAAACAAATTTCCCAACACACAGTGCATGTTCTCTGAAATATTCACTTTCTTCTGAACTATAAAACTATATCATCACTGCCTATCTCTTTTTGCCTTGTAATTCTTGTTTTTAACAGTGAATTTTAACATTTCTGCCCACACATTAATTAAACCTATTCAGTTGGCAATAATGTAGCCCTTTAAGAGAAATAAGTTGCCCAAGACTGATGCCCATTCTAATGTTTGCGCCTCATCCAACCTCTACCAAGTTCTACTCTTGTTGATGTGGCTATTGACAATCACATTCGCTATATAACTTTAAACTATTTGGAAAAAAAAGCATAAAGCATTTTGATTAGAGCCATCTCCCAATATTGTATGAACAAGAGGGGGCGGGCAGTGAACCAGTGGACAGATGCACATTGCAAATTGTTATGGTAACACAGGCCAAGATTCTTAATATTTTATTGAATTTGATCTAGGCAGACATAAATGAATCAAATTAACTAAAAAATAAATCAACAACAAAACTTTGCCATGTGGTACTTTTTTAGTACACCCCTTTGGTGCAAGCCAGCAATATAACTAGTTGATTGTAACCATTGAATGGTTTTCACCCCAAAATGTATTATTGAAGATAAAAGTAGTGTAGCAAAGCAATTTATGGTGCATCGCTAACAGTACTGCAGGAAATAAGTTGCTCATCAGAAGGATGATTTTCAGAAGAAAATGAACATATACAAACTGATTATAATCTTTAAAGATATCACTGTTCTATTTTCTGTTTCCCACTGTGCAAAAAAATTGTAGCATATTAATTGAGGTTGAAAAAAACGTTGTTAATCATCCTTACTGTCCTTATTGTGAAAAGCCATTTCCTTTCCTTAAGGTGGAATATTTGTTCTTCTAACCACAATGAATGTCCTCCTGTCAGTTTAAAACCTCTTGGCACAAAAATGTCCCCTGACAAGGCCTTATAATGACCTTGGCTCTATTTATAAACGGTAATCATTTTCCCTCTTAAATGCATTTTCTCTGGATAAAGTAAGTTTAATTTGATTAGTCTTTTTTTTCATAGCTTAGCCTTTCTCTGTACTTTTCCAGCTGTAAAATATATATTTTTTAAGTGGTACCTAAAATTGTACCCCATATTTAAAATGTGGGTGTACTAGGGATTTATATTGTGGCAGAATTGCATTTGATTCTCTTGCTTCTATACTCCTCTTAATGCATGCCAATGTTTTACTTTCCTTTTCATGAAGAACACATCTAATTAACTGACCATAAAATTATAGATACACCTCTATATTATGAGTATGTTAGACATACTGTATGACAAGTATTCATATTGAAAAGGTCATATTTATTAATAACTCTGCTACCCTAAGAAAAAAGAAGTGAGGGGGTACTGGGGCATACTGCAAGAATGGAAAATAGAGGTGATAGAGACAAAAGCAGATGGGAAAAACTGACAATTAATACTGGATATTTCCCAAGGAGCTAAAAGACTAAAATTAATTCAAACTATAAAAATCTTTATTTATACACATACAAACAGATATATGCCCTATTAGCTTACCTGTACACTAGCTACCTGTGCTGTACACTGGCCTTTTACTTACTTTGGTTGATTCCCAGCAATGGTGGATTTTTGCCAAGGAACAGTGTTATATCAATTCACATTACACAAGAAAATCATAATCACACTCTTCAAAAACATCAAGAACAACTAGAAGATCTAGATAATAAATTAGGAAGAAAATATATTAGATTTAGAGGGCTTTCACAATATTATTACAATACTTTATAGTATTAAAAAATCATCAGCTTTTACCTGACATCACAGCTACAGCAAATATGATAGATAGAGCACCTATTATTATATGTTTGAAACACGTATCTTTCAAAGAAAATCTTGTGTGAGAAAAAAAACCTTTAACCTATGAACGACATATAATTCAACTCTTCCCAGACCAATTTGCAATTACTTTAGAAAAAAATAAGAAATCCTAGACAATTTCTACCCATTGATTCATGTATCGTAAACCTGCGACTTTTGGGTCATTTTCAGAATTTGATTCACGAACAAAGGTGCAAATGACATTACTCATGTGAAATGCATAATCAGAGATGTTTGAATGACACTATCTGATAAACTCAGCAGATGGTGCAGTCTGAGTCATTATCTTAGGCTGATTTACATACATTTCATTTAATCACACTTGTGGTAGGCAAATATTTACTAGTGAATGGCTTATTTCCAAGTAGGTGTAAATAGAATGGCCTAAGCAATGCTACATCTTTTAGGAGTGTAAGAGCTAATATCATTAGCATATAAAATGTTTAAATTAAACTGCTCACTTTTTTCTGTATATTGGCAAATCTAGCACTCAAAGGGTCAAATCCTATACACTACTAAATTAAATTGACTGTGGTTATGTTCAGTTTGATACATTCAGAACTATTGAATGCTCTAAAATAAATTAAAATGATATAGCACTCAA
Source organism: Discoglossus pictus (assembly GCA_027410445.1). Taxonomy (NCBI): domain Eukaryota; kingdom Metazoa; phylum Chordata; class Amphibia; order Anura; family Alytidae; genus Discoglossus; species Discoglossus pictus. The sequence continues at coordinate 271,127,968 of CM050163.1, read as the reverse complement.
GTAGGGAGATAAAAGGTTGGAGACCAAAGAAATATTACACAAACATAAAGTGAACAATCATGATACATAAAAATAATAATAATAAAAAAAAACTTTAAGTTATTTTAGACATGTATATGTATTATAGTTATATTAATTTTAATTAGTTGAAAATACTAGTATTAAAAGAGTTTGCTGTATTGGATCTCAAGAAAAAAAACTAGTTGTAGTAGGTGGTACCATATAGAGAACAAAATTTCTTATGGGTTACAAAGATTTGAAAACCACTAAGATTTCTTCTTTTTTTGTCTTGAAAAATATTTTCACATACTGTATATTATAAGAAATATTTGGGAGTATATTCATATTATAAGAAATACTTGGAATAGTTTACCTTATAAGAAATATTTGTGGATAGATATACAATAATATATAATACACATATTTTCAGTTATGTTACAAGAAATATTTGAAATCTATATTCATATTTTCAGAAATATTGGTGATAGATTATGTTATAGGAAATACATGAGGACAGATTATATAATAATTTTTGTGGGATAGATTATAATTTAATACATATTTGTGATATATTGAAATCTAGAGGGGGATTACGTTATAAAACATTAGAATTATTTGGCATCATATTAAAATAAATATCCACAGATATATTAATATTCTTGGAATTACTTGGTGAAGTTTTACTATAAGAAATGTTTGGGTATATATTATACTATTAGGAAATTGCTCATCAAAAATGACGGGGAAAAAATTGTAAGGCTGGCAGTTTGCCATACAATGTGAGGCTTTTGCTCCTCTGAGCACCTGCGTTGGTTTTATTTTCAAAGTGCCGCGTGCCTGGCGTTGTTAGTGTAAGTGTTACTGTTTTCGCCTTTGTGTATTTTCTTAGTAAAAGACAAACTAAAATCATATATTTTCTAAGTTCTGCATGCCTGGCGTTGCAGAGCCTCGTTTTCATCCTGTTTCAGAATTTTTACGTTTTTCGGCCTACATTTTTTTCCCTCGATTTTTGTTCGACGAAAAACTCAAAATATGGCTCCAATTAGTTTGCAACTTCAATCCCATGTTTCCTGGCTCTCCCCCTGTGCTTTGTGGGAGTGTGTTAAACTTTTTTTCAAGTATTTCGATTGTTTTTCTTTGTTTTCGAGTTACATGTTTGACCCAACTGTGTGCCTCAACTGCTCGCCTCGTTTTGCTAGGTGAGCAGTGCTATAAGCGCCTTCAATGCTCATCGCAGCCTAAGTCCCACGTGCCTCAACTGCTCCCCTTGACAACTCGCAGTACGACAAATATAAATGTAAAAAGCAGTGGCGGAGCTAGTGAATGGAGGTCCCTGATGCCAAATATGTTGGCCCTCGGCCATGCACTCAGAATGCACAAAACAAAATTAGATTTAGAAGATTGTGCTTGAGGCTTGGGCGCTCCCATCATGGTACCCAACTTTGCCTGAAGACCAGGTGGGCAGCTTATTCTACTCGGAGTTACATCTCTATCTAGTCCTATGGTCAGTAGGCTATTCACAGTGGCAATCCTTCAATAGAACTGAAAACAATGTTACCTGAATCTGAGATTCATCCCATTCTATCCGGATGTCACATATTTTAAATATTCAGTTGAGGGGGCAAAACCATACTACTGTCTAAAGAGATAAAACGCCATTGGTAATGAGTGGTTCACTTCAATTCTTGGCTCTTATACTGAAATATTGTTCCTGTGCCTCTACAAAACATACACACTGTGGAAAAGCCACTATTTTGTATGTAAAAACATATGCTTTCAATGTTTGTTCTGATTTTACCCAAGATATCCTCATTTTTACACCACTTATTCACCTGTGTCATATCAGTTGCTTCCTTTGACCTGTAGACCTCCTCTACAGTTCTATTGCTCCTCTTTCCCTCTGAAACATAAGTTATACCTCTCCCTGTAGCTGTTTCAGGCCAGGCACCAGCTAAGTACTTGAAGAGAAAATAGAGCGAAAGGAAGAATTTTTATGAGAAATATTTGGGTGTATATCCATATTATGAATATGAGAGACCAGATGAGACAAGGAGTGGAGAAACAGAGCAAATTTAGAGCAGAAGAAAATGAAACAGAGTTAGTCGGTCCCAATCCGTTGCACCCCCTTTTTCCCCATCTCACAAATCCTGCCTTTATGTTAATTACATATATAGTAATAAAACATCTTAGTGGACCCCATTGATGGTCTTATAAAGCATAGTTAAGTAAGGGTTGGTAGGAAAAAAAAAAATATATTAATCTTTTACTGTGTATTTAAACAATTACTTACAATTCTTCAATGATCCACCAGGCTGTATGAGCTCGGGATCTCTCTAAGCCTTCAATGAAGAATTGTGGATAGTGGGGAAAACACTCTCTGAAATACACACTGGTAGCATGGAGCAATATAACCTGAGCTGGTAGTCATGCTGTATTCACTTTAAAGTCACCAGAAACTATCATATTACAGGTCTACATATTTCATTCTGACAGTGGAGAAATTTGAACCTTGTATAACCTGGACCTGGGGTTATGATTGACTAATTGTAATTACAGATTAAATGCACAGTAACAGCTTAATAAAGTTTATTTTTTTCTTATCAAGCCATGTCTATTAGACCTTGGAATTATAGCTCATCTTTGCTCCACTAATATATATATATATATATATATATATATATATATATATATATATATATATATATATATATTTCTAAGAAAAAAAGTCAGATTGGGGGCATATTATTGGAAATGGGAAGGGCTTGTAGAAATGTAATCCCCATTGACTTGCTCTCACTTTTATATTATACCACTACTCACCCAAAATCGCTCAACAACCAGATATTTTCCCTAGCTTTCTCTGTATGGAAAAAATAATGAGAAGTTTTTGAGATAAAAATGTAGTTGCTGTTACTGCCACCAGTGGCAGCAGTGTCAGAGAGAGATTACAGCAGCTCTCACAGCACATGAGAAACAATGTGGATATTTCAAACACATCTGGGATCTAGGGCAGTTGTTTTGGAATTATTATTGCAAATACTGTAAAATACCAACTGTGGGTGGGGGACAATTTCAAGTTCGCCTCAGAATCGCTTCTTCTTTAATACTGTTTTATTAACAAAAGCAAACCCACCCTGTGAACCATATTTTGTTGAAAGTGCTTTCTTCATAAATGTCCTAAAAGCTTTAACTTTAACTGAACAGTTGAGTTTGTTTATCAGAATCTTATAGAGCAAAATAGATTTTTTTTTACAAAACATTTTCAATAAGGAGTATTATACTTTCACCTACTGGCCATGTTTTTATTTGTTCTTACTGATACAAAAATAATGAATGGCTGTTTATCTAAAAGTGAGTATATACAATACCTCCTAATACATTAGACTTTCATAAGTGATCAATAATATTTAAAGTATTATCTTAATTTTCCAGCTGTATGGCACAGTCCTTTAGATTTTGTAAGCTTCACAAGGGTTGTGATGTAGATTGTTGAAGAATGCAATGTTTGTTTTCTGTGGTAAAATGTCCTGTTACTACTTATTGTTTGTTTAATTTATTAGCAACTTGGGGGAGTCTTTTACCCCTCCCCTCCATTATCTATCATTTTGGGAGTCCTTTGGGAGTCTTTTACCCCCCCCCCCCCCGGTATAATTTTTAATATTTGGGATTTCCCATCTCATATGTGGAAAGGCTGAGATATCCTTAAATCCTGGTTTGTTGAGGTCTCTTGAGAGTCATATCAGAGAAACATCAAACTGTGGATCTCTATAGAAGAGTAAGCACATATAGGGTAATCCCACCTTCAAGCTAGAAGCAGACAAGCTGTCTAAGATGATATCTTGATATCTCCCATGCAGGTGCAGAGACAGATGAATATAATATGTTCTCTAAAAAATATTTTATGTTCCTGTCTTGCATACTTGCTAATGCTGTTATTTAAATAATTCACCTGTATGTGAGATGGCCAGATAGTATATGGTCTTTTATTAACTAAACATAGTGGGAATAATGTTAGTAGAGAGCAAAATAAAATCACACAGCTTTACATTTTTCAACTCTTATATGCAATTCTCTTTTTTTTTGCTGCAGGCAAAATGTTGTGTTCTTGCCTGCTGCGGGTGGCTGCTACTTTCTTGGGTGGGTGTGTCTTTGTAAACTAACAAGCTTACCATTAATGCTGCTCGGAGCATTGACAATAGGTACAGCCATCTTACCAACTTTGCAGATGCAAACTTTCTATTTATTCTCCTCCTATCTCAAGAAGTTGAGCTACTGAAAAAATGAGAGATTGTACAACAGCACAAATGCCCTTAAAATTAATAAATTAGAGGCTATATTAGTTTTTATTTGCACTCTGAAAACATATACGGTACCTATTGCGTAAGCGTATATAGGTTTTATTCATAAATAAATCATAAGTTTATGTGTATATATATATATATATATATATATTTATATATCTATATATATATATATTTATATATAGTTTGTCAGACAGTGTCAAGTACATTTACAGACAGAAATATCACTGCATGTAGACATTTCTATGCATATACAAACATATTCAATTTACTGCACTACGTCTTTGTGGGCCTATGAAGAAACACATTTCCAAATATGTAAGTGGAGTGTTGGATTGAAAGCATAAAGCTGGGGTTGCTTCCTGATCCTGCCATGTAAGATGGCGGAGGCCAGCATTCCCGCACTGTACAACACTGAGAACGTGGAAGAAGGGGGAATTAATTTTCCTAATATTGAATGGGTTAATTTGGCAGAGTAAAAAAATGCACTTTATTGTTTATTGAAATGATATAGAAGGGTGGAGATAGATTGAGATGCCTACTGATTCATATGAATGAAAGGCTACCTGTTGAGGGATACTCATTTAATCAAGCCTGCATTACAGATTTGGAGAAATAATTATAAATCAATATTAAATGAATAGATAATATCATATCTGATTTTGACACAGGTTATACATTTAACACATCACCGGTGTTTTAACCTCCAAAAAAGGTGCATGTCATTTTGATATTGAGATCTGTAGACATTTTTAGAAGTATTGTTTGTATTGTTTGTTTGCATGAGTATATAATGCAAAAATCTAGTTAACTTAAAGGATCACTGTACAATGGAGAAAGGTATATGTTGGAAAAATTTGAGATGGAAAAGTACGCAATAGTGATGTCGCGAACCTCAAATTTTCGGTTCCCGAACAGCGGACCTGAACTCCCATCAAATGTTCGCGTACGGGCGAACCCGGCGAACCGCCATAGACTTCAATGGGCAGGCGAATTTCAAAACCCACAGGGACTCTTTCTGGCCACAATAGTGATGGGAAAGTTGTTTCAAGGGGAATAACACCTGGACTGTGGCATGCCGGAGGGGGATCCATGGCAAAACTCCCACGGAAAATTACATAGTTGATGCAGAGTCTGGTTTTAAGCCATAAAGGGCATAAATCACATAACGTTCCTAAATTGTTTGGAATAACATGCTTTAAAACATCAGGTGTGATGTTGTATCGATCAGGTAGTGTAAGGGTTACACCCGCTTCACAGTAACAGACCAATCTCCCCGTTTAATGCACCGCAAACAACCGCAAAAAGTCCCTTTGCACAACCGCAAACTCCCCATTTGCACAAGGTTGGATACCAAGCTAGCCATGTCCCGTTCCTTGTCCTCACTGATGTCTTTGAAGGTCTCTTCCTCCACCCAGCCACCAAGGGTCCCCGAAAGGGGACAACAAGCCCCCTGGGATGCCTGCTGTGTTTGGTCTTCCACCTCCTCAAAGCCACCATCCTCCTCTGACTCCTCTTCTTCAGACTCCTCTCTCTGCATTGCCTCTGTCTGCGCTATTATAAGGTGTGTACTTTTAAGTAGTACTATTCCTATCGGTTTAATCCCTGTTACGTCCACTATTAGGGGACGTGTATATGGCATGGATTTTTGGAACCGGGAGATGGAAAAAGATGCTTGGTCGGTCCTCCCACTTCAAATTTGGGGCACTGCGCGTGCAATCTAAGGTGCCACCAGTTATGAGTGTCACTGTGCACTGGCAAAAGTTGGCACAGTAGATGCAATAGGCTTCACACACACGCCTGTAGGCAGACAATTGCTATTCAATCTATTACAGTCAAAAAAGTGTTGTTTTGTGTCACTGAGCACAATATAAGCTGTGAGCCTGACACAGGCAGGAAACTGAAATTAGATTACAGGAAAAAAATGGTTGTTTTCAATGTATGTTACACCACCAGGTATGAGTAGTGAAAATATGCACAATATAAGCTGTTAGGTGTTAGCCTGTCACACACACACGCTGGCAGGCAGGAATAGATTACACAAAAATAATTATAAAATAAAATAAATTATGTTCAAAGTTTCCTCAATGATATAGTATAGGGGGCGAACCAAAAAGCGCATGTGTTCGTCGTTCGAGGCGGACGCGAACATGCGAAAAATCGCCGCGAATAGTTCTCCGGCAAACTGTTCGGGACACCACTAGTAGGCAAGAAAAAAAATAATTAAGCTACTTCTTTTAAAAAAATACTTGGTGGAAGTTATGCGTTCGGAGGGGGGATATTTACATTTCTGAAGAGCAATGCTTGCATTTCCTGATGCAAGTAAGGGGGAGGGACGTAGTGTCAATTTCAGTCTGACTCTTCTGGTTCCTTTATCTGCCATCGCTTCCTCCACTGGTAGATAAAAAATACATCCGGCCTTCTGGAATGAAGTAAAAAACACAAAATGAATCCTCTACTCATAAATAGGGCCTTCAAAAAACTCCTGATTTTCCCCAAAATGTTTTTATGTCATGGTTTACACAGCTGCTAATGTTGTTTGTTACATACAAGTACTTGTGTACCCTTAACTGTTTCTGTCTTTGTTGTGCTGCCTGGTCATCTGCTTATCTGTGACACCTATCCTTCTGCCTGCCCTTTCTGCTTTGCTGTGCTGCCTGGTCATCTGGCTACTTGTGAGACCATATTAACCCCTATATACTATACGATTACAAAGTGGGTTAGCATGGATGATAAATCAATCCTGTATCTATTAGAAATATGATGGCATAATGAAAATAGATAATGACTAATACACACTGAGGACCACAACAGTAGATAGAAATGAGGAGACCCTAGGATCCTTGAGGGATACCCCTTGAGGGATACATCTGGAAGTTTCAACTAATTTGATACCCCAAATTCTGACTAGAATTCCTGTTTCTGATAACAAAGCCTGTCATCAATGTGATACAATGTCCTCCAGAAATATCAATAGAATTTTATCAATCACCATTTCAGTATTCTACAGTAAAAAATGAATAAAACCAACAATCCCAATCCCTGGGATCTATTGGATATTTCCCCTGCTACAGAAGATCCTTTGTTATTGCAGGCTGTAACAACCCTATTGAGAACATATGCTTCACAGTTGCCCTTGCAGGAACCTCACAATAATTTTACTAATATAGGGGTAAATAGATTAAATTCATTCCCTGGATCAGAACATTGACTGCCGTTTTGGTACTAATACATTTCAAAGGCACAAAGTATATATTGTTGTTTTTTGTTAGTAACACAAAGAGTAGTTATTCACATAGGTAAACACACCCTCAGTACCCCAATATACATTTTAAACATAACTAACAAATTCACATCCCATCCAGGGCCCAAAGCAACCCCCCACACCACCCATCAACTGTGACAAAAGAACTAACACAAAAACAACGTAATGAAATTAAATGGTATCATTGTTTGAAATGACCTAATCAAATTACAATTATTTAGTTAAAGATGTAACAGAGGAGATTTGAAAGTAAATATTTAAGATTTTAAAATCCCTAATAAGCAATTAGACTACAATCAATCTGTGTGAGAAGAAGACATTCCACCCAAATCCCAACCATTTGTTTGACCTTTTAGATTTTTGTGGCAAGCAGCCTCAAGTAATTCACATGCCAGCTATCACATATCTTATATAATATATTATACATCTAAAAACAAAATAAAGTGATTTGTATGTTGGATTAAACACAATGGCCCCTATTCAATTGTCCAAATCACAATTACATAAGCCCGTAATGGAGCCCCTAAAAGTTACAGATTGTAATTGGCTACATTTTTCTACTCAAAATCCATTTGCAAGTTACAGGCTCAAAATCACTTGGTTGTCAAAAACGTAACTCCATCCCATATCCTCCTTTGATGTTTTAAGCCCGCAAATATTACCAGTGCGAAAGACACAAAAAAACATATTCAATTACAACAATTCAACAAGCCCACAATTGCCTTCAAACTGGTAAATGGCAAATGTCTAAAAAAATTATATGATTACTAGATAAGAAATGAGTCCACTAATTATATTTTTAATAGCAAGGCATAAGGATTATGCATTTAATCCTATTAGGTTTTTTAACTCCATTTCTGTTGCCATGACTACGCCAGCCTTTAAATAGGTACCTTGGGAAGGCTGGCGTAACCCTTGATGAAATTCAAGAAACGTACGTCGGGTTCACGTAGGAACACAGTCGCAGGTCAATGACGTCACTCATGTGCGTCTAGACTGCGGCGTGCTAGGCAGAGAGCTGGCGTTTTTTCTTTTCAAGCCCATAAACTAAAGTCCCTTCCCTGTTTTCAAAACTGAAGCTATTTAGCCAGTACCGCAATATAAGGAAGGCACAGTCTTACATAGAAGGATCCTGACGATAAACGCTGCAATTATTGGGAAATTTTGAGGCAACATTGGTAGAGAGTTGGCGTTCTTCTTCTCAGGCCCATAGACTAAAGTCCCTTCCCTGTTTTCTAAACTCAAGCTATTCAGCTAGTTATACTATACAAGGAAGGCTCAGTCACATACAGAAAGATCCTGGTTATTAACGCAGTAATTATTGAGACATTATTGAGGCAGCATTTGCATCATATTCTATAAGCCAACGCTGTAGTTTCAAAAAGCAGTGAATTCTATCAACTATACAATACTCATATCAATATTGAGGCATGCATTACTCAATATTTGTCACTGTGTTTCCTCAATAATACCAGCATACAGCTGGATAATAGAATTTTTTGGACTCATATAACCTGTTATATACTATATATATATATATATATTTATTTAGATTTTCACTTTTATATAAGTGCACAGCATATAGCTGCACAGTATATTAATTACAGCACGTGGAACTTTATACATTTAGCACTTTTTTGCACAATAGTCACTTTTTTTGTGTGACAACACTAGCACTTTATATTGTATATGGTTAATTTATTCAGGACAGAATTTCCTATTTAGAAATGTAATTCCTACCAATTTTACAGCCCTGTATCTCTCTGCTACCTATGTGCATTTATTTTAATAAGGATTTTAATTACCATTAAAAGCTAAGTTTTATTGTTTAGTTTATTCTCTTCTTTCTAAGATTAGGTGTGCCCTATAATAGGATCTTTTTTCTCTCCCTTTATACAGTATTAATTAATTTAATCCTAAGGAGCACCCTAATTTACACATTTACATTTGGTTCCTATGTAATATACATGAGCCACCACACTCTATCCTTTGTGTTAAATCTCATCTACCACTTAGATGTCCATTCCTCTAATTTATGCAAATTCCATTGGAGGAAAAATACATATTTTTCTGATTTAATTACCTTGCACAACTTTGTGTCATCAGCAAAAATGGAGACACCACACTCCAATCCCACTTTCAAGTCATTACTAAATATGTTAAAAAGGAGGGGACCTAATACTGAAACCTGAGAAACCCCACTTTCCACATTAGTCCAATCCGAGTATGTTCCATTTACCACAACCCTTTGCTTCCTTTCTTTTAGCTAGCTCTTAATCCATAAGCAAATATTTATGGCAGTTCATGTATCCCTTAGTTTGCTCAATAGTCTCCCATGTGGCACTGCATCAAAAGCCTTTGCAAACTCCAAATAGACTACATCCACTGAGTTGCCTTGATCCAAGTTCCTACTAACCTCCTCATTAATTAGGTTTGTTTGACATGACGTATCCTTCATAAATCCACGTTGGCTCCTGTTTGAATAGACATATTCTTGTATATATTCCTTATTAACCCTTCTAAAAGCTTTCCCACTACTGAAGTGAGACTCACTGGTCTATAATTCCCTGGATTTGCTCTTGCTCCCTTCTTAAATATATGTATCACCTCTGCCTTTCTCCAATCATCTGGTATAGACCCTGTGTTGAGTGAATCTTGAAAAATTAGATATAATGATTTTGCTATTACAGAGCCCAGTTCCCTCAGTACCCTTGGATGTATTCCTGCGTTAACCAGTTATTTGGTGAATGTAGTGAAGCCCCATTAAGTTGCAGTGACCCAACCACTGGTACCTCCCTTGTGTAGAAGAAAATAACCTATTTAGCTCACCTGCCTTTTCCTGGCCACTAATTATCAGGTGACCTGTGTCACATTGTAAGGTTCCTATAGCTTTCTTCCTGGCCTTCTTCCCATTAATATATTTAAAAAATATTTTAGGGTTACATAGTTACATAGTTACATAGGCCCTCATTTAATTGCGATTTGGCCAATTGAATAGGGTTCTAAATAAGCACATAGCATATTTTTTTTAAAGAAATTTTCAGTTAGTGAAAACCTTGCTTTTGAATAGATGTTTACTAACTAAAAACTTCTTTAAAAAATATATGTTATGTGCTTATTTAGAGCCCTATTCAATTGGCCAAATCGCAATTGAATGAGGCCCATAGTAATTAAGGTTGAAAAAAAGACTTTAAGTCCATCAAGTTCAACCTTTTAAGATCTCCTCTGATCTGCAATATGCAGATTAAATATTAATTAATTTGTTGTTAATTAATTATTAATCAGTTATTTAATTATTTATTATTTATTTTATTTTTAATTATTAATTAATCCAGAGGAAGGCAAACAGAAAAAAAAAATCCAAGTGAGACTCAATTGTCTCAAAGGAAAAAAAAAAAAAATTCCTTCCTTACCGCAGATACTGGTGATCGGATTTCTCCCTGGATCAATACTGTCTCTCTAATTATCCATGATAACCCTGAATTCCCTTTTTAATTAGAAATAAATCCAGACCCCTTTTAAAGTTATCTTTATCCACCTCCTCTGGGAGAGAATTCCACAGGTTAGTCTCTCTCTCCTTTGCAACTTACTTTTCATTTTCGATTTTAGCAAGTCTAATAGCCCTTTTGCAAGTCTTGTTGATTTCCTTGTACTTGTGTAAAGCAGTCTCTGTCCCCTCTTGTTTGTATAATTTAAATGCTTGTCTTTTACTCCTCATCTTCATATTTAATTCATTGCTAAGCCACATGGATAGTGATTTACTCCTTCTACTTTTGTTTCCACATGGTATATGGTGATAAGTATGTTTATTTAGTAAGGATTTGAACGTGGTCCATTTATGTTCAATATTTTACCTGCCCGTTCTCTGTCCCAGTCTATACTTTGTATTGCTGCCCTTTTAAAATCAAAAGTTTTCGTTAGCCCCTTACAGTTATGTTTTTTTTATTCAATCTCAAATGAGACTGTGTTGTGATCACTGTTTCCCAAAGTTTGCCCTATTTCAACATTTGATACTATATCAATATTATTTGTGATAACTAAACCCAAGCCTCATTTCTAGTAGATTCTTGTATAATCAGGGCCAGATAATGATCTCTGAGTGTACTCAGAGATCATTATTTTTTTTATTGATTTTATTGTTTTCTACATCTCTGAATTGAGAGTTCGATCGGAAATCGTACTTATAAACACTAATTAATTGTAGTCTAAACTCCATGTTTTACTGATGTCATGATGACAGACTCATTTACTTTTGGCTCTGTCTAAATTGTAACTTACAGACTTGCTTACTTGATCATGATCATGCCCTGAAATGCTACGTACGAGATCATCATTTGCCTGCGGTGCCTGTGAGCCTGTACTTGGGGGCTTGATCAATTAAATATATCAGTAACTGTATCAAATTTCTAACCCGCAGACATGCGGGCTGTATGAAGGTAATTATGGGCTTGGGAATAAATGGGGGCCAATGTTTGTGGTCTACACTTGCACCTAAGAATACAAATTTAAAAAAGCAAAAAATTTAAATATAAACACTTTCTATCTACAGGCAGGACAATTATTGGACATTATTAATTTCTGCTGCATTTGTAATCATTTTTGAGTGTTAATGCCTATTGTTCCAAACACTTTCCTTTGATAAATTGGGATGGCCCGTAGAGCCCTCTCACATTATCTGAAGTTGCAGTTAGAAATGGTGCTTTATATACTGATTTTTCATTCAAAAACTTTAGTAAAGATTGGAAGAGCAAAAAGGCTGATGTGATATAAGGAATTTCAATAATTCCTTAAGACCAGTACATGAAAGTTCATGTTATTTAATAATTAATAAAGACTGGCTTTGTTTACAATTTCGATATCCTTGTCATTTATATGTTCATAATGCCTTAATGACTTTTTCATGTAGGCAGTTTAGAGGCCCTTATGTTATGTGAGATGTCAGGATGTTACCAAGACATTCAATGAGCAGCATCTGACTCACAGCATGTGTTGTAGAGAGGAGCAGTTACTCTTGGATGTTTCCTTAGGGGAAAAAAGACATCTCAGGAAATTGTGCTCTATGTATTCTATGAGATGGGAAACAAAAGTACAACCTACAGTACAAAACTAACATATATTTCATAGAAATGAAAGTAGAGCAGATCTTAAAAACAGAAAATAACTACATCATGTATAGGGTTTTATATTATTTTTAAAGATACCTTCTGTCAGTCAAATATTGTTTTTTTAACTTATAGTTTACATATCTTTAGCATAAAAAATAGCTATAATTTATTCTCCTCTATATGTGTATGTGTTGTTTGTACGATTTCTGATGCACTTCTTTGTTGTTTTTGTTCAGTCATTCAGTCACTTTCGACTCTCTGTGACCCTATCGACCTCTGCACGCCAGGTATATCTCTCAGTCACTGCCTCTCTGAGCTTCATCATGGTCATATTCTTTGCTTCAGGGACCTCATCTATCCATCTTTGCCTCTGTCGTCCCCTTCCTCTTGCACCTTCAATCTTTCCAAGCATCAGAGTCTTCTCTAGAGAATCCTGTCGTCTCATGATATGGCCAAAATATTTGGGCTTCAGCCTCACAATCGTACCTTCCAGTGAACAGTTGGTCTTGATTTCCTATAGTACTGATTTATTGGAACTTCTTGCAGAGAAGAGACTCTAAGTAGTTTTCGCCAACACCACAATTCAAAAGTGTCAATTCTACAGCTTCTTTATGGTCCAGCTCTCACATCCGTATGTTACTACTGGGAATACCATAGTTCTATCTATACAGACCTTTGTTGATAATTTAATATCTTTACCTTTCACTAGCTTATCCAAACATGCCATAGCTTTCCTTCTCAGAAGCAAACATGTTTTAATTTCATGCAGTCATCATCTGAAGAGATCTTGGATCCTGGGAAAATAAATTCTATCACTGCCTCCACTTCTTCTCTATCTATCTGCCAGGAAGTGAGATTGACATTTGTCATGATTTTTGTCTTTTCAACGTTGAGCAGCAGGCCAGTTTTTGCACTCTCTTCTGTTACCGTTATCAATAACTTTTATTCCTCCTCACTTTTAGCCATCAGAGTAGTATCATCAGTGAATCTGAGGTTGTTGATATTTCTTCCAGCAATATTGATTCCGGCTTTGTATTCATCCAGTCCAGCCTTACTCATGATGTATTCTGCATATAAGTTGAATAAATAAGCTGACAATATAAAACATTGTCACATACCTTTTCCGATCTTGAACAATTCTGTTGTCCCATGTTCGGTTCTGACCGTAGCTTCTTGGTCCACATACAGAGTATTATTATTATTATTTACTAGCGACTTGCCCATCAAAAATGATGGGGCAAAAAAATTTGAAGCCATGGCAATGCTGTTTGCCACACAATGTAAAGCATTTGCTCCTCTGAGGACTTTTGGCGCTCATTGCGAGCCTCTCCCCTTGTGTAATTTTGCTCCTCTAAGCACCTTCGGTGCTCATTGAGAGCCTCTCCCATTGTGTCCTTCAAGTTTTGTGCTTTGCAACGATCTTCTTCGGCGCTCATCGTAAAGACAGATATATAAGTACAGTGTTAAATATACAATTTCTTTAGTGCAGTGTAAATTATAAAATGTTTTCAGGTCTCAGCGCATAATTAAGTGATTTAAATATGTAACTGCTTTGAGAGTCATATTGCTGGCAGCCAATGAGCAGTAATCCCGATATATAAGTGCAGTGTAAAATGTTAATTTTTTTTAGTGCAGTGGAAAGTATACATTTTTATTTTCCATTACTAATTATTAAATTAATGTCCATTCGGTGCTCATTTCTGCCGAAGTCCTGCATGTTTCAATGCCTCAACTGCTCGCCTCGCTTCGCTTGGTTAGCAGCTGATTTTTAGCCTAAGTGCTCAGAGTTTCAATGCTTCAACTGCTTGCTTCAGCGCTCATCGGCTAAGTGCTCTGAGCTCGGAAAACTTCTGTTCTTCAAAGGCTCGCCTCACTATGTGAGGCTCGTAAACATGATGACGAATCTCAGTTTGACAAATATAATATGTGATTATTATTAACTTTTATTTGTATTGTGCCAACATATTCTGTAGCTCTGTACAGGGGATAAGAACAAGTGAAATACAATATTAACAAATTCAGAAATTGAAGGGCCCTAATTTGAGCTTAGAATTGTTGGAGAAAATTCATACTCACAGACCACATCTCACTCCACAACTCAGGCATGACACCAAGACAAACAGAGACTTCTTTATTTCCCATTATTAGATTGTATTAGAAAAGAAAAGTGAATTAGAAGCAAATACATCCAAAATGGCTGCCACTAATTCACTTACCGGACTGCAAGTAACAGAAATCATATAGACAGCCTTTTTATATTTATTTACATTACAATGAACTAATCCATATGTCCCCCCATCTACCAACATAGCATTCCCCACCAACAACCAGTCACATTTTGTATATATATGATATCCAATAGAATAAGATTGCAGTATACACGTGTTTAGCCATGCATGGTACATCATCCTAGATGGCATCCTTAAGCTATGCCCTTGCATAGCTTTAAAAACATAATTTGTTTATGCTACAAAATCGTTGCAGTCTGTTAGCTGAAACTACTAAGTTATGGGTCATGCAGATTTAACCATTTCATACCTAATGCCTTACAGTGGAAAATTACTGTTTCAGGGCTAAAAATCACAAGTGTCACAAAAGTGATGAATGATATATATATATACTAAATAATGTAAGAATATTTGTATTATTTCCACAACACTCCCCCCCAATGACAATGAAAATTGTCATCAAAAGGAAAGAATACAAATACTGTATGAGAGGGTATAATCTCAATATAAATTTCATACATTTAGCTAAACAATAAAAAGATAATTAGGAAGTATAGGTAAGATCTTCAAACTGATATTTAAATAAATAAAGATTTTCAAAAAATATCAGTCAGATGAGTTTCCTTCAACATGGAGATATCAGATCTTATCTCACGGAGTCCTTTGCCCCTTTTACCTTAATACCTTACAAACAAAAACAATATCCATCAATATGCATCCCTCCATCATTAAATAGGTTTTTCATATATTTGATTGTTTCACCTCCTACCTTCCTGTAATCATTGATTAAAAAACTTACTATATATAAAGGTGATAGGAGTAACAGGAAGGTGCGCTAACCAAATTCCATTTGGTATTTATCCTATGCCAAGCTTTAATTCCAGATGTAGTTTCCATAGATTTTTCAATAAACCACTATTTAGCTTGATGAAGCAAAAATGGCTAGAGCAAAATCTGCAAGAGTCTAATTGCATCATAGTAGTCTGGTAGGTATATATAAGATAATCCTCTGAAGGGGTGAACATATTCTGCTGATGAAGGGGTTAACATATTCTGCGGACATATTCACATGAGATATAGGCTAACCACAATAACATATTCTTGTCCTTGGGACATCTTGCGACCTTACTAAAACAGACATTTCTTCTTTGTTATTCTAAGAAACAGAAGACACATGATTATCTGTCCTTGTATCGATTAACGTCTATAGTGTAACTCGCCTCTAATATCCGCCTTCTTTAGCAAGTATATAACCTATGTTATAGCAATAAACAAGTTGTTTACTGAGAATCATTGTGTGTATTATTTTCCAGTACAGCTACCAGAATTCTGACTGAGGCCTGTGTTCTAAGCTGCCAACTAGAAAGAAAGCCCCAACAAACTGGTGTCAGACAAGTGGGATGCAGATCAAAGTACGATGACGGAGTGGTGAGTAGAGTGAATTGTGTTTATTTACACCTTCCTTTGCTCCCACTCTCATCGTCATTTGTAAACTGTATACAAGTAAATATGGTGGGCACAGTCTTAGGAAGACTGGGAAATTACTCTCTAAGGAAGAGAGGGTTAAGCCTTGGGAGGCTAAAATTAGGCCTCTGGAAGGCCATATATTTATTAAGGAAATATATATATATATATATATATATATATATATATATATATATTATTCCTAAGGTGGGAATAGAAAGGATAAATTGCTATAAATATATACTTGAAGGCTTAGTTGACAGTGCCCCAAATCCGCTTTTGCTTGCTCATGAATTTTGCTGTATTGCTGTGCTGTTTAAGATAAGAAATGTTTGTTATTCTGTGTAAAAAATCAGGAAGTAAGGTCTCTGGAAACTGTAAGACGCACCGTCTCTGTGTCTAGGGGCAACCCGTTAACTCAAGAATATCTGTCGGAATTGTCGGAGCTATTTCAGCTCAGTACAGCCGCTCCTATTCTCTGATTGACAACCGTGATATCAAATAAGGTTACGTTGTCTATTTTTAAGAATAGAAGGATAGTTGGAAATGGGTACTTCTCAGTCTAAAAAATACCCACCTCCCAAACCGGGAGAATCATGCAAAGCTGTCATATGTAGATATATACACAGAGCAACATCAGGTCCTGTGAAAGAGCAAACGAGATAAGGGATAATAAAAGAAATAGGAACACAAAAATATAAAGGAACTTTTTCTTTACATACATTTATATAATATTTTGATTGCTTTTGTTTATAAAGTAGATGGATTGTCTTGTGTTTTGCTGCAAATAAATTTGTGAGTGTTTGCTGTACTTTCTTTGCAATACAACTGGGAAATGCAGGTTAGAGAATTTTCCTCTGTGTCTTTAAGGGTGTAGAGATCGTGTCCACCACTGGCATAAATATAAAAAAAGGGAAATCTTTTTTCAGAAATATGCAACAGTGGAGGATTTATGGTCTTGTAATGTTTGTAAGTGTAAGACTTGTGTTTTTACTCTGTAAATCAGTTATTTGTACTTTTAAAAAAATATCTTTATTTTGTTGTGGTAATTTAAAGACAATGTGTTCTTTCTGTTTTAAAGCTTGCTAACACTTATCTACTCATCCCGGAGAAAAACGGTGAGTTTTTGTGACAGGAATTCCCCCTCCCAGCAGAAAATTCTTAAGGTCGTATTTAGTTTGGATAAGAAAACTGTCATGTGGATGGAATGTTGTTGTTGAACTTTTTAAGGTGGATTCCAGTATTTGTAGTTAAATGTTTGTGGAGAGGTCTCGGGAAGTGGAGTTTTAGTTGGGAATTATTGTAAGTTAAGTACGGAACTGAAGGGAAATAGTTCCTAGAAATGTTTTAGTAAGTGATTTAAAAGGGACATTTTGCATGTGAATTGATCCAAAATGGGATCATAATAGATTATTTTGAATAGATTGCAAATAGTAAATAAGGAAAGAGAAAACAGGCAGCCCTCATTTTTATAGAGAAATTGTGGTTCATCCCTGTGATTACAATTTAAGTTTGTAGAAAGGAACTTATCTTTTTTTAACCGTAGGTGACCAACTAGTTATAAAAGCCCTTAACCCCCGAAATAATCCTTCTACATATATGATGTATCTGAAGTGAATGTGTCAAGGACACCATGACTCAGACTGACATCAGACTTGTTATACAGACTTTTAGACTCTGATACAGAGTCAGGATGGAATTCGGGTAACGTCCCTTCCATTACGTGACAATGACTTTAGATTTGTCCAGGATTTAAGGGCAATTAATTACTTAGTCATCCCAATTGCCCTAATTGTCCCTGATATCACCGCTCTCATTACGGCTATTCCCCATGACGTCACTATATTTACTGTTATTGATTTATCAAACGCATTCTTTTCGGTCCCATTGGACTTTAAGAAACAACTACAGTGCATATAAAAAGTCTACACACCCCTGTTAAAATGTCAGGTTTCTGTGCTGTAAAAAAATGAGACAAAGATAAATTATTTCAGAACTTTTTCCACCTTTAATGTGACCTATAAACTGTACAACTCAATTGAAAAACAAACTGAAATCTTTTAGGTAGAGGGAAGAAAAAATATAAAAATAAAATAATATGGTTGCATAAGTATTCACACCCTTAAAATAATACTTTGTTGAAGCACCTTTTGATTTTATTACAGCACTCAGTCTTTTTGGGTATGAGTCTATCAGCATGGCACATTTTGACGTGGCAAGATTTGCCCACTCTTCTTTTCAAAAACACTCCAAATCTGTCAGATTGCGAGGGCATCTCCTGTGCACAGCCCTCTTCAGATCACCCCACAGATTTTCAATCGGATTCAGGTCTGGGCTCTGGCTGGGCCATTCCAAAACATTGATTTTCTTCTGGTAAAGCCATTCCTTTGTTGATTTGGATGTATGCTTTGGGTCGTTGTCATGCTGAAAGATGAAGTTCCTCTTCATGTTCAGCTTTCTATCAGAAGCCTGAAGGTTTTGTGCCAATATTGACTGGTATTTGGAACTGTTCATAATTCCCTCTATCTTAACTAAGGCCCCAGTCCCAGCTGAAGAAAAACAGCCCCAAAGCATGATGCTGCCACCACCATGCTTCACTGTGGGTATGGTGTTCTTTTGGTGATGTGCAGTGTTGTTTTTGCGCCAAACATATCTTTTGGAATTATGGCCAAAAAGTTAAACCTTGGTTTCATCAGACCATAACACCTTTTCACACATGCTTTGGGGAGACTTCAGATGTGTTTTTGCAAAATGTAGCCTGGCTTGGATGCTTTTCTTCGTAAGAAAAGGCTTTCGTCTTGCCACTCTACCCCATAGCCCAGACATATGAAGAATATGGGAGATTGTTGTCACATGTAGCACACAGCCACTACTTGCCAGATATCCCTGCAGCTCCTTTAATGTTGCTGTAGGCCTCTTGGTAGCCTCCCAGACCAGTTTTCTTCTCGTCTTTTCATCAATTTTGGAGGGAGCTCCAGTTCTTGGTAATGTCACTGTTGTGCCATATTTTCTTTACTTGATGATGACTGACTTCACTGTGTTCCATGGTATATCTAATGCCTTGGAAATTATTTTGGACCCTTCTCCTGACTGATACCTTTTAACAATGAGATCCCTCTGATGCTTTGGAAGCTGTCTGTGGACCATGGCTTTTGCTGTGGCATGCGACTAAGAAAATGTCAGGAAATACCAACTAGAGCAGTTGAACTTTATTTGGGGTTAATCAGAGGCACTTTAAATGATGGCAGGTGTATGCTGAATCCTATTTAACACGATTTGGAATGTGATTGCTTAATTCTGAACATAGCTACATCCCCAGTTAGAAGAGGGTGTGCTGACTTATGCAACCACATTATTTTTATTTTTTATTTTTCTTCCCTCCACCTAAAAGATTTCAGTTTGTTTTTCAATTGAGTTGTACAGTTTATAGGTCACATTAAAGGTGGAAAAAGTTCTGAAATGATTTATCTTTGTCTCATTTTTTGACAGCACAAAAACCTGACATTTTAACAGTGGTGTGTCGACTTTTTATATCCACTGTACTTATGGCTTTCACTTTTGATGGGCGCCAATTAACATGGACCCATCTTCCCCAAGGCTATGTGGACTCACCAGCTGCTTGCTTACTCACTGGTGCTCCAACATACCTTGCGGTCATGGACCCCGTGTCATGGTTCTGTCCTACTTCAGTACGTCAATGACCTACTGTTGATTTGTAGTCATAACGGGGAAGCCAATAGACAGGATTCACTCAGTTTGCTACAGCACCTACCAGCTGAAGGTCACAAGGTAACTAAACACAAAATACAAATGGGGGCAACACATGTTGATGATTAATTATTGCAGGCAATGGATCCCGGAATGCTCACACTATGACTCCAGAACATATTCAGTGGACCCCAGACATGACTAAAGCTTATGTGACCTTAAAAGTTAGCATTATGTAGGCCCCCGCTTTGGGACTACCTGATTATTGTAAACCATTCCACCTGTATACGAGGGACAATTGTAAAACCATGGCCGCGGTCTGTGCCCAAGATCACGGAGGTAGTATGCGTCCCGTAGCATTCTTTTCCAAAGTAGTCCCTACTCCGGTCCAGGGGATGCCAGCGTGTCTCCGAGCATTAGCTGCTTGTGCTATGGCCGTACAGACAGCACCCCCTACTTATACCCCCCTACGGCTTTGTACCCTAGCTTAGACTCAGATATGGAATTTATCATAGGCAACTACATGCGCCAACATTCACCCACAGTTCAGCCTGAAGTACACCTCAGCGCTGAGATCACCCACCCTCTTTCCCCCACTCAACAGAGAGACAGGGAGATCAGCCACAGCTGTGCGGCCCAATCCCCCCCCCCTGCAACCAGAAGTACCTACCTTAAAGACGCACACCAGCACACTGAAAACGAAACTAGTAAAAACTGATAACACATGGCAACTACAAAGAATCGCAATGATTTTATTTCTAGAGGAAATGCATTTGCTGATTGGGTAGCAAAGGCAGCTGCAACTACGCCGCTCTGCCCTACCCCCACTTTCCCTATGCTCCTGTCCGACTGACATTCTTTTCCATGAATTGCAAGGCTTTGCTACAACTGATGATTTATCATACTGGCAGTCACACGGTCTAGAAAAGGACATGCATGGCCGTTTCTCAAAACAGGGGAAGATAGGGATACCTGAGAGTAGTGCCCCAATATTCATAGGACAGGCACACGGGTAGGACACAAAGGAATTAAAGCGACCATGCAACAGCTGCAACTGTCATTTTGCATCAGAAACCTAAAATCACACTGCCAGACATACATACAAAGATGTATACAGTGTCTACAGAATAACTCTACAGTACCTAACAAAGCATTACATGATCATTTGCCTCCACCCACAGCTCCATTCACGCATTTACAAATTGATTTTACTTATATTCCAAAGACAGGATCAAAGCAATTGTACCTGTTGGTGATAGTAGACCAGTTTTCACGTTGGCCTGAGGCCTTTGTAACACAAAGAGAGGCTGCTAAGACGGTAGCTAAAATATTAACTACCGAGATAATACTGAGATATGGATGCCCATTGCAAATTAACTCTGATAATGGACCAGGCTTTATTAGTGCGGTAATTAAGGAACTGGTACAATGGCTACAGATAACCTGGAAATTCCATATCCCTTACTATCCTCAGAATTCAGGCATAGTGGAAAGAATGAACCGCACTATTAAGGAGAAACTTACAAAGGCCACTGCAGGTACATGGGCGAACTGGCAGAAATACTTACCTGCCATTCTAGCAGAAATTAGGATGACTCCTAATAAATCTACTAAATTGTCCCCTTTTGAGACCATTTCCAACTCCTTGGGTAAAAGGCCCACTTGTAATTATGCCTGGTGATCTTGATCTTATAAGAGAACAATATGTGCAACATTTGATTGATAAATTGAATGGCATCTATGGTGATGTGTCTTCTCGCTTTCCTTTTCCCTCACAGTTACCAACACATCCGTTCTAACCAGGTGACCTCGTCTGTGTCCGAAAACTGAACAGAGCAAAGAAGGGAGGCTTCCCATTCGGACCACGACTACCGTTGTAGCAGTAACCAGGACAGCTGTCCTCACTGACTCACAGGACATCTAGATCCACGCATCACGTCTGAAGCTGTGTCCAAAGAGGGGTGAAGCAGGTGACAAAGTCCCTGTGAAAGCGATTAAAGACAGCGATAGTAAAAATGTAAGACCTACTCCTGAAGCACACAGAATGCATAGAAGAACTTTCTTCTTTTGATGGGCATTATGCTCCTGATTTATTTGCCCTTTTGGACATTTCTTAATTGCCATTATGACCCAGACAAACTGGGACCATTAAAGTCTGTTTGTGGTAAACACAATAACACTCACACCAATACTAGTTCCCCTCATAGGCACAACAGATCCACACGTGATAACACAATTATAAAAAATCATCCCTGGGAACGCAATACATTTTCCATAATGTTACAAGGATATGCTCACTTCTTTAACCTTTCCAATTGCTGGGTATGTGCACACGTCTCTACACATGGGGAAATGGGTATGCCCCTATTTGGCCTTCCAGCAGAAAACTGCCACACCACTTAACTCTATATGGATGCAACACCTCATACGCATGTATTTCCCATCAAAATATAATAAGAGTGTATCATTTATGTTAACCCACACTAACCCAGGGTATAACTGTTTTAACGCCCTTGGAAAAGGTAAATCTGTTGGTTGGTCCACTTGCTCCAATACCACAATTATTTTTAATAGGACCTCCTATGGTTCCTCTCTTTCTGACCTGTACAAGAGTTGTTCACCTTGGAACTGTAGTGGTCCCGGCTGTCCCTATTTATTCTCTCTCTTATAAAATTTAGCAATTAATGGTACTGGCTGTAGCGATAACAATAGCTCTGTGTCTAATCTCTTCCACCTTATGCCACCCTCTCCAGCCACGGATGTATACTTTATCTGTGGCAGGAACGCCTATCGATGGCTACCCCCTAATTGGGTGGGCAGTTGTTATTTAGGTCAAGTAATCCCATATATACACAACCCCAACTCTTCCACAAGGCCGCATCAGGAACATGAGGGATATAGAGCATAAAAGCGGGTTAGGAATATTCCTAGACGTCCTGGGTATAACCTTCCCAAATGTAGGCGTAGGGAGACTACAGGAAGAACTATCCATCCTTTCTCTACTAGTACAGAAGGCCTTGAATAGCTCTGCTGAAGCAATTGAGAAATTAAATTAGGAGCAGGTGCAAATTAGAATGTTCGCTTTGCAAAATAGAATGGCTTTAGATTATGTTTTAGCTTCCAAAGGCGGTGTGTGTGCTTTAATAGGTAAAGAATGTTGTTCTTATATTGATGATAATTATGTTTGCTCTGTGTCATTGCTTCTCTTGTATTCCTTTGTGTTTTTATTACATGCTGCAAGGCTTTATTCCTAAGAATTTTCAGCTCAATACCGTGACTTAACACCACCTGGTCACAGGTATATCTCATGCACTGATCCCATTGAGGGTCTATAGCCTTCCGGTGTCTCAGTTCGCTTCCTATCATATATATACACCACTTCTTACACCCCAAATAAAGATCACGTTGTGATCTAAGAGGGGAATGAAAGTGTTTACATATTCTGCTGATGAAGGGGTTAACATATTCTGCTGACATATTCACATGAGATATAGGCTAACCACAATAACATATTCTTGTCCTTGGGACATCTTGCGACCTTACTAAAACAGACATTTCTTCTTTGTTATTCTAAGAAACAGAAAACGCATGATTATCTGTCCTTGTACCGACTAACGTCTATAGTGTGACTCGCCTCTAATATCCACCTTCTTTAGCAAGTATATCACCTATGTTATGACGTAGCAATAAACGAGTTGTTTACTGAGAATCATTGTGTGTGTATTATTTTCCAGTACAGCTCCCAGAATTCTGACTGAGGCCTGTGTTCCAAGCTGCCAACTAGAAAGAAAGCCCCAACAATCAAAGCCCCAACAATCCTCATTTAGAGAGTTCCCTTTTAACAATACTTTACTTAATTCTTGCTTTATGTTTTTTATAAATACATGTATATTTAAGTTTCTGCATTTTGTTCAGCTCATAGGTACCTAGGGGGGAATAGCTCTAAATAAATAGATAATTTTAGGGAGTATAACCATTTTTATTACGGATATTCTTCCACTCCAAGATAATGTTGGATCTTTCCATTGTAACCATTGTTTTTTTAATATGGATAGTAAATTGATCCAAATTATTTTGTAGCAGTTTATTTAATTGAGGACAGAAGACTACTCCTAGGTATGAAATCTTATTTTCCTGAGACTTATTTGATATTGTTCTCTTAATTGGTTGCTAATATTTCTATCCAGATTTATACTCAACGTCTCTGTGTTTTCTAAATTTATTTTATATGATAATTTACCAAAAATATAAATTTATCTATAGAAGGCAGGTAATAATTTCACTAGATTAGTTAATATTATCAGAAAGTCATAAGCAAATAACAATATTTTGTTCTCATATTCCATTATATTTATTCCCTCTATGTCCCTTGTCTTCCTTACTCTTCCCGCAAATTATTCTATTATTAGTGAGAAGATCAGGGGAGACAGAGGGCATCCTTGCCTTGTCCAGTTCTTAATCTGAAATTATTTTGTCTTAAATCCCAGACACTTTATATATGCAGAAGGTTCTTTATAAAATGCTCCTCTCTAGTGGCAACTAGGGACTTTCAAAGTTGGTGGGGCGGAAGACAGAGACCTGGCCCCTCCGCTTACAGTGACTCCACCCACCCATATGAACCCCTCCCCTTCACAACATGTTACCTGTATAGGCCCTGCCCACTGACACAGACTCCACCTACTTACTTGATTTTTTTTTTCCCCTGTCACTTTGCTTACTTATTATCTTGATGAGGGTGAGATGGTGATGGTTCTGCTCACTATTCTTATTCTGGGAAGTGCCTGCATTTTCTTGATGAGGGTGAGAGAGGAGGATAGAAAGAGAGAATGAGAGAGAGAGAGAGTGATGGAGAGAGAGGAAAGGAATAGAGATGGATATATCTTATGCCTCTCCTTCTATGCCTCTCTCTCCCTCTCTATCCATCTCTCCTTCTATTTCCCTCACTATCCTTCCCTCTATCTCTTTCTAGAGCCTTGTGAAGCAAGGTGAGCCGTTAAACCACTAAAACGCACAGCACAGGCGATGAGCGCCAAAAGGTGCTCATTGGCTGCGAGCCTCATGAAGCGAGGCGAGTGGTGGAGGTACTGAAAGATGGGGGACTTAGCCTACAAACACTTACAAAATGTGGGATCGCCTTAGGCTGCAAGCAGTTGACGAACGCAAGACTTAGAAAAAAAAATACGACATAGGAAAAATACGAAGTTAACGGCCAAACCAAACAAACTAAAAAACAAGAAATACACAAAAAATACAAAAACAGATACAACAAAAACATCACACATTGCATGGGAGAACAGCAAGGACGTCTGGAAGTGAGGTGAAACGTGAAGTTATATTGAATTTTAGCAGTTTCAGTACTTGAAAATCGGGTAAGCGATAAAAAAATGGCGGCTGAAAAAAATTAAAACGAGGCTCCACGAACCGAGCAAAGCAGAGCCAGCATCGTACGCTTTAGAAAAGTACTAATAGGAAGGATGCAAAATGGTTGGAAAATGCATAAAACATAAACTAACGCCGCCATTTTACAACACTAATTTACAAATTTACACATTAAAATTCCGAAATGGCGGATTTCCCGCCTAAATCAACGGTTTTGTCTCGCTCACACAGCCAATATATAGGGCACACTTGCCACAGAACTGACACTTTCTCCTCAGATGATGACAGACGACCTGGAGGGAGATAACTATAATCACTAGAGATGTCGCGAATAGTTCGCCGGCGGACTGTTCCTGGCGAACATAGCATGTTCGCGTTCGCTGCGAACTGCGAACATATGCGATATTCGACCCGCCACCTATACTTTATCATTGAGCAAACTTTGACCCTGCATGTCTTAGTCAGCAGACACATTCCAGCCAATCAGCAGCATACACTCCCTTCCAGAGCCATCTACCTCATGGACAGCAGCCATTTTGGAATCACTATTGTTAGGTGTTAGGGTGACTTGCAGTCTTACTGAGAGGAGGCTGAGTGTAGGTGATACTGCATCAATAGGGAAAACCATAGCTAGACTACTGTACACAGTGTGCAATACAGTCCTGAAGGACTCTTTTGATCTCTGCTGCAAGGACACCCCTGAGTCTCTTCCCCCCCTTATCATCATCCTCCCCTCACCTTAGCACCTAACCCTAACACCCCTCACACTTATCCATAACACCCATCAACCTAACACCTAACCCTAACACCCCTCACACTTATCCCTAACACCCCTTACCCTAACCCTAACACCCTTCACACTTATCCCTAACACCTAACCCTAACATTCTCACACTTATCCCTAAGACCTAACACCCCCCACACTGATCCCAAACACCTCTCACCCTAACACCTAACCCTAACACCCCTCACACTTGTCCCTAACACCCCTCACTCTAACCCTAACACCCCTCACACTTATCCCTAACACCTAACCCTAACATTCTCACACTTATCCCTAAGACCTAACACCCCTCACACTTATCCCTAACACCCTCACCCTAACACCTAACCCTAACACCCCTCACACTTGTCCCTAACACCCCTCACCCTAACCCTAACACCCCTCACACTTATTCCTAACACCTAACCCTAACATCCCTCATCCTAACACCTAACCCTAACACCCCTCACACTTGTCCCTAACACCCCTCACCCTAACCCTAACACCCCTCACACTTATCCCTAACACCTAACCCTAACATCCCTCACCCAAACACCTAACCCTAACACCCCATACACTTGTCCCTAACACCCCTCACCCTAACACCTAACAATAACACCCCTCACACTTATCCCTAACACCCCTCACCATAACACCTAACAATAACAGCCCTCACACTTATCCCTAACACCCCTCACCCTAACCCTAACATCCCTCACACTTATCCCTAACACCACTTACCCTAACCCTAACACCGCTCACACTTATCCCTAACACCTAACCCTAACATCCTTCACCCTACCACCTAACCCTAACACCCCTTACACTTATCCCTAACACCCCTCATCCTAAAACCTAACCCTAACACCCCTCACACTTCTCCCTAACACCTAATCCTAACTTTCTCACACTTATCCCTAAGACCTAACACCCCCACACTTATCCCTAACATCTCTCACACTAACACCTAACCCTAATACCCCCTTACACTTATCCCTAAAAGCCCTTACCCTAACACCTAACCCTAACATCCCTTACCCTAACACCCCTCACACTTATCCCTAACACCCCTCACCCTAACCCTAACACCCCTCACACTTATCCCTAACACCCCTAACAATAACACCTAACAATAACACCCCTCACACTTATCCCTAACACCCCTCACACTTATCCCTAACACCCCTTACCCTAACACTAACATCCCTCACACTTATCCCTAATACCTATCCCTAACATCCCTCACCCTAACACCTAACCCTAACACCCCTTACACTTATCCCTAACACCCCTCATCCTTAACACCTAACCCTCACACCCCTCACACTTATCCCTAACACCCCTTACCCTAACCCTAACACCCTTCACACTTATCCCTAACACCTAACCCTAACATTCTCACACTTATCCCTAAGACCTAACACCCCCAACATTGATCCCTAACACCTCTCACCCTAACACCTAACCCTAACACCCCTCACACTTGTCCCTAACACCCCTCACTCTAACCCTAACACCCCTTACACTTATCCCTAACACCTAACCCTAACATTCTCACACTTATCCCTAAGACCTAACACCCCTCACCCTAACACCTAACCCTAACACCCATCACTCTTGTCCCTAACACCCCTCACCCTAACCCTAACACCCCTCACACTTATCCCTAACACCCCTCACCCTAACCCTAACACCCCTCACACTTATCCCTAACACCTAACCCTAACATCCCTCACCCTAACACCTAACCCTAACAACCCTCACACTTATCCCTAACACCCCTCACCCTAACCCTAACACCCCTCACACTTATCCCTAACACCTAACCCTAACATCCCTCACCCTAACACCTAACCCTAACACCCCTTACACTTGTCACTAACACCCCTCACCCTAACACCTAACCCTAACACCCCTCACACTTCTCCCTAACACCTAACCCTAACATTCTCACACTTATCCCTAAGACCTAACACCCCCACACTTATCCCTAACACCTCTCACCCTAACACCTAACCCTAATACCCCCTTACACTTATCCCTAACAGCCCTTACCCTAACACCTAACCCTAACATCCCTTACCCTAACACCCCTCACACTTATCCCTAACACCCCTCACCCTAACCCTAACACCCCTCACACTTATCCCTAACACCTAACCCTAACACCCCTCACCCTAACACCTAACCCTAACACCCCTTACACTTATCCCTAACACCCCTCACCATAACACCTAACAATAACACCCCTCACACTTATCCCTAACACCCCTCACCCTAACACCTAAAAATAACACCCCTCACACTTATCCCTAACACCCCTCACCCTAACCCTAACACCCCTCACACTTATCCCTAACACCCCTTACCCTAACCCTAACACCCCTCACACTTATCCCTAACACCTATCCCTAACATCCCTCACCCTAACACCTAACCCTAACACCCCTTACACTTATCCCTAACAACCCTCACCCTTAAAACCTAACCCTCACACCCCTCACACTTATCCCTAACACCCCTTACCCTAACCCTAACACCCTTCACACTTATCCCTAACACCTAACCCTAACATTCTCACACTTATCCCTAAGACCTAACACCCCCCACACTGATCCCTAACACCTCTCACCCTAACACCTAACCCTAACACCCCTCACACATGTCCCTAACACCCCTCACCCTAACCCTAACACCCCTCACACTTATCCCTAACACCACTTACCCTAACCCTAACACCCCTCACACTTATCCCTAACACCTAACCCTAACATCCTTCACCCTACCACCTAACCCTAACACCCCTTACACTTATCCCTAACACCCGTCACCCTAACACCTAACCCTAACACCCCTCACACTTCTCCCTAACACCTAACCCTAACATTCTCACACTTATCCCTAAGACCTAACACCCCCACACTTATCCCTAACACCTCTCACCCTAACACCTAACCCTAATACCCCCTTACACTTATCCCTAACAGCCCTTACCCTAACACCTAACCCTAACATCCCTTACCCTAACACCCCTCACACTTATCCCTAACACCCCTCACCCTAACCCTAACACCCCTCACACTTATCCCTAACACCTAACCCTAACACCCCTCACCCTAACACCTAACCCTAACACCCCTTACACTTATCCCTAACACCCCTCACCCTAACACCTAACAATAACACCCCTCACACTTATCCCTAACACCCCTCACCCTAACACCTAAAAATAACACCCCTCACACTTATCCCTAACACCCCTCACCCTAACCCTAACACCCCTCACACTTATCCCTAACACCCCTTACCCTAACCCTAACACCCCTCACACTTATCCCTAACACCTATCCCTAACATCCCTCACCATAACACCTAACAATAACACTCCTTACACTTATCCCTAACACCCCTCACCGTAACAACTAACACCCCTCACACTTATCCCTAACACCTAACCCTAACATCCCTTACCCTACCACCTATCCCTAACACCACTTACCCTAACCCTAACACCCGTCACACTTATCCATAACACCCCTCACCCTAACACCTAACCCTAACACCCCTCACACTTATCCCTAACACCCCTCACCCTAACACCTAACCCTAACACCCCTCACACTTATCCATAACACCCATCAACCTAACACCTAACCCTAACATTCTCACACTTATCCCTAAGACCTAACACCCCCACACTTATCCCTAACACCCCTCACCCTAACACCTAACCCTAATACCCCCTTACACTTATCCCTAACACCCCTTACCCTAACATCTAACCCTAACATCCCTTACCCTAACACCCATCACACTTATCCCTAACACCCCTTACCCTAACCCTAACACCCCTCACACTTATCCATAACACCCATCAACCTAACACCTAACCCTAACATTCTCACACTTATCCCTAAGACCTAACACCCCTCACACTTATTCCTAACATGCCTCACCCTAACACCCCTTACACTTATCCCTAACACCCCTCACCCTAACACCCCTCACACTTAGCCCTAACACCCCTCACACTAACACCTAACCCCCTTACACTTATCCCTAACACCACTTACCCTAACACCCCTCACACTTATCCCTGTGTCTCTTCCACCCCTTATCCTCAAGGGAGGAGGGAGGATGATGAGGGAGGGGGGAAGAGACACAGGGGAGGATGATGAGGGAGGGGGGAAACAGACACATGGGAGGATGATGAGGGAAAGGGTAAAGAGATACAGGGGAGCGTGATGAGGAAGGGGTGAAAGAGACACAGGGGAGGATGATGATGGAGGGGGTAGAGACACAGGGGAGGATGATGAGGGAGGGGGTAAAGAGATACAGGGGAGGATGATGAGGGAGGTGGGAGGATGATGAGGGAGGGGGGATGAGACACAGGGGAGGGTGATGATGGAGGGGGTTAGAGACACAGGGGACGATGATGAGGGAGGGGGTAAAGAGATACAGGGGTGGATGATGACGGGAGGTGGGAGGATGATGAGGGAGTGGGGATGAGACACAGGGGAGGGTGATGAGGAAGGGGGGTAAAGAGACACAGGGGAGGATGATGAGGGAGGCGGGGAAGAGACACAGGGGAAGATGATGAGGGAGTGGGAGAAGAGACACAGGGGAGGATAATGAGGAGGGGGGAAAGAGACACAGGGAAGGATGATGATGGAGGGGGGAAGAGACACAGGGGAGGATGATGAGGGAGGGGGTAAAGAGATAAAGGGGAGGATAATGAGGGAGGTGGGAGGATGATGAGGGAGGGGGGATGAGACACAGGGGAGGGTGATGAGGAAGGGGGGAAAGAGACACAGGGGAGGATGATGAGGGAGGGGCTAAAGAGATACAGGGGAGGATGATGATGGAGGGGGATGTTAGGTTATTTATGCCCTTTATGGATTAAAACCAGACTCTGCATCAACTATGTAATTTTCCGTGGGAGTTTTGACATGGATCCCCTTCCGGCATGCCACAGTCCAGGTGTTAGTCCCCTTAAAACAACTTTTCCATCACTATTGTGGTCAGAAAGTGTCCCTGTGGGTTTTAAAATCCGCCTGTCCATTGAAGTCTATGACGGTTCGTCGGGTTCGCCGGTTCGCGAACATTTGCGGCCGTTCACGTTCGCGGTTCGCGAACTGAAAATTTTATGTTTGCGACATCACTAATGATATCATTATGATATGGGATGGTGACTACGACAAGACGCTCAGGAGTTTTGTAGAGTATGTCAATCATAACTGACATAATTTGACATTCACTTTCAACACCCATATGGAAGAAAATTCCTTTTTAGATGTAATCTTGGTGGGACACGAGTCGGAAATCCATTCAAAATTGTTTCAGAAATCAACAGGCACAAGTGGACTGCTGCATGCAAGGAGTGGCCACTTGAAAAAGTGGGTTAATAACATCCCGTATAGCCAGTTTCTTCGATTTAGACGTAATTGTACCAAAGATGCAGATTTTTTTATGGGGAGTGAGAATCTGGTGAATAAACTAAAAGAGAAAAAATACCTTATGAAAGTTGTGGAGACTGCTTTCAAGAAGGCTAAGACTACAACACAAGCAGACCTTATAATGTGCAAGAAGGAGAAAGCAAAGAACAGAGATGGAAGAAGAATGGGAAGTAAACGTGAAGATATCAGGTTCTTGACCCAATTCAATGCAGCATCTAAAGAAATAGAGAAATGCATGAGGAACCATTGGTCCATATTGTTAAATGATGAATATCTAAGTATATGCTTGAAGGAATATCCTACGATAACGTATCGACGGAACAACAGTTTGAAAACCATCTTAGCCCCAAGTGAATTGAAAAAAGAAAAACAAAGAGATGGATCTGGCTCCACAATTGGCTTAAACCAAGTGTGGGGTGCATAGGGTGCAACATCAAGGGGTGCACCACATGCCCATTACTAAAGAAAAAACATAAGGAAAAAATTACTTCCACAAGTAAACAGGCATTGTTTGATATAAGGCAACTGACAAACTGTTGATTGGATTTAGTGGTATATGTTACTACTTGCCAATGCCACAAACCGTATGTGGGACAAACTAAAAGAACATTGAAAACTAGGATTTGGGAACGCTTGTATAATGTGAGAAGGGGATACCCCCACAATGGATTTTCAAAACACATCATAGAAGAACATCAGGGGTCTGTAGAGGGTATTGTAATTCAGATTGCAAAGAAAATATACAATTCACATAGGGGTAGAGATAAGGTTATGAGACTCAGGAAGTGTGAAACAAAGTGGATTCATAGGCTTGGCACTTTAAATCCGAGAGGCCTTAACCTTAGCAGCATTTATCTCCACTTTTACCATCTGTTTAGAACTATCACTCTAGCAAGATATACTGTATTTATCGGCATATAATATGCACCGGCGTATAACACGCACCTCATTTTAAGAAGGAAATTTCAGGGAATTTTTTTTTTTCAAATAAAGAACTTTGAAGCAAAATCCTCAACTTCCCTCCTCAACCCCCTCCTCCAACACCCATCCTCATCCTCCTTCCTCAACCCCCCTCCTCAACCCCCCTCCATATCCTCAACCCCCCTCCTCTTCCTTAACCCCCTTCTCATCCTCAACCCCCCTCCTCATCCTCAACCCCCCTCCTCATCCTCATCCTCCCTCCTCAACCCCCCCATCCTCAACCCCCCTCCCCAACCTCAACCCCCCCCCCTCAGCCCCCCTCCTCATCCTCAACCTCCCTCCTCATCTTCAACCCCCTCCTCAACCTCCCTCCTCATCCTCCCTCCTCAACCCCCCATCCTCAACCCTCCTCAACCTCCCTCCTCAACCTCAACCTCCCTCCTCAACCCCCCCATCCTCAAACCCCCTCAACCCCCATCCTCATCCTCCTTCCTCAACCCCCTCCTCAACCCCCCTCCTCAACCTCAACCCCCCTATCTTCAACCTCCCCCTATCCTCAACCTCAACTCCCCCTCCTCAACCTCCCTCCTCATTCTAACCCCCCTCCTCATTCTAACACCCCCTCTTTATTCTAACCCCCCCTCCTCATTCTAATCCCCCTCCTCAACCTAAACCCCCCTCCTCAACCTAAACCCCCCTAAATACCTCCCCCTCACTTACCTGCTTCTGCTCCGGCCTCCGATCCGCTCCTTGACCCGGCGTGCATGTGACGTCACATGCGCGCCACGTCATTAGCATATACCGGGTGCCGGCACCCGGTATATGCTAATTACATAGTTACATAGTTACATAGTTACATAGTATTTAAGGTTGAAAAAAGACTTTCAGTCCATCAAGTTCAACCTTTTAAGATCTCCTTTGATCTGCAATATGCGGATTAACTATTAATTCATTAGTTGTTAATTAATTATAAATCAATTATTTAATGTTTTTTTGTTTTTTTTTGTTTGTTTTTTTATTATTATTAATTAGTCCAGAGGAAGGCAAATAGAAAAAAAAAAAAAAAACACAAGCGAGACTTAGCCAATTGTCTAAAGGGGAAATGTTAAAAATTTGGATCATTACTGTCTCTCTAATTATCCTTTATAACCCTGAATTCCCTTTTTAATTAGAAATAAATCTAGTCCCCTTTTAAAGTTATCTATCGAATCCGCTGTCACCACCTCCTCTGGTAGAGAATTCCACAGATTAACCACCCTTACTGTGAAGAACCCTTTTCTTTCTTTGAGGTGGAATCTTTTTACTTCTAACCTCAAGGGATGTCCCTTGTCAGTTGAAAACCTCTTGGCACAAAAAGCTCCCCCGACAAATCTTTATACTGACCCTGGATGTATTCATATAAGGTAATCATAACTCCTCTTAGACGCCTTTTTTCTAGAGAAAATAAGTTTAATTTGGTTAGTCTTTCTTCATAACTTAGCCCCTCCATTCCCCTTATTAGTTTGGTTGCCCTTCTCTGTACCTTTTCCAGCTCTAAAATGCCCTTTTTATGAAGTGGTGCCCAAAATTGTACTCCATATTCCAAATGAGGGCGTACTAGAGATTTGTATAGTGGCAGAATTATATTTGCTTCCATGGCTTCTATACCCTTCTTAATACATGCTAATATTTTATTTGCCTTTGCAGCTGCTGCTTGGCTTTGAGCACTGTTACCTAGGTGGTTGTTCACAAGCACTCCCAAATCCCTTTCAATATCTGATACACCTAGATTTGCTCCATTGCATGGCTATTTTTCCTTCCCAGATGCATAACCTTACATTTATTCGTATTAAATCTCATCTGCCATTTAGATGCCCATTCCTCAATTTTATGTAAATCCCCTTGGAGGGAAAGCACATAATTTTCTGATTTAATAACCTTGCACAACTTTGTGTCATCAGCGAAAATGGAGACCCCACACTCCAATCCTACCTCTAAGTCATTAATAAATATGTTAAAAAGGAGAGGACCTAATACTGAACCCTGAGGAACCCCACTTACCACATTAGTCCAATCGGAGTATGTTCCATTTACAACAACCCTTTGCTTCCTGTCTTTTAGCCAGCTCTCAATCCATGAGCAGATATTTACTGCAATTCCTGTATCCCTTAGTTTGCCCAATAGTCTCCCATGTGGCACTGTATCAAAAGCCTTTGCAAAATCCAAAAAGACTACATCCACTGAGTTGTCTTGATCCAGGTTCCTACTAACCTCCTCATAGAAACTAATTAGATTTGTTTGACATGACCTATCCCTCATAAACCTATGTTGACTCCTACTTATAATCCTGTTCAAATAGACATATTCTTGTATATTATCCCTTATTAACCCTTCTAAAAGCTTCCCCACTACAGAAGTGAGGCTCACTGGTCTATAATTCCCCGGATTTGCTCTTGCTCCCTTTTTAAATATAGGTATCACATCTGCTTTTCTCCAGTCATCTGGTAGAGACCCTGTGTTGAGGGAATCTAGAAAAATTAAATATAATGATGTGGCGCCGGGTCAAGGAGCGCATCGGAGGCCGGAGCAGAAGCAGGTAAGTGAGGGGGAGGTATTTAGGGGGGTTTAGGTTGAGGAGGGGGGCTTAGGTTGAGGAGGGGGGGGGTTTAGAATGAGGAGGGGGGGTTAGAATGCGGAAGGAGGTTGAGGATGAGGAGGGGGGAGGGAATATCGGCGTATAACACGCACCTATAATTTGCTCCCTATTTTCAGGGAGAAAAAGTGCGTGTTATACACTGATAAATACGGTAATTATACCCATTTTTGATCCCACTTTCTGGGCCATCTTTTTTTATTATTGCATGCTGCTTTATGTGCCCCCCCTCTTTCTCTGCTCTGTTGACCATGTATTGATCTTGTGAACTCCATTACCTCCTGTTTCACACTTTAATGGGCTGACATTGGTAGTATTTTAAATATATCTTCACTACATTCATGGACTTAAGGATTGTGAACCATAATGACACAAGTTTTAAATATGTATCTTTTATAGATGTATTTTCCCCTTATTTCTTTTATTATTTATCTCTTCACTCATTTTTAACTTCATTATATTTATGTCATGACATTTATATGGTTAAGAGTCCCCTTTTTTCTTTACATTCTAATACCCGCCATGTTTCATGTATGTTTTAAAGGACAGCAACCTGTTTTGGCTATGGATGTGTGGAGATTTACTGTGGTGTAGACATTATATACTTATTATACTATGGCAAGGATCATTTATTACTATGTGGAAGAACTATCCCTTCGGGGCAAGATATAATTGGTAATGATTTTAAGAAGTATCTCTTAATAGTTGTAAATGCAATAGGCATAGAAATATAATGGTTTTATATTTTACTATCTTTTGAGGGTCCATATTGTGGGCACAGTAGGAATATCCCATCCTATTATGTACTATATTAGACTATATATCATTATAATAATTATTATTATTATCTCTTATTTTATGTATGTTTTTTTATTACAGTGTGTTTGACATATGTTTAATAGTTGCTATATATTTATAGTATTATGAGTTTTTGACCTACTTGTCTTCAAATGTTTATGGTATACATATGTTACAGCATATAGTATTTATTATAATTTATTTGGGTTTTATATCTCTGTGCATCCCCCAAATGTATTTCCTTATTTCCCCTTCCGGTGCAATGCATGCTGGGAGTGACATCACTTCCTTCCCCCCCCCAACTTCCAGTGCAATGCATGCTGGGAGTGATGGCACTCCCTGTTCCTTTTTTTTTTTTTGCACTTCCGGTTCAATGCGTGCCAGGAGTGACATCACTTCCTGTTTCTCCCCCCCCCCCTCTGGTTTCCGGGGGCAATGCATGCCAGGAGGGATGTCACTTCCGGTTTCCAGTTTCTGGGAGTGGTAGATGATGGGAATTTGGCCCCAATGAGGAGGGGAAAGGGCACTGAGGAGGATGCATAAAGACAGCCCAAATATCAGGGGAACATTTTTATTCAAGATCACCATTGAGAAAGGCCAAGACTTGGCTGAAACGCGTCTGGTAGGATCCAATTTGATCTTTCCATCTTTTATTATAATTACATTATTTATTTTATTGTTGCTGCTATTTAACCTATTTTCACCATATTGGCCCTATTTTTCCCTGATGTGAGAAGCCCCATAGATGGGTCTTAATTAGTTCCACCATTATAAGATTAGAGCAAACATTATATGAATTGTCATTTTTGCTGACCCTAAACTCTAAAACTAATATTGTAGCATCTTATGTGAGGCTTGCTAAGCTCAGCAATAGATGTCTCAGTCCGGGGAGTGAGGTCTGGAACTGTGTGTGGACACTGAGCACTAAGACAGTTTCTATTATTTGTTTTCTATCTTTAATTGTAAAAGTGTCCCATTAACAATTTGTATATTGGATATTGGACTATTGAGACACTAAACATCGGGCCGTCTGGATTAAAAACACCAAGCAACATAAGGACGACTGGACAATATCTGTGACATCTCATATATAACGTGAATTGATATCATATTTAATGTGAGTGTAATGGTTTTAATTATTTGCTATAATAAACCTTGATGTACATAATTCACGATAGGTTTGGCTTTGCGCCTGTCCCTCCCACCCCTCTTCTTGTTGTTTTCATGACAGTCTGAGTGGACATTTTCTGCTGCCGGAAAATCCAAAGAGATTGTTAGCTCTTCAGGATACTGATTGCTGAATATTAAATACAAATATGTAAAGTATATTAATAATCATTAATAAATAATTAATACATTAATTATTCTTAAAAAATGTATATATTATTAGTTTAAAAAAATTGAGCAACAAACATAATTTACGCTTGCTTTAGTTTAGCAATACTTTCATGCTTAGCGGTTTGTAATATATTAATTCATTGAATAATTAATTAGTAATGTACATTCATTTATTAATTATTAATTAGTAATCATTATGAAAAATATATATATTATTATACTGCAATAAAAATATGAACACATTTTAACCTGCACTTATATATCTGCCTTATTGCTCATTTGTGTACATTGCTTTTGGAACTATAAATTAATTAAAAAAAAAAAAAAACATATATAATAGATAAAAAAATATGTACATTTTACAAAGCACTTACATAACTGGAGTGCTCATAAATGCCTGACAGGGATAGGACCTTCAAAGCACTTAAATATTTAAAGCACTTTCTTAGATTCTGACATGTGCTACATTTAATATTTTACTTCTTTTATTTATGAATATGTTGATGATTATGCATTTATGTTTTGCATCTATGCCAATTAAGCATCATAGTTCCAATGAGTCACAAATTAATTGAATACAAACATTAAAAATGATTTTCATGTATTTCACAGATTGCTCATCTCTGCACCTGACTGAAGACAGAGAGTGAATTCTGCAGGATTTTATCTGCAATAACATCAATTTCATAGGGTATAATGATTTCATGATGCCATTTCTGTTTTGCATTGATGACAGTTAATGATTAATTAATTAACCTATATTTATTTAGGGCCTCATTCAATTGCAATTTGAAAAATTGAATAGGGCTCTATATAAGGACATAGCATATTATTTTTACATACATTTTTAGTCAAAGAACATCTATCCAAAACTAAGGTTTTCACCAAATAAAAACTTACCAATATAAAATATGCTATGTGCTTATATAGTGCCCTATTGCATTGAACAAATTGCAAATGAATGAAGCCCTTAGTATTTCATTATAGTATTTATTGTATTTAATTATTCCTTCATAATAACCAACAAAATTATGTATACATAAATGCTTACCTAATTAACTTTTAAAGAACGTAAATTACACCTCATAAGTCAATTGATTTCCTCATTAATAAAATTACAAAATTGCACATTATTTTAAGCCTGATCTATACTTTGCTCATAGCTCTTTTCTTTTGCCCTTCTTTAGGAAAACATA
Source organism: Discoglossus pictus (assembly GCA_027410445.1). Taxonomy (NCBI): domain Eukaryota; kingdom Metazoa; phylum Chordata; class Amphibia; order Anura; family Alytidae; genus Discoglossus; species Discoglossus pictus. Next base: position 271,089,414 of record CM050163.1, on the reverse strand, counting down.
ATTACCTCTTTAGGTTTACCATTGATGTCTTTTATTGATTAATTCATTATGTATATTCATTTAATAATAACTTAATAATTAATTATTCCAAAAAAAAAATAGTTATCAATATATATATAAAAAAACTTAATGGATTCATTTATTTCATGGAAAAATTAAAAATACTTTTCAAATTAATGCATTCTTTCATTAATGCTATTTAGGTTTTGCATTGAGAGCAGCTACAAACAATATGTACAATGCAAAAAACATTACATCTTACACCTGTATTTACAATTACAGATTACAATGGCGGACAATGGAAAATACAGGATTGAACGCAAAAGAAGAGCGGCAAGGGAAATGAAGCAAAGGTGGAGAGATGCACAGTACCCCGAGACTTAAGGGATGCTTAAGAGAAGAAGACCAACAGAGACTTTTAAATAAGAGAAAATGAGTAAGAAAGCACAAAATGAGTGTGCTGGAGCTTCAGAGAAAAGAAAAAGTAAATAGAAACATGTCTGTGAAACATTGCCTAATGATTCAATATGGCTTATTGACACCAATGTTCATACACATGACACTAATGTAGATATAGAAAGTTGTAGTGATATCTATGTTGAGGAAGCTCAGAATACTGTTTTCATTACAGCACTAATAGTAGACACTCATTATTGTGGATTACTCACAATAATTTTGTGGGGCCTATCAATTTCTCAAGGAAAGACCAACTGATGGAGACTTCATTAGTGGCTGTCAGAAAGGAAAGGTAAGACTTCCACAAAGACACACATTTCCAGATTACTTACAAAGTATCATGAGCAATCCAACATTTCCAAATTATACCAATTTAAAAAAAAAACATCAGGTCTTATAACAATTTAATTTGCTTCAATGGGTGCTACGTTAGCAGAAAATGTCCCAGGACATGGTTCTTACTGTTTTAGAGTTCAAGGACAAATTTACATCCACAAGAAGAAGCGCAAAGGAGATTTGCACAGTTATATGTCTTAGATACAAGAGAAGCTGTTAAACAACAGATGATGCTTCCAGAAAATAAACAATGTTAGCGAATAGTCTTTGAACAGCTGGATAAAATTATGGCCAACAACCCATACAGTCAAGCATACAAACAATTAGCACAGGTTGAAAAAACAACAGCAACATGCTCAAATACATCAATTGCCAATGCTAAGAGTAAATATGGTTTTAAAAAGAGATCGCAACACTGACCAAAGATGGTATAATTTACCAACAGTAAATGAGGTTGCCATGGTCTTTAAAATGAGAATGAGAATGGTGAACCACCTTTTCAGCTGGATATTAGAATATATCCACACAAAGAGGAGCAAACTTTTATAAACATTAATATATTAAATAGAAGACAAAGGTATGGTCTATATCTGTTATACCCTTGGTGCTTGACACCACTATTGTCTGAAAAATATAAATAACTTTAATGGGATATTTTTTATCCGGAAATAGCGCCGCTTAAAAGTAATCAAATAGGTGCACAGTATAGAATTAATAAATTGTGTAAGAATGAGGATAGATCAGTATCACCACCAATATAGAGCTCTGGTCATGAAAAGTACCCTCAATAAAGGGTTAACATATTCAAAAAAATAATTCATCAATGAAGTTATTAATCCTCATTAGAGATGTCGCAAATAGTTCGCCGGCGGACTGTTCCTGCCGAACATAGCATGTTTTCGCGTTCGTGGCGAACTGCAAACATATGCAAGGTTCGACCCGCCCCCTATACTTTATCATTGAGCAAACTTTGACCCTGCATGTCACAGTCAGCAGACACATTCCAGCCAATCAGCAGCATACACTCCCTTCCAGAGCCTTCTAACTCACGGACAGCAGCCATTTTGGAATCATAACTAACTTGCAGTCTTACTGAGAGGAGGGAGAGTGTAGGTGATGCTAATTGAATAGGGAAATCAATAGCTAGGCAAGTTTATTCAGTGTCCAGTGCAGTGCTGAAGGACTCATCAGATCTATACTGTAAACACAGCACCCCAAAAAGCCCATTTTAGGGCTATAACATCATTTTTTTTTGTTTTTTTTCTGTGCAATGTAACTTCATTTGCCTGTCTCCCTGCTAGCCCCTGCTATCAAGTGTTTGTGTGTCAGGCTCACAGCTTATACTGTGTATGCACAGTGCAACCAATACAATCTTGTTTACTAGTTGTCTACTTTAAAAAAAAAAAAACTTTTATTTTTTAAAATCTTAGTTAATTTGCCTGACCGCTAGCCAGTTTGTGTGTCAGGCTTACAAGTACTGTGCCAAGTTCAACCAATCCTAGCTAGTTGGGGTACCAGCAGTCTACATTTAAAAAAACAATATTTTTATTTTCTTAAATCTAAGTTCATTTGCCTGACCGCCGATCAAAGTTCATTTGCCTGACCGCTAGCCAGTGTGTGTGTCAGGCTTACAAGTACTGTGCCAAGTTCAACCAATCCAATCTAGTTGGGGTACTAGCAGTCTACATTTAAAAAAACAATAATTTCATTTTCTTAAATCTGAGTTCATTTGCCTGACCGCCAATCAAAGTTCATTTGCCTGACCGCTAGCCAGTGTGTGTTTCAGGCTTTCAAGTACTGTGCCAAGTTCAACCAATCCAATCTAGTTGGGGTACCAGCAGTCTACATTTAAAAAAAACTATTATTTTATTTTCTTAAATCTCAGTTCATTTGCCTGACCGCCAATCAAAGTTCATTTGCCTGACCGCTAGCCAGTGTGTGTGTCAGGCTTACAAGTACTGTGTCAAGTTCAACCAATCCAATCTAGATGGGGTACCAGCAGTCTACATTTAAAAAAAAAATGACAGGCAGAGGCAGGACATCCCACAGGGGCCATCGTGGTCGTGGTGCTGTGATTCCCTTTGGCCCTACAATAATGCCCAGTGTTCAGAGGCCAGTTACCCTGAACTTGAAAAGTTGAGAGGACGGAGTTGACTGGCGAACACATAACACCCAATCTTGTACAGCTTCCGCTTGAAACATTGACGCACCATCCTCCTCCAGCTTAGCTTCGGGCACCTCTCAAGTTACCACTCGCCCGCCTGCTGCCACCACCAACACTAGTACCACAGCCGGTTCAATTGATCAGTCAGAAGAGTTATTTACACATCAGTTTGAAGAAATGAGTGATGCGCAACCATTATTGCCAGAAGATGTAGCTAACAGGGATATGTCTCAGTCAGGCAGCAGTACACACATGTACGTACGATGTGATGATGATGATGTACCCACTGCTGCTTCCTTTGTTCAGTTGTCATATACAAGTGAGGCGGGTGATGATGATGACGATGCATCCGTGGATGTCACATGGGTGCCCGCTAGAAGAGAAGAAGAACAGGGGGAAAGTTCAGATGGGGAGACAGAGAGAAGGAGGAGACGAGTTGGAAGCAGAGGGAGGTCATCGCAACGAGCTAGTGGCACAGTCAGACAGCATGCATCAGCACCTGGGGTCAGCCAGACAGCACGCCAATCAACGCATGCTGTTGCCACCACCAGAATGCCGTCACAGCAGAGCTCAGCAGTGTAGCACTTTTTTATGTGTGACTGCCGCTGACAACAGCGATGCCATTTGCAACCTGTGCCAAAAGAAACTGAGTCGTTGGAAGTCCAGCACCCACCTAGGTACAACTGCTTTGCGAAGGCACATGATGTCACATCACAAACGTCAATGGGATCAACACATGAGTACAAGCAGCACACAAACTCAAAGCCGCCATCCTCCTCCTGGTCCAGCATCGTCATCCACGTCAACCACTGCTGTCCTCCTTGCCCCCTCTCAACCATCCGCCACTCCGTCTCTCGCCTCTTGCTTTTCCTGCTCATCTCCCCACAGTCAGGTGTCTGTCAAGGGCATGTTTGAGCATAAGAAGCCAATGCCACAAAGTCACCCCCTAGCCCGACATCTGACAGCTGGCTTGTCTGAACTCTTGGCCCGCCAGCTTTTACCATACAAGCTGGTGGAGTCTGAGGCGTTCAAAAAATTTGCAGTGATTGGGACACCGTAGTGGAAGGTACCCGGCCGAAATTTCTTTGCCCAAAAGGCAATCCCCAACCTGTACTCGATTGTGCAAAAGGAAGTAATGGCATGTCTGGCACACAGTGTTGGGGCAAGGGTCCATCTGACCACTGATACCTGGTTTGCAAAGCATGGTCAGGGCAGGTATATCACCTACACTGCGCAAAGGGTAAACCTGATGATGCCTGCCAATCATGGAATGAGTGGCTCTGCAGAGGAGTTGGTAACACCTCCACGACTTGCAGGCAGGCCTGCTGCCACCTCCTCTACTCCTCCTACTCCATCCTCTTCCATAACCACCTCAGCTAAGTCCTCTTCTGCTGCATCTTGCTCCACATCAACGGCACCCTCCCTGCTCCCCAGATACTATTCCACATCCCGGATACGGCAGTGTCATGCCGTCTTGGGGTTGACTTGCCTGAAAGCAGAGAGTCACACCGGGCCAGCACTCCTGTCCGCCCTGAACGCACAGGTGGATCAATGGCTGACTCCGCACCAACTGGAGATTGGAAAAGTGGTTTGTGACAACGGAAGAAAATTGTCGGCGGCATTGAATTTGGGCAAGTTGACGCATGTGCCGTGCATGGCACATGTGTGTAATCTGATCGTACAGCGCTTTGTCCATAAGTATCCAGGCTTACAGCACGTCCTGAAGCAGGCCAGAAAGATGTGTGGCCATTTCAGGCGTTCCTACACGGCCATGGGGCACTTTTCAGATATCCAGCGGCGAAACAACATGCCAGTGAGGCGCTTGATTTGTGACAGCCCCACACGTTGGAATTCAACACTCCTAATGTTCGACCGCCTGCTCCAACAAGAAAAAGCCATTAACGAGTATTTGTATGACCGGGGTGCTAGGACAGCCTCTGCAGAGCTGGGAATTTTTTTGCCACGTTACTGGATGCTCATGCACAATGCCTGTAGGCTCATGCGTCTTTTAGAGGAGGTGACAAACCTTGTCAGTCGCACCGAAGACACCATCAGCGACATCATACCATTTGTTTTCTTCCTGGAGCGTGCCTTGCGAAGAGTGCTGGATCAGGCCATAGATGAGCATGACGAGGAAGAGGAAGAGTTGTGGTCACCATCACCACCAGAAACAGCCTTATCAGCATCGCTTGCTGGACCTGCGGCAACGCTGGAAGAGGATTGTGAGGAAGAGGAGTCAGAGGAGGAATGTGGCTTTAAGGGGGAGGAGGAAGAGCAATCACAACAGGCATCCCAGGGTGCTCGTTGTAACCTATCTGGTACCCGTGGTGTTGTACGTGGCTGTGGGGAAGAACATATCTTCAGCGAGATCACGGAGGACGAGGAACCGGACATGGGTAGCTTGGCATCCAACCTTGTGCAAATGGGGTCTTTCATGCTGTCGTGCCTGTCGCAGGACCCTCGTATAAAAAGGCTGAAGGGGAACGACCTGTACTGGATGTGCACGCTACTAGACCCCCGGTATAAGCAGAAAGTGCCTGAAATGTTACCAAATTACCGCAAGTCAGAAAGGATGCAGCAGGTCCAAAACAAATTAACAAGTATGCTTTACACAGCATATAAGGGTGATGTCACAGCACAAGGGCAATATAACAGGGAAAGAGGTGAAAGTAATCCTCCTCCCACGACCACGCCGGCAAGGACAGGACGTTTAAAAGACGTGTTGTTGATGGAGGACATGCAGACCTTTTTCAGTCCTACGCATCGCAACAGCCCTTTGGGATCCACCCTCAGAGAACGACTTGACCGACAGGTAGCAGACTACCTCGCCTTAACTGCAGATATCGACACTCTGAGGAGCGATGAACCCCTTGACTACTGGGTATGCAGGCTAGACCTGTGGCCTGAGCTATCCCAATTTGCAATTGAACTTCTGGCCTGCCCCGCTTCAAGTGTCCTGTCAGAAAGGACCTTCAGTGCAGCAGGAGGTTTTGTCACCGAGAAGAGAAGTCGCGTAGGGCAAAAAAGTCTAGATTGCCTCACCTTTATAAAGATGAATGAGGGATGGATCCCGAAGGGACTGACACTGGGCGATACATTCGACTGAAAAAGGCCTGATGAGATGAGCTGCCTTCTGCTAAAAATGGTCCACACGCTGCTGTATGTTATCTGTGAATGCCGGATGACTTCCGTGACTTATCCACCACCAACTAGGGTTCAAGAAGACGCAATGTTTTATGGCACTTTCTGCCTGGGGAAAGCAGCGGCTGCAACAATACCTAATTTTTTATTTTAGATTTTTATGCCAGAAGGTGTTCGGCATGTAATGAAAAAGAAAGCATATTGAACAGTCTTGCACAACACAACAGTTGTGAAAAAATACATATTTACAATGAAGACATTTTGTTAAAATTAGCTGGCTAGGCCTTCTTAATTTTACTTTTTTGGTTAATACATTTTCTTTTTTTTTACTGTGATTGCAATTTTTAAGAGAAACCTAAGACTTGGTAAAACAGACAATAGTAAAGAGTATATAAGCAGTTAACACCAAAGTCCTATTATCTATCATCACTCCAGCAGTAGCTTATTATTTACAATATCTAACCTGCTCAATCGCCTTTGGGTTACCCTAGGGCAGGCTTCAGTAGGCGACCTCTCCTTTCCTCGGATGATTTTGCCGCCGGTTGCTTCTGAAGGGTCTTCTCCAGGGCTCCCCCACTCCGGTCCTTCCCCCCGAGTCGCTTCAACCATTAACAAATGTTTTATTATATTAGGGGGGCACTAAATGGGGATATTATCCATGGATCCCAAATTGTCTGGAACTGGGTGATTCTATCCAAGACTACATGGTTAAATCTCTCGTTGAGCAGTAAATAGTTGATTTTTTTTATTAATTCCTGAAAGTTTTAATTTTGGGTTTTCCAACTACTAGCTATGTGTATTTTTTCTTTCAGAAAATATTTTATTAGGTCAGGTAATATATCATATTCAAACAACCATTTCCATGTTACATATATATCCATACATGTTAATACATCACTGAGTTACCTTATCTCTATTAATACTCAGTTTACCCCTTTCCATTCCATAATCTTGGAGCTTATACGATATCCAGGGCTAGTATGTTATCTGGATTTGGTTGTACATGTAGCCTAAAAATATTTTTTATTTTTTACTTTTAAGTTATTAATATAGCTTTAATTCAGTTTGTTTTAAGTTGATTCCCTTTAAGTCTTGAATCCAACTATAATTTGGGAAAAAAATAACTAGTTTTAACATTTAACATGTTGGGAAAGGGAAAGGTCCACAAACATCCTCCTTTTTTACATAAATATGATGTAAAATATAGCACTTACCTCCGTCCCCTCTAAGGATCCACACACACCTCCATCTGTCCCGTTCTCTTGAGAATATCCTCTCCCATTTAGGGGAGCCCCTATTCCGGACCTAAATTTCTTTAATTGTCTCCAGATGATATGCTATCCCTTAATTGCAGCCACGAAGACCATATATCTCAAAATATATCCATGGAGTTGTCTACTAAATGGGTAAGGCGTTCATTTATAAGGATAAAGTTTAATTTATTTTTAACCACCTGAAAGTGTAGGGTATCCGATTTCCATTGTCTGGCTATATGGTTCTTTGTGGCCAACATGATGAACTTTAATAGCCTATTTTGAGCGGGCCAGAGACAGACATGCGGAACACCCAGCATGCGGTTTTCTATATTAGCAGAAATCTGAATCTTAAACATTTTAGAAGCTAGTAAGCATGTTTCTTCCCATAGTCTTATGACTGCCGAACACTCTAAATGTAGCCTCATTACCACTGTTCCTAAAACATGAGCTGCTCCGTTTTGGATCCCATGTATTTAGCTTAAAAGGAGTAATATATGTCCTGTGTAGGACCTTTATTGAAGTCTCAAGCAGACTATAATTTAAAGATCCCCTACTTAAGCCTTGCCAACTTTTATCCCATGTGCTGTCTGCCAACTCGGTGCCCAAATCCCTCTCTCAGGCTTTGGTATAGTCTGGTTTGTTTACCCATGAGTTTTCATTAAATAGTTCATACATGAGGCTAATAATACCAGGCTGAAAGGGGGAATCCCTACATTTTTTGAGTAGCCAGGTGTTTCTTTGGGGGGTTCCCCTAACACTTATCGTATATATAAAATGATGTATCCTGCAAAAATTATAGTGTTCAGCCAGGGGTAAATTGTATCTATCTCTCACCCGCTCAAAGGTCATTATTTTGTCATCATGCCACCATGGACCAACCCTTAGAAGGTTCTGAGACTTCCACCAACTGAGAGAGCTTTCCGGAAGATGTATCTTAAAGTGGGTATTGGGTACGATAGGGGTAAGATCTGATACCCGAGTGTCCAGTTTTTGTGTCCAGTTCATCTCCGTCCATATTTTTAATGAGTGCTTAATCAACGGGTTTTTCAAGTTTCTCAAAAAAAGTATACAGGCGTGGAATGCATATTACTGTATCCCATGTATAAGGTGACATGCTTACATTTTCCATAAATACACAGAGCGGCTGATGTGTTTTGGAGAATGCGCCAGAGGAATGAAAGCCAGCTGCGCTGCCTTGTAATAGTTTGAGATTCGGGCACAATAGGCCCCCTTTCCCTTTTCGTCTATACATATTATTTTTTGAGATCCTCGGGGCTTTATGATTCCAAATAAATCTAAAAATGTGTTTTTTCCTCTTTGAATCTTTATGTGTTGTAAGCGATCTCCCGGGAGTTTTAATCTGGCTGACGGGGATTTGTAGTACGTATCTATCAAGGTCATAAATTTGCCTGCAAACCCAAATTTCTGTAATACTGCTTTTAAATAAGGCCATTCCAACGTATCAAAGGCCTTTTCTATATAACGCCAAAAGGCATGTGGGTATTTGATGTTGGGATGACAATGAGATTAAATTTTGTGTCCGTCTGATATTGTCCCCCGTTTGTCTATGGGGGTTAATCCCTGTTTGGTCTTTATGGATTATGGAGGGGAGAAATCGCGAAATCCTGTTTGCCATTAATTTGGCCACAATTTTTATATCCCCGTTTAGGAGGGATATGGGGCAATAATTTTTAAGTTCTAATGGGTCTCGTCGTTCTTTCGGGAAACATATCATATTTGCATGGTTTAGTTCTTGTGGCATGGGAGAGCCTTCTAAAATTTGATTGAAAAGTGTGGCTAAGTGGGGTAATAACAAGTCTATAAAAGTTTGGTAATAGAGATTTGTAAATCCATCCGGGCCCGGGTAGCTATGTGTATTTTGAATGCTAAAGCCATTAATTGGAATAGCTTGATCTAGGATTGAGATAAGTTTTTTTTATGTGTATCCCCAGTAAGCAGGATTCCATTGAAAGAGAAATATCCTTTTGCAAGGATTGGAGGTCTGAGATTTTGCTGAAGTCTTTTATAGTGGACATGAGTGCTGGTATAGAGAGAAGGGGCTTGGTTAGGGTGCAAAGCATATCGTCCGCGAAAAGTGAACACTTAAACTGATGGTGTCCTACTTGAACCCCCTGGATGGCATGGTTGGTTCTGATTGCCTGCGCTAGGGGTTCAATGGCAAGAGCAAAGAGCAGTGGGGAGAGTGGGCATCCCTGCCTGGTCCCTCTCTGTACTTGGATTTTGGCATTATGGTCCCCTGGTATCTTTAAGTTAGCTACTGGTGAGTCGTAGTACCTTCTGAGCAGGTTGAGAAAGCGTCCCTCAAATCCAAACTTATCTAGCATTTTGTACATATATGGCCATTCCACAGTATCAAAAGCCTTCTCTATGTCTAGGGCTAGAGGACAAACTGGGTTGTTATAGTGTTGAGCCAAGAACTGGGCGTTCAGAACCCTCCTAACATTATCTCCTGCCTCTCTGAAAGGAATGAACCCCGTTTGGTCCTTGTGTATTTAGTCCAGTAAAAAGTTAGATATTCGTTTGGCCATAATTTTAGCTAGGATCTTGACATCCACATTTATCAGGGGTATGGAGCGATAATTTTTAACCTTTAAAGGGTCCCTACCCTCTTTTGGAAAGACTATGAGGTCGGCCTGATTCAATTAAGAGGGTATAGGTTCTCCATTTAGTATAGCGTTAAACAAAGTTGTTAGGTGCGGAAGAAGCAAGGGCTCAAATTTCTTATAGTACAGATGAGTAAAACCGTCTGGCCCTGGGGACTTGCCAAATTTAAGATCTTGGATTGTAGATTTAACTTCCTCTTGGCATATGTCTAGGTTCAAGCTGTCCAATTGAGGTACAGGTATTTTGTGGACTTCTTGCTGTAGTAGGAAGGACTCTATGTCAGATCCGCTGATGCGGGATTGGGATGAATATATGGTCTGATAGAAGTTTTGAAATGTTTCTTGGATAGCATTGGGGCTAAAGGAGGTTTGGCCATCAGGTAGTCTAAAGATACCGTATATTATGTCCTCTCTTGGGGAGTAAAGACACTAATAATTCCTCCCAAAAAAATCTGTTTTTTATGTGGGCAAGGTCCCTGGTTAGCCCCTTGGGTTATCTGTTAAAAAGAGTGGTGCAGAGACTGTGGGGGCTGTTAGCCTCCTTGTCCCCGTGTGGCCGTTTAGAATCCCTGCTGCTGCATGTTTCAGCTTTATTAAGGTGTAATTGTACAGCGTTTGACTCAAGTAGCTGCCTGTGCTGGGTCAGTTTGGCTTAATTGCTGGGCCCTTTTCCTGCCAAGATGGCGACAGTCAGTCCATGGGCCTCTATGTCCCCTTCACTACCTTTGTCCCCGCTTGTGTGCTTATTTGGGATGGCCCCCCTTTATATTTCCGGCCCGTGGCCTTCTCAGCTCCCCCCCTCAATCTCTGAGTGTGGGTATGCGGGGCTGGGGCGTTGAATCAGGCCTACCTTCTTCTCTGCTCGCTGCAAGATCAACAATACCTACATTTTCAGGCATGTGTACATGCCTAATTTTTCTGGCCTCTGGTGCTGCACTGTGACTTCAACAACCAAACCCCAAAAAAAGGCACATAACAGGGATTAAACTGATAGGAGTAGTACAACTTAACACACCACTCATATCTGGTGTAACAGTAGTGTACATGTAAAACAAAAAAATGTTTTTCTACTGTAATAGATTGTATAGCAGTTAGTTGTCTGCAAGCGTGTGTGTCAGACCTACAGCGTCTACTCTGCAAACTTCTGCAAGTACACAGTGCCACTCATATCTGTTGTCACAGTAGCTTGCACGCATAGTACAAAGCTGTCAAAACCTGTAATGATGAATAAGGCCTAGAGTAGCCTGGTTCCCTTATCCTCTACAGGTTGAGACCTAATGTTTGGGTGACTCCAGACCAACACATGAGTACAAACAGCACACAAACTCAAAGCCGCCATCCTCCTCCTGGTCCAGCATCATCAGCCACATCAACCACTGCTGTCCTCCTTGCCCCCTCTCAACCATCCGCCACTCCGTCTCTCGCCTTGAGCAGTTCCTGCTCATCTGCCCATAGTCAGGTGCCTGTAAAGGACATGTTTGAGCGTAAGAAGCTAATGTCACAAAGTGCCCCAAAATTGAAGTGATACGACCAACAAAGCATCTTTTTCCATCTCCCAGTTCTAAAAATCCAGGCCTTATACACGCCCACTGATAGGTGACGTAACAAGTATTAAACTGATAAGAGTAGTACTTACAAACACGCCACTCCTATCTGATGGCACCTTTGATTGCACGTGCCGTGCCCCAAAATTGAAGTGATACGACCAACCAAGCATCTTTTTCCATCTCCCGGTTCTAAAAATCCAGGCCTGATAGGTGTTGTAACAGGTATTAAACTGATAAGAGTATTACTACTTAACACACCTTATAATAATGCAGAGAGAGGCAACGCAGTGAGAGGAGTCTGAAGAAGAGGAGTCAAAGGAGGAAGTTGGCTTTGAGGAGGTGGAAGACCAAACACAGCAGGCATCACAGGGGGCTTGTTGTCACCTTTCGGGGACCCTTGGTCACTGGGTGAAGGAAGAGACCTTCAATGAGATCAGTAAGGACAAGGAACGGGACATGGCTAGCTTGGTATCCAACCTTGTGCAAATGGGGAGTTTGCGGTTGTGCAAATGGACTGTTTGCGGTTGTTTGCGGTGCGTTAAACGGGGAGTTTGGTCTGTCACTGTGAAGCGGGCCTAACCCTTACACTACCTGATCGATACAACATCATACCTGATGTTTTAAAGCACGTTATTCCAAACAATTTAGGAATGTTAGGTAATTTATGCCCTTTATGGCTTAAAACCAGACTCTGCATCAACTATGTAATTTTCCGTGGGAGTTTTGCCATGGATCCCCCTCCGGCATGCCACAGTCCAGGTGTTAGTCCCGTTGATACAACTTTCCCATCACTATTGTGGCCAGAAAGTGTCCCTGTGGGTTTTAAAATTCGCCTGCCCATTGAAGTCTATGGCGGTTCGCCGGTTCACGAACATTTGCGGCGGTTTGCGTTCGCGGTTCGCGAATCGAAAATGTTATGTTTGCGACATCACTAATCCTCATATATCAGAATAAACTGATGTACCTGAAAAAGTCAGGATATACTGATAATCATAGGAATCTATTCTAGATTCTATATAAAATGCACTATTGAAGAAAAAACTTAAAAACTATATATAGAGTAAAACAGAGATCATAAATAAACTGGAGGTGTCTATATATATATATATCAATATCAATGTAAAAGACACTTGGGACACTATAACATCAAAAAGTAATGAGTGATACCAGAAGCTGCAGATAACATATAACAGTATAGTGTATTGGCAAAACGTTGCCACACTTAGTATACTTGCTGTTCAATTGCTACGCTTCATGTGTATCAGTATGGCTTGTCCCGTCAATTAACTGGGTATTGTTAGTCCTCCAGTGGTCTCTGTTCTCTATGACTGCTGATATAAGGGCCAACGGCCGTTTCGTCCATCCTCGTGGACTTTCTCTGATTCTGTGTTCTATGCTGGACTCTCTGGCTTATAAAGCCAGCTTTTTTCCGTGTTTCATGATGTGTATTGCGTAATTGCGTCTTTAACGTAATGATGTCACTATGTTCGCGCAATTGCGTCATTGCGCTATTATACAACTGTATAGTTTGGGCATTTTCAAAAGACAGCTAACTTTATTTGTTCCTGATTTTGACAGGGGCTAAAAAAGCAAAATTCAATTGTGTACTGAATATATGGATCTAGAGATCAGGATTTCAGATAAAATATCCAATTAATCATGGAACTAAAGTGAAAAAAGAGAAGAAATGTGGCTCCTGATTGTGCTTGGTATTGTTATATGTAATCTAAAATAACTGTCATTATACAATGGACAACTCGAGTCCTATTAGGCTAATATTGAGCCATGAAATGATTGGTGAGTCATGTGAATAATTATTATATTTATTTATAATGAGAATAAAGAAATTAAACATTGGTGAATGATTAGGTCTGAAGCCTATCTAAAGTGCTTGGTTGAAAGAGAAAAAAAAGGGGTGATGATACTGATGTTTCTATTAAGTAAAATTTATATTCCATAAAAAATATAAAATAAGTTAGAAAAAATCCAAGGGATCATGGAGAATGTTATAATATATAAGTTCCTCTAGACATATAGTGTCTTATCTCTTTATATTAACCCATATTCGAGAACCTTTTTTCAATTTAAATACAGGCAAACAAAAGCTACTTTCTATACGCTACCAAAAATATACAAACAAGTAGTCCCTGTACCAGGCCGTCCCATCGTCTCTAGTAACAATTGTTTAACGGAACAAATAAGTACGTTTATAGATGGTCATCTCAAAGAGATAGTGAAAACACTGCCATCATATTTACAGGATACTTTGGATGTTCTAAAACAAATGGATGGTATTTCGGTACCAGAAGCAACCATATTGATTACTATTGACGTTGAACAATTATATTCATCGATAACACATGATAAAGGCATTGCAGCAGTGGAACATTTTCTAAGCATGCAAAGCATTAAGGATATAGAATTCAATTAATTTATTATCAGACTATTGAAATTCATATTAACAAAAAATTATTTTTTGTTTAACAATCGGTGGTATCAACAAAACAAGTTATGCAAATTTGTACCTGGGTTACTGGGAAAAAACGGAAGTGTTTGGAGAAAGAATGCTTGAATACACCAAAAATATAATATTATGGCAACGTTATATAGATGATATATTGGTTTTCTGGACTGCTACTGTAAACGAATTGGTTTTGAATAAGAACAACTGGGGGTTAAAATTCACATATTCGCTAGCCACGTGTTTCACTTTAGTTGAATGATCCATGATTAATTGGATAGTCCAAGAGACATTGAACGTTTCAGTTTAAGATTACTTCTTTTACATGTTCCCGGTGCACTAAGTTTTGAACATTTACGCACAGTGAATGACATAATTTATGATACTTTCGTATTAGCTGCAAGAGATCAAAACTTCATAGCAGATTATACAGAATGGGAGAGGTGTCTGGAAGAAGCAGCACTATGTCAAATGCAAAGCAAATGAGAGAACAATTTGCATTCATTTGCATCTTTTGCAATCTACCTGATGCATTTACTTTGTGGGAAACATTTAAATTAAATATGTCTGAAGACTTCTTGAAATGTTACAATGAGCCCATTGCACTCTTAAAAACGTTAATGGAAATTCTAGAAATATTTTTTGCTCATGCATTAAATTGTGCAAGTATAATCATTATTTCTTTATTTAAACATTCTAGTTGTACTTCATTTACTCTAGGTAAATCATTTTGAGTTAAAAAGTCATTTATTCCCTGTTTCAATGGTCTAATAAAGTTTTTCTGTTGTTCTAAGAAGTAAAGGTTTTTATAGTAATCAAAGAATGTTTTTGCTATTTCATCAGGTTTACAGCGAAATCTCCTATCTCTATCTTTTATAATGAGTGAAATCTCTCTGATTTCCATTCATGGGTCTCCATTACAGATGTCGCGAATAGTTCGCCGGCGGACTGTTCCCGGCGAACATAGCATGTTCGCGTTTGCGGCGAACCGCAAACATATGCGATGTTCGACCCGCCCCCAATACTTTATCATTGAGCAAACTTTGACCCTGCATGTCACAGTCAGCAGACACATTCCAGCCAATCAGCAGCATACACTCCCTTCCAGAGCCTTCTAACTCATGGACAGCAGCCATTTTGGAATCATAACTAACTTGCAGTCTTACTGAGAGGAGGGAGAGTGTAGGTGATACTGCATCAATAGGGAAATCCATAGCTAGGCAAGTTTATTCAGTGTCCAGTGCAGTGCTGAAGGACTCTTGTGCATTATTATTATTATTATTACTACTATATAATGTGTAGATGTACCAGCTGGGCATGCTCTTGTGCATTATTATTATTATTATTTTTATTATTATTATTATTATATAATGTGTAGATGTATCGGCTGGGCATGCTCTTGTGCATTATTATTATTATTATTATTATTATTATTATTAGTAAAATACTACTAATAATAATAATAATGCACAAGAGCATGCCCAGCCGGTACATCTACACATTATATAGTAATAATAATAATAATAATAATAATAATAATAATAATAATAATAATAATAATACACAAGAGCATGCCCAGCCGGTACATCTACACATTATATAGTAATAATAATAATAATAATAATAATAATAATAATAATAATGCACAAGAGCATGCCCAGACGGTACATCTACACATTATATACTACTACTACTAATAATAATAATAATAATAATAATAATGCACAAGAGCATGCCCAGCCAGTACATCTACACATTATATAGTAATAATAATAATAAACAATAATAATAATATAGAAGAGCATGCCCCGCCGGTACATCTACACATTATAGAGTAATAATAATAATAATAATAATAATAATAATACACAAGAGCATGCCCAGCCGGTACATCTACACATTATATAGTAATAATAATAATAATAATAATAATAATAATAATAATGCACAAGAGCATGCCCAGACGGTACATCTACACATTATATACTACTACTACTACTAATAATAATAATAATAATGCACAAGAGCATGCCCAGCCGGTACATCTACACATTATATAGTAATAATAATAATAAACAATAATAATAATATAGAAGAGCATGCCCCGCCGGTACATCTACACATTATAGAGTAATAATAATAATAATAATAATAATAATAATAATGCACAAGAGCATGCCCAGCCGGGACATCTACACATTATATAGTAATAATAATAATAATAATAATAATAATAATAATAATGTACAAGAGCATGCCCAGCCGGTACATCTACACATTATATAGTAACAATAATAATAATAATACTAATAATAATATTAATAATACTAATAATAATAATAATAATGCACAAGAGCATGCCCAGACGGTACATCTGCACATTATATAGTAATAATAATAATAATAATAATAATAATAATAATAATAATAATAATAATAATAATAATAATAATGCACAAGAGCATGCCCAGCCGGTACATCTACACATTATATAGTAATAATAATAATAATAATAATAATAATAATAATGCACAAGAGCATGCCCAGACGGTACATCTACACATTATATACTACTACTACTACTACTACTAATAATAATAATAATAATAATAATGCACAAGAGCATGCCCAGCCGGTACATCTACACATTATATAGTAATAATAATAATAAACAATAATAATAATATAGAAGAGCATGCCCCGCCGGTACATCTACACATTATAGAGTAATAATAATAATAATAATAATAATAATAATAATAATAATAATAATAATAATAATACACAAGAGCATGCCCAGCCGGTACATCTACACATTATATAGTAATAATAATAATAATAATAATAATAATAATAATAATGCACAAGAGCATGCCCAGACGGTACATCTACACATTATATACTACTACTAATAATAATAATAATAATAATAATGCACAAGAGCATGCCCAGCCGGTACATCTACACATTATATAGTAATAATAATAATAAACAATAATAATAATATAGAAGAGCATGCCCTGCCGGTAGATCTACTACTACTACTACTAATAATAATAATAATAATAATGCACAAGAGCATGCCCAGCCGGGACATCTACACATTATATAGTAATAATAATAATAATAATAATAATAATAATAATAATAATAATAATACTGTACAAGAGCATGCCCAGCCGGTACATCTACACATTATATAGTAACAATAATAATAATAATAATATTAATAATACTAATAATAATAATAATAATGCACAAGAGCATGCCCAGCCGGTACATCTACACATTATATAGTAATAATAATAATAATAATAATAATAATATTAATAATAATAATGCACAAGAGCATGCCCAGCCGGTACATCTACACATTATATAGTAATAATAATAATAATAATAATAATAATAATAATAATAATAATGCACAAGAGCATGCCCAGCCGGTACATCTACACATTATATAGTAATAATAATAATAATAATAATAATGCACAAGAGCATGCCCAGCTGGTACATCTACACATTATATAGTAGTAATAATAATAATAATAATAATAATAATAATAATAATGCACAAGAGCATGCCCAGTTTGTACATCTACACATTATATAGTAATAATAATAATAATAATAATAATAATAATAATAATAATGAACAAGAGCATGCCCAGCTGGTACATCTGCACATTATATAGTAGTAATAATAATAATGCACAAGAGCATGCCCAGCTTGTACGTCTACACATTATATAGTAATAATAATAATAATAATAATAATAATAATAATAATAATAATAATAATAATAATAATAATAATAATGCACAAGAGCATGCCCAGCGGTACATCTACACATTATATAGTAACAATAATAATAATAATAATAATAATGCACACGAGCATGCCCAGCTGATACATGTACACATTATATTGTAATAATAATAATAATAATAATAATAATAATAATAATAATAATGCACAAGAGCATGCCCAGCCAGTACATCTACACATTATATAATAATAATAATAATAATAATAATAATAATAATAATAATAATGCACAAGAGCATGCCCAGCCAGTACATCTACACATTATATAGTAATAAGAATAAGAATAATAATAAAGCACAAGAGCATTAAGGTCTTATTATGGAGAGATCTTACATCTCATGGGTTATCGACCCCAATTTTGAGATAATTAAGCACATGAGATAAACTTGTTAGGAGAACTGGGGACTCGTTAATGTGATTTTGGCTTCAAATGCCCAACTTTTCCCAACTCATTGTGTTTATATTTATTTATATTTGTACTTTTCGTTCTTCAAGTACTGGGACCTCCAGAGTTACTGAATACTGTTGTGTTTTTATTCCTCCTCCCCTTGACAGATGTGCTTGGCGTGCTGAGGGCCATAGGGTCACGTATAGTTGGACATGACTGAACAACTAAACAGCAGCAATTGTTGCTATGTTATATTATTATATTACTGTACTAGACCCTGGTCAGACAGCGGTGCGCAGACCTCGAGTCAACAGTGATTGGTGGGACCCGGTGCAGAAACATTTAGGGCCCACTTTGCAACTTCTCTATAGACATTGGGTGCCTTTTAGGTTTAATTAAAAGTTCTAATAATTATAAGTTTAATTAAAAGTTCTAATAATGGGATATTTTAATTACCCTGAAATAAACCAGATAAATGAGACCAGCAGATCATCTAAGGGGAGCAGGTTCTTGAGTACACTCAGGGATCATTATCTGGCCCAGGTTATACAAGAACCTACTAGAAATGGGGCAATCTTGGATTTAGTCATCACAAATAATATTGATATAGTATCAAATGTTGGAATAGGGGAACCTTTGGGAAACAATGATCACAACACAGTCTCATTTGAGATTGAATTAAAAAAAACAACATTTTAAGGGGCCAACAAAAACTTAATTTTAAAAGGGCAGTTTTTAACGGTCTAAGGGCAGCAATACAAAGTATAGACTGGGACAGAGAACTGTCAGGTAAAAATACTGAACATAAATGGACAACATTTAAATCCTTACTAAATATACATACACATCGGCATATACCATGTGGGAATAAAAGTAAAAGGAGTAAATCACATCCAATGTGGCTTAACAATGATTTAAAGATCAAGATACGGAGTAAAAAACAGGCATTTAAATTATACAAACAAGAGGGGACAGAGACTGCTTTACGGGAATACAAGGAAATCACCAAGGCTTGCAAAAGGGCTATTAGACTGGCTAAAATAGAAAATGAAAAATTAATTGCAAAAGAGAGTAAGACTAACCCTAAAATATTTTTTAAGTATATTAATGGGAAGAAGGCGAGGAAGGAAGCTATAGGAACATTAGAATGTGAAACAGTCTGATAATTAGTGACCAGATAAAAGCAGATGAGCTAAATAGGTTATTTTCTTTGGTATACACAAGGGAGGTACCAGTGGTTGGGACACGGCAACATAATGGGGCTACAGTACCTTTGCCAAATAATTGGTTAACACAGGAAGTAATCCAAAAGAGGTTGGAAAAAATAAATGTTAATAAAGCCCCGGGTCCTGATGGAATACATCCAAGGGTACTAAGGGAACTGTGTTCTGTAATAGCCAAACCATTATATTTAATTTTTCAAGATTCACTCAACACAGGGTCTCTACCAGATGACTGGAGAAAAGCAGATGTGATACCTATATTTAATAAGGGAGCAAAAGCAAATCCTGGGAATTATAGACAGTGAGCCTCACTTCTGTAGTGGAGAAGCTTTTAGAAGGGTTAATAAGGGATAATATACAAGAATATATCTATTTGAACAGGATTATAAGTAGGAGTCAACATGGATTTAGGAGGGACAGGGTCATGTCAAACAAATCGAATTAGTTTCTATGAGGAGGTTAGTAGGAACCTGGATCAAGGCAACTCAGTGGATGTAGTCTTTTTGGATTTTGCAAAGGCTTTTGATACAGTGCCACATGGGAGACTATTGGGCAAACTAAGGGATACAGGAGTTGCAGTAAATATCTGCTCATGGATTGAGAGCTAGCTAAAAGACAGGAAGCAAAGGGTTGTTGTAAATGGAACATACTCCGATTGGACTAATGTGGTAAGTGAGGTTTCTCATGGTTCAGTATTAGGTCCTCTCCTTTTTAACATATTTATTAATGACTTAGAGGTAGGATTGGAGTGTGGGGTCTCCATTTTCTCTGATGACACGAAGTTGTGCAAGGTAATTAAATCAGATATTGATGTGCTTTCCCTCCAAGGGGATTTACATAAAATTGAGGAATGGGCATCTAAATGGCAGATGAGATTTAATACGAATAAATGTAAGGTTATGCATTTGGGAAGGAAAAATAGCCATGCAAATTTTAATCTTAATAGAGCAAAACTAGGTGTATCAGATATTGAAAGGGATTTGGGAGTGCTTGTGGACAACCACCTAGGTAACAGTGCTCAAAGCCAAGCAGCAACTGTAAAGGCAAGTAAAATATTAGCATGTATTAAGAAGGGTATAGAAGCCAGGGAAGCAAATATAATTCTGCCACTATACAAATCTCTAGTACGCCCTCATTTGGTACATGGAGTACAATTTTGGGCACCACTTCATAAAAAGGACATTTTAGAGCTGGAAAAGGAACAGAGAAGGACAACAAAACTAATAAGGGGAATGGAGGGGCTAAGTTATGAAGAAAGACTAACCAAATTAAACTTATTTTATCTAGAAAAAAGGCGTCTAAGAGGAGATATGATTACCTTATATAAATACATCCAGGGTCAGTATAAAGATTTGTCAAGGGAGCTTTTTGTGCCAAGAGGTTTTCAACTGACAAGAGGACATCCCTTGAGGTTAGAAGTAAAAAGATTCCACCTCAAAGAAAGAAAAGGGTTCTTCACAGTAAGGGTGGTTGATCTGTGGAATTCTCTACCAGAGGAGGTGGTGACAGCGGCTTCGATAGATGACTTTAAAAGGGGACTAGATTTATTTCTAACTAAAAAGGGAATTCAGGGTTATCCTGGATAATTAGAGAGACAGTATTGATCCAAATTTTTAAAATTTCCCTTTGAGACAATTGGCTAAGTCTTGCTTTTTTTTTTTTTTTTTTTTTTCTATTTGCTTTCCTCTGGACTAATTAATAATAAAAAAAAAATAAAAAAAATAATTGATTAATAATTAATTAACAACTAATGAATTAATAGTTAATCCGCATATCAGAGGAGATCTTAAAAGGTTGAACTTGATGGACTGAAAGTCTTTTTTTCAACTTTAAATACTATGTAACTATGTAAAAAAACGTATATTTATGGGTGGTCAGATGTCCCCTCTTAAAAAAGTAGTTATCTGCCTCTCTCCCTAGAAATCCACCTTTACTCCAGGCCACTGCTGGTCTGAGAGGGCCCGTGCTCTGTTGTGGGCCCCGGTGCCTAGCACCTGCGGAGCGAGCAGCAGCTGCGCCCCTGATAGAAGTGTATAGGAAACAGTATGAAAAATGTCAACTAAATATGTACAGGGTGCGGACATACAAATGGGAATAAAGCATCGCAGAAAAGAACAAAAGGTCAGGCTGCAAAATTAGATTTTAAATAGTTTGTAGTGGAAGAAATCCCTCTATTTTACTGAATTGGGGGGTGTATGGGATGACCTTCCAGCAGAGGTGGTAGCAGGGCAGATCATTTAAGCATGACCTTCCAGCAGAGGTGGTAGCAGGGCAGATCATTCAAGCATGACTTTCCAGCAAAGGTGGTAGCAGGACAGATCATTCAAGCATGACCTTCCAGCAGAGGTGGTAGCAGGGCAGATCATTCCAGCATGACCTTCCAGCAGCGGTGGTAGCAGGGCAGATCATTCAAGCATGACCTTCCAGCAGAGGTGGTAGCAGGGCAGATCATTCAAGCTTGTTTGGGCAGAAGATAAAAAGCTCAATAACAAAATAAGGGGATAAGCCCCCGGTATCTGCTGTCCAGTTATACGTCACCGGGATATTCTCATAATAGGAACGTCTGCCTAATGCCATAATACTGGTAAATAAGTATATGTTCCTCCGCCATCTTATATATACATATAATATAGATAGACGTATACCGTATATACATAGTGCCCCAGGTGTAGATATTGATTAATGCACCCCAGGTGTGTCAGGCTGGGGGGGGGGGGGGCAGGGGCAGCTATCCCCTCCTCTCCCCCACAGCCCATCTATCTTAGACCTGCTGAAAGATGGAGAGAGGTCCAGATAACCCTGAGACTCATGAGAGAGGTGGGCAACGAGCTGACACATGAAAGCGCTGCACGCCCACATCTGTCCTGAATAAGGGGGCTGCCATTAACCCCTCAGTGTCTGGGAACCCATGGCTTGTTCTCTGTCTTGTCACATTGAGCTTTCTTCTGGCTTCTCTCCAATCTTACTGCTCTCTCCTCCTTTATAAGGATCACAAGGCCCTTCTTTTTTTTCTGATGGAAATCTCTGCGCAAAATAAATATGGAAATAATTTCCAGGCTCTTATATGTGAAAGGAAATAAAACGGCTTCAGATTGAGGCCGATCCCGGCGGCCCTGAGACCTCCCCCACCTGGGGCCATTATTGTGTTCTCATTGCAAATATTATCTGATTTTATTAATTATACGTCTAGATATTGTTACAGAGCCTCCATTTGTTATCTCATTGAAAACAGATTTCCTGAAAATAATCCAGAATAAGTCTGGAAAGGACGAGTTTGTACAAAGATCACGGCCTGAATTAGGACTTTTTTTTATAAGTATTTATCCTCCATATTACCAGAAGAGGCAGCTGAAACCTCCAGATCTTATATATAATCCTGAGGAATATTTTTTAAGAAAATGAATCAGTTTATTCTAAATTTTTGGCAGTGTGCTGCAGAATAAACTGATTTGATGGAGAAAGCAACAGCACCAATGGAAGCTGAGAACAATGAATACTTATAGATATTAATAAACTGAAATTCGAGTTCTTCATAAGTGTGCATTGTAAATATGGCCATTTACTAGAAGCTCATATAAATGTGGCGCCTCGGGGTGGGGGGACCCCAGACATACATTTATACTTCTGGTTATAGAATAAGAAAATGATACGTTCGAGATGCTTCTTTATTAAGATGTTATAAACACAAACGTCTTTACTCAAAAAAAGCCAGCAGTAAAAGGTTTAATGAAATCTTTATAATGTGAGATCTTCCGAGTGACGCAGCGCTGCGCCGGCGAGTCCTGAAGGAAGTAGAACAAATATTGGAACACATTCAATGTAACTTTTTACCTCCCCTGTGTCTCCCCCCCCACTCCCTCCCATGTGTTTGCGCTGCAGAATATGTTGGCGCGTTATAAATAAAGGATAATAATAATAAATGTGTCCCTCTCCCCTGTGTCTCCCCCCCACTCCTTCCTATGTGTCTCTCTCCCCCCTCTCCCCTGTGTCTCTCCCACCCTTCCCTGTGTCTCAACCCCCCTCTCCCTTCCCCAGTATTTCTTTCCCCCCTCTCCTGTGTCTTTTCCCCCTTCCCTCTTCCCTGTGTCACTCCCCCTCCCCTGTGTCTCTACCCCCCTCTCCCTTCCCGTGTTTCTTTCCCCCCTCCCCTGTGTCTTTCCCCCCTTCCCTCTCCCCTGTGTCTATCCCCCCTCCTCTGTCTCTCTTCCCCCTTCTCCCCTGTGTCTCTACCCCCTCTTCCCTGTGTCTCTACCCCCTCTCCCTTCCCCTGTGTTTCTTCCCCCCTCCTCTGTGTCTTTACCCCTTTTCCTCTCCCCGGTGTCTCCTCACCACTCCCTCCCATTAGTCTCTTCCCCCCTCTCCCCTGTGTCTCTACCCCCCACTCTCTCCTGTGTCTCTCCCCCCTCCCATGTGTCTCTTCCCCTCACCTCTCCCCTACCCTGTTTCTCTTCCCCCCTCTGCCCTGTGTCTTCCTCCCCCTCTCCACTGTGTCTTCCTCCCCCTCTCCCCTCTCCTGTGTCTTCCTCTCCCTCTCCCCTGTGGTGTTTCCTCCCTCTCTCCCCTCCCCTGTTAGCTTCTATACGCATACATACATACGATAAGAAATCTGTGGGGGGGGGTTACCCCTTACCCCCCCCACAGTTCCAACACCCATGTGTACTGTATAATATTGTATTGCATTATGTTATATTATATCACTAGCGACTTGCTTGGCACAAATGACGGGGCAATAAAGTTTGAAGCCATGGCAATGCTGTTTGCCACACAATGTGATGCTTTTTGTACTCTGAGGACCTTCGGCACTCATTGTGAGCCTCTTCCCTCGTGTCCTTCATGTTTCGTGCTTTGCAATGATCAATCTTCGGCGCTCATCGCAAAGACAGATATATAAGTACAGTGTTAAATATATATTTTTTTTTGTGCAGTGTAAATTAAAAAATGTATTCAGGTCTCAGAGCATAATAAAGTGATTTAGATTTGTAACTGCTTTGAGAGTGCTATCGCTGGCAGCCAAAGAGCAGTAATCCAGATATATAACTGCAGAGTAAAAAGTAAAACATTTTAGTGTAGTGTAAAGTCTACATTTTTATTTTCCATTACTAATTAATATTTATTAAATGAATGCATGATAATAACTATTGTGAATGAACAAATGTATTAGGAAGTGCGAAGCGTTAATGTATGTAAAGTAACGGCAGTGTAAAATATGCTATTAAGCGTATTTTTTTTATATATATATATTTTTTAATAATAATGAATTAATTAATTACTAAAATACTTTACCTATTTGTAATTAATATATCCAGTGATCAATATCCTGAAGAGCTAACAATCAGTTTTGCTGCAGCTTACAGTGTACTTTTGGACTGTTGGTGACCTGAGGTGTAAGTGTCAGCAATGTGCGCAGTGCACGAGGGGTAACCGCTTGTATAGTCGTGTAACGCACCATTTTAGATTTGTAATGTTATTAGTTGCAAGTTAGTGTTGTAAAATGGCGGCGATTGTGTATGTGTTACGCGGCTCGCCAGCAGTTTCCATTATTTCTAATAGCGTATTTTGTACCTTGTCTGTTCCTAGGTAAAAGTCGTACATGGCTGGCGATGTTTTGCGCGGTTTGGGGTCGTGTAGCCTCGTTTTCATTTTTTTCCGGACGCCATTTTTTTTGTCGCTTAGCCGATTTACAAGTGCCAACTGGGGAAGACGTTGCAGATATCACATATATAGTTGTGAGCAGGCGGGTTGTTGCTAACGCTGTGGGCTTGCGAAGCGAGGGCCAGAGTTGCTGGCAAGGAGCGCCGAAGGCTCCCACGTCGGGTGCAATGAGCCGCAGGCGGGACTTACACCATCAAATTTACGGACTTACCATCCAAAAATACGGGACTTAGAAAAAAAAACATTACAAGCTCACAAAAATACGACCTTAACGCCCGAACCGCGCGCACTTAAAACATTAAAAACACAATAAATACACACAACAAACACAGAAAAAGCTTACCCACAGCAAGGCGGGCACCGAGGACCTCTGCAAGTGAAGTTACACCTCCATTTAAGTCCAAATTCATGAGTTTAGACACCCGAAAATCACCTTAGTGAGAGAAAAAATGGCCGTTGAAAAAAAGAAAACGAGGCTACAGGATCCTAAACACGCGAAACACATACGGATTTTCCTAAAAAGCCGTACTAGGTAAAGATACACTATTAACAAGGATGCTAAATCATCCACACCCGCGTACCACATACACATTCCCCGCCATTTTACAACACTAACTTACACAATGCAGAAGTACCCAGCTACCCTAACGGCTTCCCCTTGCGCACGCAGCCTATTTACACTACACACTGCGCACATTGCTGACACTTACATAGCAGCTCCACAGCACTGAAAACCTACATTGTATGCTGCAGGAACATGAAAACAGATTGTAAGCTCTTCAGCACAATGCTTCCTGCATATATTACTTACAAATAGGTAAAGTATATTCATTTAGTATTTATTTCATTAGCATACAAAAATACATATACACAAAAAAAACATTATCACATTAAACATAAAAGCCATTCACTGCGCGCCTCACAACGAGCGCCAACGCTGTTCATAGCACACAAAGCCTTGCAATAAGCGCAAAAAACACATCACCGCCGACCAAAAAATAACAGCAAAAGCGCCTATCAGAAAAAAAATACAACCAACAGCCTTGCAATGAGCGCCGAAGGATCTCCGACCGCCATTACCTGCCTTACAATCTTATTGCCGCCATTTTTTGATGGGCAAGTCGCTAGTAAATAAATAAAGATCAAGATAATAAAAGTATCAGGAAATGTAACACAAAGATGCACGCGCATCTGAATAATACGACAAATACGGATTTTTGTCATAAATGATATGATCGCAGTATTGGGTCATAAACCCTAAACACTGGAATCTGTTACATACAATTTACTGATGATGTCATTAATGGGCTTCAAGGGGGGGGGATCTCTTTTCATACTTTTTGAGCGGTGCAAATCCAACATACGCAGAGCAGAAACGCCACATCTGTGGGACACACACAAAGGGGTTCACTTTGGGAGAAAAAACAAACAAATATGAAACATTTAATAATCATATTTTGATGTTACCAACAGATAAGGAAACTGAGGTTATTATATCTAATAGTAGCAAGCCTGGGAGTACTGGGACAAATAATACTGCAGCAGGAGGTCAGTACCAATGTCCCTCTATAGACCCCCAGTCAGATAAAGGTCAGTACTAATGTCCCTCTATAGACCCCCAGTCAGATAAAGGTCAGTACTAATGTCCCTCTATAGACCCCCAGTAAGATAAAGGTCATTACTAATGTCCTTCTATAGACACCCAGTCAGATAAAGGTCAGTACTAATGTCCCTCTATAGACCCCAAGTCATATAAAGGTCAGTACTAATGTCACTCTATAGACCCCCAGTCAGATAAAGTTTTGAAATGTTTATTGTATAGCATTGGGGCTAAAGGAGGTTTGGCCATCAGGTAGTCTAAAGATACTGTATATTATGTCCGCTCTTGGGGGGTAAAGACACTAATAATTCCTCCAATAAAATTCAGTTTTTTTATGTGGGCAAGGTCCCTGGTTAGCCCCTTGGGTTATCTGTTAAAAAGAGTGGTGCAGAGACTGTGGGGGCTGTTAGCTTCCTTGTCCCCGTGTGGCCGTTTAGAATCCCTGCTGCTGCATGTTTCAGCTTTATTAAGGTGTAATTGTACAGCGTTTGACTCAAGTAGCTGCCTGTGCTGGGTCAGTTTGGCTTAATTGCTTCGCCCTTTTCCTGCCAAGATGGCGACCGTCAGTCCATGGGCCTCTATGTCCCCTTCACTACCTTTGTCCCCGCTTGTGTGCTTATTTGGGATGGCCCCCCTTTATAACTCCGGCCCGTGGCCTTCTCAGGTCCCCCCCTCAATCTCTGAGTGTGGGTATGCGGGGCTGGGGCGTTGAATCAGGCCTACCTTCTTCTCTGCTCGCTGCAAGATCAACAATACCTAATTTTTCAGGCATGTGTACATGTCTAATTTTTATGGCCTCTGGTGCTGCACTGTGCCTTCAACAACCAAACCCCCCAAAAAGGCACATAACAGGGATTAAACTGATAGGAGTAGTACTACTTAACACACCACTCATATCTGGTGTAACAGTAGTGTACATTTAAAACAAAAAACATTTTTTCTACTGTAATAGATTGCATAGCAGTTAGTTGTCTGCAAGCGTGTGTGTCAGACCTACAGCGTCTACTCTGCCAACTTCTGCAAGTGCACAGTGCCACTCATATCTGTTGTCACAGTAGCTTGGACGCATAGTACCAATCTGTCAAAACCGGTAATGATGAATGAGGTCTAGAGTAGCCTGGTTCTCTTATCCTCTACAGGTTGAGACCTAATGTTTGGGTGACTCCAGACCAACACATGAGTACAAGCAGCACACAAACTCAAAGCCGCCATCCTCCTCCTGGTCCAGCATCATCAGCCACATCAACCACTGCTGTCCTCCTTGCCCCCTCTCAACCATCCGCCACTGCGTCTCTCACCTTGAGCAGTTCCTGCTCATCTGCCCATAGTCAGGTGCCTGTAAAGGACATGTTTGAACGTAAGAAGCTTATGTCTCAAAGTGCCCCAAAATTGAAGTGATACGACCAACAAAGCATCTTTTTCCATCTCCCGGTTTTAAAAATCCAGGCCTTATACATGCCCCCTGATAGGTGATGTAACAAGTATTAAACTGATAAGAGTAGTACTTACAAACACGTCACTCCTATCTGGTGGCACCTTTGACTGCACGTGCCGTGCCCCAAACTTGAAGTGATACGACCAACAAAGCATCTTTTTCCATCTCCCGGTTCTAGAAATCCAGGCCTTATACACGCCCCCTGATAGGTGACGTAACAAGTATTAAACTGATAAGAGTAGTACTTACAAACACGCCACTCCTATCTGGTGGCACCTTTGATTGCACGTGCCGTGCCCCAAAATTTAAGTGATAAGACCAACAAAGCATCTTTTTCTATCTCCTGGTTCTAAAAATCCAGGCCTTATACACGCCCCCTGATAGGTGATGTAACAAGTATTAAACTGATAAGAGTAGTACTTACAAACACGCCACTCCTCTCTGGTGGCACCTTTGATTGCACGTGCCGTGCCCCAAAATTGAAGTGATACGACCAACAAAGCATCTTTTTCTATCTCCTGGTTCTAAAAATCCAAGCCTTATACACGCCCCCTGATAGGTGCTGTAACAGGTATTAAACTGATAAGAGTAGTACTACTTAACACACCTTATAATAATGCAGAGAGAGGCAACGCAGTGAGAGGAATCTGAAGAAGAGGAGTCAGAGGAGGAAAGTGGCTTTGAGGAGGTGGAAGACCAACCACAGCAGGTGTCCTAGGGGGCTTGTTGTCACCTTTCGGGGACCCTTGGTGTTGTACGTGGCTGGGTGGAGGAAGAGACCTTCAATGACATCAGGGGTGTTTGGTCTGTCACTGTGAAGCGGGCCTAACCCTTACACTACCTGTTCGATACAACATCATACCTGATGTTTTAAAGCACGTTATTCCAAACAATTTATGGATGTTAGGTAATTTATGCCCTTTATGGCTTAAAACCAGACTCTGCATCAACTATGTAATTTTCCATGGGAGTTTTGCCATGGATCCCCCTTCGGCATGCCACAGTCCAGGTGTTAGTCCCGTTGAAACAACTTTCCTATCACTATTGTGGCCAGAAAGTGTCCCTGTTGGTTTTAAAATTCGCCTGCCCATTGAAGTCTATGGCGGTTCCCTGGGTTCGCCGGTTCGCGAACCTTTGCGGCGGTTCGCGTTCGCGAACCGAAAATTTTATGTTCGCGACATCACTGATGAAACTGTTGGAAAACGCTGTGAAACATGGCAGGTTTTCTTCATCTTTTTTCATAAATCCCAAATTCCTCCACTCCTATCCAGTCTCAATCCAAAAGATCTTATTAGCATAGTCATATAACACCCCCTATGTTAATATATAGTTAACAAGGTGCTGGTGTCTCAAACTGTATATGCTTCTATTAATGATATCTACACAGTAGTGATGTCGCGAACATTACATTTTCGGTTCGCGAATAGCGAACGCCAACTTCATCAAATGTTCGCGAACGGGCGAACATCGGCGAACCGTCATAGACTTCAATGGGCAGGCGAATTTCAAAACCCACAGGGACTCTTTCTGGCCACAATAGTGATGGGAAAGTTGTTTCAAGGGGACTAACACCTGGACTGTGGCATGCCGGAGGGGGATCCATGGCAAAACTCCCACGGAAAATTACATAGTTGATGCAGAGTCTGGTTTTCAGCCATAAACGGCATAAATCACCTAACATTCCTAAATTGTTTGGAATAACATGTTTTAAAACATCAGGTATGATGTTGTATCGATCAGGTAGTGTAAGGGCTACAGCCGCTTCACAGTAACAGACCAATATCCCCGTTTAATGCACCGCAAACAACAGCAAACAGTCCCTTTGCACAACCACAAACTCCCCATTTGCACAATACCAACCTAGCCATGTCCCGTTCCTTGTCCTCACTGATGTCATTGAAGGTCTCTTCCTCCACCCAGCCACCAAGGGTCCCCGAAAGGTGACAACAAGCCCCCTGGGACGCCTGCTGTGTTTGGTCTTCCACCTCCTCAAAGCCACCTTCCTCCTCTGACTCCTCTTCTTCAGACTCCCAGAGACCGGGGGCTTACACTGCCAAGCATGGAAGATTATACACAGGTCAGTGTCTGGGGGCTTCCACTGCCCATCATGGAAGATTATACACAGGTCAGAGTCTGGGGGCTTCCACTGCACAGCATGGAAGATTATACACAGGTCAGAGCCTGGGGGCTTCCACTGCCCAGCATGGAAGATTATACACAGGTCAGATTCTGGGGGCTTCCACTGCACAGCATGGAAGATTATACGCATTGCCTCTGTCTGCGTTATTATAAGGTGTGTACTTTTAAGTAGTACTATTCCTATCGGTTTAATCCCTGTTACGTCCACTATCAGGGGACTTGTATATGGCATGGATTTTTGGAAGCGGGAGATGGAAAAAGATGCTTGGTCGGTCCTCCCACTTCAAATTTGAGCCACGTATTCCATGCTTGGCAGCCGTCACCAGGTTTACCCAATGCGCAGTGTAGGTGATATACCTGCCCTGACCATGCTTTGCAGACCAGGTATCAGTGGTCAGATGGACCCTTGCCCCAACACTGTGTGCCAGAGATGCCATTACTTCCTTTTGCACAATCGAGTACAGGTTGGGGATTGCCTTTTGTGCAAAGAAATTTTGGCCGGTTACCTTCCACTGTGGTGTCCCAATAGCTACAAATTTTTTGAACGCCTCAGACTCCACCAGCTTTTATGGTAAAAGCTGGCGGGCTGAGAGTTCAGACAGGCCAGCTGTCAGTTGCCGGGCAAGGGGGTGACTTTGTGACATTGGCTTCTTACGCTCAAACATGTCCTTGACAAACACCTGACTGTGGGCAGATGAGCAGGGACTGCTCAGGGCGAGACACGGAGTGGTGGATGGTTGAGAGGGGGCACGCAGGGCAGCAGTGGTTGACGTGGCTGAAGATGCTGTACCAGGAGGAGGATGGCGGCTTTAACTTTGTGTGCTGCTTGTACTCATGTGTTGATCCCATAGGCGTTTGTGATGTGACATTATGTGCCTTCGCAAAGAAGTTGTACCTAGGTGGGTGTTGGACTTCCCATGACTCAGTTTCTTTTCGCACAGGTTGCAAATGGCATTGCTGTTGTCACAGGCAGGCACACCAAAAAATTGCCACACTGCTGAGCTCTGCAATGACGGCATTCTGGTGGTGGCAACAGCATGCGTTGACTGGCGTGCTGTCTGGCTGACCCCGGGTGCCGATGCATGCTTTCTGACTGTGCCACTAGCTACTTGCGACGACCTCCCCTTGCTTCCAACTCTTCTCCTCCTCCTCTCTGTCTCACCATCTAAACTTTACTCCTTTTCTTCTTCTCTTATTGCGGGCACCCACGTGACATCCACGGATGCATCGTCATCATCAACCGCTTCACTTGTACCTGACAACTCAACAAAGGAAGCAGCACCGGGTACAACATCATCATCATCATCAGACCGTACGTCCATGTGTGTAATGCTGCCTGACTGGGACATATCCCTGTTATCTACATCCTCTGGCACTAATGTTTGCGCATCACTAATTTCTTCCAACGGATGTGTAAATAACTCTGCTGACGGATCAAGTGAAGCGGCTGTGGTGCTAGTGTTGGTGGTGGCCACAGGCGGGTGAGTGGTAACTGGAGAGGTGCCCGAAGCTAAGCTGGAGGAGGATGGTGCGTCTAGGTTCCAAGCGGAAGCTGTAGAAGATTGGGTGTCCTGTGTTAGCCTGTCAACCATGTCCTCAGAACTTTTCAAGTTCAGGGTACGTTGCCTCTGAAAACTGGGCATTATTCTAGGTCCAAAGGGAATCACAGCACCACGACCACAACGGCCCCTGCGGGATGGCCTGCCTCTGCCTGTAATTTTTTTTACGATTAGTGGTACTAAGCGTGCAAGCTACTGTGACACCAGATATGAGTGTCACTGTGCACTGGCAAAAGTTGGCAGAGTATATGCAATAGGCTTCACACACACGCCTGTAGGCAGGCAACTAATATTTAATCGATTACAGTCAAAAAAGTGTTGTTTTATGTCACTGTACACTACGGTTGCACCAGATATGACATATCACTGGGCACAGGCAAATGTTGGCAGAGTAGATGCAATAGGCTTCACACACACGCCTGTAGGCAGGCAATTGCTATTCAATCGATTACAGTCAAAAAAGTGTTGTTTTATGTCACTGAGCACAATATAAGCTGTGAGCCTGACACAGGCAGGCAACTGAAATTAGATTACAGGAAAAAAATGGTTGTTTTCAATGTATGTTACACCACCAGGTATGAGTAGTGAAATTAAGCACAATATAAGCTGTTAGGTGTTAGCCTGTCACACACACACGCTGGCAGGCAGGCATAGATTACACAAAAATAATGATAAAATAAAATAAATGATGTTCAAAGTTTCCTTAATGATAAAGTATAGGGGGCGAACCGAAAAGCGCATGTGTTCGCCGTTCACGGCGGATGCGAACATGCTAAAATCGCCGCGAATAGTTCTCCGGCGAACTGTTTGGGACATCACTACTACACAGTCCTAATAATTTTATGTGATCATATATTTTTTTCCTTTCCCCCCCCTTTCTCTTCTTTTTCTCATATCTTTATATAAAAAAAAAAAATTGTGTTACCAATAATTTTAAGTGTTGGTCAGACTTATTCTTTAAAACTTTACATTTCCAATAGTGTTTTAATATAATTTCTATTATATTCAAAATATTATACCTCTTATCTTGTCCTTTTTTCCCACCAATGAATTTCTTCATGATATTTTAAACTTTATGTGCTTCTACTAGTGCTATCTATACAATCTTAATAATATTATGTGGTCATACTCTCTTTTTTTCCCCTTTCTTATATCCCCATATAAAGAATAAAATTGTTTTACCGATAAGTTTAAGTGTTAGTCGAACTTATTCTTTAAAACTTTCCCAGTGAATTTATTCATTCCAATTAATATATCTAACAATAAAATATCTAATTTTTCTAAGTGATGTATTACTTTCAGTATTACATATATTTTCTATACAGTACCATAACATCTAGTCTTCCCTTATCTTATCCATACTGACATAAAGGATGTATCAATTATTACTTAGTGGAAATGGAGTGGAAAGAATCAGGCATCCTTCGGAATACTTGCTATATAAGTGGGCCATCAAATGTAATTTCCCATTCATTTAAATATTTTTCTGCTTCTTGTGGGTTTTAAAAGGTGAATCGTTGATTGTTCCTATTAACCAAGATTTTCATAGGGAATCCCCATCTATATTGTATTTTCCCTGCTCTTAAAGCTTTTGTAATTTTCTGGAATTCTCTTTTACTCAATGTATTGCTAAATAAATCTAAAAATATTATGAATTTATCATAGGGCAGTTGGAAATGGTCTTTCCTAATGGCTGCTCTTAAAATAGCTTCTTTATAGGGAAAAAAGTGCATTCTTATCATTGTATCTCTAGGGGTATCTTTTGGAAGACTCCCTGGTAATGGTATTCTGTGCGCTCTTTTAATCATATTATCTCGCTGATTTTCTGGGTTTACTAGTTTTGTAAAGAATGTTAATAGAAATTTATTCAATTCATTAGCTGTTACTCTTTTGGGTATCCCTCTTATCCTCAAATTATTACGTCTAGAGAAGTCTTCATATTGGGTTTGTTTTATTTTCAGGGCTTTTAACTCTTCCTCCATTATTTTTACCTGTGTTGTCAGAGATAGATGTTCCTTGTTTAAGGAGTCATATTTAATTTCTATCTCTTCTGTTATATTACTAAGGATTTTTATGGCACTTAAGTTATCAGTAATCTCCTGTGCAAATACATTTTTCAAAGAGGTTTAAAAATCACTTAGCAATTTTGTCATGCTTGAGATAGATAGTGTATCTTCCTCCTCTTCTAGTAATAATTTTGGTGTTACCAATTTTTCTCTGCTCTGACGTTGTCAAAGATGTGTCTATCTGTACCGATGTATTAGGTTGAGACACAATTTCATTCTCCTCATGGGAAAAAAAAAATCTATTGGTGGTTTTATATTTATCTTTCTTTCCTATTCCTTGTTCTTAGGTATATTTTGCTCTTTACCCTTCATCCTTAATTAAATCTTATTTAATACCAGACTTCTATCCTGGGTAGATTTTACTATTCCAGGGTAGATTTTACTACACCTTACAAATAATGCCTTTACCACTTCTGTATATCATTAACTTATGTCCCATTAGAAATAAAACATTTCCTAATCATTGTTATATATAAAAGTTTTTACGACAACCTATTAATTATTATCTTACAATCATCTAATTGGATACAAAAGAAAAAGGAAAAACAAATATTATTATTACTATATAATTCCTCCTTATGTTTTGAGAAAATTAACCCCCAAGAGCGCTTGACGTTCTGAGTAAATTATCTATAGAATTATATATCCTTCTACAAAAAGGTTATCTTTTAAAATCCCAATATCTTTGTATAGCTTATTTCTTAGTTAGGGGTATTTCCCTTACTTATATACTGGAGTTTTTCTTAGCAAGCTCTAAAAGTCCCAATCACATATATAGTTGTGAGCGTACGAGTCGTTGCTCACGCTTGCGGGCTCGCGAAGCGAGCCGCGGCCCTCGCGTAGCGAGCCGCGGGCCTCGCGAAGCGAGGGCCGCGGCTCGCGCAGCGAGCCGCGGCCCTCGCGTAGCGAGGTCACTGGGCAAGGGCCTCAGTTGCTGGCATGGAGCGCCGAAGGCGCTCCATGCCAGCAACTGAGGCCCCTCGCGAAGCGAGGGCCTCAGTTGCTGGCGAGGTCACTGGGCACGGGTCTCAGTTGCTGGCATGGAGCGCCGAAGGCGCTCCATGTCAGCAACTGAGGCCCCTCGCGAAGCGAGGGCCTCAGTTGCTGGCGAGGTCACTGGGCAAGGGCCTCAGTTGCTGGCATGGAGCGCCGAAGGCGCTCCATGCCAGCAACTGAGGCCCCTCGCGAAGCGAGGGACTCAGTTGCTGGCGAGGTCACTGGGCAAGGGCCTCAAACCCTCGCAAAATTCACGTCGCTACTCAAAAAACACGACACACAAATTACGACACTCGCTAAATTTTACGAGGCACGCAAACAACGTACGAAACACGTTACCACACATTACGACCTCGCAAACATCGGACGCAACACGCCGACATACAAACATTTAAAACACAATACATACACACAGCACATACATAAAAAACTTACCTACACCAAGAGGGAGCACCCAGGACCTCAAAAATGCAACTTACACCTCGATTTTACTCGAAATAAAACAGTTTAGAGACTAAAAAAAAATCTAAGCGACAGAAAAAATGGCCGCCGAACAAAACGAAAACGAGGCTACAGCACTCTAAACTCGCAAAACACCACAAAACACCTACGGATATTCCGATACAGACCTATACCACACGTTACTCGCCATTTTACACCAATGCGGAAGTACACGACTACGCTAACGGTTTGGTCTCGCGCACGCACAGTGTTACACTGCACACATTCAGCATGCTTATACAGCAGCTCCACACCACTAATGCTGCAGCAACATCAACACAGATTGCCAGCTCTTCATCACAATGCTTCAAAATAGGTACACTATATTCATTTACTAATTTAGCTACCTTACAATTTCATTGCCGTCATTTTTTGACGGGCAATTCGCTAGTCACATATATAGTTGTGAGCATACGAGCCCGCTCGAGCCGTTGCTCACGCTTGCGGGCTCGCACAACTCACAACTCCTCCTGCACGCTCGCCGCTCTTAACTCCTCCCCCGCCACTCTTAACTCCTCCCCTGCCCATCTTAACTCCTCCCCTGTTGTGCTTAACTCCTCCCCTGGCTGCTCTCAACATCTCCCCCCAGATGCTCTCAACTCCTCCCCCTGCTGCTCTCAACTCCTCCCTGGGGAGGGACCGGCAGACATGTTGGGGACTGAGGTGAAAGAGACAGCCTGGAGGGAAAGAGAGACAAGAGGGACAGAGAGACAGCAGGGACACAGACAGAGAGACAGGAGGGACACAGACAGAGAGGGAGGACACAGACAGAGAGAGACAGGAGGGACACAGACAGAGAGACAGGAGGGACACAGACAGAGAGAGACAGGAGGGACACAGACAGAGAGACAGGAGGGACACAGACAGAGAGAGACAGGAGGGACACAGAAAGAGAGACAGGAGGGACACAGACAGAGAGAGACAGGAGGGACACAGACAGAGAGACAGCAGGGACACAGACAGAGAGAGACAGGAGGGACACAGACAGAGAGAGACAGGAGGGACACAGAAAGAGAGACAGGAGGGACACAGACAGAGAGAGACAGGAGGGACACAGACATAGAAAGACAGGAGGGACACACAGAGAGACAGGAGGGACACAGACAGAGAGACAGGAGGGACACAGACAGAGAGAGACAGGAGGGACACAGAAAGAGAGACAGGAGGGACACAGACAGAGAGAGACAGGAGGGACACAGACAGAGAGAGACAGGAGGGACACAGACATAGAAAGACAGGAGGGACACACAGAGAGACAGGAGGGACACAGACAGAGAGAGACAGGAGGGACACAGACAGAGAGACAGGAGGGACACAGACAGAGAGACAGGAGGGACACAGACAGAGAGACAGGAGGGACACAGACAGAGAGACAGGAGGGACACAGACAGAGAGGGAGGACACAGACAGAGAGAGACAGGAGGGACACAGACAGAGAGACAGGAGGGACACAGACAGAGAGAGACAGGAGGGACACAGACAGAGAGACAGGAGGGACACAGACAGAGAGAGACAGGAGGGACACAGAAAGAGAGACAGGAGGGACACAGACAGAGAGAGACAGGAGGGACACAGACACAGAGACAGCAGGGACACAGACAGAGAGACAGGAGGGACACAGACAGAGAGAGACAGGAGGGACACAGACAGAGAGACAGGAGGGACTCAGACAGAGAGAGACAGGAGGGACACAGACAGAGAGAGACAGGAGGGACACAGAAAGAGAGACAGGAGGGACACAGACAGAGAGAGACAGGAGGGACACAGACAGAGAGAGACAGGAGGGACACAGACAGAGAGACAGCAGGGACACAGACAGAGAGACAGGAGGGACACAGACAGAGAGAGACAGGAGGGACACAGACAGAGAGACAGGAGGGACACAGACAGAGAGAGACAGGAGGGACACAGACAGAGAGACAGGAGGGACACAGACAGATAGACAGGAGGGACACAGACAGGGAGAGACAGGAGGGACACAGAAAGAGAGACAGGAGGGACACAGACAGAGAGAGACAGGAGGGACACAGACAGAGAGAGACAGGAGGGACACAGACAGAGAGAGACAGGAGGGACACAGACAGAGAGACAGCAGGGACACAGACAGAGAGACAGGAGGGACACAGACAGAGAGAGACAGGAGGGACACAGACAGAGAGAGACAGGAGGGACACAGACAGAGAGAGACAGGAGGGACACAGAAAGAGAGACAGGAGGGACACAGACAGGAGGGACACAGACAGAGAGAGACAGGAGGGACACAGACAGAGAGACAAGTGTATGGTGAACCCCTGACCTCACGTTCTTTGGGCCTCATTCAAATGCGGTTTGGCCAATTGAATAGAGCTCTATATAAACACACAGCATATTTTTTTACAGAAGTGTTTAGTTAGTGAAGACCTTGCTTTTGGATAGAAGTTCAGTAACTAAAAACTTCAGTAAAAAAAATATGCTATGTGCTTTTATAGAGGCCTATTCAATTGGCCGCATCACAATTGAATGAGGCGCGTTGTCAGTATCACATATATAGTTGTGAGCATGCGAGTTGTTGCTAACGCTTGCGGGCTCGCGTAGCGAGCCCGTGGCCCTCGCAAAGCAAGGGGAACTGGGCAAGAGCCACAGTTGCTGGCATGGAGCTCCGAAGGTGCTCCATGTCAGCAACTGCGACCCTCGCAAACTTCACGTCGCAACGCAAATAACACGACACACACATTACGACACTCACAAACAACATACCACACACGTTCACAAAATTAAAAACACAATACATACACACAGCACATACATAAAAACTTTACCTACACCAAGAGGGAGCACCCAGGACCTCAAAAATGCAACTTACAACTTCATTTCAATCAAAATAAAAGAGTTGGGACAATAAAAAATTTGCTAAGCGAGAGAAAAAATGTCAGCCGAACAAAACGAAAACGAGGCTACACACGCAAACACCACGCGAGACACGTTACCAGACATTACGACCTCGCAAACATCGGACGCAACACGCCGACATACAAACATTTCAAACACAATAAATACACACACCACACACATAAAAAACTTACCTACAGCAAGAGGAACCATCCAGCACCTCAAAAAAACAAGTTACACCTTCATTTAAATAAAAATAAAACACTTTAGACACTAATGAAATCGCTAAGCGACAGAAAAAATGGCAGACGAAAAAAACGAAACGAGGCTACAGCACTCTCAACACGTAAAACACCACAACACACTCGCAAAACACCACACGAAACTCGCAAAACACCACGCAGCACCGACGGATAATCCGCAAAGACGCATAACACAGATAAGCCGCCATTTTACGCCAATGCGGAAGTACACCACTACACTAACGGTTTCGTCTCGGGCACGCACAGTATTACACTGCACACATTCAGCACGCTTACACAGCAGCTCCACACCACTAATGCTGCAGCAACATCAATACACATTGACAGCTATTCAACACAATGCTTCAAAATAGGTAAAGTATATTCATTTATTAATCTATTATATATTTTAGTATTACACACCAAACAGCATTAGCTACCTTACGATTTGATTGCCGTCATTTTTTGACGGGCAATTCGCTAGTGTTCTAATAAATTTCAGCTGGTACTTAGGTTAAAATAATTATAGGAACAAGTAGAGAGTCATTCAATTTTAACTCTTCCAGTTTTTCTACCAGAGGAGAGTTTCTTTAAAAGGACCAACTGTTCAATTGTAATACACTTCTGAGTTTCTTTTTATCCTTCATCAATAGTTGATAATATTTAATATCTCTGCTGCACAAAATAAGTCATCCTTTATCTGGGACAATATCTCTCCTGCGTCTGGAGCAGGTCTGAAGTTTAACTGAGTTAAATCAGTATCTGCTCTGATTAAATAATGGAGTTTCTGTATAGCAGAGTTTAAACCCAATGTCTCCCCTGTGTGTATAGCAGGTCTGTAGTTTTAGCAACAA
This sequence comes from Discoglossus pictus, assembly GCA_027410445.1. NCBI lineage: Eukaryota > Metazoa > Chordata > Amphibia > Anura > Alytidae > Discoglossus > Discoglossus pictus. The sequence goes on along the minus strand of CM050163.1, from coordinate 271,050,074 downwards.
TCCTAGACAATGTCTCTTCAATATCTGTATCAAATGTTCAAATGAGTAAGATCAGCACAGTTACAACATGTCTGCAAGGCCGCAGGGATCAATCATTTCCTCTCCCTTGTTTCCAGAGGAACTGTATGAGATGGCTAAAGTCAATCTCATCTCAGTGTTTCCCCTGCTTCTATGGCAGGTCTAGAAGCTGACAAATTGAGTGTCTTCTAGCTCCACCTCAGGCATCAGACTAATGGGGCACAGTGAGTGCATAGCTTTTGCTTCAATTAAGCTAGTCTGCAGTCTAATGATGTTTATTCAGTACTTCTACCTGCATTTATAACAGGTCAGCAGTCTCATATAATTCAATCACCTCTTCTTACCTGTAACTATGACAGGTCTTTAGCTCTTCAGACTTTTTAGGAACCCTTCCTAGGATCCAAGTTTCTCCTCTATGTCCACAGTAAGTGTAGCCTCTAGATCAAATTACAGCTATTGCCAGCGTACAGCATCTGCTTCAGTCACAGCTCATGATCAGCTGTTAACAGTGCTGAGAGGGAGAGCAGTAGGGGCATGTTTCAGTGACCAGCTACATTAGGTATTACAAGTTAGTTTCTCAGTGGTTTATCAGAGGACCCATTAGCTCTGCTTCCTCATGCTAGGACTCCCACGCTAGACCTCCACTCTAGCAACTTCCTGGGTGGAGCTTCATCTCTTCCTCAGATCTTTATACCTTTATTCTTCTGCAGCAGATATATGTATTAGCCTATGGTCATGTCAATAAGCAAGAATTTGACCTTTCCCCTTTTTGTTGGGTGCAGACAAGATTTTTGTCTGGGCTTTGTCTATAGTCAGCAAACTCTGTATCTGTTTCTTCATCTGTTACTATCTGTTGCCATCAGGATAGGTACATTGTAGAGGGCACACTTGTGTTTTGTCCGTCTCCACAGGCATGCACTCGTCATCTTTTTCTGGGGTAGGCAAGTGTGATAGTTAAAAAAGTACTAATTATTTCTTTATAAGCAATAAGACATTACTTGATATATCTTGCAATAGTTTGTATATTTAAAAGGAAATTGCTAATTTTACTACTGTTAAAATACATTTACTAATGCAACTCTAAAATATTTTCTTAACTCATAATGTAATCCATCTCTTATCATGTTTCTCTCTTAGAGGCCTAGAAATACCTTAAAACAATTATACACTGATTTCTAGTGATATGTGTACCCTCCTGTGCAGTAGTTAGTAGACAGGAACAGTGCACAAACCATATTTATACCAAAAGAGAGAAATGTCACCACAAGCAGTGCTTCAATGAGCCTTAAAGATCCTAATTATTAAAAAATACTAGTTAATTCTAAAGAAAAATATAGGAAACACAACATCTATAAATTAAAATTAAATATACAGTATATATATATATATACTCTTATTCTGTTGACATTTCTGACCATCCTATACGCTTAAAATAATTGCACCTTGTTAAACCTTAAGAAAAATAATTAATTCTATTGCACCTAAATATTACTAACTAAAAAGGTACTGCACTACTACAATTTATCTCAAAAGAGATATATTGGATTTTCACAATCTGTTCTCTGGTAAAACAAAACAGCTGCGTTCCTTTCAGAATGGTTTCTATATACAACATTGAATGCAACTAACTATTTCATAACATTGGATCTTGGCAGTGTGTCAGTATAATGAAATAAATAGATAGCTTCACTGACTTAAATATAATGTGCACATTATATACTTTTAAAACCGATTTTTTTAATTGTAATAAAACCATAAAATCTTTTTATTTTGACCCAATATTTTGACCCAAAATGGCAGAAGGTATAAAAAAATACAAATATTAAAACACAAATATCAATCTGAAATTGATCATATTTCAGATTATATATTTTCTATAAGTAATTTCATTATACTGTGGACAATGGACACTCTTTGCACAAAAGTGCAATGATATAATTTGCGCACTATTTTCCTATATGTTCATCATACATCATTCCAGGAGATCAACAACAGATCTCTCATTCAAACAACACAAATTCACATGACAATCAGTACATACATGATGTCCTCACACATAGACAGATCTCAATCTAGCTTAATAAATCTTCATAACACTGTAAACATATGTTCAAACATACTCAACAATAACACAGAACAGAGGACTAATCTTCTATTTTTCTCCAATTCTCACAGCACTCACTGCACATGGTACTCACACTCAATACTCACAGTACTGAAACTCACTACTCACACTCACATTCAAGGGCCTAATTAATTCGCTGTTCACTCCTTCTGCCATTTTGTTTACTTCAATGCAGTTCGAAATTAAAGTAGCATATTTTAATTCCATTGTCAATCCATCAAATCAGCACCGCTATACTCAGAACCCAGTTTACTCACCTTTCTAGGGAGGCTCACCTATCTTCTGTTTATTTTACCTATCTTTATAATCTTTATCGCATTTCTAGGGAGGCTCACCCTTGTCTCTTTATTATCTTATTATCTTTATCTCTCGCCTTTATCTTGGAAGGCTCACTTCTGTTAAGCTGTATCTCCTTTAATTAAAATCTACAGCGCTTATTAAAATAATACCTCATCAGGTACAATATCTCTTTAAGATATTCTAATCCTAGTATCAGTAATTAACACCTTTGCATGTACAATATCTAAATCAATTCTACTTGATATTTGCTTCAACCACAGTATCTGATTATATAAAAAAAATCCATGTACAGAGACACAGAACATCTTCTAAACTCTGTATTTTACACTTAAAACAACCCCCACACTTTCTCTTTGCTTCAGCTGTTGTTCCTAGAGGCTGTGAGGTGTCAGGGGTGGAGTTGGAAGGAGTGGGTGGGTCATTAAGCATGGCATTCTTCACGTCACTAAGCTCTACCCACTTGGATGGGGTTAGTTTACACTCATCAAATTCAGACTGTTCTAACTCTCCAAGAGTACAGATCTCTTTATTTACTCCTTCCACACTCACCGACATCTAACACAGTGTTAAGTTTTAAGTCTGACCCCCCTTTTTTCCACTTGGAAAATATAATTTCTACAGAAAAAGAAACAATAATTCTTGCAGGCATAAAAAATCTGTTGACAAAAAAACATAAACAGAGGATTTAAACATATACAGATTACATAATTTTGAGCTCACAAAATTTACATGCGCATACATGTTTTTAAATCACTTTTTTAAGAACCAAAAAAAATAAATAAATAATGAAATAAAATAAAAATAATTAACTTTGAAAAAATGCAAAGCATCTGAGACCACAGTATTTTAGGTCTGGGGCAGTAAATATCAACACAATACTTCTTATTAGATGGGCAGTTATACAGTCACATATGCACTGGCTATTCATCCACATGAACAGCTCATCACAATACATTCTTTCAAAATGGCACAAATATTATGGCCCTTCGGAAAGGGAGCAGCTCATAAAAGCACTGCGTGCAAAGACGATATTACAAAAAATATCACTAAATTAAAAAACCTTCTTTTCTAAATCGTTTCTGAAACATGACTTCATAACAAAATAAACTATTTCTTACTGTCAGCCACAGAATACAAAACCAAAAACATTCCATCACCAGTAAAAATATTTAGACGGACATCATTTAAAGTGGTCTCAGCAATACATCCCTATCTTTTATCCTTCCTCCAAGCTCCGTTACTTATTTACAAACACCATCCAAGCACACCATTCCTGCAATTCATTGCACAAACAATAAGAAACGTTCTCACATTAAGCAATTTCACCCACAATATTTTTTCAACTAACACATATTTGTAATATTATTAATTCGCAAATCAAAATAAAACACCATCTCATTTGAACCAAAAAACTCAAGTCATAACACTCTTTTCGTAAAGGTCTGTCCATATTCTTTAAAATACATTTTTATCAGCAAACCTTCAAATTCCTAGGGGAGGGGCCATTCCGCCACTCTGGCACCATTTTAAAATGCTGCAAGACTAATTTTAATTAATTGCTCTCTCTGTAATTAAGTGTCTGTTTTCAACCAAAAAGCGCACAATTTGTCTTATCTTTTTCTCTTTCTATGCATGTAGCCAACTGCAAGGCTGGGACTTCTAAAATTTAAAGGGACACAAATTTCAGCATAATAGAAAAGCAATATTATTTCTATTAATATAACAACAAACACAATATGTAAATTTTACAGTGAAAAACACACCATCTTTTAAAACTAACAGTTTTGGCATAGTCTTAAAAAGCAGAGAGTTAATCTTTTCTGGTTTCATTTTGCACTGATAGAAGCGTGGGGTGCAGATGTTAGTGCTACACATCTTTTACTGAACACAGAAAAGTGGCATGCAATTGCACCGATTAAAAAGTTAACCTTTTTAGATTGTATCAAGCAAGTTCCTGGTCTTTTTTGCGACTGCAAATCCACAAACACAAGTCCAGAGTTTCCCGTGGAGGAAAGCTTTACAGTCATAATTAGCTGTCAAATCGCACCTCACGCCATGAAAATCCAAAGCTTGGTTGTTATCATGAATTGCAGTGCAATCCAAGGCACGAACACCAAATGTTGGAGAAAAATCATACTCACAGACCACTTCTCACTCTGAAACTCAAGCATGACACCAAGACAAACATAGATTTCTTTATTTCTCATTATTAGATTGTATTAGAAAAGAAAAGTGAATTAGCAGCAAATACATCCAAAATGACTGCCACTAATTCACTTACCGAACTGCAACTGTCAGAAATCATAGAGACAGCCTTTTTATATTTGTTTACATTACAATGAACTAATCCATATTTTTCCCCCATCTACCAACATGGCATTTCCCACCAACAACCAGTCACATTTTATTTATATAAGATATCCAATGGAATAAGATTACATGCAGTATACACGTGTTTAGCCATGCCTGGTGCATTATCCTAGATGAACATCCTTGAGCTATGCCCTTGCATAGCTTGAAAAACATAATTTGTTTATGCTACAAAATCGTTGCTGTCTGTTAGCTGAAACTACTAAGTTATGGATCATGCAGACTTAACCATTTCATACCTAATGCCTTACAGAGGAAAATTACTGTTTCACAAGTGTCACAAAAGTGATAAATGATATATATATATATATATATATATATATATATATATATATATATATACTAAATAATGTAAGGATATTTGTATTATTTCCCCCAACAGAATCTTTGCAGAAAGTGCTTTTTTCCAAAGCATCCTACAAGATTGGAAACTCGCTACTTACCCGTATATACTCGAGTATAAGCCAACCCGAGTATAAACCGAGGCACCTATTTTACTACAAAATACTGGTAACAATGAGTGACTTGAGTATAAGCCAAGGGTGGGAAATGTGCTGCCCCCTGTGTCCCTCTTGTGCCCTCTGTGTCCCCCTCTTGTGTGACCTTTTCTTGTGTCCCCCTCTCTCTTCCCTGTGTCTCTTCTTCCCTCTCCCTCCTTGTGTCTGTTCCCCCTCTCCCTTCCCTGTGTCTCTTCCCCCCTCCCTTATCACCCTCCTCAACCCTCTCCTCATCCTCCCTCCTCAACCCCCCTCCTCATCCTCAACCACCTCCTCAACCTCCCTCCTCAACCTCAACCCCCCTCCTCATCCCCTTCTCCTCAACCCCCATCCTCATCCTCAACCCACCCTCTTCATCCTAAACCATCCTCCTCATCCCCCTCCTCAACCTCCCTCCTCAACCTCACCCCCCCTCCTCAACCCCCCATCCTCAACCCCCCATCCTCATACCACCCTCCTCATCCTCAACCTCCCTCCTCATCCTCCCTCCTCATCCTCATCCTCCCTCCTCATTCTCAACCTCCCTCCTCAACCTCAACCCCCCTCCTCAACCCCAACCCCCTTCTCAACCTCAACCCCCATCCTAGTCCTCAACCCCCATCCTCATCCCCCTCCTCATTATAAACCCCCTCCTCAACCTCCCTCCTCAACCCACTTCCTCAACCTCCACCCCCCCTCAACCTCAACCCCCCATCCTCAACCCCCCATCCTCAACCTCAACCCCCCCATCCTAAAACCCCCCTCCTTAACCCCCTCATCCTCAACCCACCCATCCTCAGTCCCCCCTCCTCAGTCCCCCATCCTCAACCCCCTCCTCATCCTAAAACCCCCCTCCTCAACCTCCCTCCTCCACCTCTCTCCTCAGCCCCCCTCCTCAACCTCAGCCCCCCTCCTCAACCTCAACCCCCCTCCTCATCCTCAACCCCCCTATCCTCAAACCCCCCATCCTCATCCTAAACCCCCCATCCTAAACCCCCCATCCTCATCCTAAAACCCCCTCCTCACTTTACCCTTCCTCATCCTAAACCCCCCTCCTCACTTTCCCCCTCTAAATACCTCCCCCTCTTCCTTTCCCCTCACTTACATCCATCTGCTCCTCCGCTCCTCCAGGCTCCTTCCTGCATCTTGACCCGGCCAATGGTAATGACGCGGCGCGCATGTGACGTCACGTCATTAGCATATGTCGGGTCCCGACGCAGGAAGGAGCATGGAGGATTGGAGGAGCAGATGGAGGTAAGTGAGGGGAAAGGGAGAAGGGGGGGTATTTAGAGAGGTAAAGTGAGGAGGGGGGTTTAGAATGAGGAGGGGGGTTTGGAAGGAGGGGGGTGTAGAATGAGGAGAAGGGTTGAGGATGAGGAGGGGGAGGGAAAGAGACACAGGGGGTTAGAGAGACACGGGGGGTTAGAGAGATACGGGGGGGGGTTAGAGAGACACAGGGGGGTTAGAGAGCCACGGGGGGAGAGTGACTCGAGTATAAGCCGAGGGGGCCCTTTTCAGCCTTAAAAAAATGGCTGAAAAACCCGGCTTATAAGATTATGCCACATTTAGTTGTGATCCACACAGTCAAGGGCTTTATAATAGTCTATGAAGCAGAAGTAAATTGTTTTTTGGAACTCTCTTGCTTTCTCTATTATCTATTGGACACTGGCAATTTGATCTCTGGTGCCTCTTCCTCTGCGTAACCCAGTTTGCACATCTGGTAGTTCCTGGTTCATATGTTGCTGGAGTTGAGCTTGTAGAAGTTTAAGCATTACCTTACTGGCATGTGAAATTAGTGCAATTGTTCGATAATTGGACCGCTCTTTGGCACTGCCTTTTTTTAGGACTGGGATGTAGACTGACATTTTCCAGTCTATTGGCCATTGCTTAGCTTTCACTAATAATTAATGAAAAACAGTTCTCATGTCAATCACCTTATATCTAAGGTATGGTTTTATTTTATAATTGTGAATAACATAATCACAAAATATGCACACAATATAGATGAACCAGCTATTGTATAGTTGCATAATGTTCCATTCAATATTGTTTTTTAATTACTGACTCTCATATTTTATCTTTTGCCTGCGGCACACTGGAAGAATTGGCCTTTGTTTTAATGCATAAACTGCTTCTTCGCACTTTTAGTCTTTTTAATTGAAGAAACTGTATATTTTCTCAGCAAACATACAAACTTGTACCCACTTGGTATATTTCTGTATCCCAGCAGTATAAAATATTTTGTCCATTAGGTAAGTCAGTTAATAATGTAAATATAAAGTTACATGAAAAATAACATAATTGTTTATTTTCTGAATAATACTTCTTCTTTGATTTATAATGTGGGTATGTTACTAAATTCATCTAGAAATAACATACAGCTAAGAATCAGACTCCAATATGAACTACAATGTTCATCAAAACTCCTAAGGAAGCAGTTATGTAGTTCATTGGTACTCAGCTTTTATAATACCATGGACTTGTTAACTACCTTCCTAAACTGAATACTCCATAATAAAGTTGAACAGTCGAGTGCAGTGCACCAGTCATTGAAGTACTCCAATGGGCTGCATGCTGTCCATAACATCGCAGTCACCTGCTAATACAGTCACCTGACTTGTCAACCCAACATTTCCTCAGTGTTTTATTAGTACAGCCTTTATATATCTTTATCCACAGCAGTTACCATTGCTGGACCATTGCTTTATTGACTGTTATATGGGTTTGCTCTTCTCACTGACCAACTGACTCAATACATTTCAGGGAGGAAATAGGGCCATTCTTTTCTATAATTTATGATTTTCACTCTGTCCTCAAGTATGAATTGAATATGCAGTTGACATTCCAAAGTTGTGTTGGACTTTTTTACAATTACTATGTCTCACTTCAAGATGGTGCCTGCCAAAAGTAAATGCAAATGCTCTTGCTTACTTGTACAAGAGATATTTTTTTCTCTTTTAATGGCCAAATACAATAGCGGCCAAATTCCTTTCTTCTTTTATCATGGTAATCACAAAACTATTACCACTATAAATTATATTCCTTAAATGTGGTTTATGTGTACTCTTACTTTTATAAGCATTAAATATTAGTTACTACATAATTGATCATTTCTCTATTTATGGTTTAAATTATTACAGGTTTGATATATTTCTACTTAAATTTCATCCCTGTTAAGATGTCATCCGCAAGGAAACAATTTAAAGCCCAGTAGTAATATCACTAATAATAATTAGTAATAATTATAAAGTTTTAGGAGCAAAACCAGGATTTGTCACAACAATAAAAGGCCAGAAGCATAATCAAGCAAAGTAAATGGGTCTGTCCATCAAGCAATCTAAAGTGTAGTCAAAAATCCATAACCAAATTGAATAAATAAATACAACCAGACCACAAGACTCCCCACAGTTTCTTCATTCAAAAAAGCATACAACAATTTTTCAATTCAAATCATCACAGTAAATTTACAATTATTGCATGTCTTTAAAAACACATAACAAAACCAATACACCCCACAGACATTCCACATATACCCATGAAGATCGGAAACGAGGAGAGAGAAGGAGAGGAGGGAGGGAGGGATACTGTTAAAAACTCATTTGATGGTGTTCCAAATCCTGGTTATGGTTTATTATTAAAACTATTTTGTTACATGCAGGAATAATTTTCTGTTTCATCCTGGAACCTATTAACCCTTTAACGACCATGAGTATCTGAATAATGAAGGCTTTTGTTTCAATGATATATTCATCTGGAAACATATGCAAAAGGCTACGTTGAACTGAAGGCAAAATATTCTCTTTCAAAATATCTGAAATGTACTTAAAGCATTCTGTCCAAAGGGGTTTTATATATGGGCAATCCCACCATACATGGATATGATTCCCAATCATTCCACAATTCCTCCAACAATTTTTATCTAGGATAATTCTGGACAAATTGCAGAAATTAATTTCTGATAAAGAAAAATAAAATAAACATCTTCCCTCTAAATGAAAGACATTGTACATGTGTGTTGCAAACAGAGCATAACTTTATTTTCCAGTACACTACAATCAGCAGTGTGCCACTTCCCTAGACAAACAAAAGTTTCACACCTTCTGCCCCTTTGAATTACCCCCATGTTAGCTAGGTCTGTCTCCAGGAACCTGTCCCAAAACGATATTTCCCCAGCCACCTCCGGGCACAGCAGGGGCTGATAACACTTGGCAGGAAGAGGTAGAAATCATAATATTACATCAGATCAATCATCATGATGAAAACAATCATATCTATCATGTTATCATAAGATTAAGCAATGCTATCATATTATTTTCTTTGACAACACACTGAAGATTATATAAGTATCAAATAAAAATATAGTGAAAGTCTGTCCTATATATATGGGATTACAAACCTTCATATTTTCCTTTTTCAAAGGAGATTTAAACTGATTATCGTCCATGGTGCTTTTCAACCAGAGTGAAAGAAAACTGATTGAGCTAATCCGCCTGCTTGATAATCTAGCATTAAATTCCATAATGATAGTCCTCCATGATGTTTGTGCTTGCTTAATTTTTTTTGCTGAGATTCTTGGAAAAATATTATTCCTCACAATTTCATAGATTACCTTTTGGAAGAGTTTTAAGTCTGTGAGAGGAAAATTAATATGTAGACTTATAAAGTATTTTAGGTAAGATTGCCATTTTAACTGTCATGCTGTTACCTAATCCCACAATTTTGTATCTAGACCATTCTCCGAGTAAAGTTTTCTGATTTTTACAATCAGAGTGTTACAGTATAAGGTGATACCTTATTTATTGGACAAACATTTTAGTTAGAGTGACAAGCTTTCGTGAGACACACCTTTGTTTGTCAAGTCAGAATCAATACTGTTTAATGTTACATAGACCCAAACACCTCACATATTGTTATAAAGCCTGACTTCTGTCCCATGTTGGTTTGATATTTTGTTGTTCTCTATATTGTAATGCTTATGTTCATCTTAAACAGTATTCATTCTGTCTTGATAAAGAGAGGCGTATCTCTCAACAGCTTGTCACTCTAATTAAAATGTTTGTCTAACAAACAAGGTATAACTATATACTGGAATACTCTGATTATTCATCTGGAATACTGGAAAATTACAGCTACTCTACTCTTCATAACATTTTTTTATACAACGATAGGGAATTTGCTGCATAAAGGTCTGAAGAATTAGAGGTGATATTTTTCCCGAAGTAGGGTAATTTATCTCCATTCCAATTAAACTTAAAATGTAATCTTAGTAAATCAGTAATTTTAGAGTGTCTTTGAAATTTGCATTGCTTCTATTGTTCTGAATTAATAATAAAACCTGAAGCATCAGAGAATTATAATAATAGTGCAAAGGTTTGGTAACAATGTGAAAGGATCTGCAAGTGACATATCATCTGCAAACAGGCAACTTTTATATTGTTTGTCTCCTGTGTCAGGATTATTTGTAATTGCCTCAGCCAGTGGTTCCAATGCAAGAGCAAAAAGAGCCAGAGAGAGAGGACAACCTTGCCTCGTCCAACTTTTGTCTCTCATATGGCAAATTTAACAACCCTGAGTGTATATGATAAACTACTCTTAATATATTGACAAAGACTCATTTAATTCTCATACTATGTAATCACTGCATATACATAATCACAATTTATGGAACCAAATCAACATGTTCACAGTGCATATATTGGGCTATAAACTTATTTAAAATCTTCAGCTGGACATTTAGTAATGAGATAGATTGATAATTTGTACAATTTGTATGATACTTATTTGTATGATACTTGCCCGTCAAAAGTGACGGCAATAAAATTTGAAGCCATGGCAATGCTGTTTGCCACACAATGTAAGGCTTTTGGTCCTCTGAGGACCTTCAATGCTCATTGCATGCCCTGGGCTGAGCATCTTTGGCGCTCATCGCGTGTCTCACAATGAGCGCCTTCGGTGCTCATTTCGAACCACTCCCCTCGTGTACTTCAAATGTCCTCCTTTGCAACGCTCACCTTCAGCACTCATCATGAAGACAGATATATAAGTACAGTTTAAAATATAAACATTTTTTATTACAGTGAATTAATAAATTAATATGAATAAATAAATTAATATACTTTACCTATTTATATTTAATATGCAGCAATCAATATCCTGAAGAGCTAACAATCTCTTTTGATTTTCCTGCATTAGAAAATTTACAGTTGAACTGTTGATCACCCGAGATAGTGTCAGCAATGTGCCAAGTGTGTATTGTAAAAAGGGCTCTTTGCGCAAGGCCAAACCGTTTGTGTAGACGGGTACAGCGCCATTTTAGAATTGTAATGTTATTATTTGCAAGTTAGTTTTGTAAAATGGCGTTTTATTCTATGTGTTACTTGGCTCGCGAACATTTTCCATCTGGTATATTTTGTATCTCCTACGTTCCTGGCTAACTCGTATGTGCCTGGTGGTGATTTCCGCACCTCGGTCTCCTTTAGCCTCGTTTTCATTTTTTTCGTCCGCCATATTTTTCTCTTGCTTGGCCGATTTTCGAGTGCCAAAACACTGCAAATTTGGCTGAAATTCGAAATTCCTGGCTTTCCCCCTGTGCTGTGTGTGAGTGTGTATTTATTTATATATTTTTTTTCTTGTTTTTCATGTTTTTTGATTTCCGCGGTTCAGCAGTTAAAGTTGTATTTTTGCAAGTTTGGAATTTTTTTTTTTCTTAGTCCCGCATTTCTTAACTGCTTGCAGGCTAAGTCCCGCGTGTTTCAATGCCTCAACGGCTCGCCTCGCATCTCAAGGCTTGCAGGAGTGCCTTTGGCGCACATTTCAGTCTAAGTCATGTGTCTTTCAATGCCTCAACTGCTCGCCTAAGCGCTCTGAGCCCTGAAAGGCTTCTATGCGTTAACAGCTCGCCTCTCTTTGTGAGGCTCGCAAGCATGACGATTAGTGATGTCGCGAACCTAAAATTTTCGGTTTGCGAACAGCGAACGCGAACCGCCGCAAATGTTCGCAAACCGGCGAACATCGGCGAACCGCCATAGACTTCAATGGGAAGGCGAATTTTGAAACCCACAGGGACTCTTTCTGGCCACAATAGTGATGGGAAAGTTGTTTCAAGGGGACTAACACCTGGACTGTGGCATGCCGGAGGGGGATCCATGGCAAAACTCCCATGGAAAATTACATAGTTGATGCAGAGTCTGGTTTTAAGCCATAAAGGGCATAAATTACCTAACATTCCTAAATTGTTTGGAATAACGTGCTTTAAAACATCAGGTATGATGTTGTATCGATCAGGTAGTGTAAGGGTTAGGCCCGCTTCACAGTGACAGACCAAACTCCCCGTTTAACGCACCGCAAACAACCGCAAACAGTCCATTTGCACAACCGCAAACTCCCCATTTGCACAAGGTTGGATACCAAGATAGCCATGTCCCATTCCTTGTCCTCACTGATGTCATTGAAGGTCTCTTCCTCCACCCAGCCACGTACAACACCAAGGGTCCCCGAAAGGTGACAACAAGCCCCCTGGGACGCCTGCTGTGTTTGGTCTTCCACCTCCTCAAAGCCACCTTCCTCCTCTGACTCCTCTTCTTCAGACTCCTCTCACTGCATTGCCTCTCTCTGCATTATTATAAGTGTGTTAAGTAGTACTACTCTTATCAGTTTAAAACCTGTTACAGCACATATCAGGGGGCGTGTATAAGGCCTGGATTTTTAGAACCAGGAGATGGAAAAAGATGCATTGTTGGTCGTATCACTTCAATTTTGGGGCACGGCACGTGCAGTCAAAGGTGCCACCAGATAGGAGTGACGTGTTTGTAAGTACTACTCTTATCAGTTTAATACTTGTTACGTCACCTATCAGGGGGCGTGTATAAGGCCTGGATTTTTAGAACCGGGAGATGGAAAAAGATGCTTTGTTGGTCGTATCACTTCAATTTTGGGGCACGGCACGTGCAGTCAAAGGTACCACCAGATAGGAGTGACGTGTTTGTAAGTACTACTCTTATCAGTTTAATACTTGTTACGTCACCTATCAGGGGGCGTGTATAAGGCCTGGATTTTTAGAACCGGGAGATGGAAAAAGATGCTTTGTTGGTCGTATCACTTCAATTTTGGGGCACGGCACGTGCAGTCAAAGATGCCACCAGATAGGAGTGATGTGTTTGTAAGTACTACTCTTATCAGTTTAATACTTGTTACGTCACCTATCAGGGGGCGTGTATAAGGCCTGGATTTTTAGAACCGGGAGATGGAAAAAGATGCTTTGTTGGTCGTATCACTTCAATTTTGGGGCACGGCACGTGCAGTCAAAGGTGCCACCAGATAGGAGTGACGTGTTTGTAAGTACTACCCTTATCAGTTTAATACTTGTTACGTTACCTATCAGGGGGCGTGTATAAGGCTTGGATTTTTAGAACCGGGAGATGGAAAAAGATGCTTTGTTGGTCGTATCACTTCAATTTTGGGGCACTTTGTGACATTAGCTTCTTACGCTCAAACATGTCCTTTACAGGCACCTGACTATGGGCAGATGAGCAGGAACTTCTCAAGGCGAGAGACGGAGTGGCGGATGGTTGAGAGGGGGCAAGGAGGACAGCAGTGGTTGATGTGGCTTATGATGCTGCACCAGGAGGAGGATGGCGGCTTTGAGTTTGTGTGCTGCTTGTACTCATGTGTTGGTCTGGAGTCACCCAAACATTAGGTCTCAACCTGTAGAGGATAAGGGAGCCAGGCTACTCTAGACCTCATTCATCATTACAGGTTTTAACAGATCGGTACTATGCGTCCAAGCTACTGTGACAACAGATATGAGTGGCACTGTGAACTTGCAGAAGTTGGTAGAGTAGACGATGTAGGTCTGACACACACGCTTGCAGACAACTAACTGCTATGCAATCTATTACAGTAGAAAAAATGTTTTTTGTTTTAAATGTACACTACTGTTACACCAGATATGAGTGGTGTGTTAAGTAGTACTACTCCTATCAGTTTAATCCCTGTTATGTGCCTTTTTTGGGGGTTTGGTTGTTGAAGCCACAGTGCAGCACCAGAGGCTAGAAAAATTAGGCATGTACACATGCCTGAAAAATTAGTTATTGTTTATCATGCAGCGAGCAGAGAAGAAGGTAGGCCTGATTCAACGCCCCATCCCTGCATATCCACACTCAGAGATTGAGGGGGCGACCCTTACAAGGCCACGGGCCGGAGATATAAAGGGGGGCCATCCGAAATAAGCACACAAGCGGGGACAAAGGTAGTGAAGGGGACATAGAGGCCCATGGACTGACAATCACCATCTTGGCAGGAAAAGGGCCCAGCAATTAAGCCAAACTGACCCAGCACAGGCAGCTACTTGAGTCAAACACTGTACAATTACACCTTAATAAAGCTGAAACATGCAGCAGCAGGGATTCTAAACGGCCACACAGGGACAAGGAGGCTAACAGCCCCCACAGTCTCTGCACCACTCTTTTTAACAGATAACCCAAGGGGCTAACCAGTGACCTTGCCGACAAAAAAAAAGCAGAATTTTATTGGAGGAATTATTAATGTCTTTACCCCGCAAGAGAGGACATAATATACGGTATCTTTAGCCAAACCTCCTTTAGCCCCAATGCTATCCAAGAAACATTTAAAAACTTCGATCAGACCATATATTCATCCCAATCCCGCTGCAGCGGATCTGACATAGAGTCCTTCCTACTACAGCAAGAAGTCCACAAAATACCTGTACCTCAATTGGACAGCTTGAACCTAGACATATCCCAAGAGGAAGTTAAATCTACAATCCAAGATCTTAAATTTGGCAAGTCCCCAGGGCCAGACGGTTTTACTCATCTGTACTATAAGAAATTTGAGCCCTTGCTTACCCCCGCACCTAATATCTTTGTTTAACGCTATACTAAATGGAGACCCTATGCCCCCTTAATTGAATCAGGCCGACCTCATAGTCTTTCCAAAAGAGGGTAGGGACCCGAATCTCAAACTGTATTACAAGGCAGCGCAGCTGGCTTACATTCCTCTGGCGCATTCTCCAAAACACATCAGCCGCTCTGGGTATTTATGGAAAATGTAAGCATGTCACCTTATACATGGGATACAGTAATATGGATTCCAGGCCTGTATACTTTTTTGAGAAACTTGAAAATCCTATTGATTAAGCACTCATTCAAAATATGGACGGAGATGAACTGGACACAAAAACTGGACCCTCGGGTATCAGATCTTACCCCTATCGTACCCAATCCCCACTTTAAGATACATCTTCCTGAAAGCTCTCTCAGTTGGTGGAAGTCTCAAAACCTACTAAGGGTTGGTCCATGGTGGCATGACGACAAAATAATGACCTTTGAGTGGGTGAGAGATAGATACAATTTACCCCTGGCTGAACACTATAATTTTTGCAGGACACATCATTTTATATATACGATAAGTGGTAGGGGAACCCCCCAAAGAAACACCTGGCTACTCAAAAAATGTAGGGATTCCCCCTTTCAGCCTGGTATTATTAGCCTCATGTATGAACCATTTAATGAAAACTCATGGGCAAACAAACCAGACTATACCAAAGCCTGGGAGAGAGATTTGGGCACCGAGTTGGCAGATAGCACATGGGATAAAAGTTGGCAAGGCTTAAGTAGGGGATCTTTAAATTATAGTCTGCTTGAGACTTCAATAAAGGTCCTACACAGGACATATATTACTCCTTTTAAGCTAATAAATGGGATCCAAAATGGAGCAGCTCATGTTTTAGGAACAGTGGTAATGAGGCTACATTTATTCATGTCTGGTGGGAGTTTTCGGCAGTCATAAGACTATGGGAAGAAACATGCTTACAAGCTTCTAAAATGTTTAAGATTGACCTAATAAAATATTTTTTGAAAGAAAAAATACACATAGCTAGTAGTTGAAAAACCCAAAATTAAAACTTTCAGGAATTAATAAAAAAAATCAACTATTTACTGCTCAACGAGAGATTTAACCATGTAGTCTTGGATAGAATCACCCAGTTCCAGACAATTTGGGATCCCTGGATAACATCCCCATTTAGTGCCCCCCTAATATAATAAAACATTTGTTAATGGTTGAAGCGACTCGGGGGGAAGGACCGGAGTGGGGGAGCCCTGGAGGAGACCCTTCACAAGCAACCGGCGGCAAAATCATCCGAGGAAAGGAGAGGTCGCCTACTGAAGCCTGCCCTAGGGTAACCCAAGGGCGATTGAGCAGGTTAGATATTGTAAATAATAAGCTACTGCTGGAGTGATGATAGATAATAGGACTTTACTATTGTCTGTTTTACCATGTCTTAGGTTTCTATTAAAAATTGCAATCACAGTAAAAAAAAAGAAAATGTATTAACCAAAAAAGTAAAAAAAAGAAGGCCTAGCCACCTAATTTTAACAAAATGTCTTCATTGTAAATATGTATTTTTGCACAACTGTTGTGTTATGCAAGACTGTTCAATATGCTTTCTTTTCCATTACATGCCGTACGCCTTCGAAATTCAAAAATTAGAAATTGTTGCAGCCGCTGCTGTTGCACCGGCCAGAAAAATTGACCTTTGTTCCCCAGGCAGAAAGTGCCATAAAACATTGCCTCTTCTTGAACCCTAGTTGGTGGCGTATAATTCACGCAAGTCATCCGGCATTCACAGATAACATACAGCAGCGTGTGGACCATTTATAGCCGAAGGCAGCTCATCTTATCAGGCCTTTTTCAGTCGAATGTATCGCCCAGTGTCAGTCCCTTCGGGATCCATCCCTCATTCATCTTTATAAAGGTGAGGCAATCTAGACTTTTTTGCCCTAGGCGACTTCTCTTCTCGGTGACAAAACCTCCTGCTGCACTGAAGGTCCTTTCTGACAGTACACTTGAAGCGGGGCAGGCCAGAAGTTCAATTGCAAATTGGGATAGCTCCGGCCACAGGTCTAGCCTGCATACCCAGTAGTCAAGGGGTTCATCGCTCCTCAGAGTGTCGATATCTGCAGTTAAGGAGAGGTAGTCTGCTACCTGTCGGTCAAGTCGTTCTCTGAGGGTGGATCCCGAAGGGCTGATGCGATGCGTAGGACTGAAAAAGGTCCGCATGTCCTCCATCAACAACACGTCTTTTAAACGTCCTGTCCTTGCCGGCGTGGTCGTGGGAGGTGGATTACTTTCACCTCTTCCCCTATTATATTGCCCTTGTGCTGTGACATCACCCTTATATGCTGTGTAAAGCATACTTGTTAATTTGTTTTGGACCTGCTGCATCCTTTCTGACTTGCGGTAATTTGGTAACAAATCAGGCACTTTCTGCTTATACCGGGGGTCTAGTAGCGTGCACACCCAGTACAGGTCGTTCCCCTTCAGCCTTTTTATACGAGGGTCCTGCGACAGGCACGACAGCATGAAAGACCCCATTTGCACAAGGTTGGATGCCGAGCTAGTCATGTCCCGTTCCTCGTCCTCAGTGATCTCGCTGAAGATATGTTCTTCCCCCTAGCACGTACAACACCATGGGTACCAGATAGGTGACAACGAGCACCCTGGGATGCCTGTTGTGATTGGTCTTCCTCCTCCCCCTCAAAGCCACATTCCTCCTCTGACTCCTCTTCCTCACAATCCTCTTCCAGCGTTGCCGCAGGTCCAGCAAGCGATGCTGATAAGGCTGTTTCTGGTGGTGATGGTGACCACAACTCTTCCTCTTCCTCGTCACGCTCATCTACGGCCTGATCCAGCACTCTTCGCAGGGCACGCTCCAGGAATAAAACAAATGGTATGATGTCGCTGATGGTGCCTTCGGTACGACTGACAAGGTTTGTCACCTCCTTAAAAGGACGCATGAGCCTACAGGCATTGCGCATGAGCGTCCAGTAACGTGGCAAAAAAATCCCCAGCTCCGCAGAGGCTGTCCTAGCACCCCGGTCATACAAATACTCGTTAACTGCCTTTTCTTGTTGGAGCAGGCGGTCGAACATTAGGAGTGTTGAATTCCAACGTGTGGGGCTGTCACAAATCAAGCGACTCACTGGCATGTTGTTCGCCGCTGGATATCTGAAAAGTGCGCCATGGCCGTGTAGGAACGCCTGAAATGGCCACACATCTTTCTGGCCTGCTTCAGGACGTCTTGTAAGCCTGGATACTTATGGACAAAGCGTTGTACGATCAGATTACACAGGAGTGCTGGCCCGGTGTGACTCTCTGCTTTGAGGCAAGTCAACCCCAAGACGGCATGACACTGCCGTATCCGGGATGTGGAATAGTATCTGGGGAGCTGGGGGGTGCCGTTGATGTGGAGCAAGACGCAGCAGCAGAAGAGGACTCAGCTGAGGAGGTCATGGAAGAGGATGGAGTAGGAGGAGTAGAGGAGGTGGCAGCAGGCTTGCCTGCAAGTCGTGGCGGTGTCACCAACTCCTCTGCAGAGCCACGCATTCCATGCTTGGCAGGCGGCAGCAGGTTTGCCCAATGAGCAGTGTAGGTGATATACCTGCCCTGACCATGCTTTGCAGACCAGGTATCAGTGGTCAGATGGACCCTTGCCCCAACACTGTGTTCCAGAGATGCCATTACTTCCTTTTGCACAATTGAGTACAGGTTGGGGATTGCCTTTTGGGCAAAGAAATTTCGGCGGGTACCTTCCACTGCGGTATCCCAATCGCTAAAAACTTTTTGAACGCATCAGACTCCACCAGCTTGTATGGTAAAAGCTGGTGGGCCAAGAGTTCAGACAAGCCAGCTGTCAGATGCCGGGCAAGGGGGTGACTTTGTGGCATTGGCTTCTTACGCTCAAACATGCCCTTGACAGACACCTGACTATGAGGAGATGAGCAGGAACAGCAAGAGGCGAGAGACGGAGTGGTGGAGAGTTGAGAGGGGGCAAGGAGGACAGCAGTGGTTGATGTGGATGAAGATGCTGGACCAGGAGGAGGATGGTGGCTTTGAGTTTGTGTGCTGCTTGTACTCATGTGTTGATCCCATTGGCGTTTGTGATGTGACATCATGTGCCTTCGCAAAGCAGTTGTACCTAGGTGGGTGTTGGACTTCCCACGACTCTTTTGGCACAGGTTGCAAATGGCATCGCTGTTGTCAGAGGCAGACACACAAAAAAAATGCCACACTGCTGAGCTCGGCGGTGACGGCATTCTGGTGGTGGCAACAGCATGCTTTGATTGGCATGCTGTCTGGCTGTACCCGGGTGCTGATGCATGCTGTCTGACTGTGCCACTAGCTCGTTGCGATGACCTCCCTCTACTTCCAACTCGTCTCCTCCTCCTCTCTGTCTCCCCATCTGAACTTTCCCCCTGTTCTTCTTCTCTTCTAGCAGGCACCCACGTGACATCCACGGACGCATCATCATCATCATCACCCGCCTCACTTGAATATGACAACTGAACAAAGGAAGCAGCAGCAGGTACATCATCATCATCATTATCACATCGTACGTACATGTGTGTAATGCTGCCTGACTGAGACACATCCCTGTTATCTACATTCTCTGTCAATAATGGTTGCACATCACTCATTTCTTCAAACTGATGTGTAAATAACTCTTCTGACTGATTAATTGAATTGGCTGAGGTACTAGTGTTGGAGGTGGCGGCAGGCGGGTGAGTGGTAACTTGAGAGGTGCCCGAAGCTAATCTGGAGGAGGATGGTGCGTCAATGTTCCAAGCGGAAACTGTAGAAGATTGGGTGTCCTGTGTTAGCCAGTCAACTACGTCCTCTGAACTTTTCAAGTTCAGGGTAACTGGCCTCTGAACACTGGGCATTATTGTAGGGCCAAAGGGAATCACAGCACCACGACCACGACGGCCTCTGCGGGGTGTCCTGCCTTTGCTTGTCATTTTTTTTAAAATGTGGACTGTTGGTACCCCAACTAGACTGGATTGGTTGAACTTGGCACAGTGTATTTTAAAATGATGAGAAAAACTGTTCTGTAAACTAAAGAAAAATCATTTTAGGAGGTTGAGAGATAAAGAAACCGGATGGGGGGATACCGAGCAGAGCACACCATCTAAAGCCCACTGGGAGACAAACTCATCCATTCCCCCAGTGAACAAAGCCAGGTGGTACTCTGCCCGGATACGGGAGCGCACCAGCACCCGGAACATGGCCTCAGGTGACAAGGGAACCCCCCCTATCAAACACTGCTTCCTGGACTTATATATAGCCAATTTGGCTAATGCCAGGAGCAGGTTGACGAGGAGGTCCCTGGCCTTATTGCCCCGGGACACTGGGCGCCCAAAAATAAAAATGTGAGGGGAGAAATGCAGCCAGAACTGCAGGAGGAGGCCCCTCAAGAGTGACAAGAGGGGCTGCAGTCTGGCGCAACTAAAATAAATATGATACACGGACTCTCCCTTGCCACAGAATGGACAAGTGGAGGGAGAGTCCGTGAATTTAGCAAAGTACTCTCCCGTGCTCAGTGCACCATGGAGCACTCTCCAACTCAAGTCCCCGGTGGGTCGTGGAACTAAATCAGAATAAAGTTCCCTCCACCGGGGCCTCTTGCCCTCGTCAGCTGGTAGGACCCGCCTCCAGATGGTATCGGGACGGGTCACGAGGGCAAGGAAGTGCACTGTACGGAGCACGAGAGAATATAAGCTCTTCCTCGGCATGCCGCGAAAGCATGCCGAGGGTATGTCCCTCAACTTTGAGAGGTTGGGGACAGGAGGAGCCTGAGGGGAAACACGGGGCTTGTGTCCAATGCAAACAGCCTGAGCAGGGGTGTTGAAAGGTGCATGTGGCACTCCGGCCTGCAAAGCCCCGCGAAGGAAGGTGCGCGAGTCGAGGGAGATGGTATCTCTAATCTCCTGGAGCAAGCGCCCTGAGACTTTGGGCGTCACATATCCCAAACAGAGCGCAAGCTCCTGGGGTGACACCCAATCAGAACGCCCGTATTCCAAGAGATCCCCGACTCGGGTCATCCGTGCATGACTAAGGCGGCGGATGATACTGGGGGACTGTAACATTGGAGCCCCCACTGCTGGATTAAATAGCAGGGGCTCCATGAATATTTCATCCCCCAAAGGCACGCCCTGCCTGGTCACGGAGACCATGCTCCAGGCCTTGAGGGTTTCCTGGTAGTATGCCGGCAACACCGAGAGGTCTCTCCCAAACCCCTCGGGCCTGATCAGAAATAATTGCCGGTCATACCCCAGGTTGAGCAACTGGCGATAAAAGCTGGATGCCAGTGCGCACCACTGCGGAGAGGGACCTGCATATAGGTATCTCTGCAGGTACTGAAGGCGGAAGGTGGACAACTGGGAGCACACACAAACTACTCCCTGTCCACCCTCCACCAAAGGCAGACTTGCCACCCCTGCAGAGACCCAATGCCTTCCCATCCAGAGGAAATCTAACAAATTCCTCTGGATATTGGTGACAAACTCGGGGGTCGGACTCAGACAAATCAGCCGGTGCCAGATCTGAGAAGCCACCAGCTGATTCACCACTAGAGTCCGCCCCCTAAGGGAAAGCATTTTTGCTAGACCCCTCCATCGTCCCAGACGAGAGAGGACACTGCCCTCTAACTCCCTCAAGTTGTCTGGGACGAAAGCGTCAGCAGCAGACAGGTAGACCCCCAGATATTTAATGACATCTGCCTCCCACGTGATGTCACGAAACGTGGGAGGCAAAGAGTCTACCTGTAAATTACCCTCTAAAAGGCCTGTGCATTTGGACCAGTTGATCTGAGCGGAGGAGGCAGCTGAATATACCTCCTGGCACTGTTTTGCCAGCTCAAGATCAACTGGATCCTGGGCCACGAGGAGCACATCGTCAGCATAAGCTGAAAGGACAATCCGCATGTCTGGATCTTTTAGCACCAGCCCTGTGAGCCTTTTCCTCAGTAGGCAGAGGAAAGGCTCGATGGCCAGTGCATATAACTGTCCAGACAAGGGACATCCTTGACGCACCCCTCGTCCAAATACCAAAGGTGCTGTTAGGGACCAATTGATTTTAAGTAAACACTCTGCTGAGGCGTACAGCGTTCTTATAAAGCCCACAAACTGTGGGCCAAAGCCGTACGCTTGCAGAGTGGCTATGAGGTAACCATGGTCCACCCTGTCAAACGCCTTCTCTTGATCTAAAGAGAGAAAGGCGAGTGACAGACCAGTCCTGCGAGAATAATGCAATAGATCCTGGACCAGAAAGATACTATCAAAGATAGTCCGGCCCGGGATCGCATAGGACTGGTCAGGGTGAACCAATTCTGCCAGCACAGACCCAAGTCTAAGCGAGATGGCTTTAGCTACAATCTTGTAGTCTGTGCTGAGCAGAGAGACCGGTCGCCAGTTCTTAATAAGCCGGAGATCCCCCTTTTTGGGCAGCAGGGCAAGTACTGCCCTGCGACAAGACAGGGGCATCTCCCCGGTCTCCAGGGCTTCCCCAAGGACCAGATGGAAATCAGGTCCCAGAGTCTCCCAGAAAAATTGGAAAAACTCTACAGTCAGTCCATCCAGTCCTGGAGACTTCTCACAGGACATGGCACGGAGGGCTTCAGAGAGCTCTTGAAAAGATAGTGGTATATCAAGCCGCTCTCTTACACCCTCACTGACTGTGGGGAGCCCCTCCCATAGCACCCTGCAGGCGTCTGGAGAAATGGGATCCGGAGAGTAAAGATCTTTATAAAAGTTCCGGGCTCTATCCCGGATACTCTCCGGATCTGTAAGGGGGGCACTGTCTTCATCTAGAAGACAGGTGATGTGCCTACTGTTACCCCCCTTTTTCTCCAGTGAGTAGAAGAGGCGCGAGCCGCGGTCTAGATCTTTGAGAAAACCTAAGCGGCTGCGCACGTATGCCCCCTTGGCCTGGTGTCGTTCCAGGTCACAGAGGACACCCTTCCTCTCTACATACTCGCTCTGCAGGGATTGGTCCCTACAAGTGAACAGCCTCTGCTCCAGATGGAGTACCTCCCCCCGGAGTGACTCCAACTCAGCTTCGCGCTGCCCACTCGCACCCTTGGTATATTCCTGACACAGAAGTCGCAAATGAACCTTGCCCACGTCCCACCACAGTTTTAACGTGGCAAAGTCCCCCTTGCAACCCCTCCAGTCCGTCCAAAACTCCCGGATCAATGTCACGAGCCCCTGGTCCTTCAACAAAGCATTGTTGAAGTGCCAATAGGCGGCTCGTGGTGCTGTTGGAGTTAGCGCCACCGTCACAGACACACAGTTGTGGTCTGTGAACGGAGCCAGCCTAATGGCACAAGAACCGACTCGTGACATATAGTGACTAGATATATATAGTCTGTCGATCCGGGAGTGGGACACCAGACCGGCTCTCACCCTGACGTAGGTGAAACCGTCTGATGCCCCTGCGTTCTGCTCCCGCCAGATGTCCTCCAGGGAGAAGCGGGCGATGATCTCCCGCAGGGCTGACGCAGAAGGCGGGTACGGCTCTGGACTATTCCGGTCCAGAGCGTCGAGGGTGCAGTTGAAATCACCCCCGAGTACCAAACACTCATCTGCGTCAACCATCTCCAAAAACTGGGACAGTCTGGCGAGGAACCTCACTCTCTCGGGCCCTCCAGCAGGGGCATATATATTAACTAGGTTAATGATGCTACCCTGCTCTCGGACCCTGAGGTGGATTAGACGGCCTGGGATAACAGCTTTCACAAGCAGCAGCTCTGGCTGAAAAGACTCTGAGAACAGGGTCACCACTCCACATGACGCCGATGTGAAGTGGCTGAAGAAGACCCTGCCTCTCCACTCCAGTTGCCACGAGGCCTCAGCCTCTGGAGTGGTGTGAGTTTCCTGCAGGAAGCTCACAGAGTACCCTCCCTGATATAAATAGGAGAGTACCTGGAACCTGCGGAAACTGTCTTGACAGCCATTGGTATTTAGCGTGCTGATGTGCAAAGCCATTACTGCGTGTCAGGAATTGTGCGTTCCTCAGACCCTTGAGACTGCTGATAGGACATGCATATTTTATAGAATTTCCGGACGCGGAGATGCTCCGCAGTCCCAGAATTCTTGGCCCTAGTGCTGACCACTAGATATTGCTGGAGAGAGTGGAGAATAAACGACATATTCTTCCACCTCTCCAAGGCCAGCCGCACCTTCCTTTTCTTTTGTCCATGAAGGGTGCTCTCAAGGAATAGATCTATTTCCTTGACAGGGATAACCCACCCAGAATCTGATGTTCCTTCTAGTGGATCACCCCTGGGCTCCTCTTGGCTGAGGGCTTTTACTCCATCTTCCCCGGCTGGAGTCAGTTTCCTCAGCTTCATTCTCAGGGACCCCCTCTTAGATGATACAGAAGGAGTCCCTTTAGCACCCTTCAAGGTAAATAATGGACCCTTGGATTGCTGCTGCACCCCTGTAGCTTCAGGAGTGCATTCAGGGGTAGCTGGCTGGACAGCAGTGGCTGGCATGGCTTCCTTAATGGAAGCCTTGGAGGCTTTATATGCCTCCTCTGCCAGTTCCACCGCTGCTTGCTCAGCTTGGATGGCACCGATGTTAGGGTCAGTGGACGGCTGAGGAGGGTAGACAGGCTCTCCCATGATGTTAACAGGAAAACCTGTTTTATCACACTCCCCCATTTCCACTTCCCCTTGTGCCACATCCCCCCTGACAGACAAATCCATGGGGTCCTGAATGGGGGTCATGCCTATATTCCCCCCCTCCAGTAGTGACTCGGCTTGGGGCTCTAACAAAGCCCGAGGTACGTCACTAGAGAGTGACACTGGAGGAGGAGACTGACTGGTGCCCTTGAAGCTCAGCACCTCAGGGACACTGACTACCCATTCAGCAGGGGCTTTGTTGGGACCCCCCTCAAAGGCCAGAGGCAGAACCTGATCTTTCTTGTCTACCCCTGCCTCACTTGGGAGACCCTCTTGCCCCTGCTTTTCCTCCAGACCCTTTTCCACATTAACCCCTATAGGGTCTGGAGAGAGAGATGTGTGGTCTGGCACCGGCTGGCTGAGCTTAATAACCGGGCCAGACAATGTCACCGGATGAGGAGGAGATGTTTTGTTCCTCTTCTTGCTTTTAGAGGGAGGTGCTCCACTATAGAGCACTTCCCACTTATCAGCAACCTCCCTGTTGGTTTTATGCTTCCTCTTCCTGGGGACGTCACTCCTGGAAGAGGAGCTGCCACTAGCTGCCTCCCCTGCAGAGGGCTTATTATCCCTCTGCTTACACTGTGCCCCGACACTAACTGATGTAATTATGGTGGGGGCAGATTGGGACTTGGGAGATGCAGCTGTGACACTGGGAGGACCGGTGACATTCTTCCCCTTTTTCCCCGTGTCTGCAGTCTTGCTGGAGACCACAGACACAGATGGCTTTTTTGGGGAAGAAGGGGGTTTGGTGGCTTGAGGAACGGTCTCCTTGCCTGAGCTCTGTGGGGGGGCTATGACCCTTGAGGTCCCCGCTGTTATGGGCTCAGCGGGGATGGGTGCTGTACTGACGGAGGTGCCATTTGCTGGGGCTGGGGCATGATGCTTTTCATTAGGACAATTCCTACGTGTATGCCCCAACCCCTTGCAATGATAGCACTGCAACTCCGTAGTGCTGTAAAAAATCCTGTAGAGCACCCCCTGAAATGGAACCCCAAAAGACCCCTCAATGTTTTCTGCGCCCTGAGGCAGGCACATTTGTACCTGCCTCTTGAAAGAGAGCACATGACGTAGTGCTCTCTCTCTGCACCCCAGGGGAATTTTAATAAATGGTGTTTTTACTTCCCCTAGGGTTAGCAGGTGGGGGCGCAGGAGGGAGTCTGGTAGGAAGGGGGGCACATTAGAGAGTGTTACTTTTGTGCCCAACCCTTCCAGGGGTTCTATTGGGACATATAATCCCCCCACTGTGATGCCTCTCTGTACAAGAATGTGAGCAGCAGCCAGCGTACGGGTAAAGAAAACTGCCTTCCCGTACATTTTGCTGGCTGCTACTATAACAGAGGGGCTGATGACGTTAGCTGCAGCACGCAGATAGATATCAATGCTGTAGACCCCAGACATCTAACATTTAACCCCATGCTTCCTAGTGATCTGCCCCTCAGCCCCAGCGGTGGTATTACTGGGGCCAGCAGAAACCACCTGTGACCAGGTATTAGCCACAGGGGTAGGTCTGCTGGCAGAACCACCAGGAGCTGGGGCTGCCTTATCTGCCTGGGGCCTATGCTGTGCAGTGCTGCAGCTAGGATTTTCAGGGGCCATTATTCCCCCTTTTGACCCCTGAGGCTTCTTAGTGGTCTTATCCCTCATGTTTAGACCCATTTTTTTTTTAGTTTATTTGTTTTATTTATTTTTATTTTTTGTTTTATGATTTTTTACTGTTTTCTTTTTTTTAAAATATAAAAGTGGGAAAAAGAAACAAAAAGACAAAACTAAGGGAGACAAAACTAAGGGAGAGAGAGAGGTGATGCTTGGCAGTGGAAGGGCTAATGGCCTGTTGCAAGGTGTCTAATTGCAACAACACAGAGAACACAGAGGCTTTTTAACCCCTCTGTGTCTCTGTGTCAGATGTTAAAAAAAAAGCCTTTTCAACAAAAATTCTAATTGTTTTCCCCCCCACTGCCTACAAAGATGTTACTTGTCTTCTCTCCCCCAAAACATAAAACCCAACACCAAACAAACAAAACTTCAACAAAACCTAATAAACTTTTTAAAAGAAAAAAAGTCAAAGTAACAAAGCTCCAGGAGTGAAGGTGTAGTGCTAAGGGAGGGGTGTGGCAAAGTATCCAGGAGACAGCTCCCTCTCCTGGGATAGAGACTTGAGCCTGACTCCCAGAAAACTAAAACTTAAATTAAACTAAGAAAAAAAACACAAAAACTCCCAAAAATGAACAACACCGTGCACAAAGTGCTTATTAACAGAAAGGTGTTAAAATAAAACTTGTATTTGAGGGACTAAGACCCTAAAAAGCCTTTTGTTTGGAGCTCAAGCATGCACACAACATGCTCTCTTGCACAGTACTTGTAAGCAGGACACACACTATGGGTAGCGGTCAAGCAAATGAACTTTGATTGATGGTCAGGCAAATGCACTTAGATTTAAGAAAAAAAAAGTTTGG
This sequence comes from Discoglossus pictus, assembly GCA_027410445.1. Taxonomy (NCBI): domain Eukaryota; kingdom Metazoa; phylum Chordata; class Amphibia; order Anura; family Alytidae; genus Discoglossus; species Discoglossus pictus. Next base: position 271,022,792 of record CM050163.1, on the reverse strand, counting down.
GTTTTTTAAAAGTAGACAACTAGTAAACAATATTATATTGTATGCGTTGTGCACACACAGTATAAGCTGTGAGCCTGACACACACTTACAAGCAGGGGCTAGCAGGGAGACAGGCAAATGAAGTTAGATTACACAGAAAAAAACGAAAAAAAAATGATGTTATAGCCCTAAAGAGGGCTTTTTGGGGTGCTGTGTTTACAGCAGAGATCTGATGAGTCCTTCAGCACTGCACTGGACACTGAATAAACTTGCCTAGCCATGGTTTTCCCTATTGATGCAGTATCACCTACAGTCTACCTCCTCTCAGTAAGACTGCAAGTTAGTTCTGATTCCAAAATGGCTGCTGTCCATGAGGTTGAAGGGTGTGGAAGGGAGTCTATGCTGCTGATTGGCTGGAATGTGTCTGCTGACTGTGACATGCAGGGTCAAAGTTTGCTCAATGATAAAGTATTGGGGGCGGGTCGAATCTCGCATATGTTCGCTGTTCGCCGCGAACGCGAACATGCTATGTTCTCCGGGAACAATCCGCCGGCGAACTATTCGCGACATCTCTAATGACGATGAATCACAGTTTGACAACTATTATATGTGATATATGAGATATGTGAACCTTTGTCATTTCTTTGTCAGTTAAGTTGCCTTCTAATATGAAGTTATATCATTTAACCATGTAAGAAGCCAAAGTTATAGTACATTTTTTATTATATCCAACTGTAAAGCCATCTGCTCCCGGAGCTTTAGATTTGAGAGTTAGAATCCATTCTTTTTGTATATTAGGTTTATTTCATCTTTTCAGGGGCAAGTCTTCAATTTCTTTGTAAGATTATTATTTTAAATTCCAGGGTTTCTAATGGGGTAGACATAGGTATAATGATATAAATTAGAATAGAATGTCCAAAATGCTTCATATATGATACTAGCAACTTGCCCGTCAAAAAATGATGGTCAATAACATTTTAATGCTGTGAAAACTGTTTGCCACACAATATGATTCTCTGAAATTCTTAACCTTTTTTTATTATGTCCAAAGAAATACAAAATTTTGAATAAAACTTTTTTTTTTTTTACTTTCAACTTGTATTTCACCAACAGGTATAAATAAATATTTCAATATTAACTCTTTTAATTGTCATACATGGAATCACATATATAGTTGTGAGCGTACGGGTCGGATTAAGATTGGCAGGAGGGGAACCTCTGTCATTCCACACTTCAATCAAGGTAAAGTATTAAGTATAAAAAAGAGCCTCATTCAATTGCGAGTTGGCAAATTGAATAGGCCTCTATATAAGCACATAACAGATTTTTTAGACAGACATTTTTAGTTACTGAACTTCGATACTAAATCAAGGTCTTCACTAACTCAAAACTTCTGTCAAAAAATATTTTATGTGCTTATATAGAGCCCTATTCAATTGGTCAAAACGCAATTGATTCAGGACCTAAATATGTTTAATGGCCGAGGGCCTCATTCAAATGTGATTTGCCCATTTCAATAGGGCTCTATATAAGCACAGAGCATATTTTTGAACAGAAGTTTTTAGTTAAAAACTTCTGTAAAAAAAGATGCTCTGTGCTCATATTGAGCCAAATTCCATTGCGAAAAACCAAATTCAATGAGGCCCTCACAATATAACAAATCCAGCAACCAAAGGCCCTCATTCAATTGATATTTTGGACAATTCAATAGGGCTCGAAATAAGCACATTTATAACCCTATTGAATTGGCCAAACTGCAATTGAATGAGGGCCAAAGTATGCAACATATGGTACACACAAACTGGTACACACAAAACAGGATTGTAACAAACACATAGCAAACTAAATTCATATTCTTTTTGTTTAACAACCTATAACCATTAGAAAAAACACTACATAAGTATAACAAAAGTGGTGCCCATCAAACAGGATTGTACGAAAACTCACACAAACACATAGCAAACTACATTTAAATTCTTATTTAATGTTTAACAACCTATAAGCCTTAGAAAGAAGCCTAAATAAGCATACCAACATTGGTGCGCACCAAACAGGATTGTATGAAAACTCACACAAACACATAGCAAACTACATTTAGATTCTTATTTTATGTTTAACAACCTATTAGCATTACAAAACAACATTAATAAGCATACCAACAGTGGTGCGCATCAAACAGGATTGTATGAAAACTCACACAAACACATAGCAAACTACATTTAGATTCTTATTTAATGTTTAACAACCTATAAGCCTTAGAAAGAAGCCTAAATAAGCATACCAACAGTGGTGCGCACCAAACAGGATTGTATGAAAACTCACACAAACACATAGCAAACTACATTTAGATTCTTATTTTATGTTTAACAACCTATTAGCATTACAAAACAACATTAATAAGCATACCAACAGTGGTGTGCACCAAAAGGATTGTATGAAAACTCACACAAACACATAGCAAACTACATTTAGATTCTTATTTTATGTTTAACAACCTATAAGCCTTAGAAAGAAGCATAAATAAGCATACCAACAGTGGTGGCCACCAAACAGGATTGTACGAAAACTCACACAAACACATAGCAAACTACATTTATATTCTTAATTTTATGTTTAACAACCTATAAGCCTTAGAAAGAAGCCTAAATAAGCATACCAACAGTGGTGCGCACCAAAAAGGATTGTACGAAAACTCACACAAACACATACCAAACTACATTTATTTTCTTATTTTATGTTTAACAATCTATAAGCCTTACAAAAAGGCCTAAATAAGCATACCAAAAGTGGTGGGCACCAAACGGGATTGTAGAAAAACACAGAAATATTGTCATTTTTTAGTTCATACAAATACATTCAAATAAAATTACATTTTCATTTTTATTTTATAACAGATACTGCGTCAAGAACATCGGACCAGGAGTTTCAACTGAGGACCAGACCAGCGGACGAGGACTTTCAACAGAGGACCAGACCATTGGACGAGGACTTTCAACAGAGGACTACACCATCGGACGAGGACTTTCAACAGAGGACCAGACGATTGGACGAGGACTTTCAACACAGGACCAGACCATCAGACAAAGGCTTTCAACACAGGACCAACAAAGATTCTGCTTCAAATCAAACTTTAACCAAGGTACAGTATAACAAGTAAAAAAAGAGAAAAATTAATTAATATTCTTCTTTAATGTTTAACCACCTATAAGCCTTAGAAAAAAGCCTACAGAAGCATACCAAAATTGCGGCGCACCAAAAAGGATTGTAGAAAAACACAGAAATAATGGCATTTTTTCATTAATACAAAGACATTCAAATAACATAACATTTTCATTTTTATTTTATAACAGATACTGCGTCAAGAAGATCGGAACAGGAGTTGGAACTGAGGACCACACCAGAGGACGAGGACTTTCAACAGAGGACTACACCATCGGACGAGGACTTTCAACACAGGACCAGACCATCAGACGAAGGCTTTCAACACAGGACCAACAAAGAATTTTGCTTGAAATCAAACTTCAAGCAAGGTACAGTATAAATAAAAAGTAATATCTATCATCTATCTCTTATTTGTCTTTTAGGGCCAATAATCGTTAACAGTAAATACAAACTTCAATGTAAACTTAAAAAATAAATTGGCATAGTCCAAAAAAGTCTAAAAACACAGAATCTATACAATTTGTCATTGTAACATTCCAGTCCTAAACCCTAATTTAATTGCCATTTGACAAATTGAATAGTGCTGTAAATAAGGACATAACATCTTTTTGAAAATACCTTTTCAGTTACTGAAACACTTGCTTTTGGATACATGTTTAATAAATAAAAAATTCTTTAAATAATTATCTGATGGCCTTATTTAGACTTTTATTCAATTGACCGCATTGCAATTGATTAAGTATAAAATGTTAACACACTATTGATAACTATTTGTCATGAAAAACAACTTAACATCTCAAAATAAACTAATGGTAAATTATTTTATTTTTACAGATTAACATGGCTGATAACGAGAGTAAACAAGAAAAGAAAAGACGCCAAGCTAGAGAACGACGACAGAGAGCAGACAGCCAGCAGACACCGGAGAAGAAGGAAATTCGACGAGAAAAAGAACGCAAAAGAATTGCAAGCAAAAGACTGTCACTTGCAGAAATTAAAGATATGTCAAAAAAAGCAACAAAGAAAATAAAGCATTTAGAACCTGTTACTCAAACATCAAATGACATTTTACCAGAAAAAATACAAGAGATACCAAAAAAAGCAACAAAGAAAACAAAGCATTTAGAACCGTTTCATGAAACATTACATGACATTTTACCTCAAACAATACAACATATACCAAGCAAAGCAACGAAAAAAACAAAACATTTAGAACCTGTTGTTGAAACATTATATGACATTTCAGCTGATGAATATGAAAGTCAAAATCCTATATGCTTTGCAAATTGTCCTCTACTCAAGTCTTTAGCAGTAGAGGTTCATAGTTGTGGGGACATGACTACTCAATGTCAGTTTTGTGAGGCTTATTATTTTAAACAGGAGAGACCCAGAGATGGACAATTTATTAGTTGTTGTCAAAAAGGCAAGTTCAAACTTCCAGAAAGGAAAGAATTTCCAATTTATTTACAAAATATTATGACTGAACCTACTTTTCCAAACTACAAAAATTTTAAGACAAACATAAGATCCTACAATAGTGCCATATCCTTTGCATCCATGGGGGCAACATTAGCTGCTAATGTACCAGGACATGGTCCTTACTGTTTTAAAGTCCAAGGACAAATTTATCATCGCACTTCCCATTTACATCCAGAGGAAGGAAATAAAAGAAAATTCGCTCAACTATATGTCCTAGATACAATGGAAGCTGTTGACCAACGTATGCAGATGGAAGAAAATAAAAAATGCTTACCCAGTGTTTTCATAGAGCTAAATAACATTATGGACAACAATCCCTACAGTAAAGCTTATAAAAAATTGGCAGAAGTAGAAAATGAACAACTACTTCATGCACAAACACATCAATTACCAATGCCGAAGGTTAATATGGTGCTTAAAAGAGACAGACATACTGATAAACGTCGTTATAACTTGCCAACATCAAATGAGGTTGCAATGGTCTTTCAGAATGATGAAGGAGAACCACCATTTCAAAGAGACATTCGAATATATCCTAGAAATGAGGACCAACCGTTTATTAATTTGAGTATCTTAAGTCCAAATTTAGATCCAATTACATATCCCATCTTTTTCCCACACGGAGAAGCAGGTTGGCAAACAAAATTAACTCTTCCCAGTTACCCAAATGCTAAAGCCAGAATCCGAAATAATGTTTCTATGCTTGAATTTAAAGTAGCTCAAATTGCCATTCGCAATGTATTTAATCCAATTTTATGTGGTGGAAAACTAACACAACAATGGATTATTGATTCATATTTGCAAGTTGAGGCAAATAATTTAAACTTTATCAAATATCAACAAGATAAACTCTGTGTAGAACAATATTCTGGATTAATGGACTATGTTGCTGACGTGGCTACAAGCAGAGACATGACAGCTGGCAAAGCCATCATTTTACCATCTTCCTTTCAAGGATCTCCTCGGAATATGAGAGAAAGATACAATGATGCTATGGCTATTGTCACTAAATTTGGCAAACCCGATTTATTTGTGACATTTACATGTAATCCACAATGGCCAGAAATCACACAAAATCTACTTCTTGGACAAAGTGCTTCTGATCGACCAGATTTAGTAGCCAGAGTTTTTAAGATTAAATTAAATGAATTAATACGTGACTTCACTATAAATCAGTTATTTGGCAAATGTCTTGCTTATGTATATACCATTGAATTTCAAAAAAGAGGCCTTCCACATGCACATCTTCTAATAATACTTCAAGAAAAAGATAAATTAGATACTTCAGACAAAGTGGATGCAGTCATTGTTGCTGAACTACCAGATACAGAACTATATGGTAGACTATATGAGATTGTTACTCATCGCATGATTCATGGACCCTGTGGTGACCTTAATCCACAATCACCATGTATGGAAAATAATAAATGTTCCAAAGAATTTCCAAAAGATTATAGAGACAAAACCTATGCCAATTGTGATGGGTATCCACTTTATAAAAGAAGAGAAGGAGATAGTGCCATTATTCGTGGAAAAAAAGTGGACAATAGATATGTAGTACCCTACAATCCACATTTACTCATGAAGTACAACGCAAACATCAACGTAGAAGCCTGCACTTCCATCAAATCCATTAAATATGTCTACAAATATATTTACAAAGGTTACGATGCAGCTACTGTAGTCGTCAAAAGTGCAGACAACCCTGAAAGTAGTGAGTTAGTACATGATGAACTTGCATCTCATGTAGATGCTCGCTATGTCAGTGCGCCAGAAGCTATGTGGCGGCTTTTAAAATTTGAAATGCATGATAGATCACATGCAGTATATAGGTTAGCAGTACATTTGCCACAACGACATTTAGTCTATTTCCATGCTGGAAATGAAATGAATGCATTGGCCCAAAGTGAAGATCGTCACACTACACTAACTGCATGGTTTGCATTAAATTCCACTGATGCTGAAGCAACACAATACTTATATATTGAAATTCCATATCACTATGTTTTTGTGAATGGATTATGGAGACCAAGAAAAACCAGAGGCAATAAAATTATTCCAAGAATTTACACAGTCAGTCCAAGAGATGTTGAACGTTTTTGCATACGGATATTACTTTTAAATGTTCCTGGAGCACAAAGTTTTGAACACTTAAGAACTGTTAATGACATTGTATATGAATCCTTCCATTTAGCTGCAAGACATAGAAACTTACTCGCTGATGATACAGAGTGGGAAAGATGTTTAGAAGAAGCAGCACAATGTCAAATGCCACGACAGATGAGAGAACAATTTGCTTTTATTTGTATCTTCTCAAATGCTCCAAATGCATTAGCTTTGTGGGAGACTTTTAAAAGTAATATGGCTGAAGACTTTATGCGACGATACAATGAACCCATTGCACACTTAAAAGCGTTAATGGAAATCCAAGAAGTCTTTTTAACTCATGGATTAAGTTGTGCAAGTTTTAATTTACCTGATCCAGGTCTTATAGATGACATTAACTTTGAAGACTATGACATTCAACTACAAGCAGAAAGAACAGAAGAAAGACTTGCAACTTTAAATACACTACAATTGCAAGCATTTCATGCCATTAAAAATGCTATAGATGATGACATGGTGACAGAGCGTTATTTCTATCTTGATGGACCTGGCGGATCAGGAAAAACATATTTGTACAATTTATTAATGAGTTCAGTACGAGCACAAGGAAAAATAGCAATGGCGTTTGCCACTACTGGAATTGCTGCACTTTTATTAGAAGGTGGAAGAACTGTTCATAGTGGATTTAAACTGCCAGTGCCTATTTTAGAAAATTCTGTGTCAGATATTCGCATGACATCCTTACAAGCAAAGAAATTGAAGAAATGTAAATTAATTATAATAGATGAGGCCACAATGATGTCATGCTATGCCCTCCAATGTATTGACCGTTTGCTTCGTGAAGTCATGGATAATATTTTTCCATTTGGTGGAAAGGTAATGTTGTTGGGTGGCGATTTTAGACAAACATTACCTGTCGTTGTACATGGAAATCGAACTGACATTATCGAAACTTGTATAAAGTCAAGCATACTATGGAAACATTTTACCCATCTTCAACTGCAACAAAATATGAGATCAGAAGGCCAAACTGATTTCAATGATTGGCTTATTAAAATTGGAGAAGGCAGAACAGAAAAAATACTACATTTACCTGACGACACTGTAGAGATCCCACCTCATATGATTTGTCAACAAGATATTATATTGGCTATATTTGAAGGGAGCATAAATAACGAAGAATATTCCGAGCTTGCCAACCAAGTCATACTGACGTGTAAAAATAAAGATGCATTAATCCTCAATAATGAAATCTTAAAAAAAATTAATGCACCACAAAGAAATTATCACAGTGCTGATTCTGTACTTGCTGATGACAATGAAAGTCAGGCTAACTTTTCGACTGAATTCATAAACTCTTTAACTCCTTCTGGAATGCCACCACATATTTTGCAGCTAAAGAAAGGTGCAATTATCATGTTACTGCGAAATATGAACCCCAAAAAAGGCCTATGCAATGGCACAAGATTAATTGTTCAACAATTAAAGGACCATTTTATAGATGCTGAAATTTTAACTGGGACCCATAAAGGAGAGAGAGTTTTCATACCAAGAATAGATTTAGCACCAAGTGAAAGTAGTCTCCCTTTTATACTTCAAAGAAGACAATTTCCCATTATTATGGCATTTGCCATGACCATTAATAAATCACAAGATCAAACTTTCAAATCTGTGGGTATTTTCTTGGAAGAACCAGTTTTTGCACATGGTCAATTGTACGTTGCGTTGTCACAGTGCAAAAATCCACAGGCTATTAAAGTTTACATTGAAAACAATGAAAGTCAAGGTGATTTATTAGAAGATGGACGTATTTTTACTAAAAACATTGTCTACTATGAAGTACTATAACTTTGAAGGATACAAATTAAAGATGCCAAGATTTTTTAAAAGCATTGCAAAATACATAACAATTGGTTGTTTAATTCACTCATAATTAATGGAAGGCATGTTTATGAATGATTCGCCTCACAAAATACTTGCCTTGCATTGTTAGTAAAAATTATGTTAAAATGTTAAGTCACTATGTTAATGTTTCTAATGTTACAAGTTTAAAAAATATATTTTCAAGTTATTTCATTCAACAGATTACAAAGTGGATGTTAAGAGGTCAAGCACCTTTTAAGTCACAATGTAAATATTGTCTGTTATCTTAAGATTACTACCTACATTAATGTTTATCGACAGTTTATGTGCTCAGTAATAAATTACTTTAATTACGTACGTTTTAAGAAGAGTTTTACTGTATGCCTTCCTCTACATTCAATGTATATTCAAGTTAACAATTATTGTGATAGAAATTGCATTTTAATACTGATTAATTTAAATGTCAATTGTTTTTACATTCAAATGTTAATACTTTTAATAAAAAATTAGGTTACAAAATGTATTCACTATGTTCCTGTTTATAATGTTCAAAATTATACCAATGTTTTGTCAACTTCTAAACTTACATAAAAAATAAAGTTCAAGTTTAAAAATATATACTTTGAAGGTTATTGCTTACATATATTTTAAACTTCATGTTAAAATTCGCGACGTTTAAAGAAGGCTTTTTAGTTTTTGCTTTCCTATTCATTCAATGTATATTAAAGTTAACAATTCTTCAGATACTAATTACATTTTAAAAAACCATTACATCAACATTTTACAAAAATACACGTTCATATTAAAATACTTACAAGTGTCAAAAATATATGTTAATAACTAAACAACTTGACAAACATATACATCACATTGCCGTCATGTTTTGACGGGCAAGTCGCTAGTCACATATATAGTTGTGAGCGTACGGGCCGTTGCTCACGCTTGCTGGCTCGCGCAGCGAGCCCGCGGCCCTTGCATAGCCGAAGGCGCTCCATCCCAGCAACTGAGGCCCTTGCCCGCAGCGTACGGTCCGTTGCTCACGCTTAAAAAAACACACAGTGTATGTATATGTATATATATATATATATATATATATATATATATATATATATATATATAAAGAAACACACAGTATATGTATATGTATATATATATATATATATATATATAAAAAAAAAACACACAGTATATGTGTTTGTATATATATATATATATATATGTACACATATATATATATATACTGTGTGTTTGTTTAATATATATATATATATAGCGTATATATAGTGTGTGTGTGTGTATATATACAGGGAGTGCAGAATTATTAGGCAAACGAGTATTTTGACCACTTCATCCTCTTTATGCATGTTGTCTTACTCCAAGCTGTATAGGCTCGAAAGCCTACTACCAATTAAGCATATTAGGTGATGTGCATCTCTGTAATGAGAAGGGGTGTGGTCTAATGACATCAACACCCTATATCAGGTGTGCATAATTATTAGGCAACTTCCTTTCCTTTGGCAAAATGGGTCAAAAGAAGGACTTGACAGGCTCAGAAAAGTCAAAAATAGTGAGATATCTTGCAGAGGGATGCAGCACTCTTAAAATTGCAAAGCTTCTGAAGCGTGATCATCGAATAATCAAGCGTTTCATTCAAAATAGTCAACAGGGTCGCAAAAAGCGGTGGAAAAACCAAGGCGCAAAATAACTGCCCATGAACTGAGAAAAGTCAAGCGTGCAGCTGCCACGATGCCACTTGCCACCACTTTGGCCATATTTCAGAGCTGCAACATCACTGGAGTGCCCAAAAGAACAAGGTGTGCAATACTCAGAGACATGGCCAAGGTAAGAAAGGCTGAAAGACAACCACCACTGAACAAGACACACAAGCTGAAACGTCAAGACTGGGCCAAGAAATATCTCAAGACTTATTTTTCTAAGGTTTTATGGACTGATGAAATGAGAGTGAGTCTTGATGGGCCAGATGGATGGGCCCGTGGCTGGATTGGTAAAGGGCAGAGAGCTCCAGTCCGACTCAGACGCCAGCAAGGTGGAGGTGGAGTACTGGTTTGGGCTGGTATCATCAAAGATGAGCTTGTGGTGCCCTTTCGGGTTGAGGATGGAGTCAAGCTCAACTCCCAGTCCTACTGCCAGTTCCTGGAAGACACCTTCTTCAAGCAGTGGTACAGGAAGAAGTCTGCATCCTTCAAGAAAAACATGATTTTCATGTAGGACAATGCTCCATCACACGCGTCCAAGTACTCCACAGCGTGGCTGGCAAGAAAGGGTATACAAGAAGAACATCTAATGACATGGCCTCCTTGTTCACCTGATCTGAACCACATTGAGAACCTGTGGTCCATCATCAAATGTGAGATTTACAAGGAGGGAAAACAGTACACCTCTCTGAACAGTGTCTGGGAGGCTGTGGTTGCTGCTGCACGCAATGTTGATGGTGAACAGATCAAAACACTGGCAGAATCCATGGATGGCAGGCTTTTGAGTGTCCTTGCAAAGAAAGGTGGCTATATTGGTCACTGATTTGTTTTTGTTTTGTTTTTGAATGTCAGAAATGTATATTTGTGAATGTTGAGATGTTATATTGGTTTCACTGGTAAAAATAAATATTTGAAATGGGTATATATTTGTTTTTTGTTAAGTTGCCTAATAATTATGCACAGTAATAGTCACCTGCACACACAGATATCCCCCTAAAATAACTAAAAATAAAAACAAACTAAAAACTACTTCCAAAATTATTCAGCTTTGATATTAATGATTTTTTTGGGTTTATTGAGAACATGGTTGTTGTTCAATAATAAAATTAATCCTCAAAAATACAACTTGCCTAATAATTCTGCACTCCCTGTATATATATACTGTGTGTGTATATAGTGTGTGTGTGTGTATGTATATAGTGTGTGTATACAGTGTGTGTGTGTATATAGTGTGTGTGTACAGATATACAGTCAGTGCATACACCTATATGTGCATGTATAACATATATTGCACGGCACATTACAGTCAGTCATTGTATATGTGCCTCATCTCCATCTTATTGTGTGTGTGTGTATATATAATGTGTGTGTATATTGTGTGTGTATGTGTGTGTATATAATGTGTGTGTATATAATGTGTGTATGTGTGTATATATGTGTATTGTGTGTGTGTATATTGTGTGTGTGTATGTGTATATAATGTGTGTGTATATATATATATATATATATATATATATATAATGTGTGTGTATATAATGTGTGTGTGTGTATCACATATATAGTTGTGAGCATGCAAGCCCGCTCGAGCCATTGCTCACCCTTGCGGGCCGCTGAACAAAACGAGGCTACAACACACTAAACACGCAAAACACCCCAAGAAACACGCAAAACACCACAAAACACCTACGGATATTCCGCTACAGACGCATACCACACATTACCCGCCATTTTAGAACAATGCGGAAGTACACGAGTATGCTAACGGTTTGGTCTCACGCACGCACAGTATCACACTGCACACATTCATCACGCTTACACAGCAGCTTCACACCACTAATGCTGCAGCAACATCAAAACACATTGCAGCTCTTCAACACAATGCTTCAAAATAGGTAAAGTATATTACTTTATTAATCTATTAGTTATTTTATTAGTATACACCAAACAGCATTAGCTCACTAACAATTTCATTGCCGTCATTTTTTGACGGGCAATTCGCTAGTAACAATATAACAATGTGTAAAGTTTTCATGAATACATATTGTAAACCATACCATAAAAGTTTGTAACATGCAACTTGTATTTTAAAAAATCTTGAACTTTTTTTTTACCAATACTGACATTTTGAATTGATAGTTATCCATGACTAACAGACGACTATGTAAACTTTCTGTAAATAACTATTTTGAACAATGAGATGCTTTGTAACATTACATTTTTTTTTAAACATGTGTTTAACTCAATAGGCATTGAATGTAGAGGAAGGCAAACAATAAAAACCCCCATGGAAACTTGGCCAATTGTATCAAAGAGAGAAAAAAACAAATTCCTTCCTGACCCCATTAACTGGTGATTGGATTACTCCCTGAATCAATACTCTCTATTTAAATTATACAGTTCAATGTATTAACAAATGATGAAACTTGTAGTAACATAAATCCTTGACTACATACAATATACAATGAACCAACTTTCCACAACTTTGAAAATACAGTGTTAACATGTGAAATCACATATATAGTTGTGAGCATGTGGGTTGTTGCTAACGCTGCGGCCCTCGCAAAGGCGCTCCTTGCCAGCAACTGCGGTCTTTAGGCTTGCAAATGCGGACCCTCGCGAAACGAGGTGCCGCATTTGCGGAGGTGGAGGCTCCCACGTCGGCTGCAATGAGTCGCAGACGGGACTTACACCGCTAAATTTATGGACTTAGCATCCAGAAATACGAGCCGTGGGACTTAGACAAAAAAACACTATGAACTATCAAAAATACGACCTTAGCGCCTGAACCCCGCGCACAGGAAAACATTAAAAACACAATTAATACACACAACAAACACATAAAAAGCTTACCCACAGCAAGGGGGGCACACAGCACCTCTGCAAGTGAAGTTACACTACATATTCAAGAGTTTACAGACACGAAAATCCCCTAAGCAAGAGAAAAAATGGCTGCCGCAAAATAACGAAAACGAGGCGAAGGACACAAAATTACTACACTTATTCGCAAAACGGAACGAACACTGAAGAACAGTTCAGGCGGCATGTAACACACACATTGCGGCACATACCACAGTGAAAAAATATATATTCAAGTGACATCGATTTACACAAAATAATGTCACAAAAAAAAATTGCCACACATACATATTTAGCCTGCAGCTCAATATTTTCATTTTTTGCACATTTTCAATAGACTTTGCATCAACAGCATCACTCAAGAATTTGCAGCGTGGACTGTGAAAGGTGATCAATTTTAAACAAGACAAAGAAAGAAGAAGAGGTAAGATACAAAAATACATTACATTCAGAAAAAGACCATGTTTTTCGAAAAAAAAAAAAAAAACACTACAATTAACCATTTCTTTTTCTCTTTGGAAACAGACACTGCTTGAAGACTGGCGGGTCAACATTGGCAGTAGGAGACCCTCTGCCATTCATACAGCAAAAATACTTCAATCAAGGTATAGTATAACAAGTACAAAAAAAGAAAATAATAGCCTGTTTGCTGCCTGCCAATATCAAAAGGAAAATAAAAACAAATAAGCCTCAAGACAAATTACAGGAAACACAAAACACCACACTTTAAAAAATATTACTAAGACTTATAAAATACAACAATAAACACTGTTTACTAGGCAAAAACCTCTGAACAGAAACCATAAGTAAAATATAAGTGGCGGACACAAAACAGGATACTATACCAAATATTGGGAACATATAGAAAAGGAACTTAGCATTCCTGTTTAGTCTACAACAACCTCTAATCTTCACCCATAAGCCAAATGGAGCATAACAAAAGTGGTGGACACAAAGCAGGATAGTCGAACAAACATTGCTAACATATACAAAATAGAACAAACATTACTGTTTAGTCTGCAAGAAACTCTAACCATAATCCAGAACCAAAATCTAGCAGGCCAAAAGTGGAACACAAAAGTGGCATACATTATTTTTATTTACAGATTAATATGGCTGATACTGACAAGAAATAGGAAAAGATAAGACGCCAAACTAGAGAATGACAAAAAAGATGGGCAAACCAGCAGACGCCGGAGCAGAAGGAAATTCGACGAGAAAAAGAACAAAAAAGACTTACAAGCAAAAGACTAACAGCTGAAAAAATAAAATCTACACCGAAGAAGGCAACAAAAAAACAAAACCATGTAGAAACTGTTCCTCAACAATCAGATAAAATTTCCAATGATGACTTACAAACTCAGACTTATACATGCTCTTCAAATTGTCCTTTACTTAAGTCTTTAGCAGTAGAGGTTCATAATTGTGGTGACATGAATATTCTTTGTCAGTTTTGTGGGGCTTATCATTTCAAACAAGAAAGACCCAGAGATGCCTAGTTCATTAGTTGCTGTCAAAAAGGCAAGGTTTCCAGAAAGACAACAATTCCCAACATATTTACAAAGCATTATGACTGAGCCTGCTTTTCCCAACTACAAACATTTCAAAACAAACATAAGATCATACAATAGTGCCATATCCTTTGCATCTATGGGGGCAACATTAGCTGCTAATGGCCCTTACTGCTTTAAAGTCCAAGGCCAAATTTACCATCATACTTCCCATTTACATCCAGAGGAAGGAGAGCACAGAAAATTTGCTCAACTATATGTCCTAGATACAATGGAAGCTGTTGACCAACGTATGCAGCTTCAAGAAAATAAAAAATGCTTACCCAGGGTATTTATAGAGCTAGATAAAATTATGGCCAATAACTCCTACACTCAAGCTTATAAAAAATTGGCAGAAGTAGAAAAGGAACAACAACTTCATGCAGAAGTACATCAATTGCCAATCCCAAAGGTCAATATGGTGCTTTAAAGAGATAGACATACTGATAAACGCTGTTATAATTTGCAAACATCAAATGAGGTTGCAATGGTGTTTCAAAATGTTGAAGGAGAACCACCATTTCAGAGAGACAAGAAATTAGGAGCAACCTTTCATTAATATAAGTATCTTAAGTACAGAGTTAGATCCAATGACATATCCAATATTTTTTCCACACGGAGAAGCAGGTTGACAACCCAAATTAACCCTTCCAAGTTACCCAAATTCTAAAGTACGAGTGCGAAATAATATTTCCATTCTTGAATTTAAAGTAGCTCAAATTGCCATTCGAAATATATTCAATTCAATTTTATGTGGTGGAAAACTAACACAACAATGGACTATTGATTCCTATTTGCAAGTTGAGGCCAATAATTTAAACTTCATAAAATATCAACAAGATAAACTATGTGTAGAACAGTATTGTGGATTGATGGATTATGTTGCTGAGGTTGCTACAAGCAGAGACATGACAGCTGGCAAAGCCATCATTTTACCATCTTCTTTCCCGGGATCTCCTCGCAATATGCGAGAAAGATACAATGATGCCATGGCTATTGTCACAAAATTTGGAAAACCAGATTTATTTATTACATTTACATGTAATCCCCAATGGACAGAGATTACACAAAATTTACTAATTGCACAAACTGCTTCCGATAGACCAGATTTAGTAGCCAGAGTTTTCAAAATAAAACTAAATGAATTAATACGTGACATAACCATAACTCAGTTATTTGGCAAATGTCTGGCTTATGTTTATACAATTGAATTTCAAAAAAGAGGACTTCCACATGCACATATTCTTATAATCCTTCAAGAAAAAATAAATTAGATACTGGTGACAAAGTGGACTCAGTCATTAGTGCTGAACTACCACATCCAGAACTATATGGTAGGATACATGAGATTGTAACTCATTGTACAATACATGGACCGTGTGGAGATATTAATCCACAGTCACCATGTATGGAAAATAAGAAATGTACAAAAGAATTTCCAAAAGATTATAGAGACAAAACTTATGCCAATTGTGATGGGTATCCATTATATAGAAGAAAAGAGGGACAAACTGCCATTATTCGCGTCAAAAACGTTGACAATAGATATGTGGTACCATACAATCCACATTTACTCATGAAGTATAATGCACACATTAATGTAGAAGCCTGCACTTCTATTAAATCCATTAAATATGTCTACAAACATATTTACAAAGGCTATGATGCAGCTTCTGTAGTCGTCAAAAGTGCAGAAAATACCGAAAGCACTGAGTTAGTACATAATGAACTTGCATCTCATGTAGATGCTCGCTTTGTGAGTGTGCCAGAATCTATGTGGCGTCTTCTAAAATTTGAAATGCACGATTGATCACATGCAGTATATAGATTAGCTGTACATTTGCCACAAAGACATTTAGTGTATTTCCATGCTGGAAATGAAAAAAAAAAATGCATTGGCACAAAGTGATCATCGCCACACTACACTAACTGCATGGTTTCAATTAAATTCAAATAATTTACAGGCAAGGGAATTGTTATATATTGACATTCCATATCATTATGTTTTCGTTAATGGATTATGGCGACAAAGAAAAAGCCGGGGAAATAAAATAATACCAATAATTTACACTGTCAGTCCAAGAGACCTTGAACTTTTCTGCTTACGACTACTACTTTTAAATGTTCCTGGTGCACAAAGTTTTGAACACTTAAGAACTGTTAATGTATACATAGTATATGAATCATTTAATTTAGCTGAGCGACATAGAAACTTCCTAGCTGATGATACAGAATGGGAAAGATGTCTAGAAGAAGCAGCACTATTTCAAATGCCACGGCAGATGAGGGAACAATTTGCATTCATTTGTATCTTTTCAAATGCTCCAAATGCATTAGCTTTGTGGGACAAATTGAAAACTAATATGGCTGAAGACTTTATGCAACGATACAATGAGCCGATTGCACAATTAAAAGCATTAATAGAAATCCAAAAGGTCTTTTTAACTCATGGATTAAGTTGTGCAAGTTTTAATCTGCCAGATCCAGGTCTTATAGACGACATCAACTTTGAAGACTATGACATTCAACTACAAACAGAAAGAACAGAAGAAAGACTTGAAACTTTAAATACATTAGAATTGCAAGCATTTAATTCAATCAAAAATGCCCTAGATGATGACATGGTCAAAGAGAGTTATTTCTATCTCAATGGACCTGGTGGATCAGGAAAAACTTATCTATATAATTTATTGATGAGTTTTGTACGAGCACAAGGTCAAATAGCACTGGCATTTGCAACCACTGGAATTGCCGCACTTTAGTTAAAAGGTGGACGGACTGTGCATAGTGGATTTAAATGGCCAGCGCCTATTTTAGAAACATCAGTGTCAGATATTCGAAGGACATCATTACAAGCAAAAAAAATAAAAATAAAGTAAATTAGTTATAATAGATGAGGCTACAATTATGTCATGCTATGCCCTACAATGCATTGACCGTTTGCTTTGTGAAGTCATGGATAATAATTTGACATTTGGTGGAAAGGTAATGTTAGGTGGTGATTTTGGACAAACATTATCTGTCGTTGTACATGGAAATCGAACCGACATTATCGAAACATGTATAAAGTCAAGTACACTATGGAAACATTTTACCCATCTTCAATTACAACAAAATATGAGATCACAAGAAGAAAATGATTTCAATGATTGGCTTATTACAACTGGAGAAGGAAAAACAGAACGTATCCCAAATTTACCTGGGGTCACTGTGCACATCCCAGCTCATATGATTTGCAAACAAGATCTCATATCGGCTATATTCAAAACTACAATAAATAACGAGGATTATTCAGAACTTGCCAACAAGTCATACTAACATGCAAAAATAAGGATGCATTACTCCTCAATAATGAAATATTTCAAAAAAATAATGCACCACAAAAAAATTATCACAGTGCTGATTCTGTACTTGGTGATGACAAAGAAAGTCAGGTAAACTTTTCAACTGAATTCAAAAACTCATTAACTCCTTCGGGAATGCCACCGCATATTTTGCAGCTAAAGAAAGGTTCAATTGTCATGTTACTGTGAAATATGAACCCCAAAAAAGGCCTATGCAATGGGACAAGATTAATTGTTCAACAATTAAAGGACCATTTCATCGATGCTGAAATTCTAACTGGTACCCATAAAGGAGAGAAAGTTTTCATACCAATGATAGATTTGGCACCAAGTGAAAGTAGCCCTCCCTTTTGTACTTCAAAGAAGACAATTTCCCATCATCATGGCATTTGCCATGACCATTAATAAATCACAAGGCCAAACTTTCAAATCTGTGGGTATATTCTTAGAACAACCAGTATTTGCACATGGCCAATTGTATGTTGCCTTCTCAAGGTGCAAAAATCCACAGGCTATTAAAGTTTACATTGAAAACAATGAAAGTCAAGGTGATTTATTAGAGGATGGATGCATTTTTACCAAAAACATTGTCTACTATGAAGTACTGTAACTTTCATTCCAAGAAACACAACCCATACCACACAAACTGCAAACAAAAGTAAAAAATCACATGTAGGACAATTTAGCAACAAAAAACAAAACAAAAATATTGACAACCGCGCTTTAATTTCAATAATTACTTTTAATGTCACTCAAAAACTTTTTACAGCACCACTATATCCATAATAAACTCTATACAATGGCAAAACACATAGAGAACAGTGGTTACACATTGCGGACGAACTTTAATGTCTCGCGTTCTCTTTTTAGAGAACCTCTATTTCACATAAGAAACTCTATGTGCCATTTTCAACAATTACAACACCAAGAAACAAATGTCAACCATTAAAAAGCACCAACGACAAAATAACTCATTACTATTTCATAGAAGTACTGTTTCTCCATGATTAGCCCCACAAAAAACTTGCCTTGCATTTTGAAAAAAGTCCAGTTCATATGTGAATTAAGTATGTTACTGTTTACAAGGTTACAAGTTTAACAAAAAAACAAGCTAAAGTTGGTTAATTGTACATATTTCAAAGTTTATGTTAACAGCAGAAGGGCGTTTTGTTACACAATGTAAATGTAGCATTTCATGTAAAATATTAATCAACGGAGTAATCCGATCGCCAGTTAATGGGGTCAGGAAGGAATTCATTTTTTTCCCGTTTTGATACAATTGGCTACTTTTCAAGGCGGGTTTTTACTGTTTGCCTTCCTCTGGATTTAATATATATTTTGTTTAACAGTTCTTAATCTACAACTTGCATGTTAAAAAAACATTATGACAAGTTTACAATACTCATTAATCCAATCTTCAACTGTTCATACATTTAAATGTTACCACTTTTACAAAAAAACACTTGAACAGTTCGTCAACCAAAAAATACAATGTTCCAAAAATAAACATGTTTAATATAATAATTGTACTTCTTTCGACACAAGAAAAAGGTTACAAGTGTCAAATACGTATATTACAGACAAAACAAATTTACAAACATACACATATCATTTTCGTCATTTTTTGATGGGCAAGTCGCTAGTAGTAACATAAAACAATAACATTTAACATTCAAATTTAAGAAAATGCCACCGAATTGTTTTGTGGGGCCAATCATGTAAAAAGGTAACTTCTAACACATTCCAATCTGTATAACCACTGTTTACTGTTGTTTTAATTTTTTTGTTAATTTTTATGGTTGTTGTACTTTGTGCAAATGGCACATAGAGTTTCCTAAGTGAAATAGTGGTCCCCTATTTAAAAAGGCACAGAGAGCAAAAATTTCATCCTGGAAGTAAAACCACTGTTCTCTATGTTTTTTTGCCATTGTATAGAGTTTCTTATTGAAATAGTGGTCCTCTAAAATCAGTCCGAGTAACATAAAATGTTGTTGTCGAAATTAAACCACTGTCCTCTATATTTACAGCACCTCATAGTACACAATGTATTTTGTAAAAACGCATCCATCTTCCAATATGATGCAACATATAGTTGACCATGTGCAAACACAGGTTCCTTAAAAAAAATACCCACAGACTTAAAAGTTTGTCCTTGGGATTTATTGATGGTCATGGCAAATGCCATGATAATGGGAAATTGTCTCCTTTGAAAGACAAAAGGCAAACCTCTCTCGCCTGGAGCCAAATCAATTCTCGGTATAAGAACTGGTACGCCTTTATGGGTACCACTCATAATTTCTGCATGTATAAAATTATCCTTTAAATCCTTCACAATTAATCTGGTCCCATTACAAAGTCCTTTTTTGGGATTCATATTTCTGAATAGCATTACAATTGCCCCTTGTTTAAGTTGCAAAATATGTGATGGCATTCCAGAGGGAGTTAAAGAATTAATAAATTCCATACTAAACTTTGCTTCACTATCTTTGTCATCAGCCAGAACAGAATCTGCACTGTAATAGTTTTTTGGGGGAGCATTGATTAATTTTAATATTTTGTTATTTAGATTCAAGGCATCTATATTTTTGGATGCCAATATGACTTTGTTTGCAATGTCCGAGTAATCCTCATTATTGATGTTATTGAGGAAGACTGTTGAAATTAGTGGTTCTTTTGAAATTATTTCTGGTTGAATTTCTACAGCATCGTCAGGTAAATTATTTGTTTTTGGCTGTTTTCCTTTTCCAATCTGAATGAGACAATCATTAAATTGATTTTGGCCTTCAGATCTCATATTTACTTCTAATTTAAGGTGTGTAAATATTTTCCACAGCTTACTTCTTTTTATACACATTTCGACAATGTCAGTCTGATTGCCATGTGGCACCACAGGTAATGTTTGCCTGAAATCTCCTCCTAAAAACATGGCCTTTCCACCAAATGGCAAATCATTACCCCTAACTTCTTTTAATAATCAATCAATACATTGCAGGGCATGACATGACATCATAGTTGCCTCATCTGTTATAATTAATGTACCCTTGTGCAATTTTTTGGCTTGCAATTATTTATTTCGAATAACTGACACTCATGTTTCCAGAATGGGAACTGGCAGTTTAAATCCACTATGCACAGCTCTACCACCTTCTAACAAAAGTGCGGCAATTCCAGTGGTTGCAAATGCCAGTGCTATTTGACCCTGTGCTCGAATGCAACTCATCAACAAATTATATAGATACATTTTTCCTGATCTACCAGGGCCACCCAGATAGAAATAACGCTCTTTGAGCATGTCATCTTGTATTGCATTTGTGATGGCATTAAATTCTTCCAATTGCAATGCATTTAAAGGTCCAATTTTGCCTTGTGTTTTTTGGCATTCAATGTCACTGTTATACTCATCAAAGTTAATTTCTTCTATAATTCCTGGACCAGGCAGATTAAAATTGGCACAATTTAATCCATGACAAAGAAAAATTTCCTGAATTTCCATTAATGCTCTCAATAGTCTCATTGTAACGTTTCAAGAAATCTTCACACATATGTAATTTAAGTTTTCCCACAAAGTTAATGCATCTGGTACATTGCAAAAGATACAAATGAAAGCAAATTGTTCTCTCATTTGCTTTGGCATTTGACATAGTGCTGCTTCCTCGAGACATCTCTCCCATTCTGTATCATCTGCAGGAAAGTTTTGATGTCTTGCAGCTAACCGGAAAGTCTCATGAACGATGTCATTGACTGTGCGTAAATGTTCAATGTTTCGTGGACTGACAGTATATATTCTTAGGATAATTTTATAATTATGTTTCTTTCGTTGTCTACATTCACCATTTATGAATACATATGGATTTGGATTGTCAATGTGTCCTGAGTGTCCTGGCAATTTAATTGAAACCAAGCAGTAAGTGTTGTTGCTTTATGTTCACTTTGTGCAAAAGCATTTCTTTCATTGCCTGCAGTGAAGCAAACAAATTGACTTTGTGGCAAATGGACAGCTTATCAATACACAGCATATGACCGATCATTCAACTAAAATTTGAGAAGACGCCACATTGCTTCTGGAGCACTTACATATCAAGCATCTTATTAAGATAAAAGTTCGTCATGTAAAATGGAGTTGTCTTTTTCATTTTGTGCACCTTGTACAACAACAGTTGCTGCATCATATCCTTTATATATATATTTATACACATATTTGATGGATTTGATAGAAGTGCAAGCTTCCACATTGATATGTGCATTGTACTTCATCAGCAAATGTGGATTGTATGGAACCACATTTCTATTATCGACCTTTTGGCAACGGATAATAGCTGTTTGTCCTTCTCTTCTTTTATACAAAGGGTATCCATCACAATTAACATAAGTCTGCATTTGAAATTGTTTTGGAAACTCTTTTATGCATTTTTTATTTTTCATACATGGTGAATTTAGCTTGCTCTGTCCACATGGACCATGTATCATTCTATGAGTTCCAATCTCATAAAGTGTTGAATGTTTCTCTGGATGTGGCAGTTCAGCAGTAATTACTGAATCCACCCTGTCTGCCATATTCAATTTATCTTTTTCTTGCAAGAT
Source organism: Discoglossus pictus (assembly GCA_027410445.1). Lineage (NCBI taxonomy): Eukaryota > Metazoa > Chordata > Amphibia > Anura > Alytidae > Discoglossus > Discoglossus pictus. Next base: position 271,000,157 of record CM050163.1, on the reverse strand, counting down.
TAAAAGTATATGTGCATGTGGCAAGCCTCTTTTTTTTAATTCAATGGTATAAACAAAAGCCACACATTTTCCAAATAAGTCTGCTTTAGTTATATCATGAATTAATAAATTGAGTTTTATTTTGAATACTCTTCCCACCAAATCTGGTCGGTCAGAAGTAGTTTGTCCAAGCAGTACATTTTCTTTGATCTCTGGCCATTGTGGATTACATGTAAATGTAATGAATACATCTGGTTTGCCAAATTTAGTGACAATAGTCATGGCACCAATGTATCTTTCTCGCATATTGCGAGGAGATCCTTGGAAAGAGGATGACAAAATCATTGCTCGTCCAGCAGGAATGTCTCTGTTTGCAGCCAATTCAGCGACATAATCCATCAATCCACAATATTGTTCTACTCAAAGCTTGTTTTGTTGAAATTTTACAACATTTTGATTATTTGCTTCAACTTGTAGATAGGAATTAATAATCTATTGTTGTGTGAGTTTACCCCCACATAAAATTGGATTATAATGATCCCGGACAGCAGTTTGTGCCACTTTATATTCCAGCATAGAAATATTGTTTCTAACACAAACTTTACTATTGGGATAACTTTGCAACTGTAATTTTGGTTGCCATCCTGGCTCCCTATTTGGAAAGAAAATAGGATATGTCATAGTATCCAAATTACTGCTTAAAATATTTATGTTTATAAAAGGTTGTTCTTCATTGCGTGGATATATTCTAATATCCCACCCAAATGATGGTTCCCATCATCATTTTTAATACCATGGAAACCTCATTTGCTGTTGGTAAATTATACCGTCTTTGATCAGTATGGCGATCTCTTTTGAGAACCATATTTACTCTTGGCATTGGCAATTGATGTGTTTGCGCATGTGCCAGTTGTTCTTTTTCAACCTCAGCTAATTTTTTGTATGCTTTACTATATGGGTAGTTGGCCATAATGTTATCAAGCTGTTCAAAGACTATGGGTAAGCATTGTTTATTTTTAGGAAGCATCATTCATTGTTCAACAGCTTCCATTGTATCAAGTACACATAACTGCAAATTTCATTTGTTCTCCTGTTTCTGGGTGTAAATGTGAAGTCCGGTGGTATATTTGTCCTTGCACTTTAAAATAATAAGGACCATGTCCTGAAACATTTTCAGCTAATGCGGCACCCATTGAAGCAAATGAAATTGTCTGTCTCTCTGGGTGTCTGTGTCTCTGGGTGTCTGTCTCTCTGGGTGTCTGTCTCTCTGGGTCTCTCTGGGTGTCTGTATCTCTGGGTGTCTGTGGGTGTCTGTGTCTGGGTGACTGTGTCTGGGTGTCTGTCTCTCTGGGTGTCTGTCTCTATGGGTATCTGTCTCTCTGGGTCTCTCTGGGTATCTGTGTCTGGGAGTCTGTGACTCTGGGAGTCTGTGACTCTGGGTGTCTGTGTCTGTAGGTGTCTCTCTGTGTGCCTGTCTCTGCCTGTGCCTTTCTCTCTCTGAGTCTGTCTCTCTCTGAGTCTGTCTCTCTCTGAATATGTCTCTTTCTGAGTCTGTCTCTCTGTGTCTGTCTCTCTCTCTGTCTGTCTCTCTATGTCTGTCTCTCTCTCGGTCTGTCTCTGTCTCTCTCTGTCTGTCTCTCTGTGTCTGTCTCTCTCTCTCTGTCTGTCTCTGTCTGTCTCTCTCTGTGTGTCTCTCTCTCTGTGTGTCTCTCTATATCATGAATGCAAAAACATAAAAAGGTTATCATGTGTTCCTAAAAAAGAGCTACGCAAACGAGCTATTAGCAAACTATAGATTGACATGACTAAACATCTGAAGTGTAATTCTCATCCATGTAAACATAAATGTGTTTTCATATATGTATGTTTTAATAAATGACAACCTGTGAATAATGTTGATGAAAAAACAGTTAGAGACTTAATAAATAGCGTTTTAACGAATTCAATAGTGCTCTATATAACCACATAACATATTTTGGTTATGTAAGTTTGTAGTTAGTTATCTTCTATCCAAGAGCAAGGTCTTCAGTAAGTAAGTATTTGTGTTCCAAAATATGCTCTGTGGTTATATCGAGCTCTATTTCATAGGGCAACTTGCAATGTAATTCTGTTTTTATAAATAATGTCATCAAGAATGTTACCTGTCAAATAGATGTGATATCAACTGAAATACTGCAGACATCACTTTTTGTGTTCAGGGAGGTGCAGAGATGATGGATCTGTAAAATTACATATAAAGATTTTGTAAATATGCATTTTAATTGGCATACAAAGCAAACATAAATCCTAATCATAAATATATGTTAAATGCATTTTAAAATATTAAAAAGTGACCTAATATAATACATGAAATAACTTATTTAACTGCTTCTAAGGTGATATCCCTGACAATGAGCAGTAACATAATGATGAATGAATGAATGAATGAAATTAAAACACATGAATAAAATAGCTAAATAGATATGTATTCCTTTTTTTTTCCTTCTAATTATTCAATATTTTGTAAAATAAATTACTTAAATTAATTAAGCAATGTCTGTCATCCATGGGCTGTAACAAATACTTAATCCTTTAAATCATATACCTGTGTAGTAGATGCTCTATAATGTAAAATGCTTCAGAGGTGACTCCAGTGTTGAGGCAAGTTGCGACGTGAGAAATCTGTGAAAAGATGTAAAAATCATATTTAATTTTTGATTGAATGAACGTATTAAATAACAATGCTCAACGCAAATCAATACTTAATGCTATATATGTAAAGAATGTCATCACAAAATCATATACCTGTCAATTTGATGTTCTTTAATGTTAATTAGTGCAGAGGTGACTCCTGTGTTCAGGCAGGTAGAGACGTGAGAAATATGCGAAAAGATGTAAAAATCATATTTAATATTTTGTTTGAATGAATGTATGAATCATTGAAAGTACTTGTTGTCCTTGTCATACATGCATGTAGTAAAATAAATGTAAATATTCAAAAATGATATACCTGTGAAGGTGATCTGATTGCAGATGAAATGCTGCAAATGCCCCTCTGTGTAGTCAGGAGGGCAGATGATCAAACTGTAAAAATAAAAAAAAGGCCTTTTTTAATGTTTGTATCATTTTAATTGGCATAGATGCAAAATATAAGTAAATACACTCTAAAATGTAAGAAAGTGATGTAAATATTGAAGCGGTTTGAGGATCCTATACCTTTAAGACAATGAGCAGCAACAGATAAATATGATGAAACTGTAAAATCTACCTATTTTGTGATGCATTTTAGCACATTTAATTTAGAAATCTTTAAAATAAATGACTAATTAAATAATTAGTCATGAACATTAATAATGAAGCATCAACACACAAAAACAATTGCATTAATAATGAAGGCTGAAAACATAAATATAAGAGCAATGTAATAATGAAGCATCAACACTGAAATTTAAATTCAGTGCAAAATGTACATATATTTTCATGCATTTTTGCGTAAAAATTTGTTCTGTGAATGATCAATGAAGTAATTAATGAACATTAATAGTTGAGTAGCAATTACGAAATGTAAGTGGCGCTGTAGGAGTAAGTGCTGCGACTTGAGGTTTGTGTGCGGGAGTTTTGTGGGATTGTTTGAAGCGCCGTAGGAGTAAATAGCTGCGAGTTAAGGTGTGTGTGGGAGTTTTGTATGGTGTTTGAAGGCGCCATAAGAAAAGTGCTGGTAGTTAACAATGCAGGGTTGTGTTGTTAGTGTTTTGAGGCGTGTTAAGGATAATACGGGGTTGTGTTGTACCAAAGTCATGCGCCTTAAAGCCTCCACCTTCTGCAAGTGCGGCCCCTCGCTTCACGAGGGTCTGCATTTGCCGACCAAACTGCGTCCCTCGCTTTGCGAGGGACGCAGTTCTTGCGAACTCACTTTGTGAGCTCCCAAAGCATGACGATAATACGTAGTTTGACAACTATAATATGTGATTGGGTCAAAGGCAACAACCCGTAAAGCAGTTTGTAAAGTATTAGGCTAGTATTGTCTAGTTACTATTTTACAATTTCCTGGACAACATACAGCCTTGTTTATTAAATGAAGTAAACCAGTTTAGCCTAGTCCTTTTAATTTGTTTTTCAATAACACATACATTTTTTGTTTTAGTTTACTGAGTATGCGTCTATATTTAATGATAGGATCTGTTTTTCAAGGAATACCTATCTAGCAGTGAGAGTATTTACATTATTTTGCTTTTGTTCTTTTAAGATGGGTACTCTTTTTGATCATAAATCCTCTCAAGTACACTTTTTTGAGCCTGCAATATACACAAAGGATTAGAGGAATCTGGAGGATTATTCTCAAAATATGTATTCAACCCAACCCTAATGGGAATCTTTTAACATACAATTAGTAAAACCCAATCTGGGCTAAGAAAATCAAGATCATAGTTATTGATTTTTGTTGGATTAAACGGAGATCAATCCTGGAATAACTATGATGTGGAGGAGAATAAAATTAGTAAAATGATCTGATTGCAGATGAAATGCTGCAAATGCCCCTCTGTGTAGTCAGGAGGGCAGATGATCAAACTGTAAAAATAAAAAAAGGCCTTTTTTAATGTTTGTATCATTTTAATTGGCATAGATGCAAAATATAAGTAAATACACTCTAAAATGTAAGAAAGTGATGTAAATATTGAAGCGGTTTGAGGATCCTATACCTTTAAGACAATGAGCAGCAACAGATAAATATGATGAAACTGTAAAATCTACCTATTTTGTGATGCATTTTAGCACATTTAATTTAGAAATCTTTAAAATAAATGACTAATTAAATAATTAGTCATGAACATTAATAATGAAGCATCAACACACAAAAACAATTGCATTAATAATGAAGGCTGAAAACATAAATATAAGAGCAATGTAATAATGAAGCATCAACACTGAAATTTAAGTTCAGTGCAAAATGTACATATATTTTCATGCATTTTTGCGTAAAAATTTGTTCTGTGAATGATCAATGAAGTAATTAATGAACATTAATAGTTGAGTAGCAATTACGAAATGTAATTGGCGCTGTAGGAGTAAATGCTGCGACTTGAGGTTTGTGTGCAGGAGTTTTGTGGGATTGTTTGAAGCGCCGTAGGAGTAAATAGCTGCGAGTTAAGGTGTGTGTGGGAGTTTTGTATGGTGTTTGAAGGCGCCATAAGAAAAGTGCTGGTAGTTAACAATGCAGGGTTGTGTTGTTAGTGTTTTGAGGCGTGTTAAGGATTATACGGGGTTGTGTTGTACCAAAGTCATGCGCCTTAAAGCCTCCACCTTCCGCAAGTGCGGCCCCTCGCTTCACGAGGGTCTGCATTTGCCGACCAAACTGCGTCCCTAGCTTTGCGAGGGACGCAGTTCTTGCGAACTCGCTTTGTGAGCTCCCAAAGCATGGCGATAATACGTAGTTTGACAACTATAATATGTGATTGGGTCAAAGGCAACAACCCGTAAAGCAGTTTGTAAAGTATTAGGCTAGTATTGTCTAGTTACTATTTTACAATTTCCTGGACAACATACAGCCTTGTTTATTAAATGAAGTAAACCAGTTTAGCCTAGTCCTTTTAATTTGTTTTTCAATAACACATACATTTTTTGTTTTAGTTTACTGAGTATGCGTCTATATTTAATGATAGGATCTGTTTTTCAAGGAATACCTATCTAGCAGTGAGAGTATTTACATTATTTTGCTTTTGTTCTTTTAAGATGGGTACTCTTTTTGATCATAAATCCTCTCAAGTACACTTTTTTGAGCCTGCAATATACACAAAGGATTAGAGGAATCTGGAGGATTATTCTCAAAATATGTATTCAACCCAACCCTAATGGGAATCTTTTAACATACAATTAGTAAAACCCAATCTGGGCTAAGAAAATCAAGATCATAGTTATTTATTTTTGTTGGATTAAACGGAGATCAATCCTGGAATAACTATGATGTGGAGGAGAATAAAATCAGTAAAATGATCTGATTGCAGATGAAATGCTGCAAATGCCCCTCTGTGTAGTCAGGAGGGCAGATGATCAAACTGTAAAAATAAAAAAAAGGCCTTTTTTAATGTTTGTATCATTTTAATTGGCATAGATGCAAAATATAAGTAAATACACTCTAAAATGTAAGAAAGTGATGTAAATATTGAAGCGGTTTGAGGATCCTATACCTTTAAGACAATGAGCAGCAACAGATAAATATGATGAAACTGTAAAATCTACCTATTTTGTGATGCATTTTAGCACATTTAATTTAGAAATCTTTAAAATAAATGACTAATTAAATAATTAGTCATGAACATTAATAATGAAGCATCAACACACAAAAACAATTGCATTAATAATGAAGGCTGAAAACATAAATATAAGAGCAATGTAATAATGAAGCATCAACACTGAAATTTAAGTTCAGTGCAAAATGTACATATATTTTCATGCATTTTTGCGTAAAAATTTGTTCTGTGAATGATCAATGAAGTAATTAATGAACATTAATAGTTGAGTAGCAATTACGAAATGTAAGTGGCGCTGTAGGAGTAAGTGCTGCGACTTGAGGTTTGTGTGCGGGAGTTTTGTGGGATTGTTTGAAGCGCCGTAGGAGTAAATAGCTGCGAGTTAAGGTGTGTGTGGGAGTTTTGTATGGTGTTTGAAGGCGCCATAAGAAAAGTGCTGGTAGTTAAAAATGCAGGGTTGTGTTGTTAGTGTTTTGAGGCGTGTTAAGGATTATACGGGGTTGTGTTGTACCAAAGTCATGCGCCTTAAAGCCTCCACCTTCCGCAAGTGCGGCCCCACGCTTCACGAGGGTCCGCATTTGCCGACCAAACTGCGTCCCTCACTTTGCGAGGGACGCAGTTCTTGCGAACTCGATTTGTGAGCTCCCAAAGCATGACGATAATACGTCGTTTGACAACTATAATATGTGATTGGGTCAAAGGCAACAACCCGTAAAGCAGTTTGTAAAGTATTAGGCTAGTATTGTCTAGTTACTATTTTACAATTTCCTGGACAACATACAGCCTTGTTTATTAAATGAAGTAAACCAGTTTAGCCTAGTCCTTCTAATTTGTTTTTCAATAACACATACATTTTTTGTTTTAGTTTACTGAGTATGGGTCTATATTTAATGATAGGATCTGTTTTTCAAGGAATACCTATTTAGCAGTGAGAGTATTTACATTATTTTGCTTTTGTTCTTTTAAGATGGGTACTCTTTTTGATCATAAATCCTATCAAGTACACTTTTTTGAGCCTGCAATATACACAAAGGATTAGAGGAATCTGGAGGATTATTCTCAAAATATGTATTCAACCCAACCCTAATGGGAATCTTTTAACATACAATTAGTAAAACCCAATCTGGGCTAAGAAAATCAAGATCATAGTTATTGATTTTTGTTGGATTAAACGGAGATCAATCCTGGAATAACTATGATGTGGAGGAGAATAAAATTAGTAAAACGATCTGATTGCAGATGAAATGCTGCAAATGCCCCTCTGTGTAGTCAGGAGGGCAGATGATCAAACTGTAAAAATAAAAAAAGGCCTTTTTTAATGTTTGTATCATTTTAATTGGCATAGATGCAAAATATAAGTAAATACACTCTAAAATGTAAGAAAGTGATGTAAATATTGAAGCGGTTTGAGGATCCTATACCTTTAAGACAATGAGCAGCAACAGATAAATATGATGAAACTGTAAAATCTACCTATTTTGTGATGCATTTTAGCACATTTAATTTAGAAATCTTTAAAATAAATGACTAATTAAATAATTAGTCATGAACATTAATAATGAAGCATCAACACACAAAAACAATTGCATTAATAATGAAGGCTGAAAACATAAATATAAGAGCAATGTAATAATGAAGCATCAACACTGAAATTTAAGTTCAGTGCAAAATGTACATATATTTTCATGCATTTTTGCGTAAAAATGTGTTCTGTGAATGATCAATGAAGTAATTAATGAACATTAATAGTTGAGTAGCAATTACGAAATGTAAGTGGCGCTGTAGGAGTAAGTGCTGCGACTTGAGGTTTGTGTGCGGGAGTTTTGTGGGATTGTTTGAAGCGCCGTAGGAGTAAATAGCTGCGAGTTAAGGTGTGTGTGGGAGTTTTGTATGGTGTTTGAAGGTGCCATAAGAAAAGTGCTGGTAGTTAAAAATGCAGGGTTGTGTTGTTAGTGTTTTGAGGCGTGTTAAGGATTATACGGGTTTGTGTTGTACCAAAGTCATGCGCCTTAAAGCCTCCACCTTCCGCAAGTGCGGCCCCTCGCTTCACGAGGGTCCGCATTTGCCGACCAAACTGCGTCCCTCACTTTGCGAGGGACGCAGTTCTTGCGAACTCGATTTGTGAGCTCCCAAAGCATGACGATAATACGTCGTTTGACAACTATAATATGTGATTGGGTCAAAGGCAACAACCGGTAAAGCAGTTTGTAAAGTATTAGGCTAGTATTGTCTAGTTACTATTTTACAATTTCCTGGACAACATACAGCCTTGTTTATTAAATGAAGTAAACCAGTTTAGCCTAGTCCTTCTAATTTGTTTTTCAATAACACATACATTTTTTGTTTTAGTTTACTGAGTATGCGTCTATATTTAATGATAGGATCTGTTTTTCAAGGAATACCTATGTAGCAGTGAGAGTATTTACATTATTTTGCTTTTGTTCTTTTAAGATGAGTACTCTTTTTGATCATAAATCCTCTCAAGTACACTTTTTTGAGCCTGCAATATACACAAAGGATTAGAGGAATCTGGAGGATTATTCTCAAAATATGTATTCAACCCAACCCTAATGGGAATCTTTTAACATACAATTAGTAAAACCCAATCTGGGCTAAGAAAATCAAGATCATAGTTATTTATTTTTGTTGGATTAAACGGAGATCAATCCTGGAATAACTATGATGTGGAGGAGAATAAAATTAGTAAAATGATCTGATTGCAGATGAAATGCTGCAAATGCCCCTCTGTGTAGTCAGGAGGGCAGATGATCAAACTGTAAAAATAAAAAAAAGGCCTTTTTTAATGTTTGTATCATTTTAATTGGCATAGATGCAAAATATAAGTAAATACACTCTAAAATGTAAGAAAGTGATGTAAATATTGAAGCGGTTTGAGGATCCTATACCTTTAAGACAATGAGCAGCAACAGATAAATATGATGAAACTGTAAAATCTACCTATTTTGTGATGCATTTTAGCACATTTAATTTAGAAATCTTTAAAATAAATGACTAATTAAATAATTAGTCATGAACATTAATAATGAAGCATCAACACACAAAAACAATTGCATTAATAATGAAGGCTGAAAACATAAATATAAGAGCAATGTAATAATGAAGCATCAACACTGAAATTTAAGTTCAGTGCAAAATGTACATATATTTTCATGCATTTTTGCGTAAAAATTTGTTCTGTGAATGATCAATGAAGTAATTAATGAACATTAATAGTTGAGTAGCAATTACGAAATGTAAGTGGCGCTGTAGGAGTAAGTGCTGCGACTTGAGGTTTGTGTGCGGGAGTTTTGTGGGATTGTTTGAAGCGCCGTAGGAGTAAATAGCTGCGAGTTAAGGTGTGTGTGGGAGTTTTGTATGGTGTTTGAAGGCGCCATAAGAAAAGTGCTGGTAGTTAAAAATGCAGGGTTGTGTTGTTAGTGTTTTGAGGCGTGTTAAGGATTATACGGGGTTGTGTTGTACCAAAGTCATGCGCCTTAAAGCCTCCACCTTCCGCAAGTGCGGCCCCTCGCTTCACGAGGGTCCGCATTTGCCGACCAAACTGCGTCCCTCACTTTGCGAGGGACGCAGTTCTTGCGAACTCGATTTGTGAGCTCCCAAAGCATGACGATAATACGTCGTTTGACAACTATAATATGTGATTGGGTCAAAGGCAACAACCCGTAAAGCAGTTTGTAAAGTATTAGGCTAGTATTGTCTAGTTACTATTTTACAATTTCCTGGACAGCATACAGCCTTGTTTATTAAATGAAGTAAACCAGTTTAGCCTAGTCCTTCTAATTTGTTTTTCAACAACACATACATTTTTTGTTTTAGTTTACTGAGTATGCGTCTATATTTAATGATAGGATCTGTTTTTCAAGGAATACCTATGTAGCAGTGAGAGTATTTACATTATTTTGCTTTTGTTCTTTTAAGATGAGTACTCTTTTTGATCATAAATCCTCTCAAGTACACTTTTTTGAGCCTGCAATATACACAAAGGATTAGAGGAATCTGGAGGATTATTCTCAAAATATGTATTCAACCCAACCCTAATGGGAATCTTTTAACATACAATTAGTAAAACCCAATCTGGGCTAAGAAAATCAAGATCATAGTTATTGATTTTTGTTGGATTAAACGGAGATCAATCCTGGAATAACTATGATGTGGAGGAGAATAAAATTAGTAAAATGATCTGATTGCAGATGAAATGCTGCAAATGCCCCTCTGTGTAGTCAGGAGGGCAGATGATCAAACTGTAAAAATAAAAAAAGGCCTTTTTTAATGTTTGTATCATTTTAATTGGCATAGATGCAAAATATAAGTAAATACACTCTAAAATGTAAGAAAGTGATGTAAATATTGAAGCGGTTTGAGGATCCTATACCTTTAAGACAATGAGCAGCAACAGATAAATATGATGAAACTGTAAAATCTACCTATTTTGTGATGCATTTTAGCACATTTAATTTAGAAATCTTTAAAATAAATGACTAATTAAATAATTAGTCATGAACATTAATAATGAAGCATCAACACACAAAAACAATTGCATTAATAATGAAGGCTGAAAACATAAATATAAGAGCAATGTAATAATGAAGCATCAACACTGAAATTTAAGTTCAGTGCAAAATGTACATATATTTTCATGCATTTTTGCGTAAAAATTTGTTCTGTGAATGATCAATGAAGTAATTAATGAACATTAATAGTTGAGTAGCAATTACGAAATGTAAGTGGCGCTGTAGGAGTAAGTGCTGCGACTTGAGGTTTGTGTGCGGGAGTTTTGTGGGATTGTTTGAAGCGCCGTAGGAGTAAATAGCTGCGAGTTAAGGTGTGTGTGGGAGTTTTGTATGGTGTTTGAAGGCGCCATAAGAAAAGTGCTGGTAGTTAAAAATGCAGGGTTGTGTTGTTAGTGTTTTGAGGCTTGTTAAGGATTATACGGGGTTGTGTTGTACCAAAGTCATGCGCCTTAAAGCCTCCACCTTCCGCAAGTGCGGCCCCTCGCTTCACGAGGGTCCGCATTTGCCGACCAAACTGCGTCCCTCACTTTGCGAGGGACGCAGTTCTTGCGAACTCGATTTGTGAGCTCCCAAAGCATGACGATAATACGTCGTTTGACAACTATAATATGTGATTGGGTCAAAGGCAACAACCCGTAAAGCAGTTTGTAAAGTATTAGGCTAGTATTGTCTAGTTACTATTTTACAATTTCCTGGACAGCATACAGCCTTGTTTATTAAATGAAGTAAACCAGTTTAGCCTAGTCCTTCTAATTTGTTTTTCAACAACACATAAATTTTTTGTTTTAGTTTACTGAGTATGCGTCTATATTTAATGATAGGATCTGTTTTTCAAGGAATACCTATGTAGCAGTGAGAGTATTTACATTATTTTGCTTTTGTTCTTTTAAGATGAGTACTCTTTTTGATCATAAATCCTCTCAAGTACACTTTTTTGAGCCTGCAATATACACAAAGGATTAGAGGAATCTGGAGGATTATTCTCAAAATATGTATTCAACCCAACCCTAATGGGAATCTTTTAACATACAATTAGTAAAACCCAATCTGGGCTAAGAAAATCAAGATCATAGTTATTGATTTTTGTTGGATTAAACGGAGATCAATCCTGGAATAACTATGATGTGGAGGAGAATAAAATTAGTAAAATGATCTGATTGCAGATGAAATGCTGCAAATGCCCCTCTGTGTAGTCAGGAGGGCAGATGATCAAACTGTAAAAATAAAAAAAGGCCTTTTTTAATGTTTGTATCATTTTAATTGGCATAGATGCAAAATATAAGTAAATACACTCTAAAATGTAAGAAAGTGATGTAAATATTGAAGCGGTTTGAGGATCCTATACCTTTAAGACAATGAGCAGCAACAGATAAATATGATGAAACTGTAAAATCTACCTATTTTGTGATGCATTTTAGCACATTTAATTTAGAAATCTTTAAAATAAATGACTAATTAAATAATTAGTCATGAACATTAATAATGAAGCATCAACACACAAAAACAATTGCATTAATAATGAAGGCTGAAAACATAAATATAAGAGCAATGTAATAATGAAGCATCAACACTGAAATTTAAGTTCAGTGCAAAATGTACATATATTTTCATGCATTTTTGCGTAAAAATTTGTTCTGTGAATGATCAATGAAGTAATTAATGAACATTAATAGTTGAGTAGCAATTACGAAATGTAAGTGGCGCTGTAGGAGTAAGTGCTGCGACTTGAGGTTTGTGTGCGGGAGTTTTGTGGGATTGTTTGAAGCGCCGTAGGAGTAAATAGCTGCGAGTTAAGGTGTGTGTGGGAGTTTTGTATGGTGTTTGAAGGCGCCATAAGAAAAGTGCTGGTAGTTAAAAATGCAGGGTTGTGTTGTTAGTGTTTTGAGGCTTGTTAAGGATTATACGGGGTTGTGTTGTACCAAAGTCATGCGCCTTAAAGCCTCCACCTTCCGCAAGTGCGGCCCCTCGCTTCACGAGGGTCCGCATTTGCCGACCAAACTGCGTCCCTCACTTTGCGAGGGACGCAGTTCTTGCGAACTCGATTTGTGAGCTCCCAAAGCATGACGATAATACGTCGTTTGACAACTATAATATGTGATTGGGTCAAAGGCAACAACCCGTAAAGCAGTTTGTAAAGTATTATGCTAGTATTGTCTAGTTACTATTTTACAATTTCCTGGACAGCATACAGCCTTGTTTATTAAATGAAGTAAACCAGTTTAGCCTAGTCCTTCTAATTTGTTTTTCAACAACACATACATTTTTTGTTTTAGTTAACTGAGTATGCGTCTATATTTAATGATAGGATCTGTTTTTCAAGGAATACCTATGTAGCAGTGAGAGTATTTACATTATTTTGCTTTTGTTCTTTTAAGATGGGTACTCTTTTTGATCATAAATCCTCTCAAGTACACTTTTTTGAGCCTGCAATATACACAAAGGATTAGAGGAATCTGGAGGATTATTCTCAAAATATGTATTCAACCCAACCCTAATGGGAATCTTTTAACATACAATTAGTAAAACCCAATCTGGGCTAAGAAAATCAAGATCATAGTTATTGATTTTTGTTGGATTAAACGGAGATCAATCCTGGAATAACTATGATGTGGAGGAGAATAAAATTAGTAAAATGATCTGATTGCAGATGAAATGCTGCAAATGCCCCTCTGTGTAGTCAGGAGGGCAGATGATCAAACTGTAAAAATAAAAAAAAGGCCTTTTTTAATGTTTGTATCATTTTAATTGGCATAGATGCAAAATATAAGTAAATACACTCTAAAATGTAAGAAAGTGATGTAAATATTGAAGCGGTTTGAGGATCCTATACCTTTAAGACAATGAGCAGCAACAGATAAATATGATGAAACTGTAAAATCTACCTATTTTGTGATGCATTTTAGCACATTTAATTTAGAAATCTTTAAAATAAATGACTAATTAAATAATTAGTCATGAACATTAATAATGAAGCATCAACACACAAAAACAATTGCATTAATAATGAAGGCTGAAAACATAAATATAAGAGCAATGTAATAATGAAGCATCAACACTGAAATTTAAGTTCAGTGCAAAATGTACATATATTTTCATGCATTTTTGCGTAAAAATTTGTTCTGTGAATGATCAATGAAGTAATTAATGAACATTAATAGTTGAGTAGCAATTACGAAATGTAAGTGGCGCTGTAGGAGTAAGTGCTGCGACTTGAGGTTTGTGTGCGGGAGTTTTGTGGGATTGTTTGAAGCGCCGTAGGAGTAAATAGCTGCGAGTTAAGGTGTGTGTGGGAGTTTTGTATGGTGTTTGAAGGCGCCATAAGAAAAGTGCTGGTAGTTAAAAATGCAGGGTTGTGTTGTTAGTGTTTTGAGGCTTGTTAAGGATTATACGGGGTTGTGTTGTACCAAAGTCATGCGCCTTAAAGCCTCCACCTTCCGCAAGTGCGGCCCCTCGCTTCACGAGGGTCCGCATTTGCCGACCAAACTGCGTCCCTCACTTTGCGAGGGACGCAGTTCTTGCGAACTCGATTTGTGAGCTCCCAAAGCATGACGATAATACGTCATTTGACAACTATAATATGTGATTGGGTCAAAGGCAACAACCCGTAAAGCAGTTTGTAAAGTATTAGGCTAGTATTGTCTAGTTACTATTTTACAATTTCCTGGACAGCATACAGCCTTGTTTATTAAATGAAGTAAACCAGTTTAGCCTAGTCCTTCTAATTTGTTTTTCAACAACACATACATTTTTTGTTTTAGTTTACTGAGTATGCGTCTATATTTAATGATAGGATCTGTTTTTCAAGGAATACCTATGTAGCAGTGAGAGTATTTACATTATTTTGCTTTTGTTCTTTTAAGATGAGTACTCTTTTTGATCATAAATCCTCTCAAGTACACTTTTTTGAGCCTGCAATATACACAAAGGATTAGAGGAATCTGGAGGATTATTCTCAAAATATGTATTCAACCCAACCCTAATGGGAATCTTTTAACATACAATTAGTAAAACCCAATCTGGGCTAAGAAAATCAAGATCATAGTTATTTATTTTTGTTGGATTAAACGGAGATCAATCCTGGAATAACTATGATGTGGAGGAGAATAAAATTAGTAAAATGATCTGATTGCAGATGAAATGCTGCAAATGCCCCTCTGTGTAGTCAGGAGGGCAGATGATCAAACTGTAAAAATAAAAAAAGGCCTTTTTTAATGTTTGTATCATTTTAATTGGCATAGATGCAAAATATAAGTAAATACACTCTAAAATGTAAGAAAGTGATGTAAATATTGAAGCGGTTTGAGGATCCTATACCTTTAAGACAATGAGCAGCAACAGATAAATATGATGAAACTGTAAAATCTACCTATTTTGTGATGCATTTTAGCACATTTAATTTAGAAATCTTTAAAATAAATGACTAATTAAATAATTAGTCATGAACATTAATAATGAAGCATCAACACACAAAAACAATTGCATTAATAATGAAGGCTGAAAACATAAATATAAGAGCAATGTAATAATGAAGCATCAACACTGAAATTTAAGTTCAGTGCAAAATGTACATATATTTTCATGCATTTTTGCGTAAAAATTTGTTCTGTGAATGATCAATGAAGTAATTAATGAACATTAATAGTTGAGTAGCAATTACGAAATGTAAGTGGCGCTGTAGGAGTAAGTGCTGCGACTTGAGGTTTGTGTGCGGGAGTTTTGTGGGATTGTTTGAAGCGCCGTAGGAGTAAATAGCTGCGAGTTAAGGTGTGTGTGGGAGTTTTGTATGGTGTTTGAAGGCGCCATAAGAAAAGTGCTGGTAGTTAAAAATGCAGGGTTGTGTTGTTAGTGTTTTGAGGCTTGTTAAGGATTATACGGGGTTGTGTTGTACCAAAGTCATGCGCCTTAAAGCCTCCACCTTCCGCAAGTGTGGCCCCTCGCTTCACGAGGGTCCGCATTTGCCGACCAAACTGCGTCCCTCACTTTGCGAGGGACGCAGTTCTTGCGAACTCGATTTGTGAGCTCCCAAAGCATGACGATAATACGTCGTTTGACAACTATAATATGTGATTGGGTCAAAGGCAACAACCCGTAAAGCAGTTTGTAAAGTATTAGGCTAGTATTGTCTAGTTACTATTTTACAATTTCCTGGACAGCATACAGCCTTGTTTATTAAATGAAGTAAACCAGTTTAGCCTAGTCCTTCTAATTTGTTTTTCAACAACACATACATTTTTTGTTTTAGTTTACTGAGTATGCGTCTATATTTAATGATAGGATCTGTTTTTCAAGGAATACCTATGTAGCAGTGAGAGTATTTACATTATTTTGCTTTTGTTCTTTTAAGATGAGTACTCTTTTTGATCATAAATCCTCTCAAGTACACTTTTTTGAGCCTGCAATATACACAAAGGATTAGAGGAATCTGGAGGATTATTCTCAAAATATGTATTCAACCCAACCCTAATGGGAATCTTTTAACATACAATTAGTAAAACCCAATCTGGGCTAAGAAAATCAAGATCATAGTTATTTATTTTTGTTGGATTAAACGGAGATCAATCCTGGAATAACTATGATGTGGAGGAGAATAAAATTAGTAAAATGATCTGATTGCAGATGAAATGCTGCAAATGCCCCTCTGTGTAGTCAGGAGGGCAGATGATCAAACTGTAAAAATAAAAAAAGGCCTTTTTTAATGTTTGTATCATTTTAATTGGCATAGATGCAAAATATAAGTAAATACACTCTAAAATGTAAGAAAGTGATGTAAATATTGAAGCGGTTTGAGGATCCTATACCTTTAAGACAATGAGCAGCAACAGATAAATATGATGAAACTGTAAAATCTACCTATTTTGTGATGCATTTTAGCACATTTAATTTAGAAATCTTTAAAATAAATGACTAATTAAATAATTAGTCATGAACATTAATAATGAAGCATCAACACACAAAAACAATTGCATTAATAATGAAGGCTGAAAACATAAATATAAGAGCAATGTAATAATGAAGCATCAACACTGAAATTTAAGTTCAGTGCAAAATGTACATATATTTTCATGCATTTTTGCGTAAAAATTTGTTCTGTGAATGATCAATGAAGTAATTAATGAACATTAATAGTTGAGTAGCAATTACGAAATGTAAGTGGCGCTGTAGGAGTAAGTGCTGCGACTTGAGGTTTGTGTGCGGGAGTTTTGTGGGATTGTTTGAAGCGCCGTAGGAGTAAATAGCTGCGAGTTAAGGTGTGTGTGGGAGTTTTGTATGGTGTTTGAAGGCGCCATAAGAAAAGTGCTGGTAGTTAAAAATGCAGGGTTGTGTTGTTAGTGTTTTGAGGCTTGTTAAGGATTATACGGGGTTGTGTTGTACCAAAGTCATGCGCCTTAAAGCCTCCACCTTCCGCAAGTGCGGCCCCTCGCTTCACGAGGGTCCGCATTTGCCGACCAAACTGCGTCCCTCACTTTGCGAGGGACGCAGTTCTTGCGAACTCGATTTGTGAGCTCCCAAAGCATGACGATAATACGTCGTTTGACAACTATAATATGTGATTGGGTCAAAGGCAACAACCCGTAAAGCAGTTTGTAAAGTATTAGGCTAGTATTGTCTAGTTACTATTTTACAATTTCCTGGACAGCATACAGCCTTGTTTATTAAATGAAGTAAACCAGTTTAGCCTAGTCCTTCTAATTTGTTTTTCAACAACACATACATTTTTTGTTTTAGTTTACTGAGTATGCGTCTATATTTAATGATAGGATCTGTTTTTCAAGGAATACCTATGTAGCAGTGAGAGTATTTACATTATTTTGCTTTTGTTCTTTTAAGATGAGTACTCTTTTTGATCATAAATCCTCTCAAGTACACTTTTTTGAGCCTGCAATATACACAAAGGATTAGAGGAATCTGGAGGATTATTCTCAAAATATGTATTCAACCCAACCCTAATGGGAATCTTTTAACATACAATTAGTAAAACCCAATCTGGGCTAAGAAAATCAAGATCATAGTTATTTATTTTTGTTGGATTAAACGGAGATCAATCCTGGAATAACTATGATGTGGAGGAGAATAAAATTAGTAAAATGATCTGATTGCAGATGAAATGCTGCAAATGCCCCTCTGTGTAGTCAGGAGGGCAGATGATCAAACTGTAAAAATAAAAAAAAGGCCTTTTTTAATGTTTGTATCATTTTAATTGGCATAGATGCAAAATATAAGTAAATACACTCTAAAATGTAAGAAAGTGATGTAAATATTGAAGCGGTTTGAGGATCCTATACCTTTAAGACAATGAGCAGCAACAGATAAATATGATGAAACTGTAAAATCTACCTATTTTGTGATGCATTTTAGCACATTTAATTTAGAAATCTTTAAAATAAATGACTAATTAAATAATTAGTCATGAACATTAATAATGAAGCATCAACACACAAAAACAATTGCATTAATAATGAAGGCTGAAAACATAAATATAAGAGCAATGTAATAATGAAGCATCAACACTGAAATTTAAGTTCAGTGCAAAATGTACATATATTTTCATGCATTTTTGCGTAAAAATTTGTTCTGTGAATGATCAATGAAGTAATTAATGAACATTAATAGTTGAGTAGCAATTACGAAATGTAAGTGGCGCTGTAGGAGTAAGTGCTGCGACTTGAGGTTTGTGTGCGGGAGTTTTGTGGGATTGTTTGAAGCGCCGTAGGAGTAAATAGCTGCGAGTTAAGGTGTGTGTGGGAGTTTTGTATGGTGTTTGAAGGCGCCATAAGAAAAGTGCTGGTAGTTAAAAATGCAGGGTTGTGTTGTTAGTGTTTTGAGGCTTGTTAAGGATTATACGGGGTTGTGTTGTACCAAAGTCATGCGCCTTAAAGCCTCCACCTTCCGCAAGTGTGGCCCCTCGCTTCACGAGGGTCCGCATTTGCCGACCAAACTGCGTCCCTCACTTTGCGAGGGACGCAGTTCTTGCGAACTCGATTTGTGAGCTCCCAAAGCATGACGATAATACGTCGTTTGACAACTATAATATGTGATTGGGTCAAAGGCAACAACCCGTAAAGCAGTTTGTAAAGTATTAGGCTAGTATTGTCTAGTTACTATTTTACAATTTCCTGGACAGCATACAGCCTTGTTTATTAAATGAAGTAAACCAGTTTAGCCTAGTCCTTCTAATTTGTTTTTCAACAACACATACATTTTTTGTTTTAGTTTACTGAGTATGCGTCTATATTTAATGATAGGATCTGTTTTTCAAGGAATACCTATGTAGCAGTGAGAGTATTTACATTATTTTGCTTTTGTTCTTTTAAGATGAGTACTCTTTTTGATCATAAATCCTCTCAAGTACACTTTTTTGAGCCTGCAATATACACAAAGGATTAGAGGAATCTGGAGGATTATTCTCAAAATATGTATTCAACCCAACCCTAATGGGAATCTTTTAACATACAATTAGTAAAACCCAATCTGGGCTAAGAAAATCAAGATCATAGTTATTTATTTTTGTTGGATTAAACGGAGATCAATCCTGGAATAACTATGATGTGGAGGAGAATAAAATTAGTAAAATGATCTGATTGCAGATGAAATGCTGCAAATGCCCCTCTGTGTAGTCAGGAGGGCAGATGATCAAACTGTAAAAATAAAAAAAGGCCTTTTTTAATGTTTGTATCATTTTAATTGGCATAGATGCAAAATATAAGTAAATACACTCTAAAATGTAAGAAAGTGATGTAAATATTGAAGCGGTTTGAGGATCCTATACCTTTAAGACAATGAGCAGCAACAGATAAATATGATGAAACTGTAAAATCTACCTATTTTGTGATGCATTTTAGCACATTTAATTTAGAAATCTTTAAAATAAATGACTAATTAAATAATTAGTCATGAACATTAATAATGAAGCATCAACACACAAAAACAATTGCATTAATAATGAAGGCTGAAAACATAAATATAAGAGCAATGTAATAATGAAGCATCAACACTGAAATTTAAGTTCAGTGCAAAATGTACATATATTTTCATGCATTTTTGCGTAAAAATTTGTTCTGTGAATGATCAATGAAGTAATTAATGAACATTAATAGTTGAGTAGCAATTACGAAATGTAAGTGGCGCTGTAGGAGTAAGTGCTGCGACTTGAGGTTTGTGTGCGGGAGTTTTGTGGGATTGTTTGAAGCGCCGTAGGAGTAAATAGCTGCGAGTTAAGGTGTGTGTGGGAGTTTTGTATGGTGTTTGAAGGCGCCATAAGAAAAGTGCTGGTAGTTAAAAATGCAGGGTTGTGTTGTTAGTGTTTTGAGGCTTGTTAAGGATTATACGGGGTTGTGTTGTACCAAAGTCATGCGCCTTAAAGCCTCCACCTTCCGCAAGTGCGGCCCCTCGCTTCACGAGGGTCCGCATTTGCCGACCAAACTGCGTCCCTCACTTTGCGAGGGACGCAGTTCTTGCGAACTCGATTTGTGAGCTCCCAAAGCATGACGATAATACGTCGTTTGACAACTATAATATGTGATTGGGTCAAAGGCAACAACCCGTAAAGCAGTTTGTAAAGTATTAGGCTAGTATTGTCTAGTTACTATTTTACAATTTCCTGGACAGCATACAGCCTTGTTTATTAAATGAAGTAAACCAGTTTAGCCTAGTCCTTCTAATTTGTTTTTCAACAACACATACATTTTTTGTTTTAGTTTACTGAGTATGCGTCTATATTTAATGATAGGATCTGTTTTTCAAGGAATACCTATGTAGCAGTGAGAGTATTTACATTATTTTGCTTTTGTTCTTTTAAGATGAGTACTCTTTTTGATCATAAATCCTCTCAAGTACACTTTTTTGAGCCTGCAATATACACAAAGGA
This sequence comes from Discoglossus pictus, assembly GCA_027410445.1. Classification (NCBI taxonomy): domain Eukaryota; kingdom Metazoa; phylum Chordata; class Amphibia; order Anura; family Alytidae; genus Discoglossus; species Discoglossus pictus. The sequence goes on along the minus strand of CM050163.1, from coordinate 270,979,557 downwards.
TTAGAGGAATCTGGAGGATTATTCTCAAAATATGTATTCAACCCAACCCTAATGGGAATCTTTTAACATACAATTAGTAAAACCCAATCTGGGCTAAGAAAATCAAGATCATAGTTATTTATTTTTGTTGGATTAAACGGAGATCAATCCTGGAATAACTATGATGTGGAGGAGAATAAAATTAGTAAAATGATCTGATTGCAGATGAAATGCTGCAAATGCCCCTCTGTGTAGTCAGGAGGGCAGATGATCAAACTGTAAAAATAAAAAAAAGGCCTTTTTTAATGTTTGTATCATTTTAATTGGCATAGATGCAAAATATAAGTAAATACACTCTAAAATGTAAGAAAGTGATGTAAATATTGAAGCGGTTTGAGGATCCTATACCTTTAAGACAATGAGCAGCAACAGATAAATATGATGAAACTGTAAAATCTACCTATTTTGTGATGCATTTTAGCACATTTAATTTAGAAATCTTTAAAATAAATGACTAATTAAATAATTAGTCATGAACATTAATAATGAAGCATCAACACACAAAAACAATTGCATTAATAATGAAGGCTGAAAACATAAATATAAGAGCAATGTAATAATGAAGCATCAACACTGAAATTTAAGTTCAGTGCAAAATGTACATATATTTTCATGCATTTTTGCGTAAAAATTTGTTCTGTGAATGATCAATGAAGTAATTAATGAACATTAATAGTTGAGTAGCAATTACGAAATGTAAGTGGCGCTGTAGGAGTAAGTGCTGCGACTTGAGGTTTGTGTGCGGGAGTTTTGTGGGATTGTTTGAAGCGCCGTAGGAGTAAATAGCTGCGAGTTAAGGTGTGTGTGGGAGTTTTGTATGGTGTTTGAAGGCGCCATAAGAAAAGTGCTGGTAGTTAAAAATGCAGGGTTGTGTTGTTAGTGTTTTGAGGCGTGTTAAGGATTATACGGGTTTGTGTTGTACCAAAGTCATGCGCCTTAAAGCCTCCACCTTCCGCAAGTGCGGCCCCTCGCTTCACGAGGGTCCGCATTTGCCGACCAAACTGCGTCCCTCACTTTGCGAGGGACGCAGTTCTTGCGAACTCGATTTGTGAGCTCCCAAAGCATGACGATAATACGTCGTTTGACAACTATAATATGTGATTGGGTCAAAGGCAACAACCCGTAAAGCAGTTTGTAAAGTATTAGGCTAGTATTGTCTAGTTACTATTTTACAATTTCCTGGACAACATACAGCCTTGTTTATTAAATGAAGTAAACCAGTTTAGCCTAGTCCTTCTAATTTGTTTTTCAATAACACATACATTTTTTGTTTTAGTTTACTGAGTATGCGTCTATATTTAATGATAGGATCTGTTTTTCAAGGAATACCTATCTAGCAGTGAGAGTATTTACATTATTTTGCTTTTGTTCTTTTAAGATGGGTACTCTTTTTGATCATAAATCCTCTCAAGTACACTTTTTTGAGCCTGCAATATACACAAAGGATTAGAGGAATCTGGAGGATTATTCTCAAAATATGTATTCAACCCAACCCTAATGGGAATCTTTTAACATACAATTAGTAAAACCCAATCTGGGCTAAGAAAATCAAGATCATAGTTATTTATTTTTGTTGGATTAAACGGAGATCAATCCTGGAATAACTATGATGTGGAGGAGAATAAAATTAGTAAAATGATCTGATTGCAGATGAAATGCTGCAAATGCCCCTCTGTGTAGTCAGGAGGGCAGATGATCAAACTGTAAAAATAAAAAAAAAGGCCTTTTTTAATGTTTGTATCATTTTAATTGGCATAGATGCAAAATATAAGTAAATACACTCTAAAATGTAAGAAAGTGATGTAAATATTGAAGCGGTTTGAGGATCCTATACCTTTAAGACAATGAGCAGCAACAGATAAATATGATGAAACTGTAAAATCTACCTATTTTGTGATGCATTTTAGCACATTTAATTTAGAAATCTTTAAAATAAATGACTAATTAAATAATTAGTCATGAACATTAATAATGAAGCATCAACACACAAAAACAATTGCATTAATAATGAAGGCTGAAAACATAAATATAAGAGCAATGTAATAATGAAGCATCAACACTGAAATTTAAGTTCAGTGCAAAATGTACATATATTTTCATGCATTTTTGCGTAAAAATTTGTTCTGTGAATGATCAATGAAGTAATTAATGAACATTAATAGTTGAGTAGCAATTACGAAATGTAAGTGGCGCTGTAGGAGTAAGTGCTGCGACTTGAGGTTTGTGTGCGGGAGTTTTGTGGGATTGTTTGAAGCGCCGTAGGAGTAAATAGCTGCGAGTTAAGGTGTGTGTGGGAGTTTTGTATGGTGTTTGAAGGCGCCATAAGAAAAGTGCTGGTAGTTAAAAATGCAGGGTTGTGTTGTTAGTGTTTTGAGGCGTGTTAAGGATTATACGGGGTTGTGTTGTACCAAAGTCATGCGCCTTAAAGCCTCCACCTTCCGCAAGTGCGGCCCCTCGCTTCACGAGGGTCCGCATTTGCCGACCAAACTGCGTCCCTCACTTTGCGAGGGACGCAGTTCTTGCGAACTCGATTTGTGAGCTCCCAAAGCATGACGATAATACGTCGTTTGACAACTATAATATGTGATTGGGTCAAAGGCAACAACCCGTAAAGCAGTTTGTAAAGTATTAGGCTAGTATTGTCTAGTTACTATTTTACAATTTCCTGGACAACATACAGCCTTGTTTATTAAATGAAGTAAACCAGTTTAGCCTAGTCCTTCTAATTTGTTTTTCAATAACACATACATTTTTTGTTTTAGTTTACTGAGTATGCGTCTATATTTAATGATAGGATCTGTTTTTCAAGGAATACCTATCTAGCAGTGAGAGTATTTACATTATTTTGCTTTTGTTCTTTTAAGATGGGTACTCTTTTTGATCATAAATCCTCTCAAGTACACTTTTTTGAGCCTGCAATATACACAAAGGATTAGAGGAATCTGGAGGATTATTCTCAAAATATGTATTCAACCCAACCCTAATGGGAATCTTTTAACATACAATTAGTAAAACCCAATCTGGGCTAAGAAAATCAAGATCATAGTTATTGATTTTTGTTGGATTAAACGGAGATCAATCCTGGAATAACTATGATGTGGAGGAGAATAAAATTAGTAAAATGATCTGATTGCAGATGAAATGCTGCAAATGCCCCTCTGTGTAGTCAGGAGGGGCAGATGATCAAACTGTAAAAATAAAAAAAAGGCCTTTTTTAATGTTTGTATCATTTTAATTGGCATAGATGCAAAATATAAGTAAATACACTCTAAAATGTAAGAAAGTGATGTAAATATTGAAGCGGTTTGAGGATCCTATACCTTTAAGACAATGAGCAGCAACAGATAAATATGATGAAACTGTAAAATCTACCTATTTTGTGATGCATTTTAGCACATTTAATTTAGAAATCTTTAAAATAAATGACTAATTAAATAATTAGTCATGAACATTAATAATGAAGCATCAACACACAAAAACAATTGCATTAATAATGAAGGCTGAAAACATAAATATAAGAGCAATGTAATAATGAAGCATCAACACTGAAATTTAAGTTCAGTGCAAAATGTACATATGTTTTCATGCATTTTTGCGTAAAAATTTGTTCTGTGAATGATCAATGAAGTAATTAATGAACATTAATAGTTGAGTAGCAATTACGAAATGTAAGTGGCGCTGTAGGAGTAAGTGCTGCGACTTGAGGTTTGTGTGCGGGAGTTTTGTGGGATTGTTTGAAGCGCCGTAGGAGTAAATAGCTGCGAGTTAAGGTGTGTGTGGGAGTTTTGTATGGTGTTTGAAGGCGCCATAAGAAAAGTGCTGGTAGTTAAAAATGCAGGGTTGTGTTGTTAGTGTTTTGAGGCGTGTTAAGGATTATACGGGTTTGTGTTGTACCAAAGTCATGCGCCTTAAAGCCTCCACCTTCCGCAAGTGCGGCCCCTCGCTTCACGAGGGTCCGCATTTGCCGACCAAACTGCGTCCCTCACTTTGCGAGGGACGCAGTTCTTGCGAACTCGATTTGTGAGCTCCCAAAGCATGACGATAATACGTCGTTTGACAACTATAATATGTGATTGGGTCAAAGGCAACAACCCGTAAAGCAGTTTGTAAAGTATTAGGCTAGTATTGTCTAGTTACTATTTTACAATTTCCTGGACAACATACAGCCTTGTTTATTAAATGAAGTAAACCAGTTTAGCCTAGTCCTTCTAATTTGTTTTTCAATAACACATACATTTTTTGTTTTAGTTTACTGAGTATGCGTCTATATTTAATGATAGGATCTGTTTTTCAAGGAATACCTATCTAGCAGTGAGAGTATTTACATTATTTTGCTTTTGTTCTTTTAAGATGGGTACTCTTTTTGATCATAAATCCTCTCAAGTACACTTTTTTGAGCCTGCAATATACACAAAGGATTAGAGGAATCTGGAGGATTATTCTCAAAATATGTATTCAACCCAACCCTAATGGGAATCTTTTAACATACAATTAGTAAAACCCAATCTGGGCTAAGAAAATCAAGATCATAGTTATTGATTTTTGTTGGATTAAACGGAGATCAATCCTGGAATAACTATGATGTGGAGGAGAATAAAATTAGTAAAATGATCTGATTGCAGATGAAATGCTGCAAATGCCCCTCTGTGTAGTCAGGAGGGCAGATGATCAAACTGTAAAAATAAAAAAAAGGCCTTTTTTAATGTTTGTATCATTTTAATTGGCATAGATGCAAAATATAAGTAAATACACTCTAAAATGTAAGAAAGTGATGTAAATATTGAAGCGGTTTGAGGATCCTATACCTTTAAGACAATGAGCAGCAACAGATAAATATGATGAAACTGTAAAATCTACCTATTTTGTGATGCATTTTAGCACATTTAATTTAGAAATCTTTAAAATAAATGACTAATTAAATAATTAGTCATGAACATTAATAATGAAGCATCAACACACAAAAACAATTGCATTAATAATGAAGGCTGAAAACATAAATATAAGAGCAATGTAATAATGAAGCATCAACACTGAAATTTAAGTTCAGTGCAAAATGTACATATGTTTTCATGCATTTTTGCGTAAAAATTTGTTCTGTGAATGATCAATGAAGTAATTAATGAACATTAATAGTTGAGTAGCAATTACGAAATGTAAGTGGCGCTGTAGGAGTAAGTGCTGCGACTTGAGGTTTGTGTGCGGGAGTTTTGTGGGATTGTTTGAAGCGCCGTAGGAGTAAATAGCTGCGAGTTAAGGTGTGTGTGGGAGTTTTGTATGGTGTTTGAAGGCGCCATAAGAAAAGTGCTGGTAGTTAACAATGCAGGGTTGTGTTGTTAGTGTTTTGAGGCGTGTTAAGGATAATACGGGGTTGTGTTGTACCAAAGTCATGCGCCTTAAAGCCTCCACCTTCCGCAAGTGCGGCCCTTCGCTTCACGAGGGTCTGCATTTGCCGACCAAACTGCGTCCCTCGCTTTGCGAGGGACGCAGTTCTTGCGAACTCGCTTTGTGAGCTCCCAAAGCATGACGATAATACGTCGTTTGACAACTATAATATGTGATTGGGTCAAAGGCAACAACCCGTAAAGCAGTTTGTAAAGTATTAGGCTAGTATTGTCTAGTTACTATTTTACAATTTCCTGGACAACATACAGCCTTGTTTATTAAATGAAGTAAACCAGTTTAGCCTAGTCCTTTTAATTTGTTTTTCAATAACACATACATTTTTTGTTTTAGTTTACTGAGTATGCGTCTATATTTAATGATAGGATCTGTTTTTCAAGGAATACCTATCTAGCAGTGAGAGTATTTACATTATTTTGCTTTTGTTCTTTTAAGATGGGTACTCTTTTTGATCATAAATCCTCTCAAGTACACTTTTTTGAGCCTGCAATATACACAAAGGATTAGAGGAATCTGGAGGATTATTCTCAAAATATGTATTCAACCCAACCCTAATGGGAATCTTTTAACATACAATTAGTAAAACCCAATCTGGGCTAAGAAAATCAAGATCATAGTTATTGATTTTTGTTGGATTAAACGGAGATCAATCCTGGAATAACTATGATGTGGAGGAGAATAAAATTAGTAAAATGATCTGATTGCAGATGAAATGCTGCAAATGCCCCTCTGTGTAGTCAGGAGGGCAGATGATCAAACTGTAAAAATAAAAAAAAGGCCTTTTTTAATGTTTGTATCATTTTAATTGGCATAGATGCAAAATATAAGTAAATACACTCTAAAATGTAAGAAAGTGATGTAAATATTGAAGCGGTTTGAGGATCCTATACCTTTAAGACAATGAGCAGCAACAGATAAATATGATGAAACTGTAAAATCTACCTATTTTGTGATGCATTTTAGCACATTTAATTTAGAAATCTTTAAAATAAATGACTAATTAAATAATTAGTCATGAACATTAATAATGAAGCATCAACACACAAAAACAATTGCATTAATAATGAAGGCTGAAAACATAAATATAAGAGCAATGTAATAATGAAGCATCAACACTGAAATTTAAGTTCAGTGCAAAATGTACATATATTTTCATGCATTTTTGCGTAAAAATTTGTTCTGTGAATGATCAATGAAGTAATTAATGAACATTAATAGTTGAGTAGCAATTACGAAATGTAAGTGGCGCTGTAGGAGTAAGTGCTGCGACTTGAGGTTTGTGTGCGGGAGTTTTGTGGGATTGTTTGAAGCGCCGTAGGAGTAAATAGCTGCGAGTTAAGGTGTGTGTGGGAGTTTTGTATGGTGTTTGAAGGCGCCATAAGAAAAGTGCTGGTAGTTAACAATGCAGGGTTGTGTTGTTAGTGTTTTGAGGCGTGTTAAGGATTATACGGGGTTGTGTTGTACCAAAGTCATGCGCCTTAAAGCCTCCACCTTCCGCAAGTGCGGCCCCTCGCTTCACGAGGGTCCGCATTTGCCGACCAAACTGCGTCCCTCGCTTTGCGAGGGACGCAGTTCTTGCGAACTCGCTTTGTGAGCTCCCAAAGCATGACGATAATACGTAGTTTGACAACTATAGTATGTGATTGGGTCAAAGGCAACAACCCGTAAAGCAGTTTGTAAAGTATTAGGCTAGTATTGTCTAGTTACTATTTTACAATTTCCTGGACAACATACAGCCTTGTTTATTAAATGAAGTAAACCAGTTTAGCCTAGTCCTTCTAATTTGTTTTTCAATAACACATACATTTTTTGTTTTAGTTTACTGAGTATGCATCTATATTTAATGATAGGATCTGTTTTTCAAGGAATACCTATGTAGCAGTGAGAGTATTTACATTATTTTGCTTTTGTTCTTTTAAGATGAGTACTCTTTTTGATCATAAATCCTCTCAAGTACACTTTTTTGAGCCTGCAATATACACAAAGGATTAGAGGAATCTGGAGGATTATTCTCAAAATATGTATTCAACCCAACCCTAATGGGAATCTTTTAACATACAATTAGTAAAACCCAATCTGGGCTAAGAAAATCAAGATCATAGTTATTGATTTTTGTTGGATTAAACGGAGATCAATCCTGGAATAACTATGATGTGGAGGAGAATAAAATTAGTACTTTCTTTTGATGTTTATCATCCATATTTCTTGTAAGGGTAAGGCCAGAATAGTGTGAGCTAGGAACTTCTCTGATAGAGAAACTCCCTTAGGGGCACCCCCAGGATTACCTGATCTGTCTACTGTGGGATTCAATGTGGCATTACATTTTCCTCCAGTTAAGATATGTAATACCAGAAATTGCAAGGTTTTGCTCAATGTTAGTTGGAGGAGGAAATTATATTGACATTATTAAATAGGTTTCTCCATACATTTCATTCACCACTGCTATAAATATGCCCTCATGATCTGTGTGTGGATACTGCAAGTCAAATAGAATTTTCCTTTTGACCAAAATGTAATTGTAATAATATAAAGTCTGGATTATATTTTTTTTTGTAGGAATAAAAAGACCATGCTACCTTGTCTTTGGGAATTAAAATTTCATACATTATGAGATATAAATGTAATTTTCCCTATCTATCTATCTATCTATCTATCTATCTATCTATCTATCTATCTATCAATCTATCTATTTATCTATCACCAGAGGAGGAGAATGAGGGGAGAGAGAAAAGGAGGAGAGAGAGGGTAACACCAGAGGAGGAGAGGTAGAGGTATGGAGAGATGGAGAGTAGGTGGCAGGTCAGGGAGGGGAGGTAGAGGTGTAGGAGAGCAGGAAGGGAGGAGGCATTTGCCCCCAGATGTAGGCACACAAGGAGTAGGAGCAGATGGTCAGGGGTCTGATCACAGGGGCGAGGTAGTGAGGATGAGGGACCGGCCCCAGGGAGAGAACAGGGAAGCCAGGAACCACAGGCACAGTTGGGAGGGCAGAGGTTGTGACAAAGTACAGGGCCACAGATTATAGATGGGCATTCTCCTCAGGGAAATCCGTGCCCATCTACTGCATCATACATGGTGGGTGGATGCGAGGCCTAGCCAGAAGACACGTGCCTGAAGTGAGGTTGCGTCTTCCGTTGCTGCATTAGGGGTTGCAAACAGGGATGTGAAATCTGTCAAACACAGATATTATGACAGCCGTAAGAAGGTGAGGTGGATGATTTTTTTCTGTTTGCCTTCCTCTGGATCAATTAACAATAAATCTGTGTATTGCAGATAAGAGGAGATTTAAAAAGGTTGAACTTGATGGACTAAAGTGGACTTTTCAACTTAAATTACTATGTAACTATGTAACTATGTAAGATGGCAGCGGAGACAAGAGCAGCATGTGCAACCGGTGGTGGACCACCAGCCAACATCACATACTGTGGATGGGAGCGATTTTTGAAGAAGTGGATCAAGCCAGCGGCAGTAGTGAGCCTTCCAGGACAGCCGGACTAATTGGAGTATCATATACACCATCACACCCTCAAATGCAAACATATGAACCCCACACACAAAGATAACGGACATACAATATTTGTTATCAATGAAATATCTGTCCAATACCTGCAGTTCACACTGATTCTGAGTAGCAGCAAATAGATCAAGATCGATTTAATATCCAAAAGAGAGTACATGTATGGATGTGCATACTGCATCATATGCGAATATAGACTCTGTCGGACTCCATGTGCATCTCATGTACTAGCCTTATCTGGACCATGTCTCATCTGCATGTTAACAACCATTGCTGAGAACTTGTCACAGCTTGATTATTCTTACACACTGCAAAGCAGATTCAGCTGAGCATCTGTCCTATGAATTGCAGATGACACACCGCACAAGCATTACATATATTGATATGAGCCATGATCCTCAATATTCATTATACAGCTTAATGTTTATCTGTGTAAAATAATCGCCACAGCCAATTACAAGTGACCATGATGTCAAGGATATGGAAACACACAGCAAACAATTCTTTAGAGAATCAATACTCAAACACTATTGTCATTTCATTTCAGTACCCAGGAGGCGTACCATGCCCACAGAGACACAAGTTGCGACTCCACAGGAGGAGGATCTTCCTCCCACACACACGTGGTGGTGGAGGAAGCTGAGAACATTCCAGAGGGCCCGGGACCATCACAGGAAGCTGGCCTATCAGCAGCAAGCTGACCACCAACATCTTCATTATGGGAAACACCCTTCTGGCCCTCACACGCATCATGGGCACATTCTCAGCAAATTTCATCCACCTCAAACTCCACCTCAAATGTCATGAAGCCAGCAACCACCTCCACAGATGTCCTAGTACTGGAGAACACCATTAGCAGGCCCACCACTGCCACCTGGTCAGATGACATGGATGCCTTGGCGGGAACAACTGCTCCTCCACTCCTAAACTGGCCTCAACAAACCTAGGCTAGACCACTGCTATGGCCTACACCAACACCATCCCCACAGCCCACACCAACACCATTGCCATGGATGATACCATCTCCACCTCTGACATCAACATCATCACGGGCACTGGTATGTGTAGTTATAGACCTGACACCTCCTTAGAAGGCACTTTGAGGAACCTCATGCAGCACATCTGAATGTAGGATGAGAGCAATGTCACCTTAATGCAATGACTGACAACCTAGCTGGAAAGGCAAAATGAGATTGCAACCACTCATGATGACATCATCAGATCGCTATATGGTGAGGTGAGGAGGCACAATGGAAGGATGGATAGGTATGAGCAAAAAGGCTCATAGGGACAGACAAGTCCAGACATGACTCATTGAGCCTTTGGTTCCACAGGCTCCACCCATATCACAACCAGAGCCTGATACCTTCTCATTTCACACCTTACTGCCAACACCAGCTGCTACACACCCACCCTAGGTGGACATACCCCTCACTCCAACACCTCCGTGCCATGATAGAGGGAGGAAGCAAGCGTGCATGGAAAGGTGGAGGCCCAGTGCTGAGAAAGAAGAGGTAGGCGAGAACATCCCCTAAGTCCTCCTCATCCACACTCCTCAATGATTATTTGCATTAATGTTAACATACTATTGGCTGACTAAAGAGTGTGTGCACGTACAGTTATGTTTAACCTTTCAGCAATTGATGTTCACTGTGGATTGCCATTAAGATGAGGTGTTGAAGTCAATCCAAATAGTGTTCTGATTGATATCTTGTTCTTGCCTCTGTAGGTCTTAATAGCCCAATCTCACAACCATGAAGACATGTTGCTCAACTTCCTCTTTCTGTTTTCCTGAATCTCCTCACTTGGGATTATTCCTTAATATCTGAACACACAATTTGTGGAATAGTTTTGGATGGCATTATCCATGATTTATTGCATCTAATTAATTGAGCAGATGCTAACCAAAAGTAAGTACAGTGTGCATTACTGGTTACGTCAAATAAATGGAGTGATTTCTGATGATCCTTATTTTCATCAGATTCCGGTTGCAGTGGTTTGACCCTGGTAGGTGGTATGCATCATGATTATTCTAGACTATGACATTACCCCCTTTAGGTATCCCCTTTTTCCCCCAAAAGCCTCTTGCCCTTCCAGGATCCGCCCACACCACACCCATGATATAAATGCACAGTCTTGTACATTTCTGAGTGTGCTCTGTGTATGAAATAAAGCTTTGTTATACCATTATCACCTTGTCAGTGTGTTTTCAATAGTTGGGGTTTTTGAACATCCACATAAATCACATTTGTGTCGCATTCCTGTAAACTAATGAGCCTCTAAGTGCATCCGACTTAGAGATGATAAAAAAACAGTTCAGAGAAGTGGAAGCTGCTTATAACAGAGAAAAGAAATGGGCTGACCGCAATGCGGAAAAACTCAAGGAGTACACACTGTCCCAGACAGGACATATGACGCAGAGCCTGGAGATGTGTCATACCAAACCAGACCGGCGAGAGGTAAAGATGATGCCAGACTATATTCCTGAATGGCGGAGGATGCCTGCATTTGAGGACTACAGAGTGTCCTACAGGAATGAGAAACTGATGCCAATTTGGGAGCAGAGGAAGAATACTCCCAAGTCTAAGCTGGAAAACATGGGGGTCATCCTGAAGATGGAAGGATTGACCCAGGAAGTAGCTGAAATCACTGCTAGGTGTACAGCCCTCCAAGTACAGATCACCAAGCTAGAACAAGAGAAGAGCTCCACCAATGCAGAACTAGAAACCCAGAGAGCCCAGTTTGATTCTGAGAAACTGCAGCTAGAGGGAATAATTACCAATCTGCAGACATCCCTTTCAGAGAACACTGTACAGAAGGAGAGACAAGACCAAGCGGCTCAAACTCAAGAGGAGCAGCTGATTTGTCAAATAACCACATTGAAACTGGAAATCTCCAAGCTGAAAACAGTATTAACGCAAAAGGACAAGGAGCTTGAGGGACTCCAATATCGGGTGGAAGATGAGAAGAGGCAGAAGGAGCAGGTGATTGAAGACATGCAAATAAATGAAGAGTCAACAAGACAAAACATAGCTGGACTCAACCACCAAGTGGACAATCTAAGCAGTATATTGAAGCAAACTGAGGACAAGCTAACAAAGTTCACCAAAAAACTGGAGAGCAAGGCCCAGCAGATGGTTCAGTTAATGGAAGAGCACAATAAGGTGATTAGTGAGAGAGAGTCAACTCTTAATGTGTTTAATGAGTACAAATCCACAAATGAACAAGAATTAAACTCTTTAAACCAAGCTGTTGAGATTCTGGAGAAAGGTCTTCAATCAAGTTTGGCCACATCACAGGAGCTAAAAAAGGAAAAATCAGAGTTGGCAGTTAAAGTGCAAGAACGGGATGCAACCATCCTTGATTTAATTGCTAAATGCCAGAATCTGTACACTGAGAATGAGGCGCAAAGTAAGACTCACGCAGCCACAATGGAGTCTCTAAAGACGCAATTAATTGAGAAGGACAACCAGTTACGGCTCTATGAACAGAGAATCTCTGGGAAGGAGGTAATGACAAAAGAAATCCTTCACCTAAAAGAACAATTGCTTGCTATGGAAGAGACTGTGAAAAATCTGAAAGATCTCTTAGAGAGTGACGTAAACCAAAGTCTACATAACCTCAAAGAGAACAGTAAGTTTTCAAGCTCAGAGAATTTAGAAAAATCTCCAGATCTTGGAAACGATCACATTACTTCATCTCTTGAAAAATCAAACCAAAAAGTACTTTCAAAAGAAGAGCTGCGTGAGACCGATTCAAACAAAACCAGTGCCAAGGATGAAGAGACAGAGAAAAAGAAAGACATTATTTCTGTCTCTAATAAAGAGAAAGCAAGTGTAGGCAAAGACGCATCTAGTAAAGTTGAGAGCGGTGCAAAGCAAACTAAGGAGTCAGCTGTGATAGATCAGCCAAAAGAAAGCAGGGAAACAAAGGTTTCACCAACCATAGCGGATCAGTGTGATACAGAGCAGCAACCTGAAACATCAACAAAAAGGGAGACAAAATCACTTGAAACTGAGAAGAAAACAAGTACTTCAAAAAATAAACATAAAGATAAATTACCTCCCAACGAGAGCAAGCAGACTGACAGAGCAAACTCAGTAGTTGAGTCTCAATTGACAGAGGATGGAGCTGCAACTCCAGAAGTAGAGAAATCCTCGAAATCAGAGAAGCAAGCTCCAGGTTTAAGAAATAAGCATAGATCCAAGTTAATACCTGAAGATGAAAACAGTGGAACAGAAGGGAAGGAAATGACATCAGAGAGGCAGAAAGATGGTCTCAAGTTGACAATCAGGGTCTCCAACAAGAGGAAGAGAGGAGACGCATTATTTGTGGTTTCCGCAGTTGCAGAAGCTGAGGAGCCTGAAGCAGAGGAAAGCATGGGCCGGACATTAAGACGGTCGCCAAGAATTTCACGTCCCTCTGTCAAGGCCGTTGAAGTCAAAGAGCGTAAACTTGAAAAGAAACCCATTGATGAGGAGGACAAACCTACTGCCCAGAAAGCAGAAAAAGATTTGGAAGAAGGGAAACATAAGAGTAAGGAACTCAAGGCAAATCGTTATAAAGATTATGTAAAAGAAACCCGTTGTGAGAGAAATGATACAGCCAAATCGCTCTCTGCAGAATTATCTGAACTGCAGGTCCTATTAAAAGAAATTGAAGAAGGGAAAGTTCTCCTGACGCATGGAAGTACGTGTGCTAGTGAGCTCAAGAAGATAGAGCAAGACCCAAGCCCATACTGCATAGTTACACCAGAGAATATTATGCCCTATGAAGAGGAGCCCCGTAAACTAGAAGACAAGGGGAAGATAAAGTTACGAGTGAACGTTTTCGGCCTCTCGGCTCATGTAGCTCAACTACATGGTGTTGAGCTGAGGGGGAGGATATGTGATGGAGTGCCATTAGGGGTCACAAGAGAGCTCTATAAAACTTCTCCCCTGAGAATGAAAGGAGTTAATTCCATTCAGTTATCAGTGGCTAAATGGAAGCAGCCTAGCTGTGAACTGCTTTTAAAAGCAGCAGAGAGATGGGTGGAGTTTCTCTCACTTAGGCTTGAGCCTAAGAGCCGTGGGCTGTGTGTATTGCAGGAGGAAGCCCTGAACAGCTCAGCTGCCTCTGGGATCCAGAGAGCTGGGATTTGTGCTGGAGCGAGACAGTCAGGAAGACTATTATACTCCAGAGTTTGTTCACAGAGAAGACGCCTGTGGTATCAGAGATACTCCACTGAGAGAGGATTATCTAAAGACCCCATCCCTGGGAAGCCGAACGCAACAAGGGATAAAAAGGTTGGTGACAAATATATGTCGTTTTCACCATATGAGGATAAGAAGTACAAATGCCCCAGGAAGAAGAGTGCATTGAGAGAAAGTAATAGTTCCTCATTTCAAGAGGGTGACAAGGGCCCTAGGCTTCACCCACTATTGGCAGAAGCCGTAGAGGAAAAGACATTAAAAGACTGTTTTGTTCCCTGGCCACAAGGTGGCGATACAATGCAAATAAGAGACTGTTTGTTCCCTGGCCACAAGGTGGCGATACAATGCAAATAAGAGACTGTTTGTTCCCTGGCCACAAGGTGGCGATACAATGCAAATAAGAGACTGTTTGTTTTCTGGCCACAAGGTGGCGATACAATGCAAATAAGAGACTGTTTGTTCCCTGGCCACAAGGTGGCGATACAACGCAAATAAGAGACTGTTTGCATCCTGGCCACAAGGTGGCACTCTCCGGAGCCAGAGAAGCTGGCCGGATACAGTTAGGGTGTTCCTGAGTGTAGTAAGCACGTTTATGCAGGATTTATTTTGTTGCTGAATACAAGCACTGTTTTTGTTCTGTTTATGCAAACCAAATAAATAGCAGTAAAACTCTGACAAGCCTGCTGTGTCTTCCTCCCTGGGTAAAAGAGATAAGAAAGTGCAGGACGCAAACCCCGCCAGAAGGGGGCGCCCTGTTACAATATATATATATATATATATATATATATATATATATATATATATATATATATATATATATATATATATATACAGGTTTAATACACATTAGTGGTCAAATTTGTGTTACTGTGGAGTACCATCCATCTGAAGTCCTGACAATGATATGACAGGTGATAATGTGAATTGATTGATAGCAAAACACTTGATAGGATTTCATCAAATGATAATGGGTATACATCGCTGAGAACAGAGCTCCATTATTTGTGTGCTTTTGGAAAACGGACGACAATTGCATGCTGCTAAAAGTGAGCAAGCTTCTAATGCCTGACTACCACCCTAAACCCCCCCTAACTCTAAGACTCCTAAGCCTAACCCTAAGACCTCTAAGCCTAACCCTAAGACCCCTAAGCCCACTTTTCCTGCAGTCCGGAGCGCAGTTGTCAGTCGTGCTATTGTCGAGTGAGCAGTTGTCGGTGCATGCATTTGTCAGTATGCTGATGCCGGCGCGCTGTTGTCTGGCATGCATCTTGGCACTCAGCCGCCAGCAATGGGTGAGGTGAGTTGGCTGTTGTGTTGCTCCACGTGCATACGCACAGCCTCCATGTGTGTTTGCGTCCTTTCCTGATGGGTTAGAGTAGATTAGTGTGGTGTATGTTCCCCTGGTCCCCTTCTGGATCGCTACCTTGTGGTGGTGAAGGCTCTTGTGTACTTCAATGAAGCTGTGAGCTATACCATATAGGGCCACTCTAGGTGGGCAGGTCATAGCAGAGAGGGTAAACAAATTTGCAGTCCACTGGAGAGGGAACTGGCAACCCACTTCAGTATCCTTGCCATGCAAACCTTGTGGATAAGCACAGATATAGACATGTGCTGCAGTCCATAGGATCACAGAGACTGAAGGACTGAACAACAAAAAATAAAATGTTCCCCTCGTACTTGATATATGTGATGTGGCAGTGTAATTTGGCCACTATTTCTTTTCCCAATGTAGATTTGATGAGTTAGATGAATATAAGATAATCTTTGTATTTTTAGGGTCCACATTAGAGCCTCTGTGAGTGAAAAAAGGATAATATGGCAGGCAATTTCATGTTTTTGTGTTGTTTTTGTGCAATGTAATCAGGTAGTGTCTCTTTAATTGCTTTATGCATCTTGCAGCAAGACTTTTAATAAGGCCTATTTGTTAACTGAGAATTGTTGTGCAATAAATTATAATGCCTTCCATTGCTTTCCTTATATAAAGTCCATAGCTGTGTTTTATTTGTCTTTTGCAGTGTTACAACATAGTCTGTAAACCCTTTGTGGGTCCCATTTGGAACCCTTAATATTTTGGCCGACATATGCCATTTGCGGGTACGAGAACAATTGCGGCCTTGGGTAATCGAAGAAATTGATTAGCGACTTTGCGATTTTAGCGATTGTAACTCTTGTGGGCTTGAAAGATCAAAGGCTTAGATGGGGTGTAAGTTACGGTTGTAACAACGGCAGGAATTTTCAGCTTCTAACCCGTCGATTGTCAGTGGCTCGCAAAAAGACACCAATTTTTGGAATCTGGGATTTACTTCTTGCCAGTAAAGTGTGATTATTTGCTGTGTGCACTAATTTTGTCCAGGTGAGTAGGCAGACGTTAATATAAACAGGGGAAGGGCCAAACTTGTGAGCTTGTGAACATTTCTAGAATAAGTGCAGTTCTAGTAAAAGTGTAAAAGTTTAAAGAAAAGAAAGGAGTGCAAAGAAAAGGGGGGCAGACTTATAGGGCCTCGCGGTGAGAGCCTTTGGTGATCATAGCGTGCCCAGCAATGAGTGGCTTCATGCCCAGCAATGAGCGCCTTCGGGGCTCATTGCGAGCTTCTACCCCCCTCTACTTTTCGGGCCCCTCATTGCAGGCATCTGCCAACTCACAACTGTCTGGCCTTGCAATCAGCACCTTTGGCACTCATCGCAAGCCCCGTATTCAGTGCCTTTGGCACTCGTCACGAGGTCCGCAATGAGCGCCTTAGACGCTCATTTCAAGCCTTTCCCCACTCTCTCCCTCCCGTGTCTCTTTGCCCTCTCTCCGTCCCTTGTATTTTTTCACCATTATCTCCGTCCCCTGTGTCTCTTTCCCTACCACTACCACCCCTGTGTCTCTTTCACCCTCTCTCCCCTCTACTTCCCCTGTGTCTTTCTCCCCCTTCTCCCTCTTCTGTGCTCCTGTTTGCATTTACAGGTGTGAAACCATTTGCTGGCTTGGGAAAAAAGTTACGGCTTTACTGCCACCATTTTTTTACTCGCTTAGCTATTTTTAGACCTCCAAAAATGCAAATTAAATATCAAATTAGCTTGCAACTTCATTTACAGGCTACCTATCTCCCTGTGCTGTGTGTGAGGTGGTAAGTAAATTTTTTAGGTGGTCTTCAGACAGCTTTCGAGTTACAGGCTTTAAAAAAATGGAGCCCGTTAAAGTCATAAGCCTCTCCCCCCTTCAAGCCAGTCACGTATGGACCCCACGATGAGCGCCTTGGGCACTCATTGCAGCTTTCATCAAACCTGTAACTTTCGGGCATCGCGATACGCGCCTTTGGCGCTCATTGCGCATGTGCAAGCTCGTAACTTTTAACATGGCATTACCAACAAACTCACAATTCCGACAACTATATATATATATATACATATAAATATATATATATATATATATATATATATATATATATGATATATATTTTGTTTTTATTTTTTATGTAAAGCTTTATACAAATATATTATTTTTTATTATTTGTTTATTTTTTCCACCAAAATCTTGTAGACAATAATTATGAGTCAGTCCAGTGGCAACCTCACTCAGTGTACATCCTGTCATGGAACAGGTGGAGGCTGGTTAGTTCTGAGTTGGCAAACACCAAGAGATTTGTCAAATTGAGTGAAATTGTTGGGGATATCCATTCAGGAATGGCAATTACAGATAGAGCTGTTCCCTCTAACAGCCGGGAGAACAGTTCTACTGGAGGAGTGGGAGGGCAGAATAGGCAGAGCAACAGACAGGTTTTGGTGGTAGGGGACTCTATTATTAGGAAGGTAGACAGGGTGAGTTGTCACCCAGATCCCAGCAATTGAACAGTTTGCTGTCTCCCCGGGGCTCGGGTTCAGCCTGTTGTGGATCGGGTAGATAAATTATTGGGAGGAGCTGGAAATGAACCAGCGGTTTTGGTACATATTGGTATTTATGACAAAGTTAGAGGAAGATGGAGTGTTGAAGAATGCTTTTAGAGAACTAGGGAATAAGCTTAGAGCAAGGACTTCCAAGGTAGTGTAAGGTAGTGTGCCATGTGCTAGCCCAGGGAGAAAGAAGGAGCTTAGGGAGGTTAATGCGTGGCTAAAAAAGTGATGCACTAAGGAGGGGTTTTTATTTTTAGAGCACTGGGCTGATTCTCACTTGGGTACAATCTCTATAGCAGGGATGGATTGCACTTTAATGATGAGGGAGCTTTTGTGCTAGGGGATAGGATGGTAGAAAGGCTGGAGGAGTTTTTAAACTAATACGTTGGGGGAAGGACTAGATGAATGTAATTGGGTAGAAAGTTTAGAGGGGATAAGGGATGAATTAACTACTCATGGGGGAGGAAATTGGGGGAGGGTTAATATAGTCAATAGGGAAGTATTAATAGGTAAAGTGCAGAGGCAGAGACCTCAATACTACAAAACTGGAACTAGCAGTAATGTTAAATGTTTGTGGGTAGAGATAAGCAAATTCTGAAAGAATATTGGTTGGAGTATGCTATAAACCCAGAAATATAATTGAACGCGAGGAAATGCAATTATTGTTACAGATTGTAAATGCAGCTAAGCATGGGCAAGTTCTAATAGTGGGATATTTTAATTACCCGGAAATAAACTGGATGAACGATACCAGCAGTTCAGCTAAGGAGAGCAGGTTCTTGAGTACACTCAGGGATCATTATCTTGCCCAGGTTATACAAGAACCTACTAGAAATAAAGATATCTTGCATTTAGTCATCACAAATAATATCGATATGGTATCAAATGTGGAAATAGGGCAACCTTTGGGAAACAGTGATCACAACACAGTCTCATTCGAGATTGAATTAAAAAATTTAAACCATAAGGGGCCAACAAAAAATCTTACTTTTAAAAGGGCAGATTTTAATGGTCTAAGGGCAGCACTACAAAGTATATACTGGGACAAAGAACTGGCAGGTAAAAACACTGAACATAAATGGACAACATTTAAATCCTTACTAAATATACATACTTATCACCATATACCATGTGGGAATAAAAGTAAAAGGAGTAAATCACATCCAGTGTGGCTTAACAACGATTTAAAGATCAAGATACGGAGTAAAAAACAGGCATTTTAAATTAAACAAACAAGAGGGGACAGAGACTGCTTTACGGGAGTACAAGGAAATCAACAAGGCTTGCAAAACGGCTATTAGACTGGCTAGATTAGAAAATTAAAAATTAGATGCAAAAGAGTGTAAGACTAACCCTTAAATATGTTTTAAATATTTTAATGGAAAGAAGGCCAGGAAGGAAGCTATAGGAATATTACTGTGTGACACAGGCCGTATGATAATTAGTGAACAGGAAAAGGCAGATGAGCTAAATAGGTTCTTTTCTGTGGTATACACAAGTAGGTACCAGTGGTTGGGACACTGCAACATAATGGGGCTATACTACCTTCACTGAATAATTGGTTAACGCAGGAAGAAATCAAAAAGAGGTTTGAAAAAATCAATGTTAAGAAAGCCACTGGTCCTGATGGAATACATTCAAAGGTACTGAGGGAACTGGCCTCTGTAATAGCAAAACCATTATATGTAATTTTTCAAGATTCACTCATCACTGGGTCTCTACCAGATGACTGGAGAAATGCATATGTGATACCTATATTTAGCAAGGGAGCAAAAGCAAATCCAGGGATATATAGACCTGTAAGCCTCACTTCTGTAGTGGGAAAGCTTTTAAAGGGTTAAAAAGAGATAATATACAAGAATATGTCTACTTGAACAGGATTGTAAGTAGGCGTCAACATGGATTTAGGGATAGGTCATGTCAAACAATTAGTTTCTATGAGGAGGTTAGTAAGAATCTGGATCAGTCTTTTTGGATTTTGCAAAGGTTTTTGATACAGGAATTGCAGTAAATATCTGCTCATGGATCGAGAGCTGGGTAAAAGACAGGAAGCAAAGGGTTGTGGTAAATGGAACATACTCCGATTAGACTAATGTGGTAAGTGGGGTTCCTCAGGGTTCAATATTTGGTCCTCTCCCTCCAAAGGGATTTACATAAAAAAGAGGAATGGGCATCTAAATGGCAGATGAGATTTAATACAAATAAATGTAACCTTATGTATCTGGGAAGGAAAAATAGCCATGCAATTGATAATCTTAATGATATTAAAAGGGATTTGGGAGTACTTGTGGACAACCACCTAGGTAACAGTGCTCAATGCCAAGCAGCAGCTGCAAAGGCAAATAAAATATTAGCATGTATTAAGAAGGGTAAAGAAGCCAGGGAAGCAAATATAATTCTGCCACTATACAAATCCATAGTACGTCCTCATTTGGAATATGGAGTACAATTTTGGGCACCACTTCATAAAAAGGACATTTTAGAGCTTAAATGGTACAGAGAAGGGCAACCAAACTAATAAGGTGAATGGAGGGGCTAAGTTATGAAGAAAGACTAACCAAATTAAACTTATTTTCTCCAGAAAAAGGAGTCTAAGATGGGATATGATTACCTTATATAAATACATCCAAGGTCAGTATAAAGATTTGTCAAGGGAGCATTTTGTGCCAAGAGCTTTTCAACTGAAAAGAGGACATCTTTTGAGGTTTGAAATAAAAAGACCTTAAAGACAGAAAAGGGTTCTTCACAATAAGGCTGGTTAATCTGTGGAATTCTCTACCAAAGGAGGTGGTGACAGCGGATTCAATAGCTAACTTTAAAAGGGGACTGGATTTATTTTTAATTAAAAAGGGCATTCAGGGTTATCCTGGATAATTAGAGAGAGAGAGAGTATTGATCCAGGGAGGAATCCAATCGCCAGTATCTGGGGTCAGGAAGGAATTCATTTTTTTCCCTTTGAGACGATTGGCCAAGTTTCACTTGTTTTTTTTTTCTTCTGTTTGCCTTCCTCTGGATCAATAAACAATTAATCTGCATATTGCCCATCAGAGGAGATCTTAAAAGGTTGAACTTGATGGACTGAAAGTCTCTTTTCAAACTCAATTACTATGTAGCTATGTAACTATAACTGAATAGCAAATTAGTTTGCGGGCTACATTACGGTCTCCCATAAACAACAATAGGGGGCTATCTGTTGCATTGAACCACATAAAGCCCAAGTGTACACATAAAGTCCAGTTCTTCTAACGAATACTACACATGTGCTAAGAGTGGCTATTGTTCTAAGAAGATTTCAGACATACACTCTCTGCTTGTTTGATTCCATAGATGAAAGATCTTTAGGCAAATTATTATTATTTATAATCCCGATAAGTGGTAGCTGAACTTTTCTTCTCTTCTGGGGTAAAGAAATCATTAGTTCTCCCAAAAACAGATTGAGGCTTAAGATTTTGTGAGTTTACAATAATTTTGTATGATAAGTTGCAATTATGGTGGTGTCAGCAAGCCCCAGTAACAGCAGAATTATAAATATAGAAATCTATTATAAATTGATCTTGGGTCTTAAAGTGTCATGCTATATGCTATGCTTCATTTGCAGCTGATGGACATATTTATTATATTATATAGGATATTATTATCCTTTATTTGTAATACGCTATTTCATAGTGCTATACAGGGCTTGAGAACAAAGGAAAATATAAAATTAAAAGTAAGAATTACTACTCTTATCAGTTTAATACCTGTTACATCACCTATCAGGGGGCGTGTATAAAGCAACCGGGAGATTGAAAAAGATACTTGGTTGGTCGTATCACTTCAATGTTGGGGCACGGCGCGTGCAATCAAAGGTGCCACCAGATAGGAGTGGCATGTTTGTAAGTACTACTCTTATCAGTTTAATACCTGTTACAGCACCTGTCAGGGGGCGTTTATAAGGCCTGGATTTTTGGAACCGGGAGATGGAAAAAGATACTTGGTTGGTCGTATCACTTCAATTTTGGGGAACGGCGCGTGCAATCTAAGGTGCCACCAGATAGGAGTGGCATGTTTGTAAGTACTACTGTTATCAGTTTAATACCTGTTACGTCAAATATCAGGGGGCGTGTATAAGGCCTGGATTTTTAGAACCGGGAGATGGAAAAAGATGCTTGGTTGGTCGTATCACTTAAATTTTGGGGCATGGCACGTGCAATCAAAGGTGCCACCAGATAGGAGTGGCATGTTTGTAAGTACTACTCTTATCAGTTTAATACCTGTTACAGCACCTATCAGGGGCGTGTATAAGGCCTGGATTTTTGGAACCGGGAGATGGAAAAAGATACTTGGTTGGTCGTATCACTTCAATTTTGGGGCACGGCGCGTGCAATCAAAGGTGCCACCAGATAGGAGTGGCATGTTTGTAAGTACTACTCTTATTAGTTTAATACCTGTTACAGCACCTATCAGGGGCGTGTATAAGGCCTGGATTTTTGGAACCGGGAGATGGAAAAAGATACTTGGTTGGTCGTATAACTTAAATTTTTGGGCACAGCGCGTGCAATCTAAGGTGCCACAATATAGGAGTGGCATGTTTGTAAGTACTACTCTTATCAGTTTAATACCTGTTACATCACCTATCAGGGGGCGTGTATAAAGCCTTGATTTTTGGAACCGGGAGATGGAAAAAGAAACTTGGTTGGTTGTATCACTTCAATTTTAGGGCATGGCGCGTGCAATCAAAGGTGCCACCAGATAGGAGTGTCATGTTTGTAAGTACTACTCTTATCAGTTTAATACCTGTTACGTCACCTATCAGGGGGCGTGTATAAGGCCTGGATTTTTAGAACCGGGAGATGGAAAAAGATGCTTGGTTGGTCGTATCACTTCAATTTTGGGGCACGGCATGTGCAATCAAAGGTGCCACCAGATAGGAGTGGCATGTTTGTAAGTACTACTCTTATCAGTTTAATACCTGTTACAGCACCTATCAGGGGGCGTGTATAAGGCCTGGATTTTTGGAACCGGGAGATGGAAAAAGATATTTGGTTGGTCGTATCACTTCAATTTTGGGGCACGGCACGTGCAATCAATGGTGCCACCAGATAGGAGTGGCATGTTTGTAAGTACTACTCTTATCAGTTTAAAACCTGTTACGTCACCAATTAGGGGGCGTGTATAAGGCATGGATTTTTGGAACCGGGAGATGGAAAAAGATACTTGGTTGGTCGTATCACTTCAATTTTGGGGCACGGCCTGTGTAATCTAAGGTGCCACCAGATTGGAGTTGGGTGTTTGTAAGTACTACTCTTATCAGTTTAATACCTGTTACGTCACCTATCAGGGGGCGTGTAAAAGGCCAGGATTTTTGGAACCGGGAGATGGAAAAAGATGCTGGGTCGGTCCTCCTACTGTCATAGGGCCGGGGGGCGCCCCTCTTCGGGCTACCTGGTTGATCCTGCCTCAAAGATTAAGCCATGCATGTTTAAATACACTCAGCCGGTACAGTGAAACTGCGAATTGCTCATTTAATCAGTTATAGACTGGTTCCTTTGATCGCTCCATCTGTTACTTTGATAACTGTCGGAATTAGAGCGCTGATACATGCCGACGAGCGCTTACTCCCCGGGATGCGTGCACTTATCAAAAATTAGGTTCTGTTGCAGCGACCAGAAAAATTGACGTTTGTTTCCCAGGCAGAAACTGCCCTAAAACATTGCGTCTTGAGCCCTAGTTGGTGGCGGATAAGTCACGCAAGTCATGCGGCATTCAAAGATAAAATACTGCAGCTTGTGGACCATTTTTAGCTCAAGGCAGCTCATCTCATCAGCCCTTTTTTAGTCTAATGTATCGCCCAGTGTCAGTCCGTTCAGGATCCATCCCTCATTCATCTTTATAAAGGTGAGGTAATCTAGACTTTTTTGACCTAGGCGACTTCTCTTTTCAGTGGCAATACGTCCTGCTGCACTGAAGGTCCTTTCTGACAGGACACTGGAAGCGGGGCAGGCCAGAAGTTCTATGGCAAATTGGGATAGCTCAGGCCACAGGTCAAGCCTGCACACCCAGTAGTCAAGGGGTTCATCGCTCCTCAGTGTGTCGATATCTGCAGTTAAAGCGTGGTAGTCGGTCGAGTCATTCTCTGAGGGTGGACCCCTAAGGGCTATGGCGATGCGTAGGACTGAAAAAGCTCTGCATGTCCTCCATCAACAACATGTCTTTTAAACGTCCTGTCCTTGCCGACGTGATCGTGGGAGGAGGAGGATTACTTTCACCTCTTCCCCTGTTAGATTCCCGTTGTGCTGTGACATCACCCTTATACACAGTGTAAAGCATACTTTTTAATTTCATTTGGAACTGCTGCATCCTTTCTGCCTAGCGGTAATTCGGTAACATTTCAGGTACTTTCTGCTTATACCGGGGGTCTAGTAGCGTGGACACCCAGTACAGGTCGTTCTCCTTCAGCCTTTTTATACGAGGGTCCCGCGACAGGCACGACAGCATGAAAGACTCCATTTGCACAAGGTTGGATGCCGAGCTACCCATGTCCTGTTCCTCGTCCTCAGTGATCTCACTGAAGATATGTTCTTCCCCCCAGCCACGTACAACTCCACGGGTACCAGATAGGTGACAACGAGCAACCTGGGAGGGCTGTTGTGATTGGTCTTCCTCCTCCCCCTCAAAGCCACATTCCTCCTCTGACTCCTCTTCCTCACAATCCTCCTCCAGCGTTGCCGCAGGTCCAGCAAGCGATGCTGATAAGACTGTTTCTGGTGGTGATGGTGACCACAACTCTTCCACTTCTTCATCACGCTCAACTACGGCCTGATCCAACACTCTTCGCAGGGCACGCTCCAGGAAGAAAACAAATGGTATGATGTCGCTGATGGTGCCTTCTGTGCGACTGACAAGGTTTGTCACCTCCTCAAAAGGACGCATGAGCCTAAAGGCATTGCGCATGAGCGTCCAGTAATGTGGCAAAAAAAAATCCCAGCTCCGCAGAGGCTTTCCTAGCACCCCAGTAATACAAATACTCGTTAACGTCTTTCTCTTGTTGGAGCAGGCGGACGAACATTAGGAGTGTTGAATTCCAACGTGTGGGGCTGTCATAAATCAAGCGCCTCACTGGCATGTTGTTTCGTGGCTGGATATCTGAAAGATGCGCCATGGCCGTGTAGGAATGCCTGAAATGGCCACACACCTTTCTGGCCTGCTTCAGGACGTCCTGTAAGCCAGGGTACTTGTGCACAAAGTGTTCTACGATCAGATTACACACATGTGCTATGCACGGCACATGTGTCAACTTGCCCAGATTCAATGCCGCCAACAAATTTCTTCCATTGTCACAAACCACTTTGCTAATCTTCAGTTGGTGCGGAGTCAGCCATTGATCCACCTGTGCATTCAGGGCGGACAGGAGTGCTGGCCCGGTGTGACTCTCTGCTTTCAGGCAAGTCAACCCCAAGACGGCGTGACACTGCCGTATCCGGGATGTGGAATAGTATCTGGGGAGCAGGGGGGGTGCCGTTGATGTGGAGCAAGACACAGCAGCAGAAGAGGACTCAGCTGAGGAGGTTATGGAAGAGGATGGAGTAGGAGGAGTAGAGGAGGTGGCAGGAGGCCTGTGTGCAAGTCGTGGCGGTGTCATCAACTCCTCTGCAGAGCCACGCATTCCATGCTAGGTAAGCGTCGGCAGGTTTACCCAATGCGCAGTGTAGGTGATATACCTGCCCTGACAATGCTTTGCAGACCAGATATCAGTTGTCAGATGGACCCTTGCCCCAACACTGTGTGCCAGACATGACATTTCTTCCTTTTGCACAATTGAGTACAGGTTGGGGATTGCCTTTTGTGCAAAGAAATTTCGGCCGGGTACCTTCCACTGCGGTGTCCCAATAGCTACCAATTTTTTGAACGCCTCAGACTCCACCAGCTTGTATGGTAAAAGCTGGCGGGCTAAGAGTTCAGACAAGCCAGTTGTCAGTTGCCGGGCAAGGGGGTGACTTTGTGACATTGGCTTCTTACGCTCAAACATGCCCTTGACAGACACCTGACTGTGGGGAGATGAGCAGGAACAGCTAGAGGCGAGAGACAGAGTGGCGGATGGTTGAGAGGGGGCAAGGAGGACAGCAGTGGTTGACGTGGATGAAGATGCTGGACCAGGAGGAGGATGGCGGCTTTGAGTTTGTGTGCTGCTTGTACTCAGGTGTTGATCCCATTGGCGTTTGTGATGTGCCTTCGCAAAGCAGTTGTACCTAGGTGGGTGTTGGACTTCCCACGACTCATTTTCTTTTGGCCCAGGTTGCAAATGGCATCGCTGTTGTCACAGGCAGACACCCAAAAAAAGTGCCACACTGCTGAGCTCTGCAGTGACGGCGTTCTGGTGGTGGCAACAGCATGCGTTGATTGGCGTGCTGTCTGGCTGACCCCGGGTGCTGATGCATGCTGTCTGACTGTGCCACTAGCTCCTTGCGATGACCTCCCTCTGCTTCCAACTCGTCTCCTCTTCCTCTCTGTCTCCCCATCTGAACTTTCCCCCTGTTCTTCTTCTCTTCTAGCGGGCACCCACGTGACATCCATGGACGCATCGTCATCATCATTACCCGCTTCACTTGTATCTGACAACTCAACAAAGGAAGCAGCACCGGGTACATCATCATCATCATCACACCATACGTACATGTGTGTAATGCTGCCTGACTGAGACATATCCCTGTTATCTACATCCTCTGGCAATAATGGTTGCGCATCACTCATTTCTTCAAACTGATGTGTAAATAACTCTTCTGACTGATCAATTGAAGCGGCTGTGGTTCAAGTGTTGGTGGTGGTGGTGGTAACTTGAGAGGTGCCCGAAGCTAAACTGGAGGAGGATGGTGCGTCAATGTTCCGAGCGGAAGCTGTAGAAGATTGGGTGTCATGTGTTAGCCAGTCAACTATGTCCTCAGAAGTTTTTGAGTTCTGGGTAACTGGCCTCTGAACACTAGGCATTATTGTAGGGCCAAAGGGAATCACAGCACCACGACCACGACGGCTCCTGCGGATTGGCCTGCCTCTGCCTGTCATTTTTTTTGCGATTAGTGGTACTGTGTGTGCAAGCTACTGTGACAACAGATATGAGTGGCACTGTGCACTTGCAGAAGTTGGCAGAGTAGACTCTGTAGGCCTGACACACACGCTTGCAGACAAGTAACTGCTATTCAATGTATTACAGTCAAAATTGTATTCTTTGTTTAAATGTGGACTACTGACTGTAACACCAGATATGAGTGGTGGCACTGACTGGGCAAGTGGGCACAGTATATGCTGTGAGCCTAAGACACACACGCTGGCAGGCAAGCAAATGAAATTAAAAAAAAGTGTTGCTTTTTTTAAAATGTAGACTGCTGATACACCACCAGATTGGATTGGTTGCACTGGGCACAGTATCAGTTGGGGAGCCTTAGAGACAC
The DNA here is from genome assembly GCA_027410445.1 of Discoglossus pictus. Taxonomy (NCBI): domain Eukaryota; kingdom Metazoa; phylum Chordata; class Amphibia; order Anura; family Alytidae; genus Discoglossus; species Discoglossus pictus. Next base: position 270,952,111 of record CM050163.1, on the reverse strand, counting down.
ACACACTGGCTAGTAGGCAGCCAAATGAACTTAGATTAGACAAAATAAAAGTTTTGGTTTTTAAAAGTAAACTGCTGGTACACCACCAGATTGGATTGGTTGCACTGGGTACAGTATAAGTTGTGAGCCTGACACACACACAGGCTAGTAGGCAGGCAAGTCAACTTCGATTAGACAAAATAAAAGTTTTGGTTTTTAAATGTACACTGCTGGTACACCACCAGATTGGATTGGTTGCACTGGGCACAGTATCAGTTATGAGCCTGATACACACACTGGCTAGTAGGCAGGCAAATGAACTTAGATTTAACAAAATACAATTTTGGTTTTTTTAAAGGTATACTGCTGGTACACCACCTGATTGTATTAGTTGCACTGGGGACAGTATCAGTTGTGAGCCTGACAAACACACTGGCTAGTAGGCAGGCAAATGAACTTAGATTAGACAAAATAAAAGTTTTGGTTTTTAAAAGTAAACTGCTGGTACACCACCAGATTGGATTGGTTGCACTGGGCACAGTATAAGTTGTGAGCCTGACACACACACTGGCTAGTAGGCAGGCAAATGAACTTAGATTAGACAGAAAAAAAACAAAAAAACAGACTGATGTTTTAGCCCTAAAAAGGGCTTTTTGGGGTGCTGTCCTTGCAGCAGAGATCAAAAGAGTCCTTCAGGACTGTATTGGACACTGTGTACAGTAGCCTAGCTATGGTTTTCCCTATTGAATTAGTATCACCTACACTCAGCCTCCTCTCAGTAAGACTGCAAGTTAGTTATGATTCCAAAATGGCTGCTGTCCATGAGGTTGAAGGGTCTGGAAGGCAGGGTATGATGCTGATTGGCTGGAATGTGTCTGCTGACTGTGAGATGCAGGGTCAAAATTTGTTTAATGATATAGTATAGGGGGCGGATCGAACATTGCTATGTTCGCCGGTAACAGTCCGCCGGCGAACTATTCGCGACATCTCTAATTACTAGCTTCTGGAGACCAGTGCCAACTATTAACTATTTTAAATCATAGTTCCATATAGGCGTTAGATATAGCAGATTGTTTTACTATTCTGATAGCTTCTAACGACACTTTCTCATCGTAAGTACATTTCATATATTTTTCCTATATAATCATACTCCTAAGAATAGAAGCTTTCTGATTGACAATGGACCATTGGAGACTCACCACTGACGTAAGGATTACCCACATATCCGTGATGATCTGAGGAGAGAGTCCTCCTGATGTGCCATCCATACCTCATGTCATGAGGTCACCAAATGTGTTTTTTTTTACCTTCTTTAGTTCAGTATTGACTTCTACAAAGGATTATACCAGTTATTTTGCACTAGGAGCTGGTGTTCTCCCCCCCCCACTATTTTCTTCCTTGCTTTGCATTTTTGCTGAGAGCACTATGTGAACAATACTTGTGTAGAGGGCAGCACAACTCCTGCAGAATCTGGACAAAAATACAGTACAAGATTTTGACACAGACGTAGTGATGTCCCGAACAGTTCGCCACAGAACTATTCGCGGCGATTTTCGCATGTTCGCGTCCGCCACGAACGGCGAACACATGCGCTTTTTGGTTCGCCCCTTATACTTTATCATTGAGGAAACTTTGAACATCATTCATTTTATTTAATATTTTTGTGTGTGTAATCTATGCCTGCCTTCCAGCGTGTGTGTGTGACAGGCTAACACCTAACAGCTTATATTGTGCTTATTTTCACTACTCATACCTGGTGGTGTAACATACATTGAAAACAACCATTTTTTTACTGTAATCTAATTTCAGTTGCCTGCCTGTGTCAGGCTCAAAGCTTATATTATGCTCAGTGACATAAAACAACACTTTTTTGACTGTAATAGATTGAATAGCAATTGCCTGCCTACAGGCGTGTGTGTGAAGTCTATTGCATCTACTCTGCCAACTTTTGCCAGTGCACAGTGACACTCATATCTGGTGTCACCTTAGATTGCATGCGCAGTGCCCCAAATTTGAAGTGGGAGGACCGACCAAGCATCTTTTTCCATCTCCCGCTTCCAAAAATCCATGCCATATACATGTCCCCTGATAGTGGACGTAACAGGGATTAAACTGATAGGAATAGTACTACTTAACAGTACACACCTTATAATAACGCAGACAGAGACAACGCATATAATCTTCCATGCTGTGCAGTGGAAGCCCCCAGACTCTGACCTGTGTATAATCTTCCATGCTGGGCAGTGGAAGCCCCAGACACTGACCTGTGTATAATCTTCCATGCTGGGCAGTGGAAGCCCCTAGACTCTGACTTGTGTATAATATTCCATGCTGGGCAGTGGAAGCCCCCAGACTCTGACCTGCGTATAATCTTCTATGCTGGGGAGTGGAAGCCCCCAGACTCTGGGAGTCTGAAGAAGAGGAGTCAGAGGAGGAAGGTGGCTTTGAGGAGGTGGAAGACCAAACACAGCAGGCGTCCCAGGGGGCATGTTGTCACCTTTCGGGGACCCTTGGTGGCTGGGTGGAGGAAGAGACCTTCAATGACATCAGTGAGGACAAGGAATGGGACATGGCTAGCTTGGTATCCAACCTTGTGCAAATGGGGAGTTTGCAGTTGTGCAAAGGGACTGTTTGCGGTTGTTTGCGGTGCATTAAACAGGGAGATTGGTCTGTTACTGTGAAGCGGGTGTAACCCTTACACTACCTGATCGATACAACATCATACCTGATGTTTTAAAGCATGTTATTCCAAACAATTTAGGAATGTTAGGTGATTTATGCCCTTTATGGCTTTAAACCAGACTCTGCATCAACTATGTAATTTTCCGTGGGAGTTTTGCCATGGATCCCCCTCCGGCATGCCCCAATCCAGATGTTAGTCCCCTTGAAACAACTTTCCCATCACTATTGTGGCCAGAAAGAGTCCCTGTGGGTTTTGAAATTCGCCTGACCATTGAAGTCTATGACGGTTCGCCGAGTTCGCCCGTTAGCGAACATTTGATGGAAGTTTGTGTCCGCTGTCGCGAACCAAAAATTTGATGTTCGGAACATCACTACACAGACGTCCTAACAGATGTGTAGACACTCATAGAATCTACAGGACTGGACACTCTTTACCACGGGACTTTTTTATGTACTCCCTTTATCATATTGAGTATATCACATATAAGTTGGAGTATGTATATATTTTGAAGTTGGCTTCTCAGGCCTTACTTTGGCACTAATTTCTTCAATTCATTTTGTTGGGTATATACCTATTTACATTTACCTAGATTTGTCAGCGCTCCCAGTGTGTGTATACACTACCTTGGGGGACGTGTACACTCTATTTGCTGTATTCTTCTTTGTTCACTTGACATTGGAACCTACAAATCTAATAGTCTGCAAATCATTCATTTTTTGGGTGGGAGCAGCAGGCCCGGGAAATATCTCATTTTTTCATTGGTTTCATTTTTATTTCACTTATTTATTATTCCAGAGGCCAAGTGGCAAAGTCATTTGTATACAGGTCCTATATCAATAGGGACAATAGAAACAAGGATTTCATGGATATTCAGAATACTGAAAAAGGAAATAACAATGACCCCAGATTCCTTTTAAAGGATTTAGAGATTAAGTAAGTTTGAAAAAAACTGGTACAACCTTAAAAGCCTGGAAAACTATGTTAAACATAGCATAATTCCAAGGGGCCTGAGGATAGATAAGAAATGGTGCTTTCAATATTAATCACCAACATATATCTGCCATTTGGGATAAAACCCTGGAGGAATGTTCACTTAAACTAATCAATCTACTTATTGAGTATAGAAAAAACTTACAATCTCTGAAGAACTAAGGGGAATAACTGAAAATATGGCTTTTTTTTCCCCAAGATCCATCCTTTCAAAAAATAGATGAAAAAATTAAGATCTGTGTTACGAAACTTGAATTAGAAATTAGTAAAAGAAAAAGGGACAAGTTTAATAGGGACAGAATGAATTATCTAAGAGGGGATGGAAAACCAGTCATATAAATATAACTATAGCCCCCATTATTGGATGGGGCTAGACCCATACATGCAAAAGACCACTTGAATAAGACTTTCCAATCTTTACAGAATCCTAACCTACAGAAAAGACCCGTATCTCACACTATTAGAGGTAAAGAGATCAATAGTAACCTCAGGGATAAAGAAAAGGCCCCTTTTGACTATGACTTTGATATCCCTGGGCCCTTAAGAGATTGTTTGCCGATGGTTAGCTTTAGAAGGGACAGTACTATCTCTTCAACGAGACCATTCAAAGAGGACCCCAGTATTAGGTTTTTGTCTATCAGTAAGAAGGTTCCAAGTACCAGTCTTTTGGTTACTGATAGTAATCCGACATTGCACCCTACCACCTCAGCCTCTGTTACTCCCACTCCTTCTTTTTTAGTACAGGAGAAAAAAATTACAGCTAAACAGGAGTCCTCATCTAAAATAACAACTCCTTACTCCGCTACCAGCAAGAAAGAAAAGAGGACTACAAATAGAAGGAGAAGTGGGTGCAGATGAGGAAAGAGGGTGCAACATAAAAAGAATAAAAGGGAACAAAAATAGGCCCTAAAGATGTTTAACCTTTCTAATAAAACTCTTAATGAATATGAAATGAGTTACTTAAGGAAGGGCCTGTCTTTTGCCTCTGACTCAGAACCCAATAGGTTCAAATTTTTTATTGACCTTAATAAATGTATTAGACATTTAACTTTGTTTTTTTATAAATGTTTTTATTGTTTTTTACATATTAAATATACACTATACAAAAAAAAAGTGTATTATAATGTAACAGTATACGTTGACCATATCAAACTTTTAGACTGGTAATTGTTCCTGTAACCTTTGTGTTGACAATACATATTGATCCCATAGCGCCCAGTTTGCTCAAAGGTCCTTGTTTATAGGATTAAATTCAAAGTTCTTTCTCATAATTTCCTGATTAATTTTTATTGTGTTTACTACTTCATTCCATGAGGGAATTATCGGTTGTTTCCAGTATTTTGTTAAAAGATGTTTTACAATCAAAATAATATGAGAGATTAAAAGTTTTGCTTGTGGAGCTACCGTATTTATATCTAAATGAAATAGGGCCATCTGGGGGGTACCTATTAGATGTTTACCACGGATCTTTGATAGTTCTAGAAAGCATTTTACCCATAGTGTATTAATACTTTCACATTCCCACCATACATGTAGTGTAGTGCCTTGCATACCACATTCTTTCCAGCATAAATCATCTGGTTGAAAATTTAGTTTTCCTATAAACTGGGGGGTATTAATCGCTGATTTTTTTATTAGTTGAAAGGAATTAGACCAGGAAGAGGGCTCAAAAAACAAGTTTAATTCCACTTCCCATGCAGAAATAGCACTAGATTTAAAAAGAAAATAGACTCATCAGACATCGCCCTACTACATTTCGGTATCATTTTAGAATCATCCTCCTTAGTAGCCAGGATCTCCATTTTAAATAAGCTATCTTCATTCACTGGTTTGAATTTCCAAAGCAACATAAGCTTTTTTATTGATTCATATTTAAGCCACGAGATTTTACTAGTGTTAAGTTTAATTTGTAATGTGGTTAGATCCATTAATTTACCCTCTGAGTACATATCGCCTATATAACTAATACCCTTATTTTTCCAATATATAAGGGTCTGATGATTCTCTTTAGTTCTTAAATTTTTTATAGGCGAAGCCAAGGAGGGAATATGAATTAGATGATTTTTTAATCTGATTTTGAACCAGAATTTCAGCATGGCTCTAAGCGCTCTTGGTAGATTACTAAGGGGAATAGACTGAATCTTATGAATTTGTATATCACCTAAAAGATTATTCTTAATATTTTTCCAAATTGCTCTGTTACTCTGGATATTCAAAACCATCAATTTTGAGATCAGAATTTTATCATGGATGTCCTTTGTATACCCAAGCCTCTTTTTTCTAATTTTTTACATGTTATCACCTTCTTAATTCTTGCTTTTTTACCCAAATAAATGAACTTATCTATACTCGATTGAATCAGATTTAAGGAGACGTTAGAAACTTTCTCAGGTATGCATCTGAACACATTGCTTAATTTCGGAATAATACACATGTTTATTGCAGCTATTCTGGCTGACCAAGAAAGATTTAGTATTTTACATTCATTTGTTAGCAGCTTTATATCTTTTAAAAGGGTGCTCAAATTTTCTTTCATATAATTTTTCATAGTGAAGGAGAATTTCAGGCCCAAATGTGTTATTGACCTTGAATTCCAATTATATATAAATTGTTGTTTTAGGGATTGCTTGGTTTCCCATTTGAGTTTTCTATATATTATATCTTACTTTGAAGAGTTTATTTTAAAATATGACACACTGCCAAATTCATGAAGAGTTTGATGCAAATTAACACATGAGCTCTGAGGGTTCGTAAGTGTTGGATGCCGCAAAGGGATCCATAAATAAAATTAAACAGGAGGGGGGATAGGGGGCATCCTTGGCGTGTACCATTACTAATAGTAAAACTCTCGGATTCAAATCCAGGTCTTGATATATATGCTGATGGATTTGTATAAAGGGCTTTAATAGCTTTGGATCCACAATCGCCCATACCGTATTTCTCCAAAACTGCATCTAAAAAATCCCAACGGACCCTGTCAAACGCTTTTTCAGCGTCAAGCAACAGGGACAGTAAGGATAGATCGTTGCTCTTGGCGATTGACATGATGTCAACCAAACGTCTTATATTATCTGAAGCTTGTCATCCTTTAACAAAACCTGATTGACCCAGATGTATTACTTTGGGTATAATAAGGTTTAGTCTATTTGCAAATATTTTGGCGTATATTTTTACATGTACATTTATCAGGGAAATTGGACGGTAGCTCTTGCTAAGTTCTGGGTTTTTCCCCTGCTTTAAGATATTTATTATTTTGGCTTTAGATAATTCTGCTCTTAACTTGCCTGTTATTTTGATCTCATTATACATATCACCTAGGTGATCGCAGATCTCCTTTGAAAATATTTGATAGTATAATTGATCAAACCGCTCAGGTCCTGGTACCTTATTTTTTTCCCCTATTTTTATAACATCTAAAATTTCCTTACTGCTAATTTCCTCATTGAGATTTTTTAGTTCTTCCAGAGTTATTGAAGGCAATTTTATTTGGCTTAAAACATGTTTAATATCCCCTAAATCTGGTTTTATAAAAAGTGGATCCTGTTCCAGATTATATAGTGATTTAGAGAAATTCATAAAAATGTTAGACATTTTATCTGGATGGGAATATAGATTATTATCTAAGCCCTTCAGCCTTAAAATTATATTTAGATTTTTTTTTTATTTACTTATTAGCCAAAAATATCCCTGTTTTACTCCCGAAAACAAAATGTGATATCTGATATTTCCACAGGAGATTATCGGCATGTATTTGTAGTACTTTTTTAATCTGCAAATGTAAAAAATGTATACATTTTTGGCACTCCTTATTTGGATTTATCTTATTTTGGGCTAATGTTTTTTCTAATTCAATATATAAAAGCCTTAAAGGTTTACCTCTTATCTCTTTTTGTTCTACTGCTTTGGAAATCAATAAGCCTCTCACAAAGGCTTTATTGGCACACCAAGTAACAGATGGGGAATCTACCGTATTTTGATTGATCTAAAAAAAATTGGATATCTTTTCCTTTAATGTTCTGACAAAGAGCTGATCTTTAAATAAAGAAGGATCAATTCTCCATTTTTTTTTAGTTCGAATTTCCATAGTATAATTTATCATAAGGGTGAGCATCAAGTGGTCTAACCACACTGATGTCTTTATTTCAACACTTTTTACCCTTCTTAAAGATTGGAAGTCTACAAATAAATTATCAAGTCTGGAGTATGAACTAAACCGGCCCGAGAAAAAGTTATAATTTCTCTCAAACGGGTGTAGTACCCTCCATGCATCCAAAAGATCAAAACCATTGATCCATTTAGAGAATTCATAAGATGTTTTGATCAATTGAGATTTAGTTTTTATTTTTACATTCCCCACTCTATCCTTCCCTGCATCTAGAACCATATTGAAATCTCCACAAATATATAGATAGCCTTTCCTTATTTTTTGAACATCTTTCATTACCTTTTTGAGGTAAGAAATCTGTTTTTTATTTTGTAAGTATAAATTTACTAAAGTTATTGTTTTGCCATTTACGGCTCCAATCCAGACAATATATCTGCCACTTGGAAAATTCTTCTTGGGTATTTAATCTGTTGTTAAAGAAAATTGAGACACCTCTAGATTTGTTGTTATAAGACTATTCTTATCTTATAATTATAATTGTTCAGATACTGGGATGTACTACCCTTCAAATGTGTCTCCTGTAGGCAGATAATATCTGCCTTATATTTTTTACAATGCATAAAGGCAATTTTCCTTTTTGAAGGTCAATTCATTCCATTTATTCCAACATTATTTGAAATCATTTTAATACTCATTGAAGTTAATTATGTTTTTGCTAATAGGGACCATAACTCTGAGGGTTTTATTCTCTCTTTTCTTTTACCCCTTTTCCTGTACTCCTTTCCTTTTTTCTTTTTCTTTCCTTTCCCCCCCCTTTTTTTATATAGGAAAACATTTCACATTTTCCACTGAGGAAGGTCCTGTATTTGTCCAAAGAATTTTCTAGGATCTAAGCTAGCAGGTAGTCTGTTCTGCTATAGAGACTTGATGAGTATGTCTGATGGTTAATAGCTATTTCCTCCAGATTCGAAGGTTCTATTGAAGTTGAAAATGGGTTATTTTAGTAGAGATTTTTCCTTCTAGCGTTGATTGGAAAGTAAAAATATCAGTACAGTCCAGAATTTACACTATTATATATGTGTTTATACAATAGTTGTAATGTGATAGCTTCTTTAATGACCAATTTATATTTACAAGTTTATGTCCATTTTTCCTTACCCTCCTCTCAGCTATCTTATGCAGGAGATTCAGCCCTCTGTGTGGCACTCTTGAAAAGGTTGATCTTCGACCCTGTCTTCTCTGTGATGCGCTGCTGTACTTTGCTGGTACAGGGGTGAATAGCTCAATCTTTACCTCCCGAGACTGCTATGCAGCCCCTCCTAGATGTCAGGCCGTCTCCTTTCTGAATCCAACAGGCCAGTTCTGCTGTACTTTATGCAGAGTTTCTGCCCTTTTGCAACACCAAGCACTCTCAGGGTCAGTCTCAGCCTCTCCTCCTCTTTTCTTACCCTTCTTGCGGCACCAGCACCTTCCTCTGTTAAAGTATGGGGAGATAGTAGGAAAGGAGCAGGACATTAGGACGCCGTTCCTTGTGGCACTCCAACCATCCTAGCATCCTAGCTACTGATGCATTAGCTCATTTCCGGTACCGCCCCTCATCAAAAAAAAAGAGAGAGAAAGAGAAATTTAACTTTGAAAAGACATTTCACTAAAACCAATATAGACAATGATCCTATTGATACAAAATTGAGAATCAATAATGGAGGACAACAGTACTGGGATGATGATGATTTGAAAACACTTGAAGGTCTAAAGGAATTAGCTATGGGTGTAGCCCATATAGATGAATCTTTTGAAGAGGGGCATACTATCTGTGATATAAGCCTAATTAGAGATAAGGCTCTTATAGGAGAATCAGACAATACAATGTTTAAGCATACACATTACAAACCCAAATCCATCTTTTTTCCTGTACAATCCCAGGGACACTATATACCTGTCTTTCAAAACATGGTGATGAATGTGTACAAAATGTGTACAAAAAAACATATTAGTACTAGAAAAACTAATCTCAAGAAAAAGGAAAGAGAGTCCCGGTTACACCTCAAAAACGACTCAACGATCGTCAAGAGACAGGCAGATAAAGGTGGAGGCCTAGTACTCCAGGACAGAGTTACGTATGTGGAGGAAGCCCTAAGACTTATAAAAGATCACACTACCTACATGTGCTTAAAGGGGAATCCCACTATAGAATACCTCTAAGAATATTATGATTTAATCAGGGGAGCTAAAGATAAAGGTATTCTCACAAATAGAGAGTTATCTTTCTCAGATACCCCATTCCCCAAGATTGCTATCTTTTATCACCACCCAAAAGTCCACAAAAATACTGTGAACCCTCCAGGAAGACAGATAATTTCTGGTATAGGCCCCTTAACTGAGAAATTGTCTCAATTTACTATTTTTTTCCTTAAACCTATGGTGCTGAATCTCAGATCTTATGTTATCTTATGGAGATATTGAATGACCACAAATGGAAGGACACTTATTGCTGGATCACCATGGATGTGACTGCTTTGTATTCATCCATCCCACAAGATCTGGGTATTGCTGCTATTAAATATTTTTTGAGCTGTACAATAATGTTGAACCATCCCAGGCTGAATTAATTTTAGATTAAATTCGTTTTATACTGTACCACAATTACTTTTTGTTTGAAGGAGTCTTTTACCTACAAAAACAGGGACAGCTATGGGGACGAGATTTGCTAAAAGCTTTGCTAATTTATATATGGGGATGTGGGAGGATCTCTATATTTGGGAGAACAACCCATTTGTCAAGAATATTGTTTTGCGGTACAGATATATATCGACAATATTGTTATTATCTGGGATGAAGAAGGCTCTAGCTCTCAGGAGGAATTTTTGGATTACGTTAATCAAAACAGCATGGATTTAGGATTCACCATGCATACAGACAATAAAGAAGTTCCTTTTCTAGATGTCACTTTAATGGGTACAGGAGACAGAGTCAGTACAAGCTTATACACTAAACCTACAGATACTAATGGCTACTTACATGCCACCAGTAGCCATGGCCCAAAATGGATACGTAATATTCCTTTTGGACAGTTCCAATGAGTAAGGAGAAATTGTAGCCATTTACCAGACTATGATAGAGAGAGTGAATGCCTAGAAAAAAAGTTTCTAGCCAAAGATTACAACCAGTACAACATAAAGAAAGCTAAGTGTAAAGCTAGGAATCTCAATAGAGAGGAACTTATACATAAAAACTAAGATAAAGCCCCTTATAGGGGAGAGGATTCTAAGACCTCTAACTGTGGATTCCTCACCCGATACAACACAGCAGCAAAATCTATTCGTAATATTATTTCTGAATACTGGCCCATCCTTTTGCAAGATGAATTTCTGACTGACAATAGAGAAACAGTGGTTTCCACCCATAGAAAGAAAAACTTTAAGATTAAACACCTCACCAACTGTAAAAGTGACTATGTGGTTTATGTGATAACATGCAAATGCTTGAAGCAATATGTAGGATGCACTAAGAGAACTTTAAAAACAAGATTCAGGGAACACATTTTTAATGTTTCAAAAGGCATGTTAAAAAATGGCTTCTCGGCCCATGTGGCCCTTAAACATGATAAGAATATGGAAGGGGTCACCATCCAGGCTGTAGAACAGATTAAGATGAACCATAGAGGGGGCAACAGATTCCTAAAACTGAGACGCATGGAGACCAAGTGGATTCATACTCTGGGGACACTAGAACCCCATGGCTTAAACAAATATATAGATCTGGCGGCTTTTATTAGGGAATAACAAGTCCCCCATTAATCATTAATTATTTATTTATTATTTATCTACCTTTCTATATTTTTTCATTTTATTTTATAGGTTTAATTTATTGTGCATCATCATTATGTCACTTCCATACTTGGCTCAAATATACAGTTTTTCTAACAAGGCTCTGAGTACGTTGGTTCCCTTAGTTCCCCAACACCACCAAGTACATGTACACTGAAACCCCTCCCACTGTGTTCACGCATATCTTTTGTACCCCCATTTGATATGTTTTTAGGTATTTACACATATATTGTATTTAGAAGTAAGTTATTTAGTACGCTACATGCGTCCGTGTGTGGGCACATGAATAGGAATTATTGATATGGCCTATAGCCTTTCACATATTTTACAGAGATTCTTTTTGCATGTATAGATATATGTGTGTGATCATAGTTATATAGTTACATAGGTTGAAAAAAGAATTTAGTCCAACAAGTTCAACCTTTTTGGATTTCCTCTGATCTGCAATACGCAGATATATTGTTAATTGATCCAGAGGAAGTCAAACCGAAAAAAAAAACAGAGAAACTTTGGCAATTGTCTCAACAGGGAAAAATATATAAAATTCCTTTCTGACCCCAGATACTGGCGATAGGATTCATCGCTGGATCAATACTCCCTCTTTATTTATCCAGGATAGCCCTTAATGCCCTTTTCATTTAAAAAATATATCCAATCCCTTTTTAAAGTTATCTTTCGAATCCGCTGTCACTACCTCCTTTGGTAGAGAATTCCACAGATTAACCACCCTTACTGTGAAGAACCCTTTTCTTTCTTTAAGGTGAAATCTTTTTACTTCTAATCTCAAAGGATGTCCTTTTGTCAGTTGAAAACCTCTTGGCACAAAAAGCTCCCTTGATAAATATTTATACTGACCCTGGATATTTTTATATAAGGTAATCATATCTCCTGTTAGATACCTTTTTTCTAGGGAAAATAAGTTTAATTTGGTTAGTCTTTCTTCATAACTTAGCCCCTCCATTCCCCTTATTAGTTGTGTTACCCTCCTCTGTACCTTTTCCAGCACTAAAATTTCCTTTTTATTCAGTGGTGCCAAAAATTGTACTCCATATTCCAAAAGAGGGCATACTAGGGATTTGTATAGTGGGAGAATTATATTTGCTTCCCTTGCTTCTATACATTTTTTTAATACATGCTAATATTTTACTTGGTTTGAATAGACATATTCCTGTATATTATCCCTTATTAACCCTTCTAAAAGCTTTCCCACTACCAAAGTGAGACTCACTGGCCTATAATTCCCTGGATTTGCTCTTGCTCCCTTCTTAAATATACTGTAGGTATCACCTCTGCCTTTCTCCAGTCATCTGGTAGAGACCCTGTGTTGAGTGAATCCTGAAAAATTAGATATAATGGTTTGGCTATTACAGAACCCAGTTCCCTCAGTGCCCTTGGATGTATTCCATCAGGACCTGGGGCTTTATAGATATTTATTTTTTCCAACCTCTTTTGGATTTCTTCCTGCGATAACCAGTTATTTGGTGAAGGTAGTGTAGCCCCATTATGTTGCAGTGACCCAACCACTGGTATGTCCCTTGTGTATACCGAAGAAAATAACCTATTTAGCTCATCTGCCTTTTCCTGGTCACTAATTATCAGACAACCTGGGTGACATTGTAATGTTCCTATAGCTTCCTTCCTGTCCTTCTTCCCATTAATATATTTAAAACATATTTTAGGGTTAGTCTTACTCTCTTTTGCAACTAACTTTTCATTTTTGATTTTAGCCAGTCTAATAGCCCTTTTGCAAGCCTTGTTGATTTCCTTGTACTTGCAAAAAGCAGTCTCTGTCCCCTCTTGTTTTTATAATTGAAATGCTTGTTTTTTACTCCTCATCTTCATCTTTAATTCATTGCTAAGCCACATGAGTTGGGATTTACTCCTTCTACTTTTATTTCCACATGGTATATGGTGATAAGTGTGTTTATTTAGTAAGAATTTGAACGTTGTTAATTTATGTTCAGTATTTTTACCTGTCAGTTCTCTGTCCCAGTCTATACGTTGTATCACAGCCCTTAGACCATTAAAAAAAATCGTTAGCCCCTTACAGTTATGTTTTTTTAATTCTATCTCAAATGAGACTGTGTTGTGATCACTGTTTCCCAAAGGTGGCCCTATTTCCACATTTGATACTATATCAATATTATTTACGATAACTAAATCTAAGATAGCTTCATTTCTAGTAGGTTCTTGTATAACCTGGGCCAGATAATGATCCCTGAGTGTACTCAAGAACCTGCTCCCCTTAGCTGAACTGTTGGTCTCATTTATCCAGTTTATTTCAGGGTAGTTATAATCTCTCATTATTAGAATTTACCCAGGCTTAGCTGCATTTCCAATCTGTAACAATAATTGCATTTCCTCTCTTTCAATTATATTTGGGGGTTTATAGCATACTCCTACTAATTTTCTTTTAGAATTTGCTCCTCCGCTATTTAACTCTACTCACAAACATTCAACATTACCGCTAGTTCCAGCATAAATATCTTCTCTGACTATGGGCTTAAATTGAGGCTTAACATACAAACAAATCCCTCCTCTTCGTTTACCATTGCCTCTATCTTTCCTAAATAGATTATAGCCATCCAGATTAACAGTCCAGTCATGATATTCATCCCACCACATTTCAATAATGCCTATTAAATCCAATTTCTCATTAACTGCTAATAATTCTAACTCTCCAATTTTTCCTGGCAAGCTTATGTTATGAGTCTGTAGTTCTGAAGTGCCTGCCACTGTACTTCAGTTACTTAGCAATATCTCCCTATTGACTGTACTCCCCCATCTCCTCCCCCATGACTAGTTAATAAGTTCCTTACCTCCTCTACACTTACTACCCCATTACTTCTATCTCGCCCCCCCACCTACTAGTTTAAAAACTCCCCACCCAAGTGAGAAGTCAGCCCAGTGCTCTAAAAACTCAAACCCTTCCTTATTCACAACATTTTTAGCCATGTATTAACCTCCGTAAGCTCCTTCTGCCTCCCTGGGCTAGCACTTGGCACTGGTAGTATCTCAGAAAATACTACATTCGAGGTCCTTGCCTTCAGGTTATTACCTAGTTCTATAAAATCAGTCTTTAGGACACTCCATCTTCTACTAAATTTGTTATTGGTACCAATATGTACCAAGACCGCTGGTTCATTTCCAGCCCCTCCCAATAATTTGTCTACCCGATCCACAACATGTCATATATGTGTGATTATTTCAAGACAGGGACATGTAGGCTTGATTCCATACATTGCATTATTTTCATACATTTGCTCTTTTTTGTGTGCCATATATATGAAGTACACTGGTTTCATGCAGGCATATAGGTACTTTCTCATGTCACATTATGTGTCATGGGTTACACCTTGTTCCATCATATGATATATGGATGGAATGTACTAGTATATTGTTTTATTATTTATCATTAAAAGTTGTGTTTTGCTTATGGTATCTGTATCTTGCTTTTATTTATATTGTTATTATTGTTTTGCTTTATGTCCAAGGCCAGATGCTTTTAAGCGTATTTTATTTCTTTACTTTAATTTTTATTAATAATCATTTTTTATAATAATTAATTTTTTCATAATAATATAGATAATTTTAAATATTAATATTATTATTTTTTTATGGTTTTCTTGGCTCTCATTTATCCTATATACCTCTTTTATCCGATATCGTCACTCTATATTTTAAAGTAACAGGCAGGTGACGCCATGTTTACTAATGTCATGTGACTGCCATGAAAGCGTCACATGATGCATGGTACCATGTGAACAGGAAATGAGACCCCTTGAACAGGAAGTGATGTGTAATCACTCCCTGGTTCACTTTCCAGCACCAGAAGGTACCACTCACCTATTAACCACTGAAGAAGTCCAAAATTGGACGAAACACATTTGGTTGCGCATATATTTGCTTATGTTGGGCATATATATATGTTTTTTACTTTTTTTAATAGTATTATATTACCTATTTGTTTTTTGGTTTGTACTATTACCACTTAACTGCAATTGTCAGTCTTTCTGGACAGGTCTCATTTAAACATTTGTGTCTGACCTGCAACAGTACTACTAGTTTTTGATAGCTATGTAAACTATATATATATATATATATATATATATATATATATATATATATATATATATACTACTTTTTAATAAAGACATCTTAAACGTTTACCTACCAGTACACGTATGAGTCTTTTTTGGTAGTATAGCTGCAATATACTTTCCTAACTGGACACTACATGTGGAGGTTGCAGACCTACATATATATATGATATTTGGGTGGATCTCATCTTTTCTACTCTTAAGAATAGGAGCTTTCGGATTGACAACGGACCATTGGAGACTCCCCACAGACACAAGGATTACCCACATATCTGGAATGATCTGAGGAGAGAGTCCCCCTGATGTGCCATCCATACCTCATGTGCTGAGGTCACCAAATGTGAGTGTTTTTACCTTCTTTAGCTCAGTATTGGCTTTTACAAAGGATTATACCAGTTATTTTGCACTAGGAGGTGGTGCGCTCCCCCCCCCCCCCCCTTTTCTTCCTTGCTTTGCATTTTTGCTGAGCACTACAATGCTCGTGTAGAGGGCAGCACATCTCCTGCAGTATCTGGACAATAATACAGTACAATATTTTGACACAGAAGCCCTAAGAGATATGTAGATACTCATAGAATCTGGACTGGAAACTACAGTACTGGAAACTACCACGGGACTTTGAGATAAGACTTTTTTATGTACTCCCTTTTATCATATTGAGAATATGACATATAACTGGGAGTATGTATATATTTTGAAGTTGGCGATTCAGGCCTTACTTTGGCACTAATTTCTTCGGGGACACTCTATTTGCTGTATTCCTCTTTTGTTTTCCCTAGCGATTCA
Source organism: Discoglossus pictus (assembly GCA_027410445.1). Taxonomy (NCBI): domain Eukaryota; kingdom Metazoa; phylum Chordata; class Amphibia; order Anura; family Alytidae; genus Discoglossus; species Discoglossus pictus. The sequence goes on along the minus strand of CM050163.1, from coordinate 270,935,641 downwards.
TTCAGGGATAAGATTTTTTGGCATTTTGAAATACTATGTGAAAGATTTTTATTATCTACTAATTATTCAAAAGGAGTTAAAGGGTTCATGTTTTTAAATCCAAAACCTCTTTGTTTCAAAATGCTCTTAACCACATGCTCTTTTTAATTTATATTTATGATGTACTTGTGGCCAATCAAGCAATTCTGCTTCCAAATATAGATTGCCTATATAATTGATATTATTTTTCCATTGCTCTAAATTTCCTATTTTCTGATGTAAAGAAATTAACTCAATTGGTGCACCTAGTGAGGGGTGACATGATAATTTCAGTTTACTTCTAATTTTCAACCAACATTTTTGTAAATATTTAAAGATTTTAACAACTGCTTGTCCAATAAGGATTAATTAACTTTTCACTTTATTCATGACCTTTATAATTGTATTTATTGAAATCAAGTTTATACACTTTAAATTGGATCTAGAAGTTTTGAAGATATAAATTGTCAGCCTTATTAAATTGCGATTCGGTAAAGTTAAAAGGGCTCTCTTTAAGCACACAGCATATTTTTTTTACAGAAGTTTTTAGTTAGTGAAGTCCTTGTTTTTGGATAGAAGTTCACTAACTAAAAACTTCTGTAAATAAAATGTGCTGTGTTCTTAAATAGAGCCCTTTTAAATTTACCGAATTGCAATTTAATAAGGCTGTGTGTTCTTATCTTTATATTCTAGAATTATAATAGATGAGCACTAATATTGGATGTATAGAACACGATCCTTTCCCATCCAGACTTACATAATTTGTAATTGACAGATACTTGTTATACTGCTAGTTGTGTGACAGCAAAGTCCACAAGGTGGCATTAGTGTTATTTCAGATTTGTTTCAGATTGATTTTTCCAAGTATTCTATATGTGCTGCCGAAGCAAGCACTAAGTAATTACCAGAATTGGCATTAGTACATTATGTGATATCACCAAAAAAAATAAAATAACAACAAAAAAAACAACAAGCAAACAAAAAGTCTCCTCTCCAAGGATCACAAAGCCCAGACAGGCTTCTTATTTCCAAGAGATCACTGTGATTATAAAACAATGCACATGAATGTGCTCATCATGCCAAATCTTCCAACGGTGCAACATGTCTTCTTTTGCTCCAAGGAAATAATTTATTTGTAAAAGATAAAATAAAGAGAGAGTTTCACTGTTCCTTATTTAGAGCAAGTGTTATCATAACTTCAATAATGCAACAAGATCTTTCTCAAAAGGGTGATATAATCCAGCTCACACCCTAATCTGCCTTAGATTTGGTAGCGATATTCTGCCTCGGCAATGGCAGACCTCATCATTTACCATGTGGTGACACGCTGCCATAGATCTGTTAAATGTTCTTGTATTTCATGTTGCTGGGTCCACCAGCCTCTCTCTAGGCACTTTATGTGGTGAACACCATCTCAAGCTTGTGACCCGCAGACTGTTCTAATTTAATAGCTATGTAACTCGGCCAAATTTCAAGCCCTTGCGAGCTTCCTGATGCTGCTATGGGTTTCTAATTTAATAGGGCTGAAAGTCCCCTATTTAATTTCAAGGCTAAAACCATAAACCATGAATCTGTATGTAGCATTTCAGGGCATGATCATGATCAATTAAGCAAGCCCATAAGTTACAATTTAGAAAGAGACAATAGTAAATGGAACTGTCATCATGACGTCAGTAAAACATGGGCCCTCATTCAAATGCGATTTGGCCAATTGAATAGGGGTCTAAATAAGCACATAACATATTTTTTTTAAAGAAGTTTTTAGTTCGTTAACACCTTGTTTTTGGATAGATGCTTACTAACTAAAAACTTCTTTAAAAAAATATGTTATGTGCTTATTTAGAGCCCTATTCAATTGGCCAAATTGCAATTGAATGAGGGCCATGGAGTTTAAACTACAATCAATTAGTGTTCAGAAGTCCGATATGTAATCGTACTCACAATCCAGCAATGTAGAAATCAATAAAAATGAATGAAGAAACTGTTCTAGTCCATGTGGGTGGCCTGATATGTATTAACTCATTGATTCCTAGGATCAATATAACACTAAAATTATTTTTTTTGTATTTATCGCAAGCTTGAGACTGTTGTGCAATTACTTCTAATGTCTTTCATTGATTTCCCAGTAAGTACAGTAGTGTGTATTTTTATTTGCTTTTGCAGTGTTATGATTCTCTATCTAGTACTTGTAAAAGTGTTTGCTACATTTGCCATTTACAAGTTTGAAGACAATTGTGGGCTTGTTGAATTGTTGGGATGAAATAAGGAATTAGCTTTTTTAGCACTGGTAACAATTGTGGGCTTGAAACATCAAAGCAATAGATAGGACAGGGTTACTTTTTTGACAACCGCAGGGATTTTGAGCTTGTAACTTGTAACCAAAGTTATCAGTCCCTGTGAACTGGTCCTGGACTTTGTTATCACCCTCGGGAATTGTATTTCTTTCTTGCACATTGGTTTCCAAAATCTTCATTTTTGTAAGCTTTGTTTCACATCACAAGTGCACCCCGATGTATTTCTCTCCCATATTTGCCCCTCTCTTCCTTTTTCTTTTTTCTCATTTTGTTGGTTCTGTATTTTCTAAAAAAAGTAAAACAATATAGACACAAACATCATTTGAAGGTGTGGTGAAATGTATTTATCTGCAAAGGAGGCAACCACTTTAACTATGAACCATTTTAACTATGAAAAAGAACACAGAATAATCAGAGTTAGATTATGTTTAATGCATATGTGTTTGTAAGTTTGCAATATATCAAATCCATAGCACATTACATATGATGTAATCAGCATTGTATTTTCAAATATCATATAATATTTAGGCACTTTAATGAACACCTTTCTATAACAACACATATATCTAAGGTAAATATATAATTTAAGATAAAATGTAAACAAACTCAAGGCTACAATTTGATCATAACATAAAAACTAACAACTTTGTGGGGAAAACAGCCATATAGGTAAATTGAATGTTAATCTGAGGAGTTGCAGTCACTAAAACTGTGGGTTTCACACACATTTAAAAAAATGCATTTTACAAAATTACATTGAGTTTCTGCAAGTCACCAAATCTATATCTAATGCACTTATATGTAAAGTGCAGATCGTGACATTTTCTCTCGCAATTTATCTTTCGTTTATTGAATGCCACAAATGATGGAGCTTCTCAACTAATGAATTAACAACTAATCAGTAAATTGCAGATCAGAGGAGATCTTAAAAGGTTGGTTCTTGTTCACCACATAAAGTGCGTAGAGAGAGGCTGGTGGACTCAGCAACATGAAATACAAGACAATTTAACAGATCTAGGGCAGCGTGTCGCCACATGGTAAGTGATGAGGTCTGCCATTGCCGAGGCAGAATGTCCCTACCAAATCTAAGGCAGATTAGGGTGTGAGCTGGACTATATCAACCTTTTGAGAAAGATCTTATTGAAGTGATGATAACAATTGCTCTAAATAAGGAACAGTGAATCTCTCTCTGTATTTCATCTTTTACAAAGAAGTTATTTGCTTGGAGCAAAAGAAGACATGTCGCACTGTTGGACAAGGAAGATTTGGCATGATGAGCACATTCATGTGCATTGTTTTATAATCACAGTGATCTCTTGGAAATAAGAAGCCTGTCTTGGCTTTGTGATACTTGGAGAGGAGACTGTTTGTTTGCTTGTTTTTTTTTCCCTGTGGATAGCGATAATAAAAATTGAACGGTTGGTACAAGATAGAGAATTAAAAAATTCCAGTGGGAGATTAAACCGTTCAGCAAATTATATGACTAATATTTCATCTTTGCTTTAAGACTCTCATATTGTTGTTTTCAGCACATTGTGAAGATTGTATATTGCAAGTCTCTTCTTCTGGAACTGTTAAACTGTAAGTGATTATGACTGGTGTTACTAATTCTCTGAAATTCTATTCTAAAATGTTGGATACATGTTTTATAAAATGAGTGTAAATATAGAACATTCAATGACCAAAAGTGATAGTATTTAATATCCCAAAGGTAGAATTTTATTGAATGTAATCTTCTCTAACCTTTTATATTACTTTGGAGTCCACAGAGCTTAGTTTTTCACCCTTAGTATTTCAACTTTGATAAATAGGGTCCAACAGGCTGGTTAGCTCACATTCACTGAGATTGTTAAACGGGGGAGAAGGGAGGTGAAAGCTAATTGGGGGCCTCAAGGTGGGCTCTTAACCCCAGGATTGCTTGGCTTGTTTAGTTAACAACTAACAAATTTAGAGAGAAAAAATGATGAAAACAAATTCCCAAACCTCTAAAGTCATATCAAGGCAAAAAAAAAGAAGTTAAACCTTTTTATTCACCTGGAACTAACAGCCTTATTAAATTGTGATTTGGTAAATTTAAAAGGGCTCTATTTAATTTATTTTTTACAGAAGTTTTTAGTTAGTGAACTTCTATTCAAAAGCAAGGTATTTACTAACTAAAAACTTCTGTAAATAAAATATGCTGTGTGCTTAAATAGAATCCTTTTAAATTTACAGATTCGCAATTTAATAAGGCTGTTTATTTAAAGATTCTGATAAATCTCAAATGGAAAGTGATATATCAGAGAAACTAGATATCTCAATAAATCAATCAAGAATGGGTGAAGTAAGAGACCTAATGGAAAGCCCAATGTCTAGCAATCAAGGAGTTGAAACGCTTACCGCTTCATCAATGAAGGGCTTGATGAAGGATTTGTTGGCAGAATTTAAGGTAGATCTTCATTGAATTAACAGCAGAAATTTAAAAAAAAACACAAATGCAATAAAAGATCTTACTCATACAACAGAAAGTTTAGAAGCACAATAGTCTCTCATAATTATTGATCAAAAGGAAATCAAAATAGAAATGACTCTCATTAAAGAGGAACTGGCAGATTTAAAAAAAAAATACAATAAATTAGAAGACTATTCGAGGCGTAGCAACATTAGAATAAGGGGCATACCTGAAAACTTTGCTTATCAGGATTTAAATAAATTTGTGTATTTCTTTTTGAATTCCTTAATTAATAGTGAGCTTTCACCTGAACAAGTAATCCATTAACTCCCTTTATCTAAAAAATAGAATCAAGTCTCCTGAGATATATAATGATTAAGCTATATTTTGCTTCACATAGAGAAGCTATTTTAAGAAATCATTTGAGATTAAAAAGTTTGAGTCCCCGTATGAAACATTGAAAATATTTTCTGACCTATCTGCTGATACTATTATCAAAAGAAAGGAATTCAGGGAAGTTATTAAGGTTCTAAGACTAGAAAACATAAAGAAACTACAAATGGGGTTTTCCTACCAAAAATTATAATCACCCATGAATCCAAGAAACATATTCTAAACTCCACAGAGGAAGTAGAAAAATGTATCTAGTTACGGAAAAAGCAGCTCTAGCTATTATATGGATATGGCTGAAGGAAATTTAGGGCAGAGAAAAACCTCCACGCTTTTATTCAAGGAAAGACTTATTCATATAGAGGAAAGACACATCTAAATAATATATGAATAGTCATATTTAGGGGGGATTCTCATTTTTATTTGTAATAAAGGGAGAAAGAAACTGAGATGAATATAAAAAAAAAGGAAAAAGGGAAGAAGAAAAAAAAAGGAAAAAAGTGTACAGGAATCATCAAGTAGTTTTTGTAGTTTGAAATGATGCAATTTTGGAAATTTGCACAGATTTGACACTCAGAGATGTTTGCTTTTAACTGTTTTAGATTCTTAGATATATAATTGGTATATATATATATTTGTATATATCTTGTCAGTTGAAAACCTTTTGGCACAAAAAGATTACTTGACAAAGCCTTGAGACCCTGGATATATTTATATAAGGTAACCATATCCCCTCTTAGACGCCTTGTTTCCGGAGAAAATACGTTTAATTTGGATAGTCTTTCTTCATAACTTCGCCCATCCAAACCCGTTATTAGATTTGTTGCCCTTCTCCGTACTTTTTCCAGCTCTACAAAGTCCTTTTTATGTATTGGTGCCCAACCTTATACTTCATATTTCAAATGAGGCCGTACTAGGGATTTGTATAGTGGCAGAATTATATTTGCTTCCCTGGCTTCTATACCCTTCTTAATACATGCTAATATCTTATTTACCTTAGCAGCTGCTGCTTGGCATTGAGCACTGTTACCTTGTTGGTTGTCCACAAGTACTCCCAAATCCCTTTCAATATTTGATACCCCTAGATTTGCTCCATTAAGATTAAAAATTGCATGGGTATTTTTCCTTCCCAGATGCAGAACCTTACATTTATTCATATTAAATCTCATCTTCCATTTAATTGCCCATTTCTCTAATTGATGGAAATTCATTTGGAGGGAAAGTACATAATTTTCTGATTTAATTACCTTGCACAACTTGGTGTCATCAGCAAAAATGGAGACAATACTTTCCAGTCCTAATTCTAAGTCATTAATAAATATGTTAAAAAGGAGAGGGCCTACTACTGAACCCTGAGGAACCCCGGTTACCACATTAGTCCAATCTGAGTATGTTCCATTTACCACAACCCTTTGCTTCCTGTCTTTTAGCCAGCTCTCAATTCATGAGCAGATATTTACTTCAATTCCTGTATTCCTTTGTTTGCACAATAATCTTCCATGTGGCAAAAGCCTTTGCAAAATCCCAAAAGACTACATCCACTGAATTGCCTTGGTTCATGGTCCTACTAACCTCCTCATAGAAAGTAATTAATTTTGTTCAACATGATCTATCCCTCATAAATCCGTGTTGACTCCTTCTTATAATTTTGTTTAAACAGACATATTCTTGTATACTATTACCTCTGCTTTTCTCCAGTCATCTGGTAGAGACCCTGTATTGAGTGAATCTTAAAAAAATAATATACAATGCTTTGGCTATTACAGACCCCAGTTCCCTCAGTACCATTTGATGTATTCCATCAGGACCTGGGGCTTTATTAACATTTATTTATTTTGGATTTCTTTCACATTATGTTGCGTTGTCCCAATCACTGGTACCTCCCTGTGTATACCAGCTTCCTTCCTGGCTTTTTTCCCATAAAATATATTTAAAAAAGATATTTTAGGGATTGTCTTGCTCTCTTTTGAAACACATTTTTCATTTTTTATTTTAGCTAGTCTAATAGCCCTTTTACAAAGCCTTATTGATTTCCCTGTACGCACATAAAGCAGACTCTGTCCCTTTTTGTTTATATAAGTTAAATAAAAAACAACAAAGTCAGAGGTGCTCATCAGAGAACGAACCAAACTTAATAGGTTAGTTCGACAGCCATGATAAGCCAACCCTGAGAGCAACCTCTTTTAGCTCACTTGTGCCCTTCACAGGGAGAAATATCCTGTAGTATATCAGTCTTGTCCAACTCAAAAGAGTGACCCAACCCCAAAATACCAGGCAATTCTACCCTGAACAGGAGAAACAGCAAACCCCGGACGCGTTTCGGCCTTTATGGGCCTCGTCAGTGAGGTGCAGCTGAACTCCCTAAGGCAAAGTGAGCAAGGGGTCCACGTCTGGAGTGCCCTATTACCCTTAGGGAGACTAAACCCTAAAGGTAATTTGCATATACAAAACAACAAAGTCAGTGGTGCTCATCAGAGAACGAACCAAACTTAATAGGTTAGTTCTATAGCCATGATAAGCCACTCTGAGAGCAACCTCTTTTAGCTCACTTGTGCCCTTCACAGGGAGAAATATCTTGTAGTATATCAATCTGGTCCCACTCAAAAGAGTGGCCCAGCCAAAAAAAACTGGGCAATTCTACCCTGAACAGGAGAAACAGCAAACTCCAGACGTGTTTGGGACTTTATGGGCCTCGTCAGTGAGGTGCAGCTGAACTTCCTAAGGGCCAGTGAGCAAGGGGTCCACATCTGGAGTGCCCTATTACCCTTAGGGAGACTAAACCCTAAAAGTAATTTGCATATACAAAGCAACAAAGTCCGAGTATTTCGGGGCTGGGTCACTCTTTTGAATGGGACCAGACTGATATACTACAGGATATTTCTCCCTGTGAAGGGCACAAGTGAGCTAAAAGAGGTTGCTCTCAGAGTGGCTTATCATGGCCATAGAACTAACCTATCAAGGTTGGTTCGTTCTCTGATGAGCACCTCTGACTTAGTTGTTTTGTATATATAATTGCCTGATTTTTACTCCCTATCTTGATCTTTAAATAATAGTTAAGCCACATGGGATGAGATTTACTCCTTCTACTTTTATTTCCACATGGTATATGCTGATAAGGATTTGAAAGTTGTACATTTATCTTTAGTATTCTTACCTATCAGTTCTTTGTCCAAGTTTATATTTTATATTGCTGACCTTTTAAAATCTGCTCTTTTAAATTTATGTTTTTTTAATTAAATCTCAAATAAAACTGTGTTGTAATCACTCTTTCCCAGAGGTTGCCCTATTTTAACATTTGATACCATATCCTTATTATTTGTGATGACTAAATCCAAGATTGCTTCATTTCTAGGAGGCTATTGTATAACCTGGGAAATATAATGATCTTTGAGTTTACTCAAGAACCTGCTCCCTTTAGCTGAACTGCTGGTCTCATTCATCCAGTTTATTTCAGGGGAGTTAAAATCTCCCATTATTAGAACTTGCCCATGCTTAGCTGCATTTCCAATCTGTAACAATTATTGCAGCTCTTCACTTTCAATTCTATTTGGGGGTTTATAGCATACGCCTACTAATATTCTTTTAGAATTTGCTGCTCCGCTATTTTACTCTACCCACAAACATTCAACATTAACGCTAGTTATCTTCTCTAACTATAGGTTTAAATACAGACAAACCCCGATTCCTGTTTTACCATTGCCCATTTCCTTCCTAAATAGATTATACCCATCCAGATTAACAGTCCAGCCATGAGAGTCATCCCATCATGTTTTAATTATACCTACAAAGTCCCATTTCTCATTATCTGCTAATAATTCTAACTCTCCCATTTTTCCTGGTAAGCTTCTGGCATTTGCAAGCATACACTTTATGTTATGAGTCTGTAATTCTGAAGTGCCTTCCACTATACTTGACTTACTTAGCAATACCTCCCAAGTGACTTTACTAGCCCTCCCCTATCTCCTCCCTCATTACTAGTTATTTAATTCCTTATCCCCACTACACTTTCTACCAAATTTCTTCTATATAGTCCTTCCCCCCACCTACTGGTTTAATAACTCCCCCAGCCGTTCCCCTAGCTTTCATTAAGGTGCAATCCATCCCTGCTTTAGAGATTGTACTTAAGTGAGAAGTCAGCCCAGTGCTCTAAAAACCCAACCCCCTCCTTAATGCACCAGTTATTTAGCCACACATTAACCTTCCTAAACAACTCCCGTCACCCTGAAAATACTACCTTGGAGGTCATTGCCTTCAGCTTATTACCTAGTTCTATGAAATCATTCTTTAGGACTCTCCATCTTCCACTAACTTTGTCATTAAATGTACCAAGACATCCGGTTCATTTCCAGCCCCTCCCATTAATTTATCTACCTGATCCACAACATGCTGAACCCGAGCAACCGGGAGACAGCAAACTGTTTGATTGCTGGAATCTGGGTGACAAATTGCGATTTCCAGATCTAATAACACTTGCAGATTACAAATTAAATTCTTCACTTCAAACTATAATTATGTTCTTACATTCCAATGCTGAGTCTTGTGATAATAATAGTCTTTAATGTTGATTTTTCCAATATTAAGTTCTTGTTTTCTCATCTTAGCTCTATATAGATTTTCTAACGTAATAAAGTTTGTCTCCCACTCACATTAATATTGACAGATTAAAAATATCATATTATTTTCTGTGTATTCTAGATTTTCGTCTCTTTATCTTAATTTTAACATAAAAATGTCATACAAATGGTGAAATTATTCCATTTACATATATATATAGACTCTCTTTCTAGTTCTAGGCCTTAACACACCATCACATCTCATAAGTTTGAGGTTTAAAGTTTGTAAGTAGTGAACGTATTGAATGAGAATCCATCATTCAATCCCAGAGGCTGCTGGGATTTAAGTTGGCAAATCCAACAGCAATCCTTCTGAACCAGTAATTTATCAATAGCCCCCTTGCAGACCCAATACTGCTTTCTCTATAGCACAGAACTGAATTACTTCTATTCTCTTGTTATTTTAGATGTCTGGCCACGGGGGTGTCTTTTTCAATGCCATATATACTCAAGGACCCATCTCTTAAACTTGCATATCATTTTGTCTATATAGATTTTATTGCAGACACATTTCATAATGTAGACTATTTCAGTTATACTACAGTTGAAAAAAACCTGAATGGGGAACACTTCTCCAGTTATAGAATGAATACATTTTTTGTGGGAGTAATACATTTACAAGCTTTGCATCTCTTACATCAGAAAGTTCCCTTCTGTCGGTTTCAGCCCGGCCTCCCTGGATATCTTTTTTTTTTTAAATAGCTATGTATAAGCAGATCCCCCAGATTTTTGTCTCTTCTATAAGTAATTGATATCTTATGAGGGATCATCTCCTTTAAAGCTTCATCATCAGTTAAAAGATGCCAATGTTTTGCAAAGACTTCTTTGATTTCACTTCAATTTACTCTGAATGTAAGGATCCAGCGTATTTGCCAATCTACTTTAGTCTTTGCTGTATTGTTAAGAGAAGAAGTATGTTCTGTTTGTAGCACCCTTTTATAGGTTTTCTTTATGCACCAATTTGTGTAACCCCTAGCCTTAATTCTTTCAGGTCAGCTTGAGCTTTAAAGTCAGCATCATCACTACAGTTTCTTCTCATTCTTGGGTACTGCCCTAAAGGAATACCTTTCTTTAACTGTATTGGGTGCTGAGTGGACCACCCCAGAAAGGAATTGCAAGCTGTTGGTGTCCTAAAGACTTTTGTATGTGTATTACCAAACTCATCTGTACTGATGCACAAATTCCAAAACTCTATCTGCTTTCTCTCCATTACAAAGGTAAATTTCAGGCCCAAAAGTTTCTGATTCAGTGTATCCACAAATGATTCAAATTTCAGTGCCAGTCCAAAAGATCAGAATGTCATCTATGTAGCAACTCCATAGCAAGATTGTATCTGGAATCTCAGACAGGCAGTCACCTAACACATGGGTGTGGGTACACAGGGGGCTGTACCTTTGAATTGTCTGTAATATGTATCGTTAAAATGAACTCTATCAGCTCCAAGAACAAGTGATTACTCTTAGTCAATGTGGTGTCTCTTGCTCTCAAACAATATTCCACAGAAGCCAGACCTAGCTCATGTGGTATGGTGCTATATAATTGTTCCACATTGATACTAGCTAATACCGTGTCTTCCTATGAAGTCGTTACATAGATGACATTCTGATTTTCTGGACTGGCACTGAAACAGAATTTATATGCCATTTAATGGCATATATGCCATTGAAAAAGAACTACACACCCTTATGGCCAGGCATCTAAAATACTGCCATAACAAGTTCTGTGCCATAGAGAAAACAGTATTGGAAAAATCAATATTAAAGACTATTATTATCACAAGACTCGGCATGTAATAACAATATAGTTTGTATGAGGACAAAGGGCCATGGAAATGTGGACGATATGGAGGATTGTTGTATACAATCAATTTAGAAATCCACATATCTATATGAGAAGAACCCACATTTGTAATTTACCAGTGTTATTAGATCTAGAAACATTCTTTGTAGTATTAATGGGAAGAACTAGTACTTACTGTAAGATTAATTTAAGGGCACCAACTATTTGTATGGATACATATTTCCATTTGAGTGTTTTATATTAACATCATCATTAGTATATAAGAAAAGATATTCCATCCATTACACATTCTACAATATCATAGCACACTTTACACTAATACTTTTTTTCATAAAACCTTACAAAAGGAAAATTATACTAACACTTTATTAATATAACAGTCAAAAGTTTTATTTAAATGTTTTATACTATCAATAATTATATTTTTTTACTTTTTCATATCACCACATATTTCACTCTACACAGACCATGGGGTCTACAGTATCGTCACTTTTGGTTTATTAAGAAGAGCCAAGTTACACACTATTTAAGAGAATAGCTATCCCTTCACAAAAAGAAGGACCTCTTGGTATAAATATACTAGCAACTTGCCAGTCAAAAAATGACGGCTTGATGGATTTTGTTCTAAGGAATTTCTCTCCCCCTCTCCCTCCCCAGTGTCTCTTTACCCCCTCTCCCTCCCCTGTGTCTCTTTGCCCCATCTTTCCCTCTCATGTCTGTCTTTCTCCCCTCTCTCCCTCCCATGTCTCTCTTCTCCCCCTCCCTCCCCTGTGTCTCTTCCCTCCTCTACATGCCCTGTGTTTCTTCCCCCACTAACTCCCCTGTGTCTCTTCCCAGTCCTTTTTACCCTGTGTCTCTTCACCCCCATCTCCCTCCTCTGTGTCTCCCCCTCTTGTTTTTTTTTCTTTCTCCTCCCTCCCCTGTGTCTTCCCCCTCCTCTCTCTACTGTGTCTTCCTCCACTCCCTTACTTGTGTATCTTCCCAGTCCTCACCGCCCTGTGTCTCTTCACCCCCATCTCCTTCAGTCTCTCTTCCCCTCCTCTACCCCCCTCTCCCTCCCCTGTGTCCTCCCCTCTCCTGTATTTTTTTTTTCTCCTCCCTTCCCTTTGTCTTCCCCCTCCTCCCTCTCCTGTGTCTTCCCCCTCTCCCTCTCCTGTATCCCCCTCCCTCCCCTGTCTCTCTTTGCCCCATCTCTCCCGTGTCTCTCCTCTACATCCCCTGTGTCTCTTCCCCCACTCCCTCCTCTGTGTCTCTTCCCAGTCCTTTCCACCCTGTGTCTCAGTTCTCCCTCCTCTCCCTCCCTTGTCTCCTTTACCCCTCCTCTCCCTCCCCTGTGTCTTGTACCTGGATGCAACCCTGCCATCAACACCGCACTCACCTCCTCTGCGGCTCCCGTCCTCCGGCCGGAACTACTTTCTAGATCAAGCCGTGCATTGTGCTTGCATATCCCACCTGCTCGATGTGCGGCTTGATCCAGAAAGTAGTTCCGGCCGGAGGATGGGAGCCGCATAGAAGAAGGCGGTGAGTGCAGCGCTGCTGGCAGGGTCAGAATCAGGTAAGGGCTGCAAGCTACTGGCAGAGTTTGCACCAACCAGGTTGGTGCCTGTACTGCGGGCCTTGCAATGAGCATCAGTGGGGCAGGTAGAGCTGTGCGGGCCTCTTAATGGAGGAGGAAAGGAACAGACATGGGAGAGGCGCTCATAGCAAGGGGCGCAATGAGCGGCTTCGATGCTCACTGCAGTGGCGAAGAGAGAGTGCTGTGTCCGAGGGGCCCTGCAAAGAGCGCCTACGGCGCTCATCTCAAGCCCTGCAATGAGCACCTTTGGCGCTTATTACAGCTAAATCCCAGGGGCCTGGCTATGAGCGCCTGTGACGCTCATCTCCAGCCCTGCAATGAGTGCCTTTGGCGCTCATTGCAGTTAAGTCCTGCGGGCCTTCACCACCGCAAGTGCTTCACGAGGCCCGCAACTAGGACGACAACTCGCAGTGCGACAACTATATTAGTGATAACGTTTTATTATAGCACTCATTAGAACCTTAATTGATATTAGCATAATTAATGGCATAATATGTGTCAAATGGGAATACATAATATAAAATGAAAAAATAATATAAGGAAGGAGAATTAAAATAAAGGAGAATGGTTATGCAAGCAGACTTTTTGAGAAAAAAGGAACCAGAAAACAAATGTTATGGATAAATACATTCAAGAAAATGTAAGCAATCTTAAAAGCCTCCTCATCTGCTGGGTCCGGGCTTATCTTGAAGAAAAATGGTGGCCTACGACCCTGCATTTATTAACAAAATTGCTGTAAATAAAACATATCCACTTCCATTAATTTCAGAGTTGTTTCACAGTTTAAGAGAAACAAGACTATTCACTAAACTTTGTGGAGCTTAGAAACTAATTTGAAACCAAACACAGCCCTCACCCCAACTAACCTAAAGAAACAACTTTCCAATTTTTATCTTACCCCCATTATTCGGTTCTCTCATTTCCTAAAGGCATTCTCACCCCCACTGGCTTCCAAGCAAAAATGTCACTGTTAAATACTTTCACTCTCACTCATTCTATTACTAGCTGTTAGGGACATCAACCCCAATCCTGACCCCTATCCCATTTCTTCCTGCTTTGAAATGTGGCTCCCACCACTTTCTATCTCAAAGCTGAAGACTTTGCCACACAGTAAAAATAACAAAAAAACAAGTGAATCAAACTCTCCTCTCAGCGTGGCCCTAACACACTCTCCTCACAACAAACAGACAGCACCCTGCCTTCACCATTCCCCAATCCCACATCCATTATGGACTCCTTTCACCCTGTAACTGATGAGGAAGTCTCTAGTCTACTATTAACCTCTCATCCTACAACTATCCTATTCCATCACAGTTAACCCTTTCCTCGCTGTCACACTGAACCCAGCTGTCACACATCTGTTCAGTCCTTCCCTAAACACTGGCATGTTTCCATCAACTTTAAACATGCCATAATTACACCCATTCTTAAGAAAACCTGATCTGACTTAGCTTCTGCATCTATCACCCATCTCTCTACTTCCCCTGGCTTGAGCGTTTTGTCTACAATAGCCCTACCCAATTTATTTCCTACACCTTCCTTCACAACCATTTCCAATATGGCTTCTGACCCCAACACTCATCAGAGACAACTCTCACAAAAGTCACTAATGATCTTCTCACCACCAAGTCAAATGGGCACTACTAATTCTCCTAAATTTCTCTTTGACAGTGTTGACAACTCTCCTCTAGTCCAAATTCTCTGCTCTCTTGGCATCCATGATACAGTTCTCTAATGGTTCACATCATACCTAGAAAATAAAGAATTTAGTACCGCCTTCTCTAGCAGCTCTTCTTTGCCTTATCCTCTGATTGTTAGCATACCCCAAGATTAAGTCCTAAGCCCCTCCTCTTCTCCATCTGTACATCCTCCCTTGGTTCCCTAATTACATTTTTTAGATTTCAGTAACATCTATATGCCAGATGACACTCAAACCTACCTCCCAGCACCAGTTCTATCCTCCTCTATTCTAGCACAAGTTGCCAACTTCCTCTCAAACATATCCTCTTGGATGTCTGCCCGTCAACTCAAACTCATGTAAAAGACTGAGCTCCTAATCTTCCCACACTCTATTACCCTCTATCCACTCCTCAATTATCTCTCACTGTTGACAATGTCATCATCACTCCCACCTCTCAGGCTCTTTGTCTTGGGGTTCTACTGGACCCTTCCCTCTCTTTCATTCCTCACATTCAATCAATCACAAATGTATTCCACAGGACTAAGGGGCAACTGAAAAAGAGAGGTATGCAATTAAAAAAAGACTATAAATAGAAAGAAGCTGTTTGGTAAATTATTTATTGCTATTTCTTGAAAATAGTTGTAATTACAATCCTAAGGCTTCACAATTAGAGACACCCTTCCTTTCAACTGTAGCTCAATCAAATTTAAGTAGAAACCTCACTGACCTAGATGATTCTATAGGAGATCAAAACTTGATTGAAGATGAGAAATTAACAGTATCCAGCATAAAAAAACTATAAGAGTAATTTTAAAATAAACCTAAAAAATGAAATGAGACAAGATATAATGAACAATGCAGTGGAAATGAGGGTTATTATCTAATAAGCTCCAGGATTTGACATTAGATTATACTTATCTTAAGAAAGACTTTGGCAATACCCTTAACTATGTTAAGATAATGAAGGAAGAAATTGACACACTTATGAGTAAAGTTAATGCTTCGGAAGACAGAGAGAGACAAGGTAACATCCGGATGAGAGGAATTTCTGAGAAGGTTTCCAGATTGGAATTAGGGGAATACATAAAAAATGTTTTGAATTCATTAGTGAAAACCAAATACTTTAAATGAAAATCCAATAATTAAAACATATAGAATCCCATTGCCCAGAGAATTAAAGCCAGACACTCCTAGGGATGTTATTGTATAATTGCAATCTTTGACATATAAGGACAATATACTACAAATCATGAGAGAGAGTAAAACTCCTACTCAACCATATGAAAATCTGAAAATCTTCCCAGATCTATCAATAGCAACCCTCTTAAAGAGGAAGAAACCCAGTAATATTACCAAATGTTTAAGAACAGAATGAATAAGATACAAATGAGGCCCTGCATCACATTTGTATATTGTGAAAGAAGGCGTGAGATTTGTCATAAGAGATAATATAGAAGGGGAAAAAATCTTAAACAAATGGGGTTTAAAGGTAGAGAAAGTAACAACTAAATCAAATCCTGAATTATCTCCTTAATTCCTGAACTGGGAAGAGAAATAAAGGTAGAATGAAGGAGTAGTTGAATTAAGTGAACATACATTATCATTGGAATAGGGGATAAAAATAAAATTAAAAAATAATGAATAAAAAATTCTAACTTATTTAATAGATAATCAGGTGAAAATGAATAGATGTGGAATGGAAAAGCACAATATTTTGTTAAATTAACATAGTTATATAGTAACTTACACATAACAATTAAAGTAAAAATAATCAAATTGTTGAATAATCACAAATTTGTAAATTAAATAAAAACACCATATAAAATATTTATTTTTCTTTTTTTTTCTTTAAAAAAATACACAAATTTAAATAACAGGGATATAGTTAGACAAAAGTTTAATATAGGTGATTGGAGATGGGTCCTTATTTGATAGAAATAATTGTTTAACTTAACCTGACAAATAAAGTTCTACTGATTCCCATGATATTAATGGAGGGAAATGTACTCATGGAGGGAAATGTACAAACTGATAAATGGGATTAGGGATTAGGATTAAAAATAGAAAATCTTGAAGATACTACTGTTAAATTTGAAACACTCGCTATTGCTGTTTTGAAGTGAAGACCAGTTGTAGTGTATTTAACTGGCTTGCTTGACATGGAGTTAGTGGAAAAAATTAAGCTTAGTAACATCAAGCTCAAGAAACAATTTTTTTTTATGTATGTTAAATGAATGTATGAGGAAATATTTTTTTGTAAATATTTTTACAGAAAAAATGTGTCTGTTAAATTAGTCTTTCAAAATGTACATGGATTGAATTCCTCATTTAAAAGAAAGATAGTTTAAGACTACCTGCGTGAAGAACATGCAGATATAATATTCTTGCAGGACACACACTAGAAAGAAGAATTTAAACCCTTTTTTTGAATAAAGAATATCTAAATGTAATTCTAAATCAAGTGGGGTATCTATACTCTTTAGTAAAAAACTTAAAATACTAGAGGAGTATAAAGAGATAACAAGGGAGATATGTTGCATGGTTGGGCTACATAAATGGAAAGAAATTTACATTAATTGATTTATATGTTCCCAATAATAAACAGGTTAAATACCTAAAATACTGTTTGTGAAAATTTGATAAAATTAAAACTGGTCTTTATGTGAAAGGTGAAGATATAAATATGGTCTTAGATGATTTAAAAAAACAAAAAAGTCCCTTAAAATAGAAAATCAGATTATAAACAATGCTAATAGGTTTAAAGAACTGATCTCCAACCATCAATTGTATGACGCTTGGACAACCTTTTGTCGAGATTTAAAAGATTACACCTTTTTCTCACAAAGACATGAGATGTATTCTAGACTGGACTACTTCTTAGTTAATAAGGAGGTTTTAGATATCACAAATAAAGTAGGTATTAATGAATTGAGCTGGTCAGACCATGCATTGATTTTTCTACAGATAGAAAATAATAATACCTCCAAAGAGTAGCTGGAAGATAGACGCATCCCTGTTTAAATCTATTATGGAGACTGAGAAATTAAAGTAATACAAGAGTATTTTTAATTAGATTTAAATTAAGAGAGAGTTAAACGGGAAACTACTGTATGGGCCACTCATAAAGTTTACATCAGAAGGGTTTTAATACACTGGGCGAGTATCCGGAAAAAAATTCACGGAGATTGTTATATATACAACTGAGAGTTATTGATAGAAGGAATAAAAAGAGTCCTAATAATGAAGATTCAAAGATGATAATACATATACAAAAAATTATAAAAAAAATTACACAATTATAAATTGATAGTATGATATGGAAATACCAACAGAAAATGTATAACTGGGGTAACAAAGCTGGTAAAATAATGGCCAATAGACGAATAGAAAAGCTGATAGGTTTAGTCAATAAACAACATAGTAATCAAAATGTAATAGGAGAAATGTTTAGAAAACACTAAAGTGGATTATATAACTTGGTTAAGAAATAAATATTGAGGAAACCTACTAAAGATATAAATACATTCTTAAAACAAATTAAACTTCCACAAATCTCAAAATTAGAATTAGAGACACTAAATCTACCAATAACCCTTGTGGAAATCAAAGAAGCCATTTCAGGTTTAAAAATTGGCAAAGCACTAGGCCCAGATGGGTTTGTTGGGCATTATCACAAAATGTCTAGTAACATCTTAGCCCCTAGACTCCTAAAGGTGTTTAATGAAATAAAAGAAAAAGGTCAGATGCAGGCTAAAATGACCGAAGCAGCTATAATTTATATTCTTAAACAAAATCAAGATCCCTCTAATCTTTTGAACTATAGGCCAATATCACTTATGAATATTGATACAAAGCTATATTCTAAAATTCTCGCAACAAGGTTAAAATATCTAATCCCTAGGTTAACAAACAAAGATCAGACAGGTTTTATGCAAAAAAGGCAAGGTCCTGAAAATATTAGAAAATTAATTAATATTAAAGAATACACACAAAGAAATAATATATCTATGTTAGCCTTGGGCCTTGATGCTGAGAAAGCATTCGACCGGGTTGACTGGTTGTTTGTGGAATCAGTTTTACAAAAATATTGTTTAGGAGATTTCGGGCTTAAAGCTAGAAAAGCCATATATTATAAACCTACAGCCCATGTGACTGGTATGGATTTTAAGAACAATACATTTAATATAACAAATGGAACACAACAGGGATGTCCTTTCTCTCCTCTAATATTCATATTGGTTATGGAACCGCTTCTTGAAACCTTTAGAATATCAAATTACATCTTTGGAATTCCTATAGGTAAGAATATATAAAAAGCCACGGCCTTTGCAGAAGATACAACCTTAAGTAAACCTGAAATCTCATTGAGTTCAGTCCATAAACTGCTTGATGAATGTAGTAAAGTATCAAATTAAAAACTAAATTTAATTAAAATTCAAACATTGTGGTCTGGGTTACAAAAATTGGAGATAGAAAGATTGAAGAATAAATACTCCTTTAATTGGAAAAATAACAGTTTGATACACCTAGGTATAAAATTACAACCAACTCTAGATAATGTTAGTAAAAAAAAATCTATGAATTTGTTAAGAGATATTCAAGAGACTTTGAATAATTGGGGAGAGAACAACTTCTCAGGAAAGATTGCAGCCATTAAAATGGCTATCCTGTTTAAGATGAACTACTTATTTCACTGTATACCATTAAAAATACCTAAATATATAAGAAACCTATTTCAAAAGGCGATATATAACTACATCTATAGCACGAAAAAAGCAAGAATAAATCTCACAATAACTAGAGGAGGCATAGCATCACCTAATATAGAGGATTATTATATGGCGGTAAGATTGGTCCACTTAGCTAATTGGGGATCAATTGAAGAGACATCATGCTGGTTAGACATTGAACAATCTTTGATGGGTACAAACTAATTGACAGATCTTCTACGGGAGAATCTGAACAGGGATGCAACTCTACAAAATGCCACACGGGTAATCAAAACCCATTTAAAATACTGTGAAGTACTAAAGTAAAAATATGATTTGACAAACAAACCATCTCTAGCACATACTATCCAATCCCGATTAGGGAAATATATACCTAATGACAGTTCAATATGGAAAAATGGAATTTGTGCTTTGTAGTAGATCTTTATAAGGAAAATAAAATAATTACTTTTGAAGAACTGCAAAATAAATACGATATTCCGTCATTTTATTGGATGAAATATTGGTCTTCACTGCAAACTTTAAATAAAAATAATTATAAAACATATAAAGTTTATAATCTAATTGATTTTGAAAAAATCTGTCTTATGTTCCAACATAATGGGGCTACACTACTTTTACAAAATAACTGGTTAACTCAGGAGGAAATCCAAAAGAGGTTGAAAAAATTAAATGTTAATTAAGCCCCAGGCCCTGATGAAATACATCCAAGGGTACTGAGGGAACTGGGCTCTGTAATATCAAAACCATCATATCTAATTTGTCAAGATTCACTCAACACAGGGTCTCAACCAGATGACTGGAGAAAGGCAGAGGTGATACCTATATTTAAGAAGGAAGCAAAAGGAAATCTGTGGAATCATAGACCAGTGAGCCTCACTTCGGTAGTGGGAAAGCTTTTAGAAGGGTTATTATGGGATACTATACAACAGGATTATAAGTAGGAGCACACATGTATTTATGAAGGATAGGTCATGTCAAACAAACCTAATTAGTTTCTATGAGGAGGTTAGTAGGAACTTGGATCAAGGCAACTCAGTGGATGTAGTCTATTTGGATTTTGCAAAGGCTTTTGATACAGTGCCACATGGGAGACGATTGAGCAAACTAAGGTATATAGCAATTGCCATAAATATTTGCTTATGGATTGAGAGCTGGCTAAAATACATGAAGCAAAGGGTTGTGGTAAATGGAACATACTCGGATTGGACTCATATGGTAAGTGGGGTTCCTCAGGGTTCAGTATTATGTCCCCTCCTTTTTAACATATTTAATAATGACTTGGAAGTAAGATTGGAGTGTGGTTTCCATTTTTGCTGATGACACAAAGTTGTACATGGTAATTAAATCAGAAAACGATGTACTTTCCCTCCAAAGGACTTCACATAAATTAGAGGAATGGGCATCTAAGTGGCAGATGAGATTTAATACAAATAAATGTAAAGTTATGCATTTGGGAAGGAAAAATAGCCATGCAATTTATAATCTTAATGGAGCTAATCTAGGGGTATCTGATATTGAAAGGGATTTGGGAGTACTTGTGCTCAATGCCAAGCAGCATCTGCAAAGGCAAGTAAAATATTGGCATGTATTAAGATTCTGCACTATACAAATCCCTAGTACGCCCTCATTTGGAATATGGAGCACTTCCTAAAAAGGAAATTTTAGAGCTGGAAAAAGTACAGAGAAGGGCAACAAAGCTAATAAAGGGAATGGATGGGCTAAGTTATGAAGAAAGACTAACCAAATTAAATGTATTTACTCTAGAAAAAAGGCATCTAAGAGGGGACATGATTACCTTATATAAATATATCCAGAGTCAATACAAGGCTTTGTCAAGGGAACTTTTTGTGCCAAGAGGTTTTCAACTGACAAGGGGACATCCTTTGAGATTAGAAGTAAAAATATTTAACCTTAAAGAAAGAAAAGGGTTCTTCACAGCAAGGGTGGTTAATCTGTTGAATTCTCTACCAAAGGAGGTGGTGACAATGGATTCAATAGATGACTATAAAAAGGGATTGGATATATTTTTAATTAAGAAGGGCATTAAGGTCTATCCTGGATAAATAGAGAGGGAGTATTAATCCATGGATGAATCCGATCTCCAGTATCTGAGGTCAGGAAGGAATTTTATATTTTTTTCCCTGTTGAGACAATTGGCAGAGTTTCACTGTTTTTTTTTCTGTTTGCCTTCTTCTGGATCAATTAATAATAAATCCGTGTATTGCAGAGGAGATATAAAAAGGTTGAACTTGATGGACTAAAGTCTTATTTCAACCTAAATTACTATGTAACTATTTTACACAAGACACAACTAACATTTTAATCCAGCCTCTCATCATATCTCACCTCGACTACTGTAACTCACTCCTTGCTGTTCTCTCCATAACCCGTCTGACTCCTCTCCAATACATACTAAATGCTTCCAGTTTTCTACCAAACTCAAAGCTCATTGTCTGCAGCACCACTCCACTGGCTTCACATAAATCTTGACACTAATATACAAAGCCCTTCACAACAGTAAACCCCCTTATATCTCTTCTCTTGTCTCAAAATACCCCCACCACCACGCTCTTTTTCCTGCTTATTGACCTTGCAAGACCTCCATGGCTAGGTTAATAGTTAGATGTCATATGACCCCCATGGCATAAGGGTAAATTTACTTTGCCACATTAGGGACCTCCATGGTAGGGAGTTTAGGTGTCACAGAGGTCATTTAAGGACCTCCATGGCACAAGGTTAATGGAGGTTAATTTAAATGCGACTGTTAGCCTTAACTTGCCAACGCAGCTCATTTAACTCTGCCTTCATGCAGTGCTGAATTTTAGCTAGATTTGCATCAATACATTAGTAGTTACATTTCGACTTGACATGTAACTTGCCATCGTATCCAATTGGCATAGATATAGATATATTTTATCATTGAGCATACTGATACACACACTGCTCATGTGGAAGTACATCTATTACTGATATAACTGGTTCCAGTCACATTACTGTAATGTTGTTTTCCTACACAACCCTTTACTTGACCTCACTGTGATTCTGATTAGCACATCAAACTGTTTAATTCGTATTAAGGGGCCACTCATGTGCATTCAACTATTATAAATATATTTAAAGGACCACTGTAACTCTGTATTTAATATGTCCTCTTTTGAAGAACTACTTAACAATGAGCAGAATGTTATTACAAAGTTAATAAAGAAAATAATAAAGCCTATAAATGATTATCTATTATATACCATAGTGTGATCCAAGTTTTTTGAACCGAGAGAAGTTTGCAAGTGCAAAAAGGAAAATGTATTCAACAAAAATAATGAAAATCTCCTTGTTTTACAAGGACACACCCTGTCAAGAAAACAGCTTAAACAGGTCAATCAAGAAAATGGGGAATCCCATTGCAGCATAATTGTAACTAATCACATATTATAATAGTCCAACTGCGAGTTGTCGTCACACTTTGCCAGCTCACGAAACGAGCTCGCAACAACTACATCCCTCGCAAAGCGAGTGACCCAGTTTGGTCCGCAAATGCGGATGATGGAGGCTCCAACGTCGGCTGCAATGAGCCGTAGGCTCATTGCAGGCCGCAAATGCGGAACCTCGCGAAGCGAGAGGCCGCGTTTGCGGTGGTGGAGGCTCAAAGGCGCCTCACATGCGGTTACAAACACCCACACAAGCGGGCACCATTACGACCTTGCAAAAATACGACCATAACGGGCAAACCGCACGCACCTAAAAACAGTCAAAACAACAATAAATACATACAAAAAATACATGAAAAACTTACCCACAGCAAGGAGGTGCACCCAGGACCTCTGCAAGTGACGTTACACTTCCATTTAAGACCAAATTCCCGAGTTCAGACACACGAAAATTCCTTAAGCGAGAGAAAAAATGGCTGCCAAAAAAAACGAGGCTCAATGACCCAGGACCGCCCAGCCACGTACAACTTACCCAAGAAGGGATCCGAGATAAGCTCGGAAACCCACATTAACCCCACGGGATCCGAGATAAGCTCAGAGACCCGCATTAACTCCACATTAACCATCGCAGTGGGGGTCCCGATCGCACGCGATCGGGTACCCCCACTGCAATGAAAATTCAAAATTCCTGCGCTACGGGTCCTTAATGGACCGTAAATGTCCTTAAAGGACCCGTTATAAAAAAAAAATACGCTATCACGCATGGGGCTCTATACAGAGCCCCATCAACCATTAATTAACCCTGTCACTCATGGGGGTCAATACAGACCTCCATAAGCCCTTCATTAACCCTGTCACTCCTGGGGTCAATACAGACCCCATAAGCCCTTCATTAACCCTGTCACTCATGAAGGTCAATACAAACCCCCATAAGCACTTAATTAACCCCCTCACTCATGGGGGTCAAAACAGACCCCCATAAACACCTAATTAACCCTGTCACTCATGGGGGTCAATATAGACCCCCGTAAGCCATTCATTAACCCTGTCACTCATGGGGGTCAATACAAACCCCCATAAGCACTTAATTAACCCCCTCACTCATGGGGTTCAATACAGTCCCCCATAAACCACTAATTAACCCTATTACTCATGGGGGTCAATAAAGACCCCTATAAGCCCTTCATTAACCCTGTCACTCCTGGGGGTCAATACAGACCCCATAAGCCCTTCAATACAGACCCCCATAAGCACTTAATTAACCCCCTCACTCATGGGGGTCAAAACAGACCCCCATAAACACCTAATTAACCCTGTCACTCATGGGGGTCAATATAGACCCCCGTAAGCCCTTCATTAACCCTGTCACTCATGGGGGTCAATACAAACCCCCATAAGCACTTAATTAACCCCCTCACTCATGGGGTTCAATACAGACCCCCATAAACCACTAATTAACCCTATCACTCATGGGGGTCAATATAGACCCCTATAAGCCCTTCATTAACCCCCTCACTGATGGGGGTCAATACAGACCCCCATAAGCCCTTCATTAATCCTGTCACTCATGGGAGTCAATACAGACCCCCATAAGCACTTAATTAACACTCTCACTCATGGGGGTCAATAAAGACCCACACAAGCCCATAAATAACCATGGCACTCATGGGGGTCAATACAGACCCCCATAAACCTTTAATTAACCCCCTCACTCATGGCGGTCAATACAGACCCCCATAAACCCCTAATAACCCTGTCACTCATGGGGGTCAATACAGACCCTCATAAGCCTCTATTTAACCCCATTAGTCCCATAAGGGTATATTAAGACCATTATAGGCCTGTTACAACCCAACATTAACCACATAAGTGCCATGACAGTCCTCAAGGACCATCATGACACTAAGTATAAACACTACACTGCACTATACCCCCCCAATAAAACATTAAATGTCAACTATCCCCCCTCTACACTAACCTATTAACACATACACTACCTACCTACACTACCTACCCCCTAATAATCCCCACCACTCTAATTACAGAAAATAAAAAACTAAAGTCACCAAAAATAAAAAATCTACATTACATAAAATAAAAAACCTAAATCACAAAAAATAAAAAATATATACATTACAGAAAATAAAAAAACCTGTCACAAAAAATAAAAAAAGGAACATTACAGACTACAACCCCCCCCCCCACTACAGAAAATAAAAAAAAATTACACACCTGAAAAGGAAATACATATAATACATACAATACAATACAAATACTTACAATACAAATAAAATTAAATACAATACAATAAACCGCTATCTAATATACAATATATCTTATCTATCTAATATACATCCCCCAATCTATCTAATATACAATAAATACTATCTATGTAATATACATCCTATCTATCTAATATACATCCCTTAATCTATCTAAATAAATACCACAATCTAATATACAATACATGCTATGCTATCTATATAAAACACATACTTCTAGCTAACATACAATAAATGCTATCTATATATAAAATAATCTAATTCTAAGCTAAATTAAAATAATTAAGACCACTTACCTATGTCCCTTCAGATCAGCCACCTAGGGAAAAAAAAATAAAAAAATTAGTGCAACACATTTACAGGAAACAAATAAACATTAGAAACATTCTAAATATTCTACTCACCTTTCCAGCATGTCCCCGTCCTTCTTACTTTCTTCTTCTCCGGTGCGGCCCCTTTAAAAAAAAACATAACATTAATACAACATACAGAAACATAAAAACAAAATAAAATAAATATAATCTACATTGTACTTACCTCCCCGCGATGTTTCCGGCCTCCTCCTCTTCTGCCCGCGCTCTAAAAAAAAAATTAAAGGAGAAAATAGGCAATGGCGCCTTCTGAATGGTAGAAAATGCTGTCTATCAAATTCACCCAATCAGGAGGCGCCAATTTGTGAGCCAATCACAGAGGGATACACCCTAAAATCCCACTCTGATTGGATAATACACCTGTCAATCTTTATGAAACCAATCACAAGGTGCAGATGCCTTCAGCCAATCACAATAGAATACACCCCCACAGGGTGATTGGCTGGAGGTATCTGCGCATTCTGATTGGTTGCACTGACAATAGCCAATCACAATGGGATACACCCCCATGTACTGATTGGCGGAAGGCATTTGCGCCCTTTCATTGGCTGTTGTCAATGTCAATCAGTATTACAGCCAATAGGAAGGCGCAGATGTCTTCAGCCAATCACCCCATGGGGGTGTATCCCATTGCGAGTTGCTGATAGCAATAAAGCCTACTATTTGGTTCAAATAAAGATTGACAGGTGCGTTATCCAATCAGAGTGGGATTTTGAGGTGTATCCCTTTCTCATTGGGTCACAATTGGCATCTTCTGATTGGCTGAATTTGATAGACTGCGTTTTCAGCCAATCAGAAGCCGCCATTGCCAATTTTATTCTGGAACACTCCATAGGAGGCTCAGAAAATGCCTTAAGGACGATTCTGAATAACAGAACTACTGGATAATTTATTCTCTTCTTTTATTTATTTTTATTTCTTTAATAGCTTTTAAAAATAAATAAGTAATGGTCTTGCAGACATACAGTGCCTTGCAAAAGTATTCAACCCCCTTGGCATTTTTTATGTTTTGTTTCCTCACAACCTAGAATTAACATGTAATGTTTGAGAATTTGCATCATTTAATTTACAGAACATGCCAAGAACTTTGAAGATGTTTTTTTTTATTGTGAAGCAAACAACAAATAGGACAAAATAACAGTAATAGTCAATGTGCATAACTACTCACCCTCTTAAAGTCAATACTTTGTAGAGTCACCTTTTGCAACAATCACAACTCCAAGTTGCTTTGGATAAGTCTCTATGAGCTTGCCACATGTTACCACTGGGATTTTTGCCCATTCCTCCTTGCAAAACTGCTCCAGCTCCTTCAAGTTGGATGGTTTGCGCTTGTTAACTGCAATCTTTAAGTCTGATTTTCTATTGGATTGAGGTCTGGGTTTTGACTTGGCCATTCCAACACATTTACATGTTCCCCTTAAACCACCCAAGTGTTGCTCTAGCAGTGGGTTTTGGGTCATTGTCCTGCTGAAAGATGAACCTCCATCCTAGCCTCAAATCACGCACAGAGTGGTACAGGTTTTGCTCAAGAATATCCATGTATTTAGCACTATTCATCTTTCGCTCATCTTTCCAAGTCCCAGCTGCTGAAAAACGGGATGGTGTTCTTTGGGTGATGTGATATGTTGGGTTTGCGCCATACATTGCATTTTCTTTGATAGCCGAAAAGTTACATTTTAGTCTCATCAGACTAGAGCACCTTCCTGCATCCGCCCCTTACTTGTTTGGAGAGTTCCTTGGTCTTCATGGCAGTGTTTGGATAGTGGTGCCTCTTGCTTAGGTGTTGCAGCCTCTGGGGCCTTTCAGAAAAGGTGTGTATATGTAATGACAGATCATGTGACACTTAGATTGCACACATGTGGACATCATTTCACTAATTATGTGACTTCTGAAGGTAATTGGTTTCACCAGAGCTTTTTATGGGCTTCATAAGAAAGGGAGAGAATACATACGCACATGCCAATTTTCTGTGTCTAAAAAAATAGTTTTTTATATATATTTTTCTCATTTCACTTCACCAACTTAGACTATTGTGTTCTGATCCATTACATAAAATTCAGATTAACAAAACATTGAACTAAAGACTGTAATGTAACAAAACAGGTAAAAAGTAAAGGGGGTGAATACTTTTGCAAGGCACTGTATGTTATTGTCGCTAATACCATAAATATTTCCCATTCCAACCATATTGGAAACTTCACTTATGACATTATGAATGTGTTTGATTTCACAGAAATTTTATATAAATTATTCCTAAATCTTCTCATAGCTCATTTGCTATTTGAGTAATAGTGCAAGGGTGTGGTGCCCCAGAACATCTGGGGTGCCTCTAGTGACAGTAAATATAAAAAATCTGAAAAGATATAGATAAAGCGAGGAAGATGAACAAGAATGGGGAAAAAAAAAATCACAAAAGAAAGTACAAGTCATCATCACAAAAGCAGAGCAAGGATGTCTCACTAAATTAGCCAAGCCATATCAGGACCGACTATGTAAAATATTAGGAGTAAATATTATTAAATTTATCCTGAAGGAGGAGTCTATAAAATATAAGAGAGGATGCTGGCATTCTCTGTTTCCTGTTAACTCGTACATCATCAGATTGGCAAATGAAACTTTGGAAAGGTGAGTGATTAGTCTCCAACTACTACTTTAATCCGTTGATTTTTGTTTATAGTGGAAACTAGAAACACCTTGGAGAAGTGGGAAAGCACCATATTTATTTGTATGCTGGACAGTCACAGATGTTAAAGATCCACAAAATGGAGCTATTTACAATTTCCCCTGTCATTATGTACCAGTAAGATTAGATGAGACTAGCTATTTAATCTTCTCTCTTCTTGTTGTGTTGATGCTGGAAAAATCTGTGTGGTCATGAAAATTATATGGTAAAAAGCCACAAATGGATAATAGGGGCAGTATCTTAAGAGAGAGACAAGTGCTGAATTAAACCCACATTGCAGATCTTTTGGTTATGGGCTTGTGCCCTAATATTTCCTTTCCTGTCAATTTTAAACCTGAGTGTGGGCAAGCTGCATGAAGTAGCGGCATAAGGAAGTGGGAGTGAGTAAGGTAAGAAGGGAGAGAGCAAACATTGATGTGAAAGAAAAGTGATGCACCTCCTGTTTACCAACTAGTGATATATATGTTGTATATTAACCCCTTATTGCTAAGAAAGTACTGTCTACATTGGATCTCAGTAAGCTTCTCCCAGTAATGTCAAGAATTAGTTTCAGTAAGACTTGTACTGTGCTCGACATGTCACCATTTGTCGCACTAGGGGTGCACAATAAGTTTAATATAATCTATCTATCTATCTATCTATCTAGTACTCTAGATAACATATTAAAGTCTCTTTTGATAATGCACAGTAAAATATTGATTTACACTGAGGAATATTTATCTTAATTCCTAATATCTTAATTTCCAACCATTTGATTGTGTTTAAGCAATACATACACTTTATTTTGTTATACTCTTATGCCATCATATAAATGCAAATAATGCCCAGTATAAAAAGCTCTCAAATAGACAATGCATACTTTTTCAATATGTCACAATAATGAGTATTTTCATCTCTAATACATTTGAATTTTTATAGTTTTGTTCACACATCATTGTCACACAATAACTTATATCCTTTATGCAAATTAGAAGCTCCACATTTTCCTAAGATAGTGTTTGATTTACATGAGCACAGCTATATCTCTAAGTTACATTATTTATAAAGCTGCTTGTTCTGTGTTTGTTACTTTGGGTCTAAATTGTTCTCTGCTTGAAGATGAAGCCAATTCTTGCAGCGCTGCTCTGCATTTCCTCCTGGATCTCATGTATGTGTGGATTTTAGGGATCCTGGCACACCTCTATACTATTATTACATATTATTATAAGTAGCATACCTGGAAAACAACAGAAGAGGAATAGGCTCAGGTTAACAATCTCAAACCAAACTATCCAAAAAAACTACAATATCAATATAATACAAACAATAACTTATAAGAATATTAAGATATTTCTGCTTAGACTTATCCACTTCTATTCCAAATTATTCTGCAGGATGAATGTGGTAATCAATGTATAATGGAACAAATATATATATTTTTTTTTCTTTACAGATGCTGCGTGCCAAACCCCAATTCTGACACCTTCCACTCTTTCAGTGGCTTCTAAAGTAAAAGCTACATTTACTTGTGACGTTGGAGTGAAAAATGCTCATCATACCTGCTTCCTGAAACATAACCCAGGAGAACCTCCAAAAAGCATTCTTTGTCATCATTCTTCATATACATCTCCTAAATATGGACCTGGGATGTCCTCAGAGCATTATGATTTCACTATGAACAGTGCTTGGACTGTGTATACACTGAGTATTAAAGAATCCAATATAGGAGATACAGCTCTTTATTACTGTGTCAAGTATTATGACTCTGCTGCATAACACACTGATATAAAGCTGAACAAAAACTTCTCTGTATTTTCTATTTGAACTGCTGAAGCAAAACATGGCAGCTGGCAGTAGCTGAAGTGACACAAGGACACATGCTTAATTGTTCAAATATAGATTCTCTCAAGATTGGCAAGAATATAAGGAGTAATGTTATAATATGTTTAGGGATAAAGTGGCACAATACTTAACGCCTATAAACATATACTTTATATAATGAAGCAGTCAAAGTGAGAATGCTCTATGCTAATATGTTGGAAAACAACATTATATTAGTTCCAAAGCCAGAGAAAGTCCTATTAAGTACAGATAAGTAGCCATTTTAACCAATTATATAAATGTTTATTCAAACATCCTGGTTAAAGGATCACTGTAGTTCTTGTTTGTCAATTATGTACCAAATTAATATATTAGCAGCTGTATAAGCTTTGGAGATAAAATAGATTTTGGGAGAATCTGAATTTTTGAAGACTGTGTTTGTTTATTGTTATCAGTGTAGGAAAGGGTGGGGAGGAGAGAACAGGCTGAAATCCAGAGTCTTTGTTTAATAACTAGATAAGACTAAAAAATGCACACCATACCCCTTCCCCCTCACAAGTCCAGAAGCAGGGTGTTGCATCAAAGAAAATAGATTTAGCTCACCAGAAATATAAATTTCCACACAGTTACGAGACACTCACACCCCACCCCGGAAGCAGTATGGCGGCGCGGGGTGAGCAGAAAGAAAGCAGAGTGGTGAGCTGAGTGAGAGAGAGTTCCGTTAAATACAGGGAGACGCCAGAGGAGTCACCGGAGGATGCAGATCTCGCAGTGGTAAGGCGAGTAGCTGAAAGACCGGTTGTGTGGGTCAAGAGAATATCCCCCCCCCCCCCCCCCCGTTGCTGAAATGCTGCAACTAAAGGTAAAACCTTAATGTTTGATTTACACAATCAATATGGAAGAAGTATAACATATATAGAGAAACACAGCATATGAGTATCTACCTGTGATAAATGGACATATCTCTCATGTTGCTACACTTACAAGTAAAGATACAGAGAATGCAAACATCAAAAGATCTAAAGTAAAGATCAAAGATAAAACAACACAAGGTGGGAAAAAAGAGCTTGGGCAAAATAAGATAATTATAAGCTAACTACATTGTATGAGCATGGGGCTCTGGTTGTAGTCCTCCTGAGCTTAATCATTTTCTGTTTGAAAACCACCAAATAAACCTTGATATTTGATAATATCATCATCTCTCTTATAAGAGTCTTTGGTTTCATTTGTAAAGAAAAGAAGATAAACCAACATCAAATTGGGGCAGTCCTGTCTAAAATTTATATAAGACTCCTTTATATTTAATATCTTATCAAGGAGAAGCCTCTGTCTGAGATATAAGCCTGATTAATAAATTAGCTGTATGAGCATATCGCTCTGGCTATTAGGAGACAATCAACATGATTTATAGAAGACAAAGATAACTTCACTTTCTTTAAACAGAAGACACTATTACTCTTGGGAAACCTGTAGGGAAAAGAGACAGACGCAAGTGTACCTAGACGATGATGCAATAACCCATAGTTCTAGTGGATGTTGAATATCTAATTGACTTTTTCCTATGGGAGGATAACTTGAATAAAGTATTTGATTATTACAATCAGTGTAGGCTAGCTGTAACATACCATTTTTTTACGGATATTGGACACTTGAGATGTTTTCAGTTGATAAAAAGAAACTAAAGAATATAAATACACTTGGACATTAAAGTAAGAATTCCTGACTTTTACTGCGACTGAGGATTTGACGATTAAGGATTTGACTCCAAGAGGATTGGACTCTTTTAAAGAACTATTACTGGGATTAGTATGACTATTAAATAGTCAAAATATAGTCTTATGTTCGCACACAAAGGGTCTGTAAAAGGAGTGTATTGATACTACACAGAGGGGGATAATATGGCAACTAAGACTAAAGCGATAGTTGCCTATATACTTGTCCCCAAAAAATTGCAAAATCCTGAGGCTTCACAATTAGAGACACCCTTTCTTTCAACTGTAGCTTAATCAAATTTAAGCTCACAATTCACAACACCTGAAGGAGTATCTCAGAACACATACTGCCCTCCCAGAGCTCACAATTCACAACACCTGAAGGAGTATCTCAGAACACATACTGCCCTCCCAGAGCTCACAATTCACAACACCTGAAGGAGTATCTCAGAACACATACTGCCCTCCCAGAGCTCACAATTCACAACACCTGAAGGAGTATCTCAGAACACATACTGCCCTCCCAGAGCTCACAATTCACAACACCTGAAGGAGTATCTCAGAACACATACTGCCCTCCCAGAGCTCACAATTCACAACACCTGAAGGAGTATCTCAGAACACATACTGCCCTCCCAGAGCTCACAATTCACAACACCTGAAGGAGTATCTCAGAACACATACTGCCCTCCCAGAGCTCACAATTCACAACACCTGAAGGAGTATCTCAGAACACATACTGCCCTCCCAGAGCTCACAATTCACAACACCTGAAGGAGTATCTCAGAACACATACTGCCCTCCCAGAGCTCACAATTCACAACACCTGAAGGAGTATCTCAGAACACATACTGCCCTCCCAGAGCTCACAATTCACAACACCTGAAGGAGTATCTCAGAACACATACTGCCCTCCCAGAGCTCACAATTCACAACACCTGAAGGAGTATCTCAGAACACATACTGCCCTCCCAGAGCTCACAATTCACAACACCTGAAGGAGTATCTCAGAACACATACTGCCCTCCCAGAGCTCACAATTCACAACACCTGAAGGAGTATCTCAGAACACATACTGCCCTCCCAGAGCTCACAATTCACAACACCTGAAGGAGTATCTCAGAACACATACTGCCCTCCCAGAGCTCACAATTCACAACACCTGAAGGAGTATCTCAGAACACATACTGCCCTCCCAGAGCTCACAATTCACAACACCTGAAGGAGTATCTCAGAACACATACTGCCCTCCCAGAGCTCACAATTCACAACACCTGAAGGAGTATCTCAGAACACATACTGCCCTCCCAGAGCTCACAATTCACAACACCTGAAGGAGTATCTCAGAACACATACTGCCCTCCCAGAGCTCACAATTCACAACACCTGAAGGAGTATCTCAGAACACATACTGCCCTCCCAGAGCTCACAATTCACAACACCTGAAGGAGTATCTCAGAACACATACTGCCCTCCCAGAGCTCACAATTCACAACACCTGAAGGAGTATCTCAGAACACATACTGCCCTCCCAGAGCTCACAATTCACAACACCTGAAGGAGTATCTCAGAACACATACTGCCCTCCCAGAGCTCACAATTCACAACACCTGAAGGAGTATCTCAGAACACATACTGCCCTCCCAGAGCTCACAATTCACAACACCTGAAGGAGTATCTCAGAACACATACTGCCCTCCCAGAGCTCACAATTCACAACACCTGAAGGAGTATCTCAGAACACATACTGCCCTCCCAGAGCTCACAATTCACAACACCTGAAGGTAACTTGCAGAAGAACATCATCTCATCAATGTCTTCAGCTGGACCTTTTCATATTATTAATATCTGTGTATGATAACTGCTGAGATAGTCATTTTCCTTCTCTTTTTTCTTGTTGTTATGTAATTCTACTGCTAATTGTAACTTCATTATTAATGGTTGTTATCTGTTCGTTAGAATAGGCCTGTGTGTTTGTTTTTCTCTTTTTATTACCCCTACTTCCCCCCACTAAATATCTGTCTCTACATCTGTCTGTTTTTCTAGGAGTATCTCAGAACACATACTGCCCTCCCAGAGCTCACAATTCACAACACCTGAAGGTAACTTGCAGAAGAACATCATCTCATCAATGTCTTCAGCTGGACCTTTTCATATTATTAATATCTGTGTATGATAACTGCTGAGATAGTCATTTTCCTTCTCTTTTTTCTTGTTGTTATGTAATTCTACTGCTAATTGTAACTTCATTATTAATGGTTGTTATCTGTTCGTTAGAATAGGCCTGTGTGTTTGTTTTTCTCTTTTTATTACCCCTACTTCCCCCCACTAAATATCTGTCTCTACATCTGTCTGTTTTTCTAGGAGTATCTCAGAACACATACTGCCCTCCCAGAGCTCACAATTCACAACACCTGAAGGTAACTTGCAGAAGAACATCATCTCATCAATGTCTTCAGCTGGACCTTTTCATATTATTAATATCTGTGTATGATAACTGCTGAGATAGTCATTTTCCTTCTCTTTTTTCTTGTTGTTATGTAATTCTACTGCTAATTGTAACTTCATTATTAATGGTTGTTATCTGTTCGTTAGAATAGGCCTGTGTGTTTGTTTTTCTCTTTTTATTACCCCTACTTCCCCCCACTAAATATCTGTCTCTACATCTGTCTGTTTTTCTAGGAGTATCTCAGAACACATACTGCCCTCCCAGAGCTCACAATTCACAACACCTGAAGGTAACTTGCAGAAGAACATCATCTCATCAATGTCTTCAGCTGGACCTTTTCATATTATTAATATCTGTGTATGATAACTGCTGAGATAGTCATTTTCCTTCTCTTTTTTCTTGTTGTTATGTAATTCTACTGCTAATTGTAACTTCATTATTAATGGTTGTTATCTGTTCGTTAGAATAGGCCTGTGTGTTTGTTTTTCTCTTTTTATTACCCCTACTTCCCCCCACTAAATATCTGTCTCTACATCTGTCTGTTTTTCTAGGAGTATCTCAGAACACATACTGCCCTCCCAGAGCTCACAATTCACAACACCTGAAGGTAACTTGCAGAAGAACATCATCTCATCAATGTCTTCAGCTGGACCTTTTCATATTATTAATATCTGTGTATGATAACTGCTGAGATAGTCATTTTCCTTCTCTTTTTTCTTGTTGTTATGTAATTCTACTGCTAATTGTAACTTCATTATTAATGGTTGTTATCTGTTCGTTAGAATAGGCCTGTGTGTTTGTTTTTCTCTTTTTATTACCCCTACTTCCCCCCACTAAATATCTGTCTCTACATCTGTCTGTTTTTCTAGGAGTATCTCAGAACACATACTGCCCTCCCAGAGCTCACAATTCACAACACCTGAAGGTAACTTGCAGAAGAACATCATCTCATCAATGTCTTCAGCTGGACCTTTTCATATTATTAATATCTGTGTATGATAACTGCTGAGATAGTCATTTTCCTTCTCTTTTTTCTTGTTGTTATGTAATTCTACTGCTAATTGTAACTTCATTATTAATGGTTGTTATCTGTTCGTTAGAATAGGCCTGTGTGTTTGTTTTTCTCTTTTTATTACCCCTACTTCCCCCCACTAAATATCTGTCTCTACATCTGTCTGTTTTTCTAGGAGTATCTCAGAACACATACTGCCCTCCCAGAGCTCACAATTCACAACACCTGAAGGTAACTTGCAGAAGAACATCATCTCATCAATGTCTTCAGCTGGACCTTTTCATATTATTAATATCTGTGTATGATAACTGCTGAGATAGTCATTTTCCTTCTCTTTTTTCTTGTTGTTATGTAATTCTACTGCTAATTGTAACTTCATTATTAATGGTTGTTATCTGTTCGTTAGAATAGGCCTGTGTGTGTTTGTTTTCTCTTTTTATTACCCCTACTTCCCCCCACTAAATATCTGTCTCTACATCTGTCTGTTTTTCTAGGAGTATCTCAGAACACATACTGCCCTCCCAGAGCTCACAATTCACAACACCTGAAGGTAACTTGCAGAAGAACATCATCTCATCAATGTCTTCAGCTGGACCTTTTCATATTATTAATATCTGTGTATGATAACTGCTGAGATAGTCATTTTCCTTCTCTTTTTTCTTGTTGTTATGTAATTCTACTGCTAATTGTAACTTCATTATTAATGGTTGTTATCTGTTCGTTAGAATAGGCCTGTGTGTTTGTTTTTCTCTTTTTATTACCCCTACTTCCCCCCACTAAATATCTGTCTCTACATCTGTCTGTTTTTCTAGGAGTATCTCAGAACACATACTGCCCTCCATAGCTCACAATTCACAACACCTGAAGGTAACTTGCAGAAGAACATCATCTCATCAATGTCTTCAGCTGGACCTTTTCATATATTAATATCTGTGTATGATAACTGCTGAGATAGTCATTTTCCTTCTCTTTTTTCTTGTTGTTATGTAATTCTACTGCTAATTGTAACTTCATTATTAATGGTTGTTATCTGTTCGTTAGAATAGGCCTGTGTGTTTGTTTTTCTCTTTTTATTACCCCTACTTCCCCCCACTAAATATCTGTCTCTACATCTGTCTGTTTTTCTAGGAGTATCTCAGAACACATACTGCCCTCCCAGAGCTCACAATTCACAACACCTGAAGGTAACTTGCAGAAGAACATCATCTCATCAATGTCTTCAGCTGGACCTTTTCATATTATAATATCTGTGTATGATAACTGCTGAGATAGTCATTTTCCTTCTCTTTTTTCTTGTTGTTATGTAATTCTACTGCTAATTGTAACTTCATTATTAATGGTTGTTATCTGTTCGTTAGAATAGGCCTGTGTGTTTGTTTTTCTCTTTTTATTACCCCTACTTCCCCCCACTAAATATCTGTCTCTACATCTGTCTGTTTTTCTAGGAGTATCTCAGAACACATACTGCCCTCCCAGAGCTCACAATTCACAACACCTGAAGGTAACTTGCAGAAGAACATCATTCATCAATGTCTTCAGCTGACCTTTTCATATTATTAATATCTGTGTATGATAACTGCTGAGATAGTCATTTTCCTTCTCTTTTTTCTTGTTGTTATGTAATTCTACTGCTAATTGTAACTTCATTATTAATGGTTGTTATCTGTTCGTTAGAATAGGCCTGTGTGTTTGTTTTTCTCTTTTTATTTACCCCTACTTCCCCCCACTAAATATCTGTCTCTACATCTGTCTGTTTTTCTAGGAGTATCTCAGAACACATACTGCCCTCCCAGAGCTCACAATTCACAACACCTGAAGGTAACTTGCAGAAGAACATCATCTCATCAATGTCTTCAGCTGGACCTTTTCATATTATTAATATCTGTGTATGATAACTGCTGAGATAGTCATTTTCCTTCTCTTTTTTCTTGTTGTTATGTAATTCTACTGCTAATTGTAACTTCATTATTAATGGTTGTTATCTGTTCGTTAGAATAGGCCTGTGTGTTTGTTTTTCTCTTTTTATTACCCCTACTTCCCCCCACTAAATATCTGTCTCTACATCGTCTGTTTTTCTAGGAGTATCTCAGAACACATACTGCCCTCCCAGAGCTCACAATTCACAACACCTGAAGGTAACTTGCAGAAGAAAATCATCTCATCAATGTCTTCAGCTGGACCTTTTCATATTATTAATATCTGTGTATGATAACTGCTGAGATAGTCATTTTCCTTCTCTTTTTTCTTGTTGTTATGTAATTCTACTGCTAATTGTAACTTCATTATTAATGGTTGTTATCTGTTCGTTAGAATAGGCCTGTGTGTTTGTTTTTCTCTTTTTATTACCCCTACTTCCCCCCACTAAATATCTGTCTCTACATCTGTCTGTTTTTCTAGGAGTATCTCAGAACACATACTGCCCTCCCAGAGCTCACAATTCACAACACCTGAAGGTAACTTGCAGAAGAACATCATCTCATCAATGTCTTCAGCTGGACCTTTTCATATTATTAATATCTGTGTATGATAACTGCTGAGATAGTCATTTTCCTTCTCTTTTTTCTTGTTGTTATGTAATTCTACTGCTAATTGTAACTTCATTATTAATGGTTGTTATCTGTTCGTTAGAATAGGCCTGTGTGTTTGTTTTTCTCTTTTTATTACCCCTACTTCCCCCACTAAATATCTGTCTCTACATCTGTCTGTTTTTCTAGGAGTATCTCAGAACACATACTGCCCTCCCAGAGCTCACAATTCACAACACCTGAAGGTAACTTGCAGAAGAACATCATCTCATCAATGTCTTCAGCTGGACCTTTTCATATTATTAATATCTGTGTATGATAACTGCTGAGATAGTCATTTTCCTTCTCTTTTTTCTTGTTGTTATGTAATTCTACTGCTAATTGTAACTTCATTATTAATGGTTGTTATCTGTTCGTTAGAATAGGCCTGTGTTTTGTTTTTCTCTTTTTATTACCCCTACTTCCCCCCACTAAATATCTGTCTCTACATCTGTCTGTTTTTCTAGGAGTATCTCAGAACACATACTGCCCTCCCAGAGCTCACAATTCACAACACCTGAAGGTAACTTGCAGAAGAACATCATCTCATCAATGTCTTCAGCTGGACCTTTTCATATTATTAATATCTGTGTATGATAACTGCTGAGATAGTCATTTTCCTTCTCTTTTTTCTTGTTGTTATGTAATTCTACTGCTAATTGTAACTTCATTATTAATGGTTGTTATCTGTTCGTTAGAATAGGCCTGTGTGTTTGTTTTTCTCTTTTTATTACCCCTACTTCCCCCCACTAAATATCTGTCTCTACATCTGTCTGTTTTTCTAGGAGTATCTCAGAACACATACTGCCCTCCCAGAGCTCACAATTCACAACACCTGAAGGAGTATCTCAGAACACATACTGCCCTCCCAGAGCTCACAATTCACAACACCTGAAGGAGTATCTCAGAACACATACTGCCCTCCCAGAGCTCACAATTCACAACACCTGAAGGAGTATCTCAGAACACATACTGCCCTCCCAGAGCTCACAATTCACAACACCTGAAGGAGTATCTCAGAACACATACTGCCCTCCCAGAGCTCACAATTCACAACACCTGAAGGAGTATCTCAGAACACATACTGCCCTCCCAGAGCTCCATTTCACAACACCTGAAGGAGTATCTCAGAACACATACTGCCCTCCCAGAGCTCACAATTCACAACACCTGAAGGAGTATCTCAGAACACATACTGCCCTCCCAGAGCTCACAATTCACAACACCTGAATGAGTATCTCAGAACACATACTGCCCTCCCAGAGCTCACAATTCACAACACCTGAAGGAGTATCTCAGAACACATACTGCCCTCCCAGAGCTCACAATTCACAACACCTGAAGGAGTATCTCAGAACACATACTGCCCTCCCAGAGCTCACAATTCACAACACCTGAAGGAGTATCTCAGAACACATACTGCCCTCCCAGAGCTCACAATTCACAACACCTGAAGGAGTATCTCAGAACACATACTGCCCTCCCAGAGCTCACAATTTCACAACACCTGAAGGAGTATCTCAGAACACATACTGCCCTCCCAGAGCTCACAATTCACAACACCTGAAGGAGTATCTCAGAACACATACTGCCCTCCCAGAGCTCACAATTCACAACACCTGAAGGAGTATCTCAGAACACATACTGCCCTCCCAGAGCTCACAATTCACAACACCTGAAGGAGTATCTCAGAACACATACTGCCCTCCCAGAGCTCACAATTCACAACACCTGAAGGAGTATCTCAGAACACATACTGCCCTCCCAGAGCTCACAATTCACAACACCTGAAGGAGTATCTCAGAACACATACTGCCCTCCAGAGCTCACAATTCACAACACCTGAAGGAGTATCTCAGAACACATACTGCCCTCCCAGAGCTCACAATTCACAACACCTGAAGGTAACTTGCAGAAGAACATCATCTCATCAATGTCTTCAGCTGGACCTTTTCATATTATTAATATCTGTGTATGATAACTGCTGAGATAGTCATTTTCCTTCTCTTTTTTCTTGTTGTTATGTAATTCTACAGCTAATTGTAACTTCATTATTAATGGTTGTTATCTGTTCGTTAGAATAGGCCTGTGTGTTTGTTTTTCTCTTTTTATTACCCCTACTTCCCCCCACTAAATATCTGTCTCTACATCTGTCTGTTTTTCTAGGAGTATCTCAGAACACATACTGCCCTCCCAGAGCTCACAATTCACAACACCTGAAGGTAACTTGCAGAAGAACATCATCTCATCAATGTCTTCAGCTGGACCTTTTCATATTATTAATATCTGTGTATGATAACTGCTGAGATAGTCAT
This sequence comes from Discoglossus pictus, assembly GCA_027410445.1. Taxonomy (NCBI): domain Eukaryota; kingdom Metazoa; phylum Chordata; class Amphibia; order Anura; family Alytidae; genus Discoglossus; species Discoglossus pictus. The sequence goes on along the minus strand of CM050163.1, from coordinate 270,895,492 downwards.
TTTCCTTCTCTTTTTTCTTGTTGTTATGTAATTCTACTGCTAATTGTAACTTCATTATTAATGGTTGTTATCTGTTCGTTAGAATAGGCCTGTGTGTTTGTTTTTCTCTTTTTATTACCCCTACTTCCCCCCACTAAATATCTGTCTCTACATCTGTCTGTTTTTCTAGGAGTATCTCAGAACACATACTGCCCTCCCAGAGCTCACAATTCACAACACCTGAAGGTAACTTGCAGAAGAACATCATCTCATCAATGTCTTCAGCTGGACCTTTTCATATTATTAATATCTGTGTATGATAACTGCTGAGATAGTCATTTTCCTTCTTTTTTCTTGTTGTTATGTAATTCTACTGCTAATTGTAACTTCATTATTAATGGTTGTTATCTGTTCGTTAGAATAGGCCTGTGTGTTTGTTTTTCTTTTTTATTACCCCTACTTCCCCCCACTAAATATCTGTCTCTACATCTGTCTGTTTTTCTAGGAGTATCTCAGAACACATACTGCCCTCCCAGAGCTCACAATTCACAACACCTGAAGGTAACTTGCAGAAGACATCATCTCATCAATGTCTTCAGCTGGACCTTTTCATATTATTAATATCTGTGTATGATAACTGCTGAGATAGTCATTTTCCTTCTCTTTTTTCTTGTTGTTATGTAATTCTACTGCTAATTGTAACTTCATTATTAATGGTTGTTATCTGTTCGTTAGAATAGGCCTGTGTGTTTGTTTTTCTCTTTTTATTACCCCTACTTCCCCCACTAAATATCTGTCTCTACATCTGTCTGTTTTTCTAGGAGTATCTCAGAACACATACTGCCCTCCCAGAGCTCACAATTCACAACACCTGAAGGTAACTTGCAGAAGAACATCATCTCATCAATGTCTTCAGCTGGACCTTTTCATATTATTAATATCTGTGCATGATAACTGCTGAGATAGTCATTTTCCTTCTCTTTTTTCTTGTTGTTATGTAATTCTACTGCTAATTGTAACTTCATTATTAATGGTTGTTATCTGTTCGTTAGAATAGGCCTGTGTGTTTGTTTTTCTCTTTTTATTACCCCTACGTCCCCCCCACTAAATATCTGTCTCTACATCTGTCTGTTTTTCTAGGAGTATCTCAGAACACATACTGCCCTCCCAGAGCTCACAATTCACAACACCTGAAGGTAACTTGCAGAAGAACATCATCTCATCAATGTCTTCAGCTGGACCTTTTCATATTATTAATATCTGTGTATGATAACTGCTGAGATAGTCATTTTCCTTCTCTTTTTTCTTGTTGTTATGTAATTCTACTGCTAATTGTAACTTCATTATTAATGGTTGTTATCTGTTCGTTAGAATAGGCCTGTGTGTTTGTTTTTCTCTTTTTATTACCCCTACTTCCCCCCACTAAATATCTGTCTCTACATCTGTCTGTTTTCTAGGAGTATCTCAGAACACATACTGCCCTCCCAGAGCTCACAATTCACAACACCTGAAGGAGTATCTCAGAACACATACTGCCCTCCAGAGCTCACAATTCACAAACACCTGAAGGAGTATCTCAGAACACATACTGCCCTCCCAGAGCTCACAATTCACAACACACTGAAGGAGTATCTCAGAACACATACTGCCCTCCCAGAGCTCACAATTCACAACACCTGAAGGAGTATCTCAGAACACATACTGCCCTCCCAGAGCTCATTCAAACCTGAAGGAGTATCTCAGAACACATACTGCCTCCCAGAGCTCACAATTCACAACACCTGAAGGAGTATCTCAGAACACATACTGCCCTCCCAGAGCTCACAATTCACAACACCTGAAGGAGTATCTCAGAACACATACTGCCCTCCAGAGCACACAATACACAACACCTGAATGAGTATCTCAGAACACATACTGCCCTCCCAGAGCTCACAATTCACAACACCTGAAGGAGTATCTCAGACACATACTGCCCTCCCAGAGCTCACAATTCACAACACCTGAAGGAGTATCTCAGAACACATACTGCCCTCCCAGAGCTCACAATTCACAACACCTGAAGGAGTATCTCAGAACACATACTGCCCTCCCAGAGCTCACAATTCACAACACCTTGAAGGAGTATCTCAGAACACATACTGCCCTCCAGAGCTCACAATTCACAACACCTGAAGGAGTATCTCAGAACACATACTGCCCTCCCAGAGCTCACAATTCACAACACCTGAAGGAGTATCTCAGAACACATACTGCCCTCCCAGAGCTCACAATTCACAACACCTGAAGGAGTATCTCAGAACACATACTGCCCTCCAGAGCTCACAATTCACAACACCTGAAGGAGTATTCAGAACACATACTGCCCTCCCAGAGCTCACAATTCACAACACCTGAAGGTAACTTGCAGAAGAACTCATCTCATCAATGTCTTCAGCTGGACCTTTTCATATTATTAATATCTGTGTATGATAACTGCTGAGATAGTCATTTTCCTTCTCTTTTTTCTTGTTGTTATGTAATTCTACAGCTAATTGTAACTTCATTATTAATGGTTGTTATCTGTTCGTTAGATAGGCCTGTGTGTTTGTTTTTCTCTTTTTATTATACCCCTACTTCCCCCCACTAAATATCTGTCTCTACATCTGTCTGTTTTTCTAGGAGTATCTCAGAACACATACTGCCCTCCCAGAGCTCACAATTCACAACACCTGAAGGTAACTTGCAGAAGAACATCATCTCATCAATGTCTTCAGCTGGACCTTTTCATATTATTAATATCTGTGTATGATAACTGCTGAGATAGTCATTTTCCTTCTCTTTTTTCTTGTTGTTATGTAATTCTACTGCTAATTGTAACTTCATTATTAATGGTTGTTATCTGTTCGTTAGAATAGGCCTGTGTGTTTGTTTTTCTCTTTTTATTACCCCTACTTCCCCCCACTAAATATCTGTCTCTACATCTGTCTGTTTTTCTAGGAGTATCTCAGAACACATACTGCCCTCCCAGAGCTCACAATTCACAACACCTGAAGGTAACTTGCAGAAGAACATCATCTCATCAATGTCTTCAGCTGGACCTTTTCATATTATTAATATCTGTGTATGATAACTGCTGCTAGTCATTTTCCTTCTCTTTTTTCTTGTTGTTATGTAATTCTACTGCTAATTGTAACTTCATTATTAATGGTTGTTATCTGTTCGTTAGAATAGGCCTGTGTGTTTGTTTTTCTCTTTTTATTACCCCTACTTCCCCCCACTAAATATCTGTCTCTACATCTGTCTGTTTTTCTAGGAGTATCTCAGAACACATACTGCCCTCCCAGAGCTCACAATTCACAACACCTGAAGGTAACTTGCAGAAGAACATCATCTCATCAATGTCTTCAGCTGGACCTTTTCATATTATTAATATCTGTGTATGATAACTGCTGAGATAGTCATTTTCCTTCTCTTTTTCTTGTTGTTATGTAATTCTACTGCTAATTGTAACTTCATTATTAATGGTTGTTATCTGTTCGTTAGAATAGGCCTGTGTGTTTGTTTTTCTCTTTTTTTTACCCCTACTTCCCCCCACTAAATATCTGTCTCTACATCTGTCTGTTTTTCTAGGAGTATCTCAGAACACATACTGCCCTCCCAGAGCTCACAATTCACAACACCTGAAGGAGTATCTCAGAACACATACTGCCCTCCCAGAGCTCACAATTCACAACACCTGAAGGAGTATCTCAGAACACATACTGCCCTCCCAGAGCTCACAATTCACAACACCTGAAGGAGTATCTCAGAACACATACTGCCCTCCCAGAGCTCACAATTCACAACACCTGAAGGAGTATCTCAGAACACATACTGCCCTCCCAGAGCTCACAATTCACAACACCTGAAGGAGTATCTCAGAACACATACTGCCCTCCCAGAGCTCACAATTCACAACACCTGAAGGAGTATCTCAGAACACATACTGCCCTCCCAGAGCTCACAATTCACAACACCTGAAGGAGATAATAGACCACCTACTGCTCCCAGAGCTCAACATTACAACACCTGTAATGAGTAACTCAGCACCCATATCTGCCTCCAGAGCTTCACAATTCAACACCATGAAGGGAGTATCTCGGAACACATACTGCCTCCAGAGCTCAACAATTCACAACAACCTGAGGAGTATCTCAGCAAACATACTGCCTTCCCAGAGTCACAATTCCACACCTAATGAAAGGAGTATATCAGAAACAACATACTGCCACCCAGAGCTCCAAATTCCAACACCTGAAGGGAGGTATCTCAGGAAACACATACTGCCACAGAGCTCACAATTCACCAACCTGCAAGGACGGTATTCAAGAACAACATCCTGCCACTCCCGAGCTCCACAATTCACAACAATGAAAGAGTATTCAGTAACAATACTGCCCCTCCAGAGTCCACAAATACACCAAACATCCTGACGGCGTGACTCTACACGAACACCTAATATGCCCTCCCAGAGCTCACCAATTCAACACAACCTGAAGGAGTATCTCAGAACACATACTGCCCTCCCAGAGCTCACAATTCACAACACCTGAAGGTAACTTGCAGAAGAACATCATCTCATCAATGTCTTCAGCTGGACCTTTTCATATTATTAATATCTGTGTATGATAACTGCTGAGATAGTCATTTTCCTTCTCTTTTTTCTTGTTGTTATGTAATTCTACAGCTAATTGTAACTTCATTATTAATGGTTGTTATCTGTTCGTTAGAATAGGCCTGTGTGTTTGTTTTTCTCTTTTTATTACCCCTACTTCCCCCCACTAAATATCTGTCTCTACATCTGTCTGTTTTTCTAGGAGTATCTCAGAACACATACTGCCCTCCCAGAGCTCACAATTCACAACACCTGAAGGTAACTTGCAGAAGAACATCATCTCATCAATGTCTTCAGCTGGACCTTTTCATATTATTAATATCTGTGTATGATAACTGCTGAGATAGTCATTTTCCTTCTCTTTTTTCTTGTTGTTATGTAATTCTACTGCTAATTGTAACTTCATTATTAATGGTTGTTATCTGTTCGTTAGAATAGGCCTGTGTGTTTGTTTTTCTCTTTTTATTACCCCTACTTCCCCCCACTAAATATCTGTCTCTACATCTGTCTGTTTTTCTAGGAGTATCTCAGAACACATACTGCCCTCCCAGAGCTCACAATTCACAACACCTGAAGGTAACTTGCAGAAGAACATCATCTCATCAATGTCTTCAGCTGGACCTTTTCATATTATTAATATCTGTGTATGATAACTGCTGAGATAGTCATTTTCCTTCTCTTTTTTCTTGTTGTTATGTAATTCTACTGCTAATTGTAACTTCATTATTAATGGTTGTTATCTGTTCGTTAGAATAGGCCTGTGTGTTTGTTTTTCTCTTTTTATTACCCCTACTTCCCCCACTAAATATCTGTCTCTACATCTGTCTGTTTTTCTAGGAGTATCTCAGAACACATACTGCCCTCCCAGAGCTCACAATTCACAACACCTGAAGGTAACTTGCAGAAGAACATCATCTCATCAATGTCTTCAGCTGGACCTTTTCATATTATTAATATCTGTGTATGATAACTGCTGAGATAGTCATTTTCCTTCTCTTTTTTCTTGTTGTTATGTAATTCTACTGCTAATTGTAACTTCATTATTAATGGTTGTTATCTGTTCGTTAGAATAGGCCTGTGTGTTTGTTTTTCTCTTTTTATTACCCCTACTTCCCCCCACTAAATATCTGTCTCTACATCTGTCTGTTTTTCTAGGAGTATCTCAGAACACATACTGCCCTCCCAGAGCTCACAATTCACAACACCTGAAGGTAACTTGCAGAAGAACATCATCTCATCAATGTCTTCAGCTGGACCTTTTCATATTATTAATATCTGTGTATGATAACTGCTGAGATAGTCATTTTCCTTCTCTTTTTTCTTGTTGTTATGTAATTCTACTGCTAATTGTAACTTCATTATTAATGGTTGTTATCTGTTCGTTAGAATAGGCCTGTGTGTTTGTTTTTCTCTTTTTATTACCCCTACTTCCCCCCACTAAATATCTGTCTCTACATCTGTCTGTTTTTCTAGGAGTATCTCAGAACACATACTGCCCTCCCAGAGCTCACAATTCACAACACCTGAAGGTAACTTGCAGAAGAACATCATCTCATCAATGTCTTCAGCTGGACCTTTTCATATTATTAATATCTGTGTATGATAACTGCTGAGATAGTCATTTTCCTTCTCTTTTTTTCTTGTTGTTATGTAATTCTACTGCTAATTGTAACTTCATTATTAATGGTTGTTATCTGTTCGTTAGAATAGGCCTGTGTGTTTGTTTTTCTCTTTTTATTACCCCTACTTCCCCCCACTAAATATCTGTCTCTACATCTGTCTGTTTTTCTAGGAGTATCTCAGAACACATACTGCCCTCCCAGAGCTCACAATTCACAACACCTGAAGGTAACTTGCAGAAGAACATCATCTCATCAATGTCTTCAGCTGGACCTTTTCATATTATTAATATCTGTGTATGATAACTGCTGAGATAGTCATTTTCCTTCTCTTTTTTCTTGTTGTTATGTAATTCTACTGCTAATTGTAACTTCATTATTAATGGTTGTTATCTGTTCGTTAGAATAGGCCTGTGTTTGTTTTTCTCTTTTTATTACCCCTACTTCCCCCCACTAAATATCTGTCTCTACATCTGTCTGTTTTTCTAGGAGTATCTCAGAACACATACTGCCCTCCCAGAGCTCACAATTCACAACACCTGAAGGTAACTTGCAGAAGAACATCATCTCATCAATGTCTTCAGCTGGACCTTTTCATATTATTAATATCTGTGTATGATAACTGCTGAGATAGTCATTTTCCTTCTCTTTTTTCTTGTTGTTATGTAATTCTACTGCTAATTGTAACTTCATTATTAATGGTTGTTATCTGTTCGTTAGAATAGGCCTGTGTGTTTGTTTTTCTTTTTTATTACCCCTACTTCCCCCACTAAATATCTGTCTCTACATCTGTCTGTTTTTCTAGGAGTATCTCAGAACACATACTGCCCTCCCAGAGCTCACAATTCACAACACCTGAAGGTAACTTGCAGAAGAACATCATCTCATCAATGTCTTCAGCTGGACCTTTTCATATTATTAATATCTGTGTATGATAACTGCTGAGATAGTCATTTTCCTTCTCTTTTTTCTTGTTGTTATGTAATTCTACTGCTAATTGTAACTTCATTATTAATGGTTGTTATCTGTTCGTTAGAATAGGCCTGTGTGTTTGTTTTTCTCTTTTTATTACCCCTACTTCCCCCCACTAAATATCTGTCTCTACATCTGTCTGTTTTTCTAGGAGTATCTCAGAACACATACTGCCCTCCCAGAGCTCACAATTCACAACACCTGAAGGTAACTTGCAGAAGAACATCATCTCATCAATGTCTTCAGCTGGACCTTTTCATATTATTAATATCTGTGTATGATAACTGCTGAGATAGTCATTTTCCTTCTCTTTTTTCTTGTTGTTATGTAATTCTACTGCTAATTGTAACTTCATTATTAATGGTTGTTATCTGTTCGTTAGAATAGGCCTGTGTGTTTGTTTTTCTCTTTTTATTACCCCTACTTCCCCCCACTAAATATCTGTCTCTACATCTGTCTGTTTTTCTAGGAGTATCTCAGAACACATACTGCCCTCCCAGAGCTCACAATTCACAACACCTGAAGGTAACTTGCAGAAGAACATCATCTCATCAATGTCTTCAGCTGGACCTTTTCATATTATTAATATCTGTGTATGATAACTGCTGAGATAGTCATTTTCCTTCTCTTTTTTCTTGTTGTTATGTAATTCTACTGCTAATTGTAACTTCATTATTAATGGTTGTTATCTGTTCGTTAGAATAGGCCTGTGTGTTTGTTTTTCTCTTTTTATTACCCCTACTTCCCCCCACTAAATATCTGTCTCTACATCTGTCTGTTTTTCTAGGAGTATCTCAGAACACATACTGCCCTCCCAGAGCTCACAATTCACAACACCTGAAGGTAACTTGCAGAAGAACATCATCTCATCAATGTCTTCAGCTGGACCTTTTCATATTATTATTATCTGTGTATGATAACTGCTGAGATAGTCATTTTCCTTCTCTTTTTTCTTGTTGTTATGTAATTCTACTGCTAATTGTAACTTCATTATTAATGGTTGTTATCTGTTCGTTAGAATAGGCCTGTGTGTTTGTTTTTCTCTTTTTATTACCCCTACTTCCCCCCACTAAATATCTGTCTCTACATCTGTCTGTTTTTCTAGGAGTATCTCAGAACACATACTGCCCTCCCAGAGCTCACAATTCACAACACCTGAAGCAATTCCCTCCCTCCCTCCCCTCTTCCCACCCACCCCTGCTTACACTTAATTTATTGAGGCCTACTAAGTACCTACACCTGTCCAATCAGTGACATCTGCTAATTACCCCTAACCACTCCTTCAAGAACACACAGTGTAACAATGTTTCCTCTAACCTCCCTCTTCCTCATCATCTCCTGTCTGTTTCTCAGGCTCTCATCACTTTCTCCAATTTATGTTTCAAACTGTATCACAATCTCACCCTCCCTGCTCTCTTCCCCTCTTCTTTGCTCCCACGAGCTCCTCTCCTTCCTCCAGTCACTATCTCCTCCCTCCCCTAAGGTCAATAAGCAGAAACATTTCTGTAAGTCCTACTCTCACATCCTCTCTCTTTCATTGCTTATTTTATTGGCTGCTGGAGATATATCTCCTAACCCAGGCCCCTCATCCATTCCTACCTTCTATCAGTCACGCTCAGCCCACAGGGCAACAAACACCAGAAACCCTCATAACTTAATACCCATCATCTGTCACAAACCCTCCACTTTGCCCTTCTCATGTGCCCTCTGGAATGCTAGGTCTGTTTGCAACAAACTCACTTACATTCATGACCTATTCATCTCCAACTCACTCAACCTTTTAGCTATAACTGAAACCTGGCTCTCTCCATCTGACACTGCCTCCACTGCTGCACTATCATACGGTGGCTTACATTTCAGTCACACACCTAGACCTGGGAATAAGCAAGGTGGAGGTGTGGGCATATTACTTTCCTCTCGTTGCTCATTCAATTGCATTCCCCCAGTTCCCTCTCTCCAGTTCTCTTCCTTCGAAGTTCACACTATCCGTCTCTTTTCACCCATCTCTCTGCGAGTGGCTGTCATCTATCGCCCGCCTGGTCCAGCCTCTCAATTTCTGGATCATTTTGCCGCCTGGCTCCCTCACTTTCTCTCCTCTAACATACCCTCACTCATTCTTGGTGATTTCAACATTGCCACTGACACTCCCACTTCTCCCACAGCCACAAAACTACTTGCACTTACCTCTTCCCTTGGCCTCTCACAGTGGATAGAATCCCCTACCCACCAGGATGGGCACTCCCTGGACCTAATTTTCTCTAATCACTGCTCTATCTACAATCTTACAATCTCCCCACTCCCTCTTTCTGACCACCATCTCCTAACCTACAGCCTCATTACCCCTTCCAATCTCTACCCTTTATCACGCCCAACTACCAGAACCCACAGAAACCTGCAGACACTTAACTCCCAACACCTTTACGATTTACTGCAACCCCTTCTCAGTCCTCTCACTACCCTCACTTGCCCTGATATTGCTACCACACAATACAATTTGACTCTAAATTCCACCCTGGACTCTCTAGCCCCCAAAACCACAGGTAGACGCCCCCGTTCTCATCTACAACCATGGCACACTACACAAACACGCTACATCCAGAAGTGCTCCCGTAGTGCTGAACGACTATGGAGGAAATCTCGCTCCTCATCAGACTTCCTTCATTACAAGTTTATCCTACGCTCCTATCACTGTGCCCTCAATCTTGCCAAACAGAGCTACTTCTCATCATTAATATCAAATTTGGCCTCCAACCCCAAACATTTGTTCTCCACTTTTAACACTCTCCTCTGCCCTCCCCCACCTCCCGCCCCTTCCTCTCTTACAGCTGAAGATTTTGCAAAATACTTTAATAGTAAAATTGAAAATATTCATAATGAACTCTCCTCTCAACGCGGCCATATCACACCTTCTCCTCAAAAAACAAACAGCAGTCTGCTCTCACCCTTTCCCAAACCTATTGCCACTATAAACTCCTTTAACCCTGTATCTGAGGATGAAGTTGCTAACCTTCTATCAACCTCTCGTCTCACAACTTGTCCACATGATCCTATTCCATCACAGCTGATCCCCCCCCTCTCTACCACACTTATCCCAGCTCTCACACATCTATTCAACCTTTCCTTAGACACTGGCAAGTTTCCATCACCTTTGAAACAAGCCACAATTACACCCATTCTTAAGAAACCCACATCTGATCCAGCTTCTCCATCTAATTACCGCCCTATCTCTCTACTTCCCTTGGCTTCTAAACTACTTGAGCGTGTCGTCTACACTCGCCTTACACAATTCATTTCCTCCAACTCCCTCCTTGATCCCTTCCAGTCTGGCTTCCGGCCCCAACACTCTACAGAGACAGCTCTCACAAAAGTTACTAATGACCTGCTCAACGCCAAATCAAAGGGTCATTTCTCTATCCTAATTCTCCTGGATCTCTCTGCTGCTTTTGACACAGTTGATCATCCTCTTCTTGTCCAAATTCTCCACTCTCTTGGCATCCGTGACACTGCTCTCTCTTGGTTCACATCTTATCTAGAAAATCGAACATTTAGTGTCTCCTTCTCTGGCACCTCTTCATCTCCTCGCCCTCTAACTGTCGGTGTACCCCAAGGCTCAGTCCTAGGCCCCCTCCTTTTCTCCATCTACACATCCTCCCTTGGTGCCCTTATACAATCTTTTGGATTTCAGTATCATCTATATGCTGATGACACCCAAATCTACATCTCTGCACCTGAACTATCCCCCTCTCTGCTAGCTCATGTTGCCAATTGCCTCTCGAGCATATCCTCATGGATGTCTGCCCGTCAACTCAAACTCAACATGTCTAAGACAGAGCTCCTTATTTTTCCACCCTCTACTACAGCTTTCACTCCACAAATATCTCTCACTGTTGACAATGCCATCATCACTCCCACCTCTCAGGCCCGCTGTCTTGGGGTCCTACTAGACCCTTCCCTCTCTTTCATTCCCCACATCCAATCACTCACAAAATCTTGTCACTTTCACCTAAAAAACATATCCAAAATACGCCACTACCTCACACAAGACACAACTAAAATTCTTATTCACGCTCTCATCATATCTCGCCTCGATTATTGCAACTCTCTCCTTGCTGGCCTTCCTATCACCCGTCTGTCTCCACTCCAATCCATTTTGAATGCATCCGCTAGACTCATCTACCATACTAAACGATCAGTGTCTGCAGCACCTCTCTGTCAGGCACTCCACTGGCTTCCCATAGCGTCTAGAATACAATTCAAAATCATGACCCTAACATATAAAGCCCTCCACAATAGTGCCCCTCCTACATCTCTGCTCTCATCCCAAAATACACTCCCACCCGCCCTCTTCGCTCTGCTAATGACCTTCTTCTCTTCTCCTCTCTCATCACCTCCTCTCACTCCCGTCTTCAAGACTTTTCCCGTGCTGCCCCTATTCTTTGGAACTCTTTACCTCGCACCACCAGACTATCTGCCTGCCTCAGATCCTTCAAAATCTCTTTAAAAACACATCTATTCAAAAAAGCATATCATCTTTAGCCTCTTCATTCACTATGCATCTCTCACTCTCCTGTACCTCACCCATACCCTTTAGAATGTAAGTTTGCGAGTTTTAATCTTGTGAGGTGCTTTAGGGAAAGCACAGTGTATATCAGATTGAAAGCTCAATAACAGAGTCTTCCATTATTTTCATTGTGGGGTATCGTTTATACTTGTACCTAACCCCTGTATTGCGCTACGGAATATGTTGGTGCGTTATAAATAAAGGATAATAATAAATAATAATAAGTAGAAACCTCCCTGATCTAGATGATACTAGAGGAGATCAAAACTTGATTGAAGATGAGAAATTAACAGTATCCAGCATAAAAAAATATTAGAGTAATTTTAAAATAAACCTAAGAGAGGAAATGAGACAAGATATAATGAACAATGCAGTGGAAATTAGGGTTATTATCTAATGAGCTCCAGGATTTGACATTAGATTATACTTATTTTAAGAAGGACTATGGCAATACCCTTAACTATGTTCAGATAATGAAGGAAGAAATTGACACACTTATGGGTAAAGTTAATGCTTCGGAAGACAAACAGAGACAAGGTAACATCAGGATCAGAGGTTGGAATTAGGGGAATACATAAAAAAAAATTGAATTCATTAGTTAAACCAAATACTTTAAATGAAAATCCAATAATTAAAACATTTAGAATCCCATTGCCCAGAGAATTAAAGCCAGACACTCCTAGGGATGTTATTGTAAAATTGCAATCTTTGACATATAAGGACAATATACTAAAAATCATGAGAGAGAGTAAAACTCCTACTCAACCATATGAAAATCTGAAAATCTTCCCAGATCTATCAATAGCGTCCCTCTTAAAGAGGAAGAAACCCAGTAATATTACCAAATGTTTAAGAACAGAAGGAATAAGTTACAAATGAGGCCCTGCATCACATTTGTATATTGTGAAAGAAGGCGTGAGATTCGTCATAAGAGATAATATAAAAGGGGAAAAAATCTTAAGCGAATAGGGTTTAAAGGTAGAGAAAGTAACAACTAAATCAAGACCTGAATTATCTGCTTAATTCCTGAACCGGGAAGAGAAATAAAGGTAGAATGAGGGAGTAGTTGAATTAAGTGAACATACATTATCTTTGAAATAGGAGATACAAATAAAATGTAATAAAAAATTCACACTTTATAAAAATTGTATTAACACCAAAATTATAGGTAATAAGGGAAACACAGATAAGTTTGATATTTAATAGATAATCAGGTGAAAATGAATAGATGTGGAATGGAAAAGCACAATAGGTTTATTTAACAAAATAGTTATATGGTAACTTACACATAACAATTAAAGTAAAAATAATCAAATTGTTGAATAATCACAAATTTGTTAATTGAATAAAAACACAATATAATATATTTATTTTTCCTTTTTTTCTAAAAAAGAAGAAGAAAGAAATACACAAATTTGAATAACGGGGATATAGTTAGACAAAGGTTTAATATAGGTGATTGGAGATGGGTCCTTATTTGATATAAATAATTGTTTAACTTAACTTGACAAATAAAGTTAATTTCTTCTGACTTCCATGATATTGATGGATAGAAATGTACTCAAACTGATAAATGGTTGGGATTAGGATTATAAACAGACAATCTTGAAGATATTACTGTTGAAACGCTCAGAATTGCTGTTTTCAAGTGAAGACCAGTTGTAGGGTATTTAACTTGCTTGAAATGGAGCTAGTGGAAAAAATAAAGCTTAGTAACATCAAGCTCAAGAAACTAAATGTTTTTATGTACTGTATGTTAAATGAATGTATGAGGAAACATTTTTTTGTAAATATTTTGGAAGACTTTTTTTAAGTGATTTGAGAAAAAGTTGGAATACAGGAAAAGTATGGTAGAAGGTAATAAATAAAAAACAAATAGAGAAAAAAATGTCTGTTAAATTAGTCTTGCAAAATATACATGGATTGAATTCCTCATTTAAAAGAACGATAGCTTCAGACTACCTGCTTAAAGAAAATGCAGATATAATATTCTTGCAAGAAACACACTGGTAAGAAGAATTTAAACCCTTTTTTTGAATAAAGAATATCCAAGTACATTCTAACTGTAATTCTAAAATAAGTGGGGTATCTATACTCTTTAGTAAAAAACTTAAAATACTAGAGGAGTATAAATAGATAGATAACAAAGGGAGATATAGTGCATGCTTGGGCTACATAAATGGAAATAATTTTACATTAATTGATTTATATGTTCCCAATAATAAAAAGGTAAAATACCTAAAATACAGTTTGCAAAAATTTGATAAATTTAAAACTGGTCTTTGTGATAGGTGGAGATATAAATATGGTCTTAGATGCTAAACTATACAGGAAAACGAGAAATTATTAATAATTAATATTCTAGACTGGACTACTTCCTAGTTAATAAGGAGGATTTAGATATCACAATTAAAGCAGGTATTAATGAATTAAGCTGGTCATACCATGCATTGATTTTTCTACAGATAGAAACTAATAATACCTATACTCCAAAGAGAAGCTGGAAGATGGACGCATCCCTGTTTACATCTACTATGGAAACTGAGAAAATAAATAAAGTAATACAAGAGTATTTTTAATTTAAATTTAAATTTGGTTAAACAGGAAACTACTGTATGGACCACTCATAAAGTTTACATCAGAGGGGTTTTAATACACTGAGCGAGTATCCGAAAAAAAAAGAGGTAATTCACTAAGATCGTTATACATACAATTGAGAGTTATTGATAGAAGGAATGAAAAGAGTCCTAATAATGAAGATTCAAAGATGATAATACATATACAAAAACAGATACAAAAAATTACACAATTATAAATCGATAATATGATATGGAAATATCAGCAGAAAATGTATTACTGTAGTAACAAAGCTGGTAAAATAATGGCCAATAGACTCAAGAAAAAATCAGTCCAAAGACGAATAGAAAAGCTAATAGGTTTAGACAATAAATAACATAGTAATCCAAATGTAATAGGAGAAATGTTTAGAAAATACTATAGTTCATTATATAACTTGGTTAAGAAAGAAATATTGAGGAAACCTACTAAAAAAGATATAAATACATTCTTAAAACAAATTCAACTTCCACAAATCTCAAAATTAGAATTAGAGACTAGTGATGTCGCGAACATCAAATTTTCGGTGCGCGAACAGCGGACGCGAATTTCATCAAATGTTCGCGAACGGGCGAACATCGGCAAACCGCCATAGACTTCAATGGGCAAGCGAATTTCAAAACCCACAGGGACTCTTTCTGGCCACAATAGTGATGGGAAAGTTGTTTCAAGGGGACTAACACCTGGACTGTGGCATGCTGGAGGGGGATCCATGGCAAAACTCCCACTGAAAATTACATAGTTGATGCAGAGTCTGGTTTTAAGCCATAAAGGGCATAAATCACCTAACATTCCTAAATTGTTTGGAATAACATGCTTTAAAACATCAGGTATGATGTTGTATCGATCAGGTAGAGTAAGGGTTACACCCGCTTCACAGTAACAGACCAATCTGCCCGTTTAATGCACCGCAAACAACCGCAAACAGTCCCTTTGCACTACCGCAAACTCCCCATTTGCACAAGGTTGGATACCAAGCTAGCCATGTCCCGTTCCTTGTCCTCACTGATGCCATTGAAGGTCTCTTCCTCCACCCAGCCACCAAGGGTCCCCGAAAGGTGACAACAAGCCCCCTGGGACGCCTGCTGTGTTTGGTTTTCCACCTCCTCAAAGCCACCTTCCTCCTCTGAGTCCTCTTCTTCAGACTTCTCTCTCTGCGTTACCTCTGTCTGCGTTATTATAAGGTGTGTACTGTTAAGTAGTACTATTTCTATCGGTTTAATCCCTGTTACATCCACTATTAGGGGACGTGTATATGGCATTGATTTTTGGAACAGGGAGATGGAAAAAGATGATTGGTCGGACCTCCTACTTCAAATTTGGGGCACTGCGCGTGCAATGTAAAGTGCCACAAGATAGGAGTGGTGTATTAAGTTGTACTATTTATTCCTATCAGTTTAATACCTGTTACGTCACCTATCAGGGGACATGTATATGGCATGGATTTTTGGAACAGGGAGATGGAAAAAGATGCTTGGTCGGTCCTCCCACTTCGAATTTGAAGCACTGCGCGTGCAATCTAAGGTGCCATCAGATAGGAGTGGTGTGTTCAGTTGTACTATTTATTCCTATCAGTTTAATACCTGTTATGTCACCTATCTTTCCTCCCAATAGCACATTCTATATGTCATCAACCGGCCTGGGTGTATTTAGAGAACCACACTTTAAGACCTTTAACCTGGGACAAGGTGGCTTGGCTTTCAGAATTGCCTCAGAGCCTTAAAAACTCGCCAAACCCCCTAATCAGACACTCACTATCATACTGGAAATGGGCCAAGAAACACACGGGTTTGTTCCCTGGATCCACCCAAATGACGCCAACTCTTGACCACCCTCAGGCCCCGAAACACATGAGCACAACATCACAACACTGGTGGAGGTCAAGGAAACTAGATAGACTGGGAGACTGGTTAGTAAAGGGCCAGATGCTCACCTATGAGGAACTGAGGGACAAGCATGAGCTCCAGCTGTCAGAACATTACAATTACTGTAGGCTGAGGCATTTCACACACTCCCTGACCCAGAAACAGGGGACACCGGTCTTAAATTGGTTCTCCAAAATTTGTAAAGATAAACCTCTATCAAGGGGGATCATTGGGTAGCTTTACAAATATAAAACATTTGTTACTGGTTGAAGCGACACTGGGGGAAGGACCGGAGTGGGGAAGCCCTGGAGACCCTTCAGAAGCAACCGGCGGCAAACTCATCCCAGGAAAGGAGAGGTCGCTTACTGAAGCCTGCCCTAGGGTAACCCAAGGGTGATTGCCCAGGTTAGATATTGTAAATAATAAGCCAATACTGCTGGAGGGATGATAGCTAATAGGACTTTGGTGTTTCCTGCAGATATACTCTTTACTATTGTCTGTTTTACCATGTTTTAGGTATCTCTTAAATTGCAATCACAGTAAAAAATAAGAAAAATTATTAACCTAAAAAGTAAAAATAAGAAGGAATAGCCAGCTAACTTTCACAAAATGTCTTTATTGTAAATATGTATTTTTGCACAACTGTTATGCAAGACTGTTCAAAAATGCTTTATTTTTCATTACATGCTGTACGCCTTCTGACAATAAAATAATTTAAATGCAAAAATTAGGTATTGTTGCAGCCACCAGAAAAATTGATGTTAGTTTGCCAGGCAGAAAGTGCCCTAAAACATTGCGTCTTGAACCCTAGTTGGTGGCGGATAAGTCACGCAAGTCATCCGGCATTCAGGGATAAAATACTGCAGCGTGTGGACCATTATTAGCTCAAGGCAGCTCATCTATCAGGCCTTTTTTAATCGAATGTATCGCCCACTGTCAGTCCCTTCGGGATCAATCCCTCATTTATCTTAATAAAGGTGAGGTAATCTAGATTTTTTCGACCTAGGCGACTTCTCTTATCAGTGACAAAACCTCCTGCTGCACTGAAGGTCCTTTCTGACAGGACACTTGAAGCGGGGCAGGACAGAAGTTCTATTGCAAATTGGGATAGCTCAGGCCACAGGGCAAGCATGCACACCCAGTAGTCAAGGGGTTCATCGCTCCTCATAGTGTCGATATCTGTAGTTATGGCGAGGTAGTCTGTTACCTGACGGCCGAGTCGTTCTCTGAGGGTGGACTGTGGCGATGTATAGCACTTAAAAAGCCCAGCATGTCCTCCATCAACAACACGTCTGTAAAGCGTCCTCTCCTTGCCGGCGTAGTCGTGGGTGGAGGAGGATTATGTTCACCTCTTCTGCTGTTAGATTGCCATTGTGCTGTGACATCACCCTTAAACGCTGTGTAAAGCATACTTTTTTATTTATTTTGGAAGTGCTGCATCCTTTCCAACTTGTGGTAATTCGGTAACATTTCAGGCACTTTCTGCTTATACTGGGGGTCTAGTAGCGTGGACACCCAGTACAGGTCGTTCTCCTTCAGCCTTTTTATACGAGGGTCCCTCAACAGGCACGACAGCATGAAAGACCTCTTTTGCACAAGGTTGGATGCCGAGCTAGTCATGTCCGGTTCCTCGTCCTCAGTGATCTCACTGAAGGTATGTTCTTCTGGCCACGTACAACACCATGGGTACCAGATAGGTGACAACGAGCACCCTGGGATGCCTGTTGTGGTTGGTCTTCCTCCTCCTCCTCAAAGCCACATTCCTCCTCTGACTCCTCTTCATCACAATCCTCTTCCAGCGTTGCCGCAGGTCCAGCAAGCGATGCTGATAAGGCTGTTTCTGGTGGTGATGGTGACCACAACTCTTCCTCTTCCCGCTCATCTACGGCCTGATCCAGCACTCTTCGCAGGGCACGCTCCAGGAATAAAACAAATGGTATGATGTCGCTGATGGTGCCCTCGGTGCGACTGACCAGGTTTGTCACCTTCTCAAAAGGATGCATAAGCCTACAGGCATTGCGCATGATCGTCCAGTAACTTGGCAAAAAAATACCCACCTCCGCAGAGGCTGTCCTAGCACCCCGGTCATACAAATACTCATTAACGGCCTCTTCTTGTTGGAGCAGGCGGTCGAACATTAGGAGTGTTGAATTCCAACGTGTCGGGCTGTCTAAAATCAAGCGCCTCACTGGCATGTTGTTTCGCCGCTGGATATCTGTAAAGTGCGCCATGGCCATGTACGAACGCCTGAAATGTCCACACACCTTCCTGGCCAGCTTCAGGACGTCCTGTAAGCCTGGGTGCTTATGAACAAAGCGTTGTACAATCAGATTACACACATGTGCCATGCACGGCACATGTGTCAACTTGCCCAAATTCAATGTCGCCAACAAATTTCCTCCGTTGTCACAAACCACTTTGCCGATCTCCAGTTGGTGCGGAGTCAGCCACTGATCCACCTGTGCATTCAGGGCGAACAGGAGTGCTGGTCCGGTGTGACTCTCTGCTTTCAGGGAAGTCAACCCCAAAACAGCGTGACACTGCCGTATCCGGGATGTGGAATAGTACCTGTGGAGCTGGGGGGGTGCCGTTGATGTGGAGCAAGACATAGCAGCAGCAGAAGAGGACTCAGCCGAGGAAGTTATGGAAGAGGATGGAGTAGGAGGAGTAGAGGAGGTGGCAGAAGGCCTGCCTGCAAGTCATGGCGGTGTCACCAACTCCTCTGCAGAGCCACGTATTCCATGCTTGGCAGCCGTCACCAGGTGTAGGTGATATACCTGCCCTGACCATGCTTTGCAGACCAGGTATCCGTGGTCAGATGGACCCTTGCCCCAACACTGTGTGCCAGAGATGCCATTACTTCCTTTTGCACAATCGAGTACAGGTTGGGGATTGCCTTTTGGGCAAAGAAATTTCAGCTACAAATTTTTTGAATGCCTCAGACTCCACCAGCTTGTATGGTAAAAGCTGGCGGGCTAAGAGTTCAGACAAGCCAGCTGTCAGTTGCCGGGTAAGGGGGTGACTTTGTGACATTTGCTTCTTACGCTCAAACATGTCCTTGACAGACAACTGACTGTGGGCAGATGAGCAGGGACTGCTCAGGGCGAGACACGGATTGGCGGATGGTTGATAGGGGGCAAGCAGGGCAGCAGTGGTTGATGTGGCTGAAGATGCTGGACCAGGAGGAGGATGGCGGCTTTGACTTTGTGTGCTGCTTGTACTCATGTGTTGATCCCATAGGCGTTTGTGATGTGACATCATGTGCCTTCGCAAAGACGTTGTACCTAGGTGGGTGTTGGACTTCCCACGACCCAGTTTCTTTTCGCACAGGTTGCAGATGGCATCGCTGTTGTCACAGGCAGACACACAAAAATATTGCCACACTGCTGAGCTCTGCAATGACGGCATTCTGGTGGTGGCAACAGCATGCGTTGACTGGCGTGCTGTCTGGCTGACCCCGGGTGCCGATGCATGCTGTCTGACTGTGCCACTAGCTACTTTCGACAACCTCCCGCTGCTTCCAACTCGTCTCCTCCTCCTCTCTGTCTCCCCATCTGAACTTTCCTCCTGTTCTTCTTCTCTTATAGTGGGCACCCACGTGACATCCACGGATGCATCGTCATCATCAACTGGGAGAGGTGCCCGAAGCTAAGCTGGAGGAGAATGGTGCGTCTAGGTTCCGAGCGGAAGCTGTAGAAGATTGGGTGTCCTGTGTTAGCCAGTCAACCATGTCCTCAGAAATTTTAAAGTTCAGGGTACGTTGCCTCTGAAAACTGGGCATTATTCTAGGGCCAAAGGGAATCACAGCACCACGACCACGAGGGCCCCTGCGGGGTGGCCTGCCTCTGCCTGTCATTTTTTTTCCGATTAGTGGTACTATGCGTGCAAGCTACTGTGACACCAGATATGAGTGTCACTGTGCACTGGCAAAAGTTGGCAGAGTAGATGCAATAGGCCTCACACACACGCCTGTAGGAAGGCAACTGATATTCAATCGATTACAGTCAAAAAAGCGTTGTTTTATGTCACTGTACACTACGGTTGCACCAGATATGAGTGTCACTGTGCACTGGCAAAAGTTGGCAGACTAGATGCAATAGGCCTCACACACACGCTAGCAGGCAGGCATATGCAATTAGATTACACAGAAAAAAGTAATAAAATAAAATAAATTATGTTCTAGCCCTAAAAAGGGCTTTTTGGGTTGCTGTCCTTTCAGCAGATATCAGATGAGTCATTCAGGTGTGTAGTTAAAGCTAAATACACAGCCTGGCTATCTATTTCCCTATTAAATCAGCAGCAGCTAGAATATATGTCCTCTCTCAACGAATGTAGCTTCCGAATGATTCTAAAATGGAGGCTGTCCTTCAGATGGAAGGCCCTGGAAGGGAGTGTATGCTGCTGATTGGCTGGAATGTGTCTGCTGACTGTAAGGTGCATGGTCAAAGTTTCCTCAATGAAAAAGTAAAGGGGGCGGACCGAAAAGCGCATGTGTTCGCCGTTCGTTGCGAACATGCGAAAATCGCTGCAAATAGTTCTCCGGCGAACTGTTCGGGACATCACTATTAGAGACACTAAATCTGCCAATAACCCTCATGGAAATCAAAGAAGCGATTTCAGGTTTAAAAATTGGCAAAGCACCAGGCCCAGATGGGTTTGTTGGGCATTATTACAAAATGTTTAGTAACATCTTAGCCCCTAGACTCCTAAAGGTGTTTAATGAAATAAAAGAAAAAGGTCAGATGCCGGCTGAAATGACTGAAGCAGCTATAATTTCTGTTCTTAAACAAAATAAAGATCCCACTAATCTTTTGAACTATAGGCCAGTACCACTCATTAATATTGATATAAAGCTATATTCTAAAATTCTCACAACTAGGTTAAAATGTCTAATCCCTAGGTTAACAAACAAAGATCAGACAGATTTCGTGCAAAAACGGCAAGGTCCTGAAAATAAATTGATATTAAAGAATACACACAAAAAAATAATATTTCTATGTTAGCCTTGGGCCTTGATGCTGAGAAAGCATTCAACTGGATTGACTGGTTGTTTATGGAATTGGTTTTCCAAAAATATGGTTTAGGAGATTTTCGGGCTTAAAGCTATAAACGCCTTATATTATAAACCTACAGCCCATGTGATTGGTATGGATGTTAAGAGCGATAAATTTAATATAACAAATGGAACCCGACAGGGATGTCCTCTCTCCCCTCTAATATTCATATTGGTTAT
This sequence comes from Discoglossus pictus, assembly GCA_027410445.1. Classification (NCBI taxonomy): domain Eukaryota; kingdom Metazoa; phylum Chordata; class Amphibia; order Anura; family Alytidae; genus Discoglossus; species Discoglossus pictus. The sequence continues at coordinate 270,874,011 of CM050163.1, read as the reverse complement.
GGAACCGCTTCTTGAAAGCTTTAGAATATCAAATGACATCTTTGGAATTCCTATAGGTAAGAATATATACAAAGTCACGGCCTTTGCAGAAGATTCAATATTAACCTTAAGTAAACCTGAAATCTCCTTGCCTACAGTCCATAAACTGCTCAATGAATATAGTAAAGTATCAAATTACAAACTAAATTTAAATAAAACTCAAACATTGTGCTCTGGGTTACAAAAATTGGAGATAGAAAGATTGAAGAATAAATCCTGCTATAATTGGAAAAATAACAGTTTGATACACCTAGGTATAAAATTACAACCAACTCTAGACAATGTGAGTAAAAACAACTCTATGAATTTGTTAAGAGATATACAAGAAACTTTGAATAATTGGGGAGAGAACAACTTATCAGGCAGGATTGAAGCCATTAAAAAGTCTATCCTGTCTAAGATTAACTACTTATTTCGTTATATACCATTAAAAATACCTAAGTATATAAGAAACCTATTTCAAAAGGCGATAGATAAATACATCAATAGCAAGAAAAAAGCAAGAATAAATCTCACAATAACTAGAGGAGGCTTAGCATTACCTAATATAGAGGATTATTATATTGCGGTAAGATTAGCGCACTTAGCTAAATGGGGATCAATAGAAGAGACACCATGCTGGTTAGACATTGAACAATCTTTGATGGGTACAACCAAATCGACAGATCTTCTATGGGAGAATCTGAACAGGGATGCGACTCTACAAAATGCCACATGGGTAATTATAACCAATTTAAAAGAATGGGAAGTACTAAAGTAAAAATATGATTTGACAAACAAACCATCTCTAGCACATACTATCCAATCCCGATTAGGGAAATATATACCTAATGAAAGTTCAATATGAAGAAAATGGAACCTGTGCTATGTAGTAGATCTTTATAAGGAAAATTAAAATAATTACTTTTGAAGAACTGCAAAATAAATACGATATCCCAACATTTTATTGGATGAAATATTGGTCTTCACTGCAAACTAAATAAAAAATAACTATAAAACATATAAAGATTATAATCTAACCGAATTTGAAAAAATCTGTTTTGGCCAAAAGTAAATTAATAGCAAAATGTTATAAAATTATATCTATAAAGAAAGTTACATATAAAGCAATATGGTTTAACGCTTTTATTTTAACAACTGAAGCAGTTAAATGTACAATGTATAGAGAGATTTACTTTAAAATAGTACAATGATGGTACTATGTACCAACTAATTTAGCTCAATTTAATGACCAGATATCAGACAGGTGTTGGAAAGAATGTGGTCAGCTAGGGACATTCTATCATTTATAGTGGGAATGTCCCAGAGTTGCTAAATTCTGGGAAACCTGTTTGGTAGAAATCAAAGATATTACAAATATAGATTTATTAAAAACTCCTAAAATAGTGTTACTGCATATCTTACCTGCAGAAATTAAATACTCAACTAATAAATTGATAGTCAATATTCTAATGGTCTCTGTTTTTCTCAATATGCTTTTGAGAAAAACAGAGACATTGAAGAAAAAAATTACGAAATATTTATCCCATTAAAGAAAGAGATAAGATAGGGAGATTATGGGATAAATAGCACGTAAATAATTAGACATTTACAAATTTTAAATGTTTTCCTGTACCCAACAAACTCTGTTATTGAGTTAGAAACTTACATTTCTTTTTTTTTAAACATATGATTGTAGGATGTATGTATTGTATATTTATGTAATGTTTTATATTCGTTTTCTAAATGAAAAAAGAAAAAAAAAAAAGTCATGCACACAACATTCACATGTATCATAGATCCTTCCTGCAGAAGCATAATTTTTTTTTTATCTGTATGACTTTTTCCTGTTTAATTATACTTTTATTCAGACTCAACATTTTAACACATACACATATGTAAATATATATTTTTTTGATTGTGCGTGGTACTTTATTTGGACAAATAAAGATGTTTCTTAAATTATTACTCATGACTATGTGTCATTGTTGCTCTTCTCTGTTCTTTTCCCAGCTCTAATATGTCCTTTTTATGAAGTGTTGCCCAAAATTGTACTCCATATTCCAAATGAGGGCGTAATAGAGATTTGTATAGTGGCAGAATTAGATTTGCTTCCCTTGCTTCTATACCCTTCTTAGTACATGATAATAAGTTACTTGCCTTTGCAGATGCTGCTTGGCATTGAGCACTGTTGTTCACAAGTACTCCCAAATCCCTTTCAGTATTGGATAGCCCTATATTTGTTCCATTAAGAATATAAATTGCATGGCTATTTTCACTTCCCATAATTTTACATTTTTTTGTATTAAATCTCATCTGCCATTTAGTCGCCCATTTCTCTAATTTATGCAAATTCCTTTGAGGAATTACTTTGCACCATCAACTTAATGTCATCAGCAAAAATGGAGCCAATACTTTATAATCCTACTTTTAAGTCATTAATCAAAATGTTAAAAAGCAGAGGACTTAATACTGATCCCTGAATAACCCCACTTACCTCATTAGTCCCATCAGAGTATGTTTCATTTACAACAACCATTTGCTTCCTGTCTTTTAGCCAGCTCTCAATCCATGAGAAAATATTTTCTGCACTTCCTATATCCCTTAGTATGCTCAATAGTCTTTCATGTGGCAAAAGCCTTTGCAAAATCCCAAAAGACTACATCCACTGAGTTGCCTTGATCCACGTTCCTACTAACCTCCTCATATAAACTAATTATGTTTGTTTGACATGACCTATCCCTCATAAATCCATGTTGACCCCTTCTTATAATTTTGTTTAAACAAACATATTCTTGTATACCATCCCTTATTAACACTTATAAAAGCTTTCCGACTACAGAAGTAAGGCTTAGTGGTCTATACGTTCATGGATTTGTTCTTGCTCCCTTTAAATAAAGGTATCACCTCTGCTTTTCTCCAGTCACCTGGTAGAGACCCTGTGTTGAGTGAATCTTGAAAAATTAGATATAACATTTTGGCTATTACAAACCCCAGTTCCCTCAGTACCATTGGATGTATTCCATCAGGACCTAGGGCTTTATTAACATTTATTTATTTTGGATTTATTCCACATTATGTTGCATTGTCCCAATCACTGGTACCTCCCCTCCTCCCCTGAGTATACCAAAGAAAATAGATCATCTGGCTTTTCTTGGACACTAATTATCAGATGGCCTGGTTCACATTTGAATGCTTCTATAACTTCCTTCCTGGCTTTTTTCCCATTTAAAAAAATATTTTAGGGTTTGTCTTAATCTCTTTTGCAGCTATTTTTTTATTTTCTATTTTAGCCAGTCTAATAGCCTTATTGATTTCCCTGTACTCACATAAAACAGTCTCTGTCCCTTTTTGTTTGTATAATTTAAATGTCTATTTTTTACCCCTTATCTTGATCTTTAAATCATAGTTAAGCCACATGGGATGGGATTTACTCCTAATTTTATTTCCACATGGCATATGGTGATAAGGATTTGAACGTTGTCCATTTATGTTCAGTGTTTTTACCTATCAGTTCTTTGTTCCAGTCAATACTTTGTATTGCTGCCTTTAGACTGTTAAAATCTGCCATTTTAAAATTGAGAGTGTTTGTTGGCCACTTACAGTTATGTTTTTTTTTTAATTAAATCTCAAATAAAACTGTGTTGTGATCACTGTTTCCCAGAGGTTGCCATATTTTAACATTTATTACTATATCACTATTATTTGTGATGACTAAATCCAAGACAGGCTCATTTCAAATAGGTTCTTGTATAACCTGGGCCATATAATTATCTCTGAGTGTACTCAAAAACCTGCTCCCCTTAGCTGAACTGCTGGTCTTATTCATCCAGTTTATTTCAGGGTAGTTAAAAACTCCCATTTATAAAACTGTAAATCTGTAATAATAATTGCAGCTTCTCACTTTCAATTATATTTTGGGGTTTATAGCATACTCCAACCAATATTATTTTAGAATTTGCTCCTCCACTATTGAATTCTACCCACAAACATACAACATTATCTCTAGTTCCACCATAAATATCTTCTCTGACTACAGGCTTAAATTCAGGCTTAACATACAGACAACCCCCTATTCCTCTTTTACCATTGCCGCTATCCTTCCTAAATAGGTGGTAACCATCCAGATTAACAGTCCAGCCATGAGAGTCATCCATCCTGTTTCAGTTACACCTACCAAGTCCCATTTCTTTAATGTTGATTTTTCCAATATTACATTCTTGTTCTCTCATCTTAGTTCTATATAGATTTTCTAAGGTAACTACAGTTTGTCTCCCACTCACATTAATATTGACAGATTAAAAATATCATATTTTTTTCTGTTTATTCTAGATTTTCGGCTCCTTATCATCATTTGGCCATAACAATGTCATACAAATTGTGACATTATTCTATTTACAAATATATCTAGACTCTCTAGTCCTAGGCCTTAACACACTATCACATCTCATAAGTTTGAGGTTTAAAGTTTGTAAGAAATGAATGCGTTGAATGAGAATCCATCTTTCAATCCCAGAGGCTGCTGGAATTAAAGTTGGTAAATCCAATAGCATTCCTTCTGAACCAGTAATTTATCAACATCCCCCTTGCGGGCCCAATACTGCTTTCTCCATAGCACAGAACGGAATGACTTCTATTCTCTTGCTAGATGTCTGGCCATGGGGGTGTCTAGTTCTTTTTCAATGGCATTTATACTCAAGGACCCATCTCCTATATATATTTTGTTGCAGATACATTTCTTAATGTATTCTATTCCAGTTGTACTACAGTTGAAAAAAATGTGAATGGGGAACACTTTTCCAGTTATAGGATGAATAAAATATTTTGTGGGAGTAATACATTTACCGGCTTTGCATCTCCCACATCAGAAAGTGACCTCCGTTGGTTTGAGCCAGGACACCCTTGGTATCTTTTTCTGAAAAAAAGCTATGTGTAAGCAGATCCCCCAGATTGTTGTCACCTCCTTAAAAGCTTCATCATCAGTTAAGAGATGCCAATGTTTTTCAAAGACTTCTTTGATTTCACGTCAATCTCCTCTGAATGTAAGGATGCAGTGTATTTGCCCATTTACTTTAGTATTTGCTGTTTGTAGTGCCCTTTCATAGGCTTCCTTTAGGCACCTATTTGGGTAACCCCTAGCCTTTCTCTTAAAAGGTCATCTTGAGCTTTAAAGTCAGCATCATCACTACAGTTTCTTCTCATTCTTGGGTATTGCCCTAGAGGAATACCTTTCTTTAACTGTACTGGGTGCTGACTGGACCACTCCAGAAAGGAATAGCAAGCTGTTAATTTCCTAAAAATGTGTGTATGTGTATTACCAACCTCATCTTTACTGATGGTCAAATCCAGAAACTCTACCTGCTTTCTCTCCATTACAAAGGTACATTTCAGGCCCAAACCATTCTGATTCAGTGTATCCACAAATTATTCAAATTCAGTTTCAGTGCCAGTCCAGAAGATCAGAATGTCATCTATGTAGCGACTACATAGCAAGATTTTATCTGCAATCTCAGATGGGCAGTCACCAAACACATGGGTACCCTCCCACCAACCCATGAACATATTTGCAGAACTGAATGCACAGGGGACAGTCCCTTTGATTTGCCTGTACTATTTCTTGTCAATATACATTTTAATAGTTCCAAGATCAATTGATTACTCCTAGTCAATGTGGTGTCTCTTGTACTCAAAATATATTCAAGAGCAGCCATACCTAGCTCATGTGGTATGGTGCTTTATGCCGTATTTGTCCAAATATAAGCCACACCTTTTTTTCCGATTTTTGAGCTTGCAAGTTAAGGGTGCGGCTTATATTCGCAGCCGTAAAAAAAATCATTGCCGATTTGCAAACTTTGCATGTTATGGGTGCGGCTTTTATTTGCGAATGCAAAGTTACTGACGATTTGCGCAATTGCGAGTTAAGGGCGCTGTTTTTCGTGCTTTAGACTACGGTATTGAATAGTGATTTACGGTTTTAGTGATTCAAATGTCCTGTAAAGCCTGTAAGCTGCAAAAAAAGCTACAGTGCTAATTAGAAAGCCTGTTTCTTGCAATGGCTGATCACTTTGAGAGTCCTAAATTTGAGTACTATCTTTTTTCTATTTTTTCCCCATGAACTTTACGGGTGCGGCTTATATGCGGGTGCGGCTTATTTTCGGACCTATACGGTAATTGTTCCACACCGATATTAGCTAGTATCGTGTCTTGCTATGGAGTCGTTATATAGATGGCATACTGATTTTCTGGACTGGCACTGAAACAGAATTTATATGCCATTTAATGGCATATATACCATTGAGAAAGAACTACACCCCCCCATTGACAGACATCTAAAATACTGCCATAACAAGTTCTGTGCCATAGAGAAAGCAGTATTGGAAAAATATAGGAAAAATCTATATTAAAGACTATTATTATCACAAGACTCATCATCGGCATGTAAGAACATCATTATAGTTTGTATGAGGACAAAGGGCCAAGGAAATGTGGACGATATGGAGGATTGGTGTATACAATCAATTTAGAAATCCACATATCTATATGAGAAGAACCCAAATTTGTAATTTACAAGTGTTATTAGATCTAGAAACATTATTTGTAGTATCAGTGTGAAGAACTAGTTCTTACTGTAGGGTTAATTTATAGGTACCAACCATTTGTATGGATACATATTTCCATTTGAGTGTTTTTTATTATCATATTAACATTATCATTGGTAAAGTACTGTATATAAGAAACGATACTTCCATCTTAATATATATTACCATTTTAGAAGTCATATTTACACCATTAGACAATTTACACATAGCATAATTTACACTACTACTTTTTTTCATAAAATCTTACAAAAGGAGAATAAAAATACTTACTAACACTTTAATAATATAATAGTCACACGTTTGTTTTAATTTTAATTTTTTATACTATCAATAATAATATTTTTTTACCTTTTCATATCACCACAACCTTCACTCTACACAGACCATGGGGTTTACAGTATCGTCACTTTTGTTTTATTAAGAAGAGCCAAGTTACACACTATTTAAGAGAATAGTTATCCCTTCACAAAAAGAAAGAAAGCTTGGTATAAATATTTAACGTTTTTTATTTTATCACTCATTAGAACATAATTTAACATTACCATAATTAATGGCATAATATGTCTCAAATGGGAATACATACTATAATATAAATAAATAATGTACTGAAGGAGAATCAAAATAAAAGGGAATGGTTATACAAGCAGACTTTTTGAGAAAAAGGTTATTTTTAATAAAAAGACATAAGACTGTTGGAATATAGTGTAAAACTATAACATATTGAAGCATTCAAATATGATGGCATGTCTTTTGCCTGCTGGCGAACAGCGCACTGTCATTAGGGCACCGTGAACTGCGCTCTGATGACGCTCTGTGTCGGGACGGTGTAAAAGCCGGAACGGAACGGGCCGGAACAGGCCATTTAAAAAAAAAAATCAATGACAATATCACTGGGATGTGTTAGATATTATTGAGAACAATATTTAAGAACCAAAACAAATTCAATATAATACTTTTTTAACCCTTTAAAAAAACAAAAATCAAACGGAACAGGCAAAAACAGGCCGGAACGCACACTTTATGAAGGGAATCCATGCTAAAATCATTGGGATGTGTTAAATATATTTGAGAAGTATATTTAAGAGCTAACCCCAATCTAATAGTATGCTTTATTAACCCTTTAACATGCCAGAATACAATATTTAAAAAAAATGACCCAGAACAGCGGCTTTCCAGATGGTCAAAAATACCAAATTCACCAAATACACAGAACTAGGTGGGATTCATGTAATAACCTTCATAAATTCCACAGAAACTAATTTCAAGTACCCATTCCGGGCCAAAATACAATATTTCGCAAAATGACCCGGAACGGCGACTTTTTAGAGGGTCAAAATTCCAAATTCACCAAATACACATAACTAGGTGGGATTCATGTAATAACCTTCATAAATTCCACAGAAAATAATTTCAAGTACCCATTCCGGGCAAAAATACAATATTTCGCAAAATGACCCGGAACGGCGACTTTTTAGAGAGTGAAAAATACCAAATTCACCAAATACACAGAACTAGGTGGGATTCGTGTAATAACCTTCATAAATTCCACAGAAACTCATTTCAAGTACCTGTTCCGGGCCAAAATACAATATTTTGCAAAATGACCCTGAACGGCGACTTTTTAGAGGCTCAAAAATACCAAATTCACCAAATACACAGAACTAGGTGGGAATTATGTAATAACCTTCACAAATTCCACAGAAAATAATTTTAAGTACCTTGTCTTGGCAGAATAGTTACGAACTGCTACTTCGCAAAGTGTGGGAGATACCCCCCCTTCCCCTGCAAGGAACAGAGTGAGGGGGCAGGGAAAGAGGGGAGGAAAGGGAAAGAGGGGAGGAAAGGGGGAAAGAGACACAGGGAAGGAAGGGGGGTAAGTGGGGGATGAGACACAGGAGAGGGAGGGGGTAAGTGGGGGATGAGACACAGGGGAGGGAGGGAGGTAAGTGGGGGATGAGACACAGGGGAGGGAGGGAGGTAAGTTGGGGATGAGACACAGGGGAGGGGGGTAGTGGGGGATGAGACACAGGGGAGGGAGGGAGGTAAGTGGGGGATGAGACACAGGGGAGGAAGGGAGGTAAGTGGGGGATAAGACACAGGGGAGGGAGGTAAGTGGGGGATGAGACACGAGGGAGGGAGGTAAGTGGGGGATGAGACACAGGGGAGGGAGGTAAGTGGGGGATGAGACACAGGGGAGGGGGGTAGTGGGGGATGAGACACAGGGGAGGGAGGGAGGTAAGTGGGCGATGAGACAGGGGAGGGAGGTAAGTGGGGGATGAGACACAGGGGACAGAGGGGGGGTAGTGGAGCATGAGACACAGGGGAGGGGGAAAGTGGGGGATGAGACACAGGGGAGGGGGGTAGTGGAGCATGAGACACAGGGGAGGGGGAAAGTGGGGGATGAGACACAGGGGAGGGGGAAAGTGGGGGATGAGACACAGGGGAGGGAAGGTAGGGTATGAGACACTGGAAGGAAGGGGGGATATGAGACACAGGGGGGGAAGAGACACAGGTGGGGTATGAGACGGGGTGAAGGGGGTGATATGAGACACAGGGGGGGGAAGGGGGGTATGAGACACAGGGGAGAGAAAGGGGGGTATGAGACACAGGCGCTTATTGCAGTGTGGCCTGAAAGGGGCACCTTTGCTCATGTGGCAGTCTGCAATGAGTGCAAAAGGCGCTTATTGCAGGCTGCCACATGCGAGCCTCGCGAACCCAAAACAACATTTCCAACCTTTACTTCTAAAACCCGTATCATATGTGTATCACCATAACAGTTGTCAGTTTGCGTTTTTGGTGACCGCTTGCGCTGTTGGTCAAGTTTGCGTGCGTCGTTGAGCCAAGCTCGCAATCGGGCTCAACGAATCATGTAAGCGGCCGCTGATGGAACAGCATAAACCCAACGTTGTGGAGCGCAACGCGCTCCACACACAAACATTGCACAGAAGCGTGCAAGGCCCGCTTCAAGCCGTCTGCGTGCAAAGCAGACAGTCTAGGACCTTCAACGGTTCAACCTTGTGCAAATGGACTGTTTGCTGTTGTTTGCAGTGCGTTAAACGGGGAGTTTGGTCTGTCACTGTGAAGCGGGTGTAACCCTTACACTACCTGATCGATACAACATCATACCTGATGTTTTAAAGCATGTTATTCCAAACAATTTAGGAATGTTAGGTGATTTATGCCCTTTATGGCTTAAAACCAGACTCTACATCAACTATGTAATTTTCCGTGGGAGTTTTGCCATGGATCCCCCTCCGGCATGCCACAGTCCAGGTGTTAGTCCCCTTGAAACAACTTTCCCATCACTATTGTGGCCAGAAAGAGTCCCTGTGGGTTTTGAAGTTTATGGCGGTTCGCCCGGTTTGCCGGTTCGCGAACATTTGAGGAAATTTGTGTTCGCCGTTCGCGAACCCAAAATTTTATGTTTGCGACATCACTAATTATGAGTTAGATGTGAGTACTTATATATATATATATTTTTTTTGTGTCTTTTTAAATGCGCTGGTTGTGCGTGTGAGTACTTATAATTTAATGTTTTTATCTACTTTTTTGGGGGCTTTTTAAAAATGCGCTACTTGCACGTTGTGTTTAAAGAACCGTGTGTGTGTGCGTGCTATTCACGCAGACATCTTTAAGCGTTTTGCGCTTCTGTGCTATGTTGGTGCGTGGAGCGCATATGGTGATACACATATGATACGGGTTTTAGAAGTAAAGGTTGGAAATGTTGTTTTGGGTTCGCGAGGCTCGCATGTGGCGGCCTGCAATGAGTGCCTTAGTCGCTGATTGCAGGCTGCCACATGATTGAAGGCGCTCATTGCAGTGCGGCCTGCAATAAGCGCCTTTTTCACTCATTGCAGACTGCCACATGAGCAAAGGTGCCCCTTTCAGGACACACTGCAATAAGCACCTGTGTCTCATACCCCCTTACCCCCCTGTGTCTCATATCACCCCCTTCACCCCGTCTCATACCCCACCTGTGTCTCTTCCCCCCCTGTGTCTCATATCCCCCCTTCCTTCCAGTGTCTCATACCCTACCTTCCCTCCCCTGTGTCTCATCCCCCACTTTCCCCCTCCCCTGTGTCTCATGCTCCACTACCCCCCCTCTGTCCTGTGTCATATGCTCCACTAGCCCCCCTCCCCTGTGTCTCCTCCCCCACTACCCCCTCCCCTGTGTCTCATCCCCCACTTACCTCCCTCCCTCCCCTGTGTCTCATCCCCCATTTACCTCCCTCCCCTATGTCTCATCCCCCACTTTCCCCCTCCCCTGTCTCATGCTCCACTACCCCCTCTGTCCCCTGTGTCTCATGCTCCACTACTCCCCCTCCCCTGTGTCTCATCCCCCACTACCCCCTCCCCTGTGTCTCATCCCCTACTTACCTCCCTCCCTCCCCTGTGTCTCATCCCCCATTTACCTCCCTCCCCTATGTCTCATCCCCCACTTACCTCCCTCCCTCCCCTGTGTCTCTTCCCCAACTTACCTCCCTCCCTCCCCTGTGTCTCATCCCCCACTTACCCCCTCCCTCTCCTGTGTCTCATCCCCAACTTACTCCCCTTCCTTCCCTGTGTCTCTTTCCCCCTTTCCTCCCCTCTTTCCCTCCCCCCTCACTCTGTTCCTTGCAGGGGAAGGGGGGGTATCTCCCACACTTTGCGAAGTAGCAGTTCGTAAGTATTCTGCCAAGACAAGGTACTTAAAATTATTTCTGTGGAATTTATGAAGGTTATTACATGAATCCCACCTAGTTATGTGTATTTGGTGAATTTGGTATTTTTCACTCTCTAAAAAGTCGCCGTTCCGGGTCATTTTGCGAAATATTGTATTTTTGCCCGGAAAAGGTACTTGAAATTATTTTCTGTGGAATTTATGTAGGTTATTACATGAATCCCACCTAGTTATGTGTATTTGGTGAATTTGGTATTTTTTACCCTCTAAAAAGTCGCCGTTCCGAATCATTTTGCGAAATATTGTATTTTGGCCCAGAACAGGTACTTGAAATGAGTTTCTGTGGAATTTATGAAGGTTATTACATGAATCCCACCTAGTTATGTGTATTTGGTGAATTTGGTATTTTTCACCCTCTAAAAAGTCGCCGTTCCGGGTCATTTTGTGAAATATTGTATTTTTGCCCGGAACAGGTACTTAAAATTATTTTCTGTGGAATTTATGAAGGTTATTACATGAATCCCGCCTAGTTCTGTGTATTTGGTGAATTTGGAATTTTTGACCTTCTAAAAAGTCGCCGTTCCGGGTTATTTTGCGAAATATTGTATTTTGGCCCGGAATGGGTACTTGAAATGAGTTTCTGTGGAATTTATGAAGGTTATTACATGAATCCCACCTAGTTCTGTGTATTTGGTGAATTTGGTATTTTTCACTCTCTAAAAAGTCGCCGTTCCGGGTCATTTTGCGAAATATTGTATTTTTGCCCGGAACAGGTACTTGAAATTATTTTCTGTGGAATTTATGAAGGTTATTACATGAATCCCACCTAGTTATGTGTATTTGGTGAATTTGGTATTTTTCACCCTCTAAAAAGTCGCCGTTACGGGTCATTTTGTGAAATATTGTATTTTTGCCCGGAACAGGTACTTAAAATTTTTTTCTGTGGAATTTATGAAGGTTATTACATGAATCCCACCTAGTTCTGTGTATTTGGTGAATTTGGAATTTTTGACCTTCTAAAAAGTCGCCGTTCCGGGTCATTTTGCGAAATATTGTATTTTGGCCCGGAATGGGTACATGAAATGAGTTTCTGTGGAATTTATGAAGGTTATTACATGAATTCCACCTAGTTCTGTGTATTAGGTGAATTTGGTATTTTTCACTCTCTAAAAAGTCGCCGTTCCGGGTCATTTTGCGAAATATTGTATTTTTGCCCGGAACAGGTACTTGAAATTATTTTCTGTGGAATTTATGAAGGTTATTACATGAATCCCACCTAGTTCTGTGTATTTGGTGAATTTGGTATTTTTGAGCCTCTAAAAAGTCGCTGTTCTGGGTCATTTTGCGAAATATTGTATTTTGGCCCGGAATGGGTACTTGAAATGAGTTTCTGTGGAATTTGTGAAGGTTATTACATGAATCCCACCTATTTCTGTGTATTTGGTGAATTTGGTATTTTTCACTCTCTAAAAAGTCGCCGTTCCGGGTCATTTTGCGAAATATTGTATTTTGGCCCGGAATGGGTACTTGAAATTATTTTCTGTGGAATTTATGAAGGTTATTACATGAATCCCACCTAGTTCTGTGTATTTGGTGAATTTGGTATTTTTGAGCCTCTAAAAAGTCGCCGTTCCCGGTCATTTTGCGAAATATTGTATTTTGGCCCGGAATGGGTACTTGAAATGAGTTTCTGTGGAATTTATGAAGGTTATTACATGAATCCCACCTAGTTATGTGTATTTGGTGAATTTGGTATTTTTCACTCTCTAAAAAGTCGCCGTTCCGGGTCATTTTGCGAAATATTGTATTTTTGCCCGGAACAGGTACTTGAAATGAGTTTCTGTGGAATTTATGAAGGTTATTACATGAATCCCACCTAGTTATGTGTATTTGGTGAATTTGGTATTTTTGAGCCTCTAAAAAGTTGCCGTTCCGGGTCATTTTGCAAAATATTGTATTTTGGCCCGGAACAGGTACTTGAAATGAGTTTCTGTGGAATTTATGAAGGTTATTACATGAATCCCACCTAGTTCTGTGTATTTGGTGAATTTGGTATTTTTGACCATCTGGAAAGCCGCTGTTCTGGGTCATTTTTTTTAAATATTGTATTCTGGCATGTTAAAGGGTTAATAAAGCATGCTATTAGATTGGGGTTAGCTCTTAAATATAGTTCTCAAATATATTTAACACATCCCAATGATTTTAGCATGGATTCCCTTCATAAAGTGTGCGTTCCGGCCTGTTTTTGCCTGTTCCATTTGATTTTGGGGTTTTTAAAGGGTTAAAAAAGTATTATATTGAATTTGTTTTGGTTCTTAAATATTGTTCTCAATAATATCTAACACATCCCAGTGATATTGTCATTGATTTCTTTTATAAATGGCCTTTTCCGGCCTGTTCCGTTCCGGCTTTTACACCGTCCCCTCTGTGTCAATAGGATCATATTGTATGTAATGTCACTTGTATGTAATGTCACTGTGTGCATGTGTCACTAGGAGCATGTTGCATTGCATGTTTATCACACGTGCAAATAATGACAGTGACATGTAGTGATAAACATGCAATGCAACATGCTCCTAGTTTCACATGCCAGCCCCACATGGCACACTGTCAGCCCCTTACCTTAGCCTTGGCAGCCTCCAGCAAGCAGGTCCAGTAAATATGAGATGGGGCAGATGGGATGTAGGCTGGAGCGCAGAGCGTCATCAGGGCCCTGTTCTTGGCGTCCTGATGACGGCGCGCTGTTCTGCAGCGAGCAAAGGGCGGTTTGCCTACAAATATACCTTTCTATCAAAATAATAGACTAAGATGTTACACTTACACATATAAAGAAGTCAACCTGATGCAGATCAAACATACTAGTCAATTAATATAGTCACATTTATTGTTTTCCTTAACAATATACACTTATTATGGACAAGTCTTGTTTGTGCATCTAGATTATGAAAACATCCACACACGTTATTGAGTTTTTATTTGAAGAACCAATTGTAGTTTTCAAAATGACCAGTAGAGGGAGTCAATGCTTCAACTTTGTTTAATCTTGAGGAATTCTTACTGAGAACGAAGTTCAGATAGCCCATCCAATGTGAATATCACAAAATTTATAGTGAGAACACGATATAATGTTTTTATTTTTACCCCTGCAAGGTTTTGTGAGAGTTCCCACCACAATATAGCGAGAATTTACTACAGCATGAGACTTTCTGGATAATAGGCAAAGAACCCGAGAGGATGAATTCTCACTGGAGGCACAATGCTCGAGCGGGCAATTTAAACTTCAATAATGCCACACTCCATTGCTTGCCTTTGAGAAAGTCCCATTTAGGGGAAGAAATGGCCATTAGGCTAATGTAAAGTCTGGAAAACATTGCCCATTGTAGCAAGCCAGTTATGGCACATTGCAATACCAGAGTCCCTTAGTTTAAATGAACGCACTAGATAAATTAAGTCCAGGGAGGTGTGGAAAAGTGATTGTACTCTATAATCGTTTGTCAATACTTGCTTAATAGAACTTAAGAATGAGGCATTTGAGTCTCTTAATTAAAAAATTGAGTTATAGCTTTTGAGCCCAAATAAGGGTGCATCATAAGAGGAATTCTTAGTAAACTCTGAGACCAAGAGACAATAAGGCAAAGTAGAGACAGAGTTATTATTAATGTGTGAATGATATTTTTAACTTGACAACCTGCTATTGGGAGGAGGGAATAGTGGGTTGTACCACAGACAATGCCTGAATAAAGCATAAAAAATGCATAATTTGGATTCAGCATAACCTAGAAATAATTCCCAATTCTCCTTTATATAGGGACATTAGCCATTGGCTGGAGCAGCTAGTTGGCTGATTTTACAGTAGATTGTAGATATCTCATTGAGGAAGAAAGTTTATCCTTACCTGGTCCCAATTTGATCTATGTCAGTTACACAGATTTTTTAGTTAGCAAAGTTGTTAAATAAGAAACAATAAAGGATAGTGTTCCCGTTTATTTTATCACTGCACAAGTACACAAACACCCTGCTGTTCAGAAGAAATCACAGAACAGATGCAAACAGACCACACAAAGCCACACACTGATATCGCTTCACACAGGCAAACACTCCCAGCTGCACAATATCACTGCATAAGTACACAAACACACTTTACTGTTCAGAAAAATCCCAGAACAGATGCAAAAAAAAGTTTACTACTAACTGAATGTTAGTCTTACATTTTTTTAGCCAAAGCGTTCCCACAATGGTGTTTAACTAGTTGTAAGTGAAATAATACATGCAGCGAGGCCAGCTTATTATCAAATAGTTCAAAGTGGAGTAATAATAAGTATTTGAATTGCTGAATAGCGCAATAAAAAGATCAGATGAGTATCGAATGAAAACATGTGCACATAGTCAAGGAATATATGTACGTACAGTCTCTCGCACGAATGCTATCTGCCGGTTGTTGGTATATGATCAAAGGATTGTACAAGCAACACGCACACAGTGCTCCATGCAGAGGAGACAAACAAACTGCAAACACTGAATTGAAAGTTTCTAAATAATATATTGAACTTAACAAAATATTTTAACATACTAATATAAGTGCACGCATGTCTTTCGAAATCTTATATAGTTACATAGTAATTAAGGTTGAAAAAATACATTTAGTCCATCAAGTTAAACCTTTTAAGATCTCCTCTGATCTTTGTAATATTTTAAAACTCCCCCTTAGCTCTAAGCTCTATTGCTGTAACCCTCACTGTAGGTCCTTGCAAACATGTTATATCATTCTACGAAGATCTTTGTACTCTCATTATCCTTGGATTCCCATGGTCCCACCGATACAACTCCTCCATCGACTGGGTAAAAGGACAGATTGTTTCTTGGAGTACTACCTGACAAGTCCTGTATATTTCAAATTACCATAGGAACTTGTGCCTAGCTGCTATCATTCATATATTGATGTAGTCTTACGAATGGCCAACACTTATGCTCTGATTGTTCTATTGACTTAAAGCCCAGAACTATACCTCCCAGAGGAAGAATCAAGGCCGTACCTCCCAGAGTACCAGAAACCAAATGTTATGGATAAATACATTGAAGAAAATGTAAGCAATTAGTGATGTCGCGACCATAAAATTTTCGGTACACCACGAACCGCCGCAAATGTTCGCAAACCGGCGAACCCGGCGAACCGCCATAGACTTCAATGGGCAGGCGGATTTTAAAACCCACAGGGACTCTTTCTGGCCACAATAGTGATGGTAAAGTTGTTTTAAGGGGACTAACACCTGGACTGTGGCATGCCGGAGGGGGATCCATGTCAAAACTCCCACGGAAAATTACATAGTTGATGCAGAGTCTGGTTTTAATCCATAAAGGGCATAAATAACCTAACATCCCCCTCCATCATCATCAGCCTCCCCTGTATCTCTTTACCCCCTCCCTCATCATCCTCCCCAGTGTCTCTTTCCCCCCTTCCTCATCACCCTCCCCTGTGTCTCATCCCCCTCCCTCATCATCCTCCCACCTCCCTCATCATCCTCCCCTGTATCTCTTTACCCCCTCCCTCATCATCCTCCCCTGTGTCTCTTCCCCCCTCCATCATCATCCTCTCCTGTGTCTCTTTCCCCCCTCCCTCATCATCCTCCCCTGTGTCTCTTCCCCCTCCATCATCATTCTCTCCTGTGTCTCTTTCCCCCCTCCCTCATCATCCTCCCCTGTGTCTCTTTCCCCCTTCCTCATCACCCTCCCCTGTGTCTCATCCCCCTTCCCTCATCATCTTCCCACCTCCCTCATCATCCTCCCCTGTATCTCTTTACCCCCTCCCTCATCATCCTCCCCTGTGTCTCTTCCGCCCTCCATCATCATCCTCTCCTGTGTCTCTTTTCCCCCTCCCTCATCATCTTCCCCTGTGTCTCTTCCCCCCCTCCCTCATCATCTTCCCCTGTGTCTCTTCCCCCCCTCCCTCATCATCCTCCCCTGTGTATCTTTCCCCCCTCCCTCATCATCCTCCCCCCTCCCTTGATGATTAGGGGGGGAAGAGACACAGGGATAAGTGTGAGGGGTGTTAGGGTAAGGGGTGTTAGGGATAAGGGTGAGGGGGTTAGGTGTTAGGGTGAGGGGTGTTAGGGCTAAGTGTGAGGGGTGTTAGGGTGAGGCATGTTAGGAATAAGTGTGAGGGGTGTTAGGTCTTAGGGATAAGTGTGAGAATGTTAGGGTTAGGTGTTAGGTTGATGGGTGTTAGGGATAAGTGTGAGGGGTGTTAGTGTTAGGGTGAGGGGTGTTAGGGATATGTGTAATGGGTGTTAGGGTGAGGCATGTTAGGGATAAGTGTAATGGGTGTTAGGGTGAGGCATGTTAGGGATAAGTGTAATGGGTGTTAGGGTGAGGCATGTTAGGGATAAGTGTAATGGGTGTTAGGGTGAGGCATGTTAAGGATAAGTGTAATGGGTGTTAGGGTGAGGCATGTTAGGGATAAGTGTAAGGGGTGTTAGGGTGAGGCATGTTAGGAATAAGTGTGAAGGGTGTTATCCCTAAGACCTAACACCCCTCACCCTAACCCTAACATACCTCACCCTAACACGCCTCACCCTAACCCTAACACCCCTCACACTTATTCCTAACACCCATTAACCTAACACCTAACCCTAACAGGTCTTAGGGATAAGTGTGAGAGTGTTAGGGTTAGGTGTTAGGTTGATGGGTGTTAGGGTGAGGCGTGTGAGGGGTGTTAGGGTGAGGCGTGTGAGGGGTGTTAGGGTGAGGCGTGTTAGGGTGAGGCGTGTTAGGGTGAGGGGTGTTAGGGTGAGGGGTGTTAGGGTGAAGGGTGTTAGGTCTTAGGGATAAGTGTGAGCGGTGTTAGGGTGAGGGGTGTTAGGTCTTAGGGATAAGTGTGAGGGGGTGTTAGGGTGAGGGGTGTTAGGTCTTAGGGATAAGTGTGAGGGGTGTTAGGGTGAGGGGTGTTAGGGTGAAGCGTGTGATGGGTGTTAGATTGAGGCGTGTTAGGGTGAGGCGTGTGAGGGGTGTTAGGGTGAGGCGTGTTAGGGTGAGGCGTGTGAGGGGTGTTAGGGTGAGGCGTGTTAGGGTTAGGTGTTAGGTTGATGGGTGTTAGGAATAAGTGTGAGGGGTGTTAGGGTTAGGGTGAGGGGTGTTAGGGATAAGTGTAATGGGTGTTAGGGTGAGGCATGTTAGGGATAAGTGTAATGGGTTTTAGGGTGAGGCATGTTAGGGATAAGTGTAATGGGTGTTAGGGTGAGGCATGTTAGGGATAAGTGTAATAAGGTGTTAGGGTGAGGCATGTTAGGAATAAGAGTAATGGGTGTTAGGGTGAGGCATGTTAGGGATAAATGTAATGGGTGTAAGGGTGAGGCATGTTAGGGATAAGTGTAAGGGGTGTTAGGGTGAGGCATGTTAGGAATAAGTGTGAGGGGTGTTATCCCTAAGACCTAACACCCCCCACCCTAACCCTAACACCCCTAACCCTAACACCCCTCACCCTAACCCTAACACCCCTCACACTTATTCCTAACACCCATCAACCTAACCCTAACAGGTCTTAGGGATAAAGTGTGAGAATGTTACGGTTAGGTGTTAGGTTGATGGGTGTTAGGGTGAGGCGTGTGAGGGTTGTTAGGGTGAGGCGTGTTAGGGTGAAGGGTGTTAGGTCTTAGGGATAAGTGTGAGGGGTGTTAGGGTGAGGGGTGTTAGGTCTCAGGGATAAGTGTGAGGGGTGTTAGGGTAAGGGGTGTTAGGTCTTAGGGATAAGTGTGAGGGGTGTTAGGGTGAGGGGTGTTAGGTCTTATGGATAAGTGTGAGGGGTGATAGGGTGAGGGGTGTTAGGGTGAAGCGTGTGATGGGTTTTAGATTGAGGCGTGTTAGGGTGAGGCGTGTGAGGGGTGTTAGGGTGAGGCGTGTTAGGGTGAGGCGTGTGAGGGGTGTTAGCGTGAGGGGTGTTAGGGTGAGGGGTGTTAGGGTGAGGCCTGTTAGGGGTGTTAGGGTGAGGGGTGTTAGGGTGAGGGGTGTTAGGTTGAGGGGTGTTAGGTCTTAGGGATAAGTGTGAGGGGTGTTAGGGTGAGGGGTGTTAGGTCTTAGGGATAAGTGTGAGGGGTGTTATGGTGAGGGGTGTTAGGTCTTAGGGATAAGTGTGAGGGTGTTAGGGTGAGGCGTGTGAGGGGTGTTAGGGTGAGGCGTGTTAGGGTGAGGGGTGTTAGGTCTTAGGGATAAGGGTGAGGGGTGTTAGGGTGAGGCGTGTTAGGGTGAGGGGTGTTAGGTCTTAGGGATAAGGGTGAGGGGTGTTAGGGTGAGAAGTGTTAGGTCTTAGGGATAAGGGTGAGGGGTATTAGGTCTTAGGGATACGTGTGAGGGGTGTTAGGGTGAGGGGTGTTAGGGTGAGGGTGTTAGGGTGAGGGGTGTTAGGGTGAGGCGTGTTAGGGTGAGGGGTGTTAGGTCTTAGGGATAAGGGTGAGGGGTATTAGGTCTTAGGGATAAGGGTGAGGGGTATTAGGTCTTAGGGATAAGGGTGAGGGGTGTTAGGTCTTAGGGATAAGTGTGAGGGGTGTTAGGGTGAGGGGTGTTAGGGTGAGGGTGTTAGGGTGAGGGGTGTTAGGGATAAGGATGAGGGGTGTTGGGGTGTTAGGGTGAGGCATGTTAGGAATAAGTGTGAGCGGTGTTAGGTCTTAGGTATAAGTGTGAGGGGTGTTAGGGTTAGGTGTTAGGTTGATGGGTGTTATGGATAAGTGTGAGGGGTGTTAGGGTTGGGTGCTAAGGTGAGGGGAGGATGATGATAAGGGGGGAAGAGACACAGGGGTGTCCTTGCAGCAGAGATCAAAAGAGTCCTTCAGGACTGTATTGCACACTGTGTACAGTAGCCTAGCTATGGTTTTCCCTATTGATGCAGTATCACCTACACTCAGCCTCCTCTCAGTAAGACTGCAAGTTAGTTATGATTCCAAAATGGCTGCTGTCCATGAGTTAGAAGGCTCTGGAAGGGAGTATATGCTGCTGATTGGCTGGAATGTGTCTGCTGACTGTGACATGCAGGGCCAAAGTTTGCTCAATGATAAAGTATAGGGGGCGGGTCGAATATCACATATGTTCGCAGTTCGCCGCGAACGCGAACATGCTATGTTCGCCGGGAACAGTCCGCCGGCTAACTATTCGGGACATCTCTATAAGCAATCTTAAAAGCCCTCTCACCTGCAGGGTCTAGGATTATCTCAAAGAAAAACGGTGGCCTATGAACTTGCATTGATTAACAAAATTGCTGTAAATAAAATATATCCACTTTCATTAATTTCAGAGTTGTTTCACAGTTTAAAAGAAACAAGACTATTGAATAAAATTTGTGGAGTTTAGAAACTAATTTGAAACAAAACACAGCCCTCACCCCCATCAACCTACAGCAACAACTTTCCAATATTCATCTTGCCCTCATTGTTCGTCATATACTTTCACTCTCACTCATTCTATTACTAGCTGTTGGGGACATCACCCCCAATCCCAACGCCTCTACCATTTCTACCTGGTTTGAAATTTGGCTCCCACCACTTTCTCTCACACAGCTGAAGACTTTGCCACCCACTTTTGAAAACAAGTGAATCAAACTCTCCTCTCAGCATGCCCTAACACACTCTCCTCCCCATTTCCTAATCCCACATCCATTATGGACTCCTTTCACACTGTAACTGATGAAGTGATGAAGAAATCTCAAGTCTACTATTAACCTCTCGTCCTACTACTTGTCCACATGATCCTATTCCATCACAGTTAACCCTCACCTCTCTCACACTTATACCAGCCCTCATACATCTATTCAATCATTCCCTAAACACTGGCATGTTTCTATCAACTTGAAACATGTGATAATTACACCTATTCTTAAGAAAACCTGATCTGACTCAGCTTCTTCATCTATCGCCCATCGCTCTTCTTCCCTTGGCTTGAGCATATTGTCTACAATCGCCTTACCCAATTTATTGCCTAAACGTCCTACTCAACCCTTTTCAATATGGCTTCTGACCCCAACACTCCACAGAGACAACTCTCACAAAAGTCACTAATGATCTGCTCACCACCAAATCAAATAGCCACTTCTATTTCTTTCTTCTAAGTCTTTCTGATGACTTTGACAGTGTTGACAACTCTCCTCTTACAGCTTCCACTCCTCAATTATCTCTCACTGTTGACAATGTCATCATTACTCTCACCTCCCAGGCTCTTGGTCTTGGGGTTCTACTGGACCCTTCCCTCTATTTCATTCCTCACATTCAATCAATCACAACATCTTGTCATTTTCACCTAAAAAAGCATCTCCAGAATACATCACTGAGAAACTCAAGTAACATTGGCAGACACTACAGAACTACAGACTCATAACATAAGGTGTATGCTTGCTAATGCCAGAAGCTTGCCTGGAAAAATAGAAGAGTTCAAATTATTAGCAGTAAATAAGAAATGGGATTTAATAGGCATTACTGAAACATGGTGGGATGAATCTCATGACTGGACTGTTAATCTGGATGGTTATAACCTATTTAGGAAAGATTGGGGCAATGATAAAATAGGAGGAGGGATTTGTTTGTATGTTAAGCCTGAATTTAAGCCTATAGTCAGAGAAGATATTTATGGTGGAACTAGCGGTAATGTTGAATGTTTGTGGGTAGAGTTAAATAGGGTAGCAGCAAATTCTAAAAGAATATTAGTAGGATTATACTATAAGCCCCCAAATATAATTTTATATTGAATTGAAAGTGCGAAGCTGCAAATATTGTTACAGATTGGAAATGCAGCTAAGCATGGGCAAGTTCTAATAATGGGATATTTTAATTACTTTGAAATAAACTGGATAACTGAGACCAGCAGTTCAGCTAAGGGGAGCAGGTTCTTGAGTACACTCAGGGATCATTATCTGGCCCAGGTTATACAAGAGCCTACTAGAAATTAAGCTATCTTGGATTTAGTTATCACAAATAATATTGATATAGTATCAAATGTTGAAATAGGGCAACCTTTGGGAAACAGTAATCACAACACAGTCTAATTTGAGATTGAATTAAAAAAAACATAACTATAAAGGGCTAATGAAAACTCTTCATTTTAAAAAACATAAATGGACAATGTTCAAATCCTTACTAAATAAACATACTTATCACCATATACCATGTGGAAATAAAAGTAAAAGGAGTAAATCATTACCCATGTGGCTTAACAATGAATTAAAGATGGGGAGTAAAAAAAAGGCATTTAAATTATACAAACAAGAGGGGACAGAGACTGCTTTACGTGAGTACAAGGAAATCACCAAGGCTTGCAAAAGGCATTAGACTGGCTAAAATCGAAAATGAAAAGTTAATTGCAAAGGAGAGTAAGACTAACCCTATAATATTTTTTAAATATATTAATGGGAAGAAGGCCAGGAAGAAAGCTATAGGAACATTACAATGTGACACAGGCCGTCTGATAATTAGTGACCACGAAAAGGCAGATGAGCTAAATAGGTTATTTTCTTCTGTATACGCAAGAGAGGTACCAGTGGTTGGGAAACTGCAACATAATGGGGCTACACTTCTTTCACAAAATAACTGGTTAACGCAGGAGGAAATCCAAAAGAGGTTGTAAAAAATAAATGTTAATAAAGCCCTGGGCCCTGATGGAATACATCCAAGGGTACTGATGGAACTGGGTTCTGTAATAGCCAAACTATTACATTTAATTTTTCAAGATTCACTCAACACAGGGTCTGTTCCAGATGACTGAAGAAAGCAGATGTGATACCTATTTAATAAGGGAGCAAGAGCAAAGCCAGGGAATTATAGACCAGTGAGTCTCACAAATCTGTGTGGTCATGAAAATTATATGATAAAAAGCCACAAATGGATAATAGGGGCATCATCTTAAGAGAGATAAGTGCTGAATAAAACCCACATTGCAGATCTTTTGGTTATGGGCTTGTGCCCTAATATTTCCTTTCCTGTCACTTTTAGGAGGCAAGCTGCATGAAGTAGCGGCACAAGGGAGTGGATGGATATGAAAGAAATTAGATGCACCTCCTGGTTACCAACTAGTGATATATATGTTGTATGTTATCCCCAGTTGCTAAGAAAGTACTGTTTACATTGGATCTCAGTAAGCTTCTCCCAGTAACGTCAAGAATTAGTTTCAATAATAGTTGGACTGTGCTCGACATGTAACCATTTGCAGCACAAGGGGTGCACAATAAGTTTAATATACTAGTATTATATATGGTATAACTGTTGGTAACTTCATGTACAAAATTAACCACTGGGTGTTGCATCTATCTATCTATATTTATCTATCTATCTATCTATCTATCTATCAGCGCTATGGAATATGTTGGCGCGATATAAATAAAGATAATAATAATAATAATAGTACTCTAGATAACATATTAAAGTCTCTTTTGATAATGCACAGTAAAATATTGATTTACAATGAGGAATATTTCTCAAGATTTCCTAATATCTTAATTTCCAACCATTCCATTGTGTTTAAGCAATACATACACTTTATTTTGTTATACTCTTATGCCACCATATAAATGCAAATAATGCCCAGTATAAAAAGCTCTCAAATAGACAATGCATACTTTTTCAATACGTCACAATAATGAGTATTTTAATCTCTAAAACATTTGTATTTTTATAGTTTTGTTCACACATCATTGTCACACAATAACTTATATCCTTTATGCAAATTAGAAGCTCCACATTTTCCTAAGATAGTGTTTGATTTACATGAGCACAGCTATATCTCTAAGTTACATTATTTATAAAGCTGCTTGTTCTGTGTTTGTTACTTTGGGTCTAAATTGTTCTCTCCTTGAAGATGAAGCCAATTCTTGCAGCGCTGCTCTGCATTTCCTCCTGGATCTCATGTATGTGTGGATTTTAGGGATCCTGGCACACCTCTATACTATTATTACATATTATTATAAGTAGCATACCTGGAAAACAACAGAGGAGGAATAGGCTCAGGTTAAGAATCTCAAACCAAACTATCCAAAAAAACTACAATATCAATATAATACAAACAATAACTTCTAAGAATATTAAGATATTTCTGTTTAGACTTACCCACTTCTATTCCAAATTATTCTACAGGATGAATGTGGTACTCAATGTAATAGTATAATATAATAATTTTTTTTTTTTTCTTTACAGATGCTGCGTGCCAAACTCCAATTCTGAAACCTTCCACTCTTTCAGTGGCTTCTAAAGTAAAAGCTACATTTACTTGTGACGTTGGAGTGAAAAATGCTCATCATACCTGCTTCCTGAAACATAACCCAGGAGAACCTCCCAAAAAAATTGTCTGTCATCATTCTTCATATACATCTCCTAAATATGGACCTGGGATGTCCTCAGAGCATTATGATTTCACTATGAACAGTGCTTGGACTGTGTATACAATGAGTATTAAAGAATCCAATATAGGAGATACAGCTCTTTATTACTGTGCCAAGTATTATGACTCTGCTGCATAACACACTGATATAAAGCTGAACAAAAACTTTTCTGTGTTTTCTATTTGAACTGCTGAAGCAAAACATGGCAGCTGGCAGTAGCTGAAGTGACACAAGGACACATGCTTAATTTTTCAATTATAGATTTAATTCTCTCAAGATTGGCAAGGCTATAAGGAGCAATGTTATAATATGTTTAGGGATAAAGTGGCACAATACTTAACGCCTATAAACATATACTTTATATAATGAAGCAGTCAGAGTGAGAATGTTCTATGCTAATAAGTTGGAAAATAACATTATATTAGTTCCACAGCCAGAGAAAGTCCCATTAAGTACAGATAAGTAGCCATTTTAACCAATGGTATAAATGTTTATTCAAACATCCTGGTTAAAGGATCACTATACTTCCTGTTTGTCAATTATGTACCAAATTAATATATTAGCAGCTGTCTAAGCTTTAGAGATAAAAAAACATTTTGGGAAAATCAGAATTGTTGAAGACTGTGTTTGTTTGTTGTTATCAGTGTAGGAAAGGGTGGGGAGGAGGTACCAGGCTGAAATCCAGAGTCTTTGTTTAATAGCTAGATAAGACTAAAAAATGCACACCATACCCCTTCCCCCTCACAAGTCCAGAAGCAGGGTGTTGCATCAAAGAAAATAGATTTAGCTCACCAGAAATGTAAATTTCCAACTCATGCACACAACGTCCACCAATGTATCATTTATCCTTCCTGCAGAGGCATCGTTTTTTTTTTTTTCCTATAAAAAAACTGTATGACTTTTTCCTTTTTAATTCTGCTCTTATTAAACATTTTAACACACACAAACACATGTATATATATATATATATATATATATATATATATATATATATATATATATATATACATATTTATTTATTTTATTTTATGCAGTGGTACTTTATTTGGATAAATAAAGTTGTTTCTTAAATTATTACTCATGACTATGTGTATTTCCTTTAACACCATCAAGACCCTTATGATGTTTTGTATTCTCAGAAAAGGAAACAACATATGTTAGCAATGTTTCTGAGTATACAAAATACTATTGACAGGGTCAGTTGGTGTTTCATTAGCCAGGAGTTCTGGAGTTCCTGATAGATTTATATTTCATTTTTTTGTATTCAAATTCCTACCCATGTCTCTGTCAGTAATTTTTTAAGTTTTACCATTTCCGACTAGATAAGACAGGGTTAACCTTTCTCCCTGGTGGTCCGGTGGTTAGGATTCAGTGCTTTCACTGATGCGACTGGGGTTCTATTCCAGTCAAGGAACAAAGAGGTCACGCCACCCTGAAGCTAAGCAAGGTTGATCCCGGTCAGTACTTGGATGTGAGGCCACCTAGGAATACCAGGAGCTGTATACTCAGGCGCTGTATGCTGTAGCCCACTCCAGTATGTCTGAGGCAATCAACTCAATGAATCCCAAGTGGATCAGCATGGTGTGTTGCTGTCACAGACCATCAGGCACGACTGAATGATGCAAACACAATCCTTCTAACATCTCCCTTTTGTTCTCTGTACTAAGTCTGGAAGGATTCTACCATCATTTCCATGAAGGTCTTCACAGTTTGGAATAAGAACTCATCAATGTCCTGTGCCTTGATTGAACCAACTTTTCCAACATTTGGCAAATCTATTGCTTGACCAGTTCTAAATGAAAATCTGCATTCAGCAGTACCAGCCACGGGCCTGTCTGCAATTGCAAGACATGTAAATTAATTTCAGTCCTGACAGAAGACATGATTAAGAACAAAGTCAAAAGTCAATTGCAATAGATCAGTAAGGAATAGGATTGCATATCAATGTATTTACATGCTTTAGCATTGACATTTTAAGACAGGAAAATACCTATGTCTAAAGCATCCAGGATAAACCTATTGCAATTGGCAAGAATCACTTAAGGTAGATTATTTAATTTGTGTGTGATGCTGGGTTGATCTTCTAAATGTTTATTGGCATGATTTCTAGTAAGACCCTCTAAGCTTTACACACTACAGCCAGTGTATCACATTTTTATTTTATAGGTAATTTCTAGTTCAGTAATAAATAATTTTTAGTTTCCATAGGGGTACTTTAATTGTTGTGTTTGGCAACACTGCTTACTTCTTCCTGACAAGAAGTGGGAGGAAACACATCACCTAACTCCAATGTTGTTGCTTATATTGTTTAAGAAACATGTGCTGTTGGTTTCACAATAAATTGCAGTGCTAACATGGAAAAAGGACAGCATCATAGATGTATTAATTTACCAGAGAGGTTTTGCTCCTGTGTGTGGAAAGTATATTATAAATTCTCAGAGTCATTATTTAATAGGCTGTGAAGCAAGCCTACTGTTTCCACTATAGGGTGCACCTGGTCCTGTAAAACAGACTTATATTCCATGGATGTTATATAACCACGTAGAGCAAACATCAGACCCGATGACTCCCACAAGATGTCTGCACAAATCATTATGGATTCCCCACTATGTGTCACAGTTAGCAGCAGTCATTGTTGAGGCTTCCTTTGGCTTTTTCTAAACCAATCCAAACACAGGAAATTGAATGAAAGATGACATCTGGTGAAAGTCAAAAGATGCCTTCAATCCACAATTTCTATCGACAGCTATAAAACATGCTTCAAGATTTGTCAGATCACATTACTTTTTTTTTAAATTGTTCACAGGTGCATTTTCTGAGCACCTTATTTCACATTAAGTGTTTTGTGGGTTGGCCTTGAATACAAGGGGTTTCAGAATGGTAGAACCATAAGTTTCAGCTTTGTGAAGTTTACAGATTTTTTAAAGACTTGGTCACAAAAATGCTGATTCAATTCTGTGGTCATTTTTGATGCTTTATCTTTGTGGCATCTAGCAATTATACTGTGTAGTGTCTGTTTATCCCTGCCAGTGAGAACAACTGTTCCTCTTTGCCGGTACAGGCTGTCCGTTTTTGGCATATGCTGTCATTATTTTTAAGACTGCTCTTGACACATTAAATCATTCTGCAGTTGTTTTCTGAATTTGTTTTAGTTCTTTAATGTTCTTATCAAGATGATCTGTCCCAAACTCTACAGACAATATAAGATCTCTATGCCTGGGGTGGAGCAAGGGGTTGTGCAGGTAGTACATGAACCCTATTAAATTCCAAGCCCGTGGCCGTGGTACAGCCCGTAAGTCTGCAGGCTTGAAATCTGCTGGAATTACAGATTAAATTGTACAAGGCCGCAACCAATGGGCCGGAGCCACAAGCCTGTAAACCATTTCAGCCGCCGCAAGCTGTTAGGGGGCAGGCGGTATTTCCAATCCAAATCCGTAATCACAAAGTTCGACATAGGTCTCAGAGGCCACTAGAAAGCAGGGAACAGCAATTAACGCTGCAGAAAGGGGTGTTAAAGGGGAGCGAAAACTGGAAATCATTGACTGTTCTGTAGCTGAGCAAGTGAACACACAGGTCTAGACTTTGGTTAGTTTCTGAGCATTGGATAGAGAGAGAGAGAGAGAGAGAGAGAAGCTGTATTGTGATTTTTTGTTGTTGCTATTTTGACCACTAAGATATATTAACCCTTAATTTACAACACACATAATTACTAATATCACATAATTCACACACATAGATTAATATTTACAAAAATCTATATATAGTGGTGGGCCACAGCACATCTGCTTGTTTACAATCGCCTCACTTAATTTCCTCCAATTCCCATCTTGACCCCTTCCAATCTGGCTTCCAGGCCCAACAATCTACGGAAAGAGCCCTCACAAAAGTCACCAATGACTTGCTAACCAACAAATCAAAGGGTCACTTTGAAATTTTGCAGAATCACAATTTAATAAGGCTGTTATTAGATTGTAAGTTTGCAAGTTTTCAATCTTGTGTCAGTGCTTTGGAAACGAGCACTATGTACATTTGATTCTAAGCTCAAAAGGGGGCACTCCATTCTTTATAAGGTGTTCATTTTGTCCTGCAATGTACTCAACCCCTGTGCAGCACAATGGAATATGTTGGCGCGTTATAAATAAAGATAATAATGATAATAATAATAATAGATAGATAACCTTAACATGTAAACACTACTGATTATCAGCCTCATTAAATTGCGATTCAGTAAATTTAAAAGGGCTCTAATTAAGAACACAGCATATTTTTTTAAAGAATTTTTTAGTTAGTGAACTTTTATCCAAAAGCAAGGTCTTCACTAACTAAAAACTTCTGTTAGATTTATATTTCATTTTTTTGTATTCAAATTCCTACCCATGTCTCTGTCAGTAATTTTTTAAGTTTTACCATTTCCGACTAGATAAGACAGGGTTAACCTTTCTCCCTGGTGGTCCGGTGGTTAGGATTCAGTGCTTTCACTGATGCGACCGGGGTTCTAGTCCAGTCAAGGAACAAAGAGGTCATGCCACCCTGAAGCTAAGCAAGGTTGATCCCGGTCAGTACTTGGATGTGAGGCCACCTAGGAATACCAGGAGCTGTATACTCAGGCGCTGTATGCTGTAGCCCACTCCAGTATGTCTGAGGCAATCAACTCAATGAATCCCAAGTGGATCAGCATGGTGTGTTGCTGTCACAGACCATCAGGCACGACTGAATGATGCAAACACAATCCTTCTAACATCTCCCTTTTGTTCTCTGTACTAAGTCTGGAAGGATTCTACCATCATTTCCATGAAGGTCTTCACAGTTTGGAATAAGAACTCATCAATGTCCTGTGCCTTGATTGAACCAACTTTTCCAACATTTGGCAAATCTATTGCTTGACCAGTTCTAAATGAAAATCTGCATTCAGCAGTACCAGCCACGGGCCTGTCTGCAATTGCAAGACATGTAAATTAATTTCAGTCCTGACAGAAGACATGATTAAGAACAAAGTCAAAAGTCAATTGCAATAGATCAGTAAGGAATAGGATTGCATATCAATGTATTTACATGCTTTAGCATTGACATTTTAAGACAGGAAAATACCTATGTCTAAAGCATCCAGGATAAACCTATTGCAATTGGCAAGAATCACTTAAGGTAGATTATTTAATTTGTGTGTGATGCTGGGTTAATCTTCTAAATGTTTATTGGCATGATTTCTAGTAAGACCCTCTAAGCTTTACACACTACAGCCAGTGTATCACATTTTTATTTTATAGGTAATTTCTAGTTCAGTAATAAATAATTTTTAGTTTCCATAGGGGTACTTTAATTGTTGTGTTTGGCAACACTGCTTACTTCTTCCTGACAAGAAGTGGGAGGAAACACATCACCTAACTCCAATGTTGTTGCTTATATTGTTTAAGAAACATGTGCTGTTGGTTTCACAATAAATTGCAGTGCTAACATGGAAAAAGGACAGCATCATAGATGTATTAATTTACCAGAGAGGTTTTGCTCCTGTGTGTGGAAAGTATATTATAAATTCTCAGAGTCATTATTTAATAGGCTGTGAAGCAAGCCTACTGTTTCCACTATAGGGTGCACCTGGTCCTGTAAAACAGACTTATATTCCATGGATGTTATATAACCACGTAGAGCAAACATCAGACCCGATGACTCCCACAAGATGTCTGCACAAATCATTATGGATTCCCCACTATGTGTCACAGTTAGCAGCAGTCATTGTTGAGGCTTCCTTTGGCTTTTTCTAAACCAATCCAAACACAGGAAATTGAATGAAAGATGACATCTGGTGAAAGTCAAAAGATGCCTTCAATCCACAATTTCTATCGACAGCTATAAAACATGCTTCAAGATTTGTCAGATCACATTACTTTTTTTTAAATTGTTCACAGGTGCATTTTCTGAGCACCTTATTTCACATTAAGTGTTTTGTGGGTTGGCCTTGAATACAAGGGGTTTCAGAATGGTAGAACCATAAGTTTCAGCTTTGTGAAGTTTACAGATTTTTTAAAGACTTGGTCACAAAAAATGCTGATTCAATTCTGTGGTCATTTTTGATGCTTTATCTTTGTGGCATCTAGCAATTATACTGTGTAGTGTCTGTTTATCCCTGCCAGTGAGAACAACTGTTCCTCTTTGCCGGTACAGGCTGTCCGTTTTTGGCATATGCTGTCATTATTTTTAAGACTGCTCTTGACACATTAAATCATTCTGCAGTTGTTTTCTGAATTTGTTTTAGTTCTTTAATGTTCTTATCAAGATGATCTGTCCCAAACTCTACAGACAATATAAGATCTCTATGCCTGGGGTGGAGCAAGGGGTTGTGCAGGTAGTACATGAACCCTATTAAATTCCAAGCCCGTGGCCGTGGTACAGCCCGTAAGTCTGCAGGCTTGAAATCTGCTGGAATTACAGATTAAATTGTACAAGGCCGCAACCAATGGGCCGGAGCCACAAGCCTGTAAACCATTTCAGCCGCCGCAAGCTGTAGGGGGCAGGCGGTATTTCCAATCCAAATCCGTAATCACAAAGTTCGACATAGGTCTCAGAGCCACTAGAAAGCAGGGAACAGCAATTAACGCTGCAGAAAGGGGTGTTAAAGGGGAGCGAAAACTGGAAATCATTGACTGTTCTGTAGCTGAGCAAGTGAACACACAGGTCTAGACTTTGGTTAGTTTCTGAGCATTGGATAGAGAGAGAGAGAGAGAGAGAGAAGCTGTATTGTGATTTTTTGTTGTTGCTATTTTGACCACTAAGATATATTAACCCTTAATTTACAACACACATAATTACTAATATCACATAATTCACACACATAGATTAATATTTACAAATATCTATACATAGTGGTGGGCCACAGCACATCTGCTTGTTTACAATCGCCTCACTTAATTTCCTCCAATTCCCATCTTGACCCCTTCCAATCTGGCTTCCAGGCCCAACAATCTACGGAAAGAGCCCTCACAAAAGTCACCAATGACTTGCTAACCAACAAATCAAAGGGTCACTTTGAAATTTTGCAGAATCACAATTTAATAAGGCTGTTATTAGATTGTAAGTTTGCAAGTTTTCAATCTTGTGTCAGTGCTTTGGAAACGAGCACTATGTACATTTGATTCTAAGCTCAAAAGGGGGCACTCCATTCTTTATAAGGTGTTCATTTTGTCCTGCAATGTACTCAACCCCTGTGCAGCACAATGGAATATGTTGGCGCGTTATAAATAAAGATAATAATGATAATAATAATAATAGATAGATAACCTTAACATGTAAACACTACTGATTATCAGCCTCATTAAATTGCGATACAGTAAATTTAAAAGGGCTCTAATTAAGAACACAGCATATTTTTTTAAAGAAGTTTTTAGTTTGTGAACTTTTATCCAAAAGCAAGGTCTTCACTAACTAAAAACTTCTGTAAATAAAATATACTGTGTGCTTAAATAGAGCCCTTTTAAATTTACTGAATTGCAATTTAAAAAGGCTGTATACTCGGACACACTTGTGGAGTTCCTTCTCTCCTAAAATCTTAAAGAAAACAACCAGAGAGGTATACAAAGGGAGAGGATAGGTCCGAAGATTGAGAGATTGTATATTATAGCATTCTACTATTGATATACATATATTTTATTCAATGTGTGTGTGTGTATATATATATATATATATATATATATATATATATTATATATATATATATATTTGTTTTTTTAGCATTCATGAATAAACATATAATGCAGGGTGCCGGAGCTGAAGATAATGTTTTTTTTTTTAAATTGTGCATACAAAACATAGGCTCATCCTATAAAAAATTTTTTTATTATTTGTAAAATAATTCTGATGGAGTGAAGCACATGTGATACACATATTTACTATATTAATTCATTTTCTTACACAAAGCAACACATTTTTTCCTAAGTTTTTTTAACTAAATAATTCAATGGAAGGGCACTACACACCATAATTATACAATCCATTCATAATCATCAAAGACAGACAAATACATAATTGTTTATAAAATTGGAGTGACAGCAGTTAATTTTACTTACATATACATATTATTAAAATGTCAATAATTTAAAGTCATAACATTATTCAGTGTCCACGATGAATGAAAGTAATCATGATGTGTCTATATAACATGAACTGGCTGATCTCCCTTAAAAATATACCATTACAAATAACTGGTCATTGTGCAAGTGTAACACATGTGATGTGCAGCATTCATCATAAACAGTGTGATATGTATAACACAATTATTTAATGATATATGTAATGGAGGTCACCCAGTACATGCTACAGTATATAGACACACATCAATGTTAATGACATCACACATATACACTAGATTATTATTAGGGCACTTAAGAAAATACAGAAATAACTAAATGTCAAAGTAAGTACATGTGTGATGAATTCCAGTGATAATACTGTGTGTCTGAGGACTTTCCCTCCATTTTGGATAAGTAGTTGTTCACTGTATTTAATAGTGTGTCTGGCTAACTGAAATGTATATGCATTCAGGCATACATTTTAATCACTTAAAGTCATCACACAGAACAAAAGCATTGTATCTAGGATGTAGGGCACCTTAATGAAGAGGTAATTTACCTTGCTATCCCTGTATGCATAGCCTGCCTCACTTCCAGGTTCCGTCTAATTCTCTGACCAGAGAAGCTCTGCAGGGGGAAGTAGGAGAGCTGGAGGAGGCGCCGGTTCCAGTTCTGCTAGTAAGCACAGCCAGGCCACTCCCCTGCGCTGCCCAGCCTGCCCCTACACAGGGAAGGAGGCTGTTACAAAGGGATTAACTCACTGCCTGCATCCCCCTCCTGCTTCCCTAGACAGGTGGTGGGCTGACCTAAAGAGCGGCTAAGATTTTTTTTAAATTAAAGTGTCCTTTAGCATGAATATGATGCATCCCCCAAAGAGGACCGCTCATAGACGAGTGCCTAACTCGCCTAAAGGGAAATTAGGCTCTGGTTATGACTAAAGATATATGGAGCATCAATAACCATGTAAATCATGGTAGCAAACATATAAATATCATAATTTTTATAAATTAAATGTCTGTCCAATACCTGCATATAAAACTGATTCTGAGTACAATTCGCAATTAGATCAAAATTGATTTGACATTAAAAGGAGAGAACATGTATGTGTGTGCTCACTGCGGCATATGTGGATACAGACTCTGTAAGTCTCAGCTGCATATTAACAACCATTGCTGGGAACATGTCACAGATCGGTCAGTTTCACACACTGCACAGCAGATCGAGCAGAGCGCGTGTCTGATTCACATGCAGATGGCACACAGCACCTGCAGTACATATATTCATATAAGCCATGATTCACAAAGCTCATAATGCAAGCCATGGTTCATCTGTGTAACACAAGCACGACAGTAAATTACAGGTGACCATGATGTCAAGGATATGGAAACACAAAGCTGTCAATTGTGTAGAGAAACCA
Organism: Discoglossus pictus; assembly: GCA_027410445.1. Lineage (NCBI taxonomy): Eukaryota > Metazoa > Chordata > Amphibia > Anura > Alytidae > Discoglossus > Discoglossus pictus. Next base: position 270,839,915 of record CM050163.1, on the reverse strand, counting down.
ACTCAAATACTTTGTTCCTTGATTTCAGTACCCAGGAGGACAAGGCCAAATACAGAAGCACAGGTGGAGGCTCCACTGGTGGTGGAGCAAACTGCACCCTGTAAGTGGTTGACGAAGAACGGCATAACATTCGAGAGGTCCCGGGACCATCCATAGAAGCTGTCCCTTCACAATCCAGACAATCACCCTCATCTCAGGAGTAGGATTCACTGCCCGAGCCCTCAAAGCATCATCTAGACATGCACAGCTGTTCCAACCCCTTCCAAAGGGCATGTCATGGAGCAAACAAACAACCACTCCAAACCTGATGACATTGTCCTGGCCCCATCACAGCCACCACTGCCACCTGCTACAACACCATTGCAGCCATGGCAGGGCACAACCACTCTCACACAATGGAGTCCACTAACATGACCTCCCACACTATGGGGTCCTCTAGCATGGCCTCCCACACAATGGGGTGCCCCAACATGGCCTAACACATCGGCCCTTCAGTCAACTCCGGCCCTCTTGCTGACACCTTTTACATAAAATTGAGGAATGGGCATCTAAATGGCAGATGAGATTTAATACGAATAAATGTAAGGTTATGCATCTGGGAAGGAAAAATAGCCATGCAATTTATAATCTTAATGGAGCAAATCTAGGTGTATCAGATATTGAAAGGGATTTGGGAGTGCTTGTGGACAACCACCTAGGTAACAGTGCTCAAAGCCAAGCAGCAGCTGCAAAGGCAAATAAAATATTAGCATGTATTAAGAAGGGTATAGAAGCCAGGGAAGCAAATATAATTCTGCCACTATACAAATCTCTAGTACGCCCTAATTTGGAATATGGAGTACAATTTTGGGCACCACTTCATAAAAAGGACATTTTAGAGCTGGAAAAGGTACAGAGAAGGGCAACAAAACTAATAAGGGGAATGGAGGGGATAAGTTATGAAGAAAGACTAACCAAATTAAACTTGTTTTCTCTAGAAAAAAGGCGTCTAAGAGGAGATATGATTACCTTATATAAATACATCCAGGGTCAGTATAAAGATTTGTCAGGGGAGCTTTTTGTGCCAAGAGGTTTTCCACTGACAAGAGGACATCCCTTGAGGTTAGAAGTAAAAAGATTCCACCTCAAAGAAAGAAATGGGTTCTTCACAGTAAGGGTGGGTAATCTGTGGAATTCTCTGCCAGAGGAGGTGGTGACAGCGGATTCGATAGATATCTTTAAAAGGGGACTAGATTTATTTCTAATTAAAAAAGGAATTCAGGGTTATCATGGATAATTAGAGAGACAGTATTGATCCAAATTTTTTAAATTTCCCTTTGAGACAATTGGCTAAGTCTCGCTTATGTTTTTTTTTTTTTTCTATTTGCCTTCCTCTGGACTAATTAATAATAAAAAAATAAAAAAAACATTAAATAATTGAGCCCCAGGCTGAGTCACTACTGGAGGGGGGAATATAGGCCTGACCCCTATTCAGGGCCCGATAGATTTGCCAGATTGAGTGAAACTGTTGGGGATGTCCATTCAGGAATGGCAATGCCAGATAGAGCTGTTCCCTCTAACAGCCGGTAGAACAGCTCTACTGGAGGAGAGTGAGGGCAGAATAGGCAGAGCAACAGACAGGTTTTAGTTGTAGGGGACTCTATTATTAGGAAGGTAGACAGGGTGATTTGTCACCCAGATCCCAGCAATCGAACAGTTTGCTGTCTCCTGGGTGCTCGGGTTCGTCATGTTGTGGATCGGGTAGTCAAATTATTGGGAGGAGCTGGAAATGAACTGGGATCATTATCTGGCCCAGGTTGTACAAGAGCCTACTAGAAATGAAGCTATCTTAGATTTACTCATCACAAATAATATTGATATAGTATCAAATGTTGGAATAGGGCAACCTGTGGGAAACAGTAATCACAACACAGTCTCGTTTGAGATTGAATTAAAAAAACAAAATTTTAAGGGGCCAACGAAAACTCTTAATTTTAGAAGGGCAGATTTTAACGGTCTAAGGGCAGCAATACAAAGTATAGACTGGGACAGAGAACTGGCAGGTAAAAATACTGAACATAAATGGAAAACATTTAAATCCTTACTAAATATACATACACATCGGCATATACCGTGTGGGAATAAAAGTAAAAGGAGTAAATCCCATCCAATGTGGCTTAACAATGATTTAAAGATCAAGATACGGAGTAAAAAACAGGCATTTCAATTATACAAACAAGAGGGGACAGAGACTGCCTTACAGGAATACAAGGAAATCAACAAGGCTTGCAAAAGGGCAATTAGACTAGCTAAAATAGAAAATGAAAAATTAATTGCAAAAGAGAGTAAGACTAAACCTAAAATATTTTTTAAGTATATTAATGGGAAGAAGGCAAGGAAGAAAGCTATAGGAACATTACAATGTGACACAGGCCGTCTGATAATTAGTGACCAAAAAAGGCAGATGAGCTAAATAGGTTCTTTTTTTCGGTATACACAAGGGAGGTACCAGTGGTTGGGACACGGCAACATAATGGGCCTACACTACCTTTGCCAAATAATTGGTTAACACAGTAAATATCTGCTCATGGATTGAGAGCTGGCTAAAAGACAGGAAGCAAAGGGTTGTTGTAAATGGAACATACTCTGATTGGACTAATGTGGTAAGTGGGGTTCCTCAGGGTTCAGTATTAGGTCCTCTCCTTTTTAACATATTTATTAATGACTTAGAGGTAGGATTGGAGTGTGGTGTCTCCATTTTCGCTGATGACACGAAGTTGGGCAAGGTAATTAAATCAGATAGTGATGTGTTTTCCCTCCAAAGGAATTTACATAAAATTGAGGAATGGGCAACTAAATGGCAGATGAGATTTAATACAAATAAATGTTAAATTATTCGTCTGGAAAGGAAAATAGCCATGCAATTTATATTCTTAATGGAGCAAATCTAGGGGTATTCGATATTGAAAGGGATTTGGGGGTACTTGTGGACAACCACCTAGGTAACAGTGCTCAAAGCCAAGCAGTCAGTATCCAGGGTCAGTATAAAGATTTGTAAAGTGAGCTTTTTGTGCCAAGGGGTTTTCCAACAAGAGGACATCCTTTGAGGTTAGAGGAAAAAAGATTACACCTTAAAGAAAGAAAAGGATTCTTCACAGTAAAGCTGTTTAATATGTAAAATTTTCTAACAAAGAAAGTCGTGACAGCAGATTCGAAAGATAACTTTAAAAAGGGAGTGGAAATAATTTTAATTAAAAAGGGCATTCAGAGTTATCTTGGTTAATTAGAGAGGGAGTATTGATCCAGAAAGGAATCCGATCGTCAGTATCTGGGGTCAGGAAGGAATTATTTGTGTTCCCTTTTGAGACAATTGGCTATGTTTCACTGTTGTTTTCTGTTTGCCTTCCTCTGGGTCAATAAACAATCAAGCTGCATATTGCAGATTAGAGCAGATTTTAAAAGGTTGCATTTGATGGCCAAAAATTATTTTTGTTCAACCTCAATTACTATGTAACTATGTAAGTAAAATTGAACACATTAGTTAAAAATGTAAATGATTATTTATTTTTTACCATTATAAATTGTGAACCTTTCCTCCTGCCTACTGTACTGGCCGCTCATTTTAGGCTTCATTAACCTGCAAGTTTTGTGCTTCGGAATAGCATGTATCTCTTTCCAGCATCTCCCCCCTGACTCTTCTCTGTGTGTTTCTCCTCTATGTGTCTGCAGAATGTTTGTACGGCGTGAGCTGACTGGCATTGGTTTTATTTTCAAATTCAAATTCGCTTGCAACCTCACTCCCAGGCGTCCTGGCTCTGGTTGCTGTATGTGAGTGTGTTTTAATTTATTTTTTATTATTTTTCGTGATTTTCGTCTTTTTTGATTTCCGCGTTTCGGCAGTTAAATTCATAATTTTGCGAGGTCGGATTTTTGTACACTCAAGATTCCGAGGTCAAATGCTTGCAGCCTAAGTAAGTTTAGCGTTTCTCAGCTGCTTGCAGCCTAAGTCATGCGTGCCTTAACTGCTCGCCTCGCTTCTCGAGGATCACATGAGCGCCTTTGGCGGTAATTTCAGACTAAATCCCACATGCTTTAATGCCTCAACTGCTTGCCTCGCTTCATGAGGCTTGAAGGGCAATGAGTGCCTTCGGCGCTTATTGCCTAAGTCCTCCGAGCTCAAAAGGCTTCTATGCCTCAATGGCTCGCCTCGCTTCGTGAGGCTCGCAAGCGTGACGACAACTCGCAGTTTGACAACTATTATATGTGATTACAACTGTGATGATCCAAAGCTAGGGGCTATTATAGCCCAAGGCGACCTGATATAGTCTACAGGTTGACTAACCACAAGGACTAGTAGGTTCTTTGAAAATTGGGCACCTGCACCCTGATATCTGGCTTCTGTATCAGTCAGGGTCTCTCCATCAGGAGTTGGCACTTCCAGGAGTCTCAGTAACCTTCCTGTGGTAGTGACAAGGACACTTTACTTTCAGGCTGAGATAGGATCAGTATCACAGCCACCAGGAGCATATAAGAGAACATACAATTGCTATTTGTCTCAGCAGTCAATTGTTTTATTTTTGGAAAGTAAAACAATATTTATAGGGGATAGATAAAGGGGGGATTTATACAACACAATAATGACAGAAAGTTAAAGACAAACAGAGGAGATTGACTCAGCATGGTGGTCTAATAGTCTGGGATCCTGGCATCCTGCCTGGCACCTGTGAACAACAGGCCAACCTCCAATACACACATGTCATCTGTAGCTGTCTAGCACATCAGAAATGTAATTAGCTTATCTGATAAACAATGGGGCAAACTAATTACATTATAATCACTGGTTCCTGTTTGTCTACAATGTCTCACTGTAGACCTATTTTGTTATCCTCTATGGTGGCTCAATGCACCAGGATCCAGTTCCTGGAAAGGGGTCTGTGACAACACCCATGAATAAATTGTTATCTAAAATAACATATTTAAAAAACAGTAATAGTTTAAAATATTAACTCATTGCCATATAACTTTTTTTGTGTTGGGCCAAAATGTAATTGGCCAGTTCGCTAGATTTAAAACAATAACTTAAAATGTTAATTTATATATTATAAGATATTATATTATATTGCATTACATTACATAAGTAACATTTGGGAACACAGACCTTCAATCCACGGCTTAGTTTTGCTGATTTACAAGTGAAGTTGACTTATAAATCACTACCAAACAATCATATCACACAACAACACCATACCTATGAGGACTGCCTACTTAATGCTGTCAAATGTTTAAACATTGCAACCCACATGTAGTAACCTGTGGATTCTGATTGGGTAGATAATTACCCATCCATAAAATGAGCAGGGTGACATCTACTTCTCGATTGACACATATTTCAGCCAATCACGGTTTGCCAAAATCTATTTAAGGCAGGACCAAAAGTCATTAGCTAGCGAGGGAGCTCCACCTATGAGGAGCTCTATTAGAACAAGTTTTTTTTTTTTATAGAGCAGCTGGACTTTTATGGGGATGCCCATTATAATATGCCTGAAGATAAAGATCATGGGATTCAAACAGGATTGGAGAGAACATAATTATTCATCAGCATGAATAGCATGCTTATTCAGCTCAGGAACTTACAGGACATCCGTGGCATTGCGGTTAATTAGAGTTGCCACTGGGGTATGTTAAAAACCCTACTTACGGGTGCATGGTTTATGCTTTCGGTCAGGTAGTTGCAGGCTTGATTAATTGAGTTGCTCTGTAACTGTTGCAAATTTCAAGCCAGCAGACTTATGGCTGGTATAAAGTAAACTATGGACTTGCAATTGAATGGAGGTTAAAGTATCTCTCTTTGCTTTAAACTTAGCAACATTTACAACTTTTTTTGATGTCAGGCTTAACAATATAAGTAGAAAGCGATTTCCTTTGCTTGCAAATAATGCTATGAATTTTTAATAACTACTTGTTTGATAATAGGTAATACCCCATGGCTGAATTCTCAATCACTTCCAGTTGCATTTATAATTTAATTAATATCATTCTGAATAATAAGAAAAAATATTTTCTTTGCTTGCAAAAAATAATATTATAAGTTGCATAATTGCTTGTGTTTAGCATAACTAAAACCTCATGGCTGAATACTAAAACTAAAAATGTTTGCCTGAAGAGTTTCTTTAAGTTCTGACATTTGTATGTTACTACTGTAAATATAATAGTTCTAACTCTTCAGATGCTGATCGTGTAATATATTTTAAATCCTTGTCCAGACTTGTCACAGCTTTCCAATCCAGAAGCAAATCATTTTATTTATTTTTTCATTTCAAATTCATGCCTGCAGCAACCATCGGTAGAGATCACGGAACCCGGGAAAATAAAATCAGTCACTGCCTCCACTTCTTCCACGTCTATTTAAAAGGAACTTTGATTATTCTTTGTCATGATTGTCATCTTTTTAATGTAAAGTAGCAGGCTAGATTTTGCAGTCTCTTCTTTCATCCTCATCAATAGCCCCTATAGACTATACTCAATGTCTGCCATCAGACAAGGCGCTCCTTGCCAGCAACTGAGACCCTCGCAAACTTTACGTCGTAACGCAAACAAAATACGAGACACGTTAGACCCATTACGACCTCGCAAACAAAGCCCGCAACACGCGGACATCAAAACATCAAAAATACAACAAATACACACAACAAATCCCTAAAAAGCTTACCTACAGCAAGAGGGAGCATCCAGGACCTCGAAAACTAAAGTTACACCTCAATTTAACTGAAATTAAAGCAGTTTAGACACTAAAAAATTCTCTAAGCAAGAGAAAAAATGGCCGCCGAAAAAAACGAAAACAAGGCTACAGCAGTCTAAAGACGCGAAACACCACCAAACACCTACGTATTTGCCAAAAAACACCTACGAGATTAGAAAACAAGGATGCAACCCTCGCAACAACAAAAACATTACAAACACAACAAATGCAAACAACAAACACATAAAAAGGTTACTCACAGCAAGGGGGGGGGCACCGAGGACCTCTGCAAGTGAAGTTACACCTCCATTTAACCACAAATTTCGGAGTTTAGAGACCCAAAAATCACCTAAGCAAGAGAAAAAATGGCCGCCGAACAAAACGAAAACGAGTGGAAAGTTGGTTAAAAAAGTTTCCTGCCCTCTTTATCGTCTGGTAAAGACCCTATGAATATCTTGAATTACAGGCCAATATCACTCATGAATATCAAAACGAAATTATATTCTAAACCAAACTGGCCACACACAATATTACAGTTAGCGATCGGGACATTGGGTCATGGATAGGCGGTTGAGCTAGGAACGCGTGGTCCAAGCAATCCCCTATTAAGGGGTTAGGTCAGGTAGGGTTGGCCACAGTAGTGGCTAAAACTTTGCCAACCGTGATAGCGACCTCATTCTTCATGCAAGCCCCGAGCAATGTCGGTGATCCATTCGACGTGGCCATGAGACCTATTGTCTTATGCACACTGGATAACTGGATAACGTGGGGGCACACTTGCCCTAAGAAGTAAAGGAAAAATATCCGCAAGTGGGAGTTAATTGATCTGTTTTCCTTGCTTCACATGTCATGTCAGCTGGATGCCACTGACAGGAGGTCCAGAGATGGCGAGGATCACCATAAATCGTTCAGAAGGTTACTGCTGACTTTTGATACGTGGCTTCAGGCTTTCTCTATCATGGTCTGAACAACATACCGAGCAGTGTTCGGGATTGTTCGTCTATCTAGACGAAATTTGGAATGTCTATAGAGCTTACGGGGGCATGGCATGGTGGCGGTACAATGAGGAGTTCAGTCAGTACATGGCCTTCAGGCCAACAATGGCCTGGAACGTCAAAGCGGTGACGTACTGGCTAAATATCATGAACCTCATGCGCGTCATGCCGCCCTTTCGGAGTGCGGCCGGTGGAGCTAAGGGCTCCACCACTGCAGCTTCAACAGGTCTCAAGACTTGTTACAACTACAATGAAGGTGTATGTAAGTGGGTGCCCAATTGCAGGTTCAAGCATGCTTCTTCCAACTGCGGTGGAGAACACCCTCTCGCTAAGTACGGTAGATCCAAGGATGGAGGCAGGCCAGGTAAGCCCTCTCCCAAGGGGCAAAACACCCATACGCCTGCCTGCAATGCTGCGATGGCTAAAACGCTACGGTAGATTGTTGGGTTAAGAGGATGCGGCTGAACTCTTGGAAAAGGGTTTCCTGGAGGGTTTCTGTATCCCGTGCGACTTGGTGCTCTGGGGTTCCAGGTCAGTGAATTTGTGCTCCATATATGAAAGTCTGGGCATGGCGGTGGAAAAAATTCAACTGGAGAATCGTCTGGGCAGAATCACGGGTCTTTTTGTGGTTCCCCCAATATGGATTTGGTCATCTCCCCCCTCGGTATCATTCCAAAAAAGGAAAATTCCGGTTGATCCAGCACCCGTCGCATCCCAGAGGGGGCTAAGTCAACGACGGCATCACAAAGGAACAGGCAGTTGTTTACTATGTGTTGTTCGATCGGGCTGCCGAGATGGTACGAAGCACTGGGGTAGGTGCGCTCTTGGCTAAGGTGGACATTGAAGCAGTTCACCCTTCGAGTCACCGGCTCTTGTGCTTGCCAATGGGGTGCTCCATATCATGCGCCTATTTCAAAGCAGTTAGTACCTTTTCCATTGGGTAGCACGCTCGGAGGCGGGTTATCAGAGTATCGCACATTACCTGAATTACTTTTTATTTGTTGGTCCGGTGTTATGTTAAAGCTGTATACAAAAGCATCCAGGTCGCTCGGCTTTGGGGCTTACTTCAAGGGTTGTGGTTTGCCGCAGCATGGTCCAAGGAGTGGGAGGCGGCGTGTCTTGCATTTTTGGAGTTATTTCCCATATTGGTTAGCGATCCACATATGGGGCCTGGAGTTTAGGGACTGCCTAGTGGTATTTTTTATGGACAACATGGCGGTGGTGCAGGCAGTGAACAGCCTTACGATGGCATCGACACTTGGTGCTATATTGCCTGTATCTGAACATACAGTTTCTGGCCAGGCATGTGCTGGGTTTAGAGAATGGAATTGCTGATTCCAGGAAGCATGGTTCAGGAAGTTGGTGCTGAGTATGAATGAACGGAGCGAGACCATTCCCAAGGAAATTTGGGAGCTTGGAGTGGTCAGGTAACGACACTCATTAGATAGTTTGTTGCCCCAGCTACATGGGCCGCATACAGAAGAGTGTGGGTCAAGTGGAATGATTTGGTAAAGGTGGTTGGGGGGGGCCACCTCGGAAGAAAAATTTCTGGAGTTTCTGCTTTGGTTCCTGTTACGGTGCGCGGTGGAAGGGTATTCAAAAGCCACAGTCAGGCATCAGGTCACGGCCCTGGCTTTTATGTTCATGCTGGCTGAGCAAAAGGACCTCACAAAGGAGTTTGTGGTGCATAGAGTCGTACTCGGCATGTTTAACAGTGATCGCAGGCAGGACGAGAGACGGACGATAATGTTTTCATTTTTGTTGTGCTTGTCGCAGGTGTTAGTGGTAGCTTGCAGGAGCCCTTTTGAATCTCAAGGGTTGTGGTTTGCCGCAGCATGGTCCGAGGAGTGGGAGGCGGCGTGTCTTGCATTTTTGGAGTTATTTCCCATATTGGTTAGCGATCCACATATGGGGCCTGGAGTTTAGGGACTGCCTAGTGGTATTTTTTATGGACAACATGGCGGTGGTGCAGGCAGTGAACAGCCTTACGATGGCATCGACACTTGGTGCTATATTGCCTGTATCTGAACATACAGTTTCTGGCCAGGCATGTGCTGGGTTTAGAGAATGGAATTGCTGATTCCAGGAAGCATGGTTCAGGAAGTTGGTGCTGAGTATGAATGAACGGAGCGAGACCATTCCCAAGGAAATTTGGGAGCTTGGAGTGGTCAGGTAACGACACTCATTAGATAGTTTGTTGCCCCAGCTACATGGGCCGCATACAGAAGAGTGTGGGTCAAGTGGAATGATTTGGTAAAGGTGGTTGGGGGGGGCCACCTCGGAAGAAAAATTTCTGGAGTTTCTGCTTTGGTTCCTGTTACGGTGCGCAGTGGAAGGGTATTCAAAAGCCACAGTCAGGCATCAGGTCACGGCCCTGGCTTTTATGTTCATGCTGGCTGAGCAAAAGGACCTCACAAAGGAGTTTGTGGTGCATAGAGTCGTACTCGGCATGTTTAACAGTGATCGCAGGCAGGACGAGAGACGGACGATAATGTTTTCATTTTTGTTGTGCTTGTCGCAGGTGTTAGTGGTAGCTTGCAGGAGCCCTTTTGAATCTCTGCTTTTCCATACGGCTTTTGCCCTGGCATTCTTCGGAGCGTTTAGGATAGGGGAGTTGGTCGCGAATAACAGACATGGTTTGGGGGGGTTGCAATTGGTGGATACCTGTCTGAGGGAAGACAAGGTGGTATTGTGGTTAAGGAGGTCAAAGACAGACCAGAGTGGTAAAGGAAACAAAGTTAGCATGGCGTGTTGCCCCTATTTGTGTGTAAAGGAGTACCTTCAGCAGCGATCGTCGGGACGGTGTTCGCTGCTCGTTCATGCCAATGGTACGGCATTATCTCGTTACCAGTTTAAGATGGTGCTAAAAGCAGCTTTAAAGCGGATGGGGTTCATCTAGTTGGAATTCGGGATGCACTCTTTCCGAATCAGGGCTGCTACAGAAGCAGTGAGGGTAGATCTGCCGGATGCCGTGGTGAAGCGAATTGGGAGGTGGGAATCTCAACATTTTAAGTCTTATATACGGCCTGCGGCAGTGGTCTAATGGATGTTGTTTTCTGCTTTTAGGAGAAAAGAAGCAACTATGGATCGTGGGCAAATCCTAAGTGTACTGGGCTCACAGGTCAGCTACAGTTACTGAAAATAAGGTACAACTGGGTTTTCCTGTCATGGACTTACACTTAAACAGTGGTTTGGGATTCGGGGCTCATCCATGCCGGAGGCTAAGATTTGGGGTTAGTTCTTGTGCGACGCATGCTGAAGGAAATGAAGAGCAACGTGGAAATTTGGTTAAAAAAGTTTCCTGCCCTCTTTATCGTCTGGTCAGAGATGATTAAGAAGCGTTCCAGCGATCCTGTTGTGCTGGACAAAGCTCGTCAAAAGATCCATAAGCAGATGGCAAGCTTTGTAAGGAAGCTGGGCTTCGTCGCCTATCGTTACTAGGAATTCCATACGGTCAATGCGGACGATTTATTTGGAGCGGTTAAGGTACAATTAACTAAGATTGGCTTAGAGCTCCTCATGTTGGAGTTCAGGGAGGGAGTCAAGCGGGCTTTGGCTTTAATTGGCAACAGGGGGGGCGGATCTCAGATGCAGGAGGGGTCCCTTGCCTGTTCTGTGGTGGGAGGGGAGTTGCCCATCCCACTGGCCTAAGTGGGCATTGCGCTACCTCACGGGTAAGCTTAGTATAATCATTGGGGGCCCTAGGCATGGGCCCATGGTGTGAGATCACTGTCAGTGGCCGGGCTCCTCCCTCTAAATATGTTAATAAATGTTAATTTATGGTATGGTAACTTGTTATGTAATTTAATAAAGCTGTGGCCTGCGTTTCTCCCAATCAGTAGTCCTCTCTAAGCCTTAATGGATCATGCGTGGGTCATGCTTTTATGTTTAAGAACTGAACAAGGCAGAGATTTCCTCCTAAAATTAATCTGTTACAGACACTGTTTTGCTGCGTCTTACTGTAGATTTCATGTAAATTACAAGGAAACTTTCGGATGTTCTGGGCATTTGTTTTATACACAGATCGAGTTTGATCATTTTTATATTTTTCAGGTTCTCAATCACAAACATCGGAGCTGACACCTCAGTTAGATCTGTGAGTGCTGGAAAGAGTTTTACTTTTAACTGCAATGTAGAAGTTAAGGATGGATGGTAGATGGGTTTCCTGAAATAATCGCCTGAAGAACCTCCACAGCTTATTTTTGCCAACCATCATTCACAAACTTCTTCTTCATATGGACACAATAAAAGTGCTGGGACTGAATATCAATTGACTGTTAAAGACACAACCACTGCTGACACATCTATATATTACTATGTAAAAGACAAAAACGTTTAGGTCATTGTATATAAAACAGGATTTTAAGAGCAGAAATCCATAATTGTTCTGGGCTCACATAACAACATAATTGAGACTTCTTTAACATCCTATCCATCAAGATTAGTGAGATAATGTATATATGATAGATGACAATTGAAACAAAAATACAGACATAATAAACATGAAAATTCTTGCTCATGCAATCCACTGCAACCTTCCTGTTGTCGATATATACATTTCTTGAAATTTCACGAGTTGGTCACATGTGCCCGGGATATATCCAGAAATATTGGTCTTTTGGACTTAAGCACTAAAGTTTCTATAACCATAGGTATTTTTCATTGTGAACTATCAATCCTTTTTTTGGCACTGAAATGCTGTACAATTAAGAAAAGCAATGATCATCACTTTTCTGCTTGCTACAATATTTTATTTCTTAAATGTTTAGTTTTTTGGAACTAGTCCTAAATACTGCACCTTTCCCTTTCTGAGCCAATTCCTAAAAAAAGTACTAGATATTAGTGATCTGCTCCACCTATTCAACATAGGTCAGTTTCTTTAAAAAACATTTTGAAATTAAGTATTTTAAATCTAAATATCATTTTCACATGTGATACAATGATATTGACATGTTCAAAATGTCTCACTTGAATCCTCACACTCCTAAGAATGTGTATGTAGTTTATATACAAACTAGCAACCTGCCCATCAAAAAATTATGACAATTAATTGTGTATGCTATGAATGCTGTTTAACATGCTATGTGGTTATTTTTCTATGTCTAATTTGTAATCTATGAAGAAGTATAACAATTATAGTAAATGTGTTTATTTTTTTTAACATGAAACTTGTAGTTCAAGAACTGGTAAACCATCCTTTTTTAACAATATTAACATTTTTATTTGTCAGCTATGCAGGACTAATATAACAATGTTTCAACTTTATATGAATCAGTATTGTAAACCATGACATAATCCTGACTCCATTAACTGGCGATCGGATTACTCCCTGGATTATTACTCTCTATTTTATTATACATTTTAATTTTCAAATAAATGATCCTCCTCCTACTGACATGAACCCTTAATAACATAAAATAAAGCAACTTTCCAAACCAAACAATTTTAACAATGAAAACATTAGTGTATTCTAATAACATTTACAGTACATGGGAATTGTATGAAAATATAGTGATTCTGAATATTGAATCCAGAGGAAGGCAAACATAAAAAAAAACCAAGTGAAACTTAGCCAATTGTGTCAAAGGGGAAAACAAAATTAATTCCTTCCTGACCCCAGTTACTGGCAATCAGATTACTCCCTGGATCAATACTCTCTATTGAATAATACTTTAAATTTTCTAACAAATGATCATCCTCCTTCAGAACCTTTAATTACAGACAAGGAAATAGCTTTCATCACCTTGTAAAATACAATTTTAACATTACAAACAGTAACTTAATGTAATAACATTAAACCTGGAATTTTAAGGAAAATCTACCTTACTGTTTTGTGGGGCCAATCCTGCAAAAAGGGCACTTCCAAGAAATTGCAATATTTTTTTTGTTTTTTAATGTGTCTTCATTTTTGTTTGCATTCATAACGTGCCACATAGAGTTGTCTATGTGCAAGTGGTTCCTCTAAACAGAGCACAGCAGACTTTTAAGTTTGCCTATGGGATTTAACTACTGTTCGTTTTTGTTTTTGTTTTTGTTTTTGATGTCAAATTGGTTCCTCTAAACAGAGCTCAGCAGACTTTGTCTATGGGATATAACCACTGTTTATTCGTGTTGATTTTTTTATTTTCACGTATTGTTTGCTATTGTTGTAGTTATTGCAAATGGCACATCAAGTTTCCTATGTGAAATAGTGGTCCTCTAAAAAGAGTCCCAGTGACATCAAAGTTCGACCTCAAAATTAAACCACTGTTCTCTATATGTTTTTTTTTTTGTGAATTTGTCCTTGAGATAAAAGCACAGTTTTTTTTATCCATCTGTTGTATTGTTATCCTTTTTTGTAATTTAAGTTACAACACTAGTGATGTCGCGAACATCAAATTTTCGGTTCGCGAACAGTGGACGCGAATTCCATCAAATGTTCGCGAACGGACGAACATCGGCGAACTGCCATAGACTTCAATGGGCAGGCGAATTTCAAAACCCACAGGGACTCTTTCTGGCCACAATAGTGATGGGAAAGTTGTTTCAATGGGACTAACACCTGGACTGTGGCATGCCGGAGGGGGATCCATGGCAAAACTCCCACGGAAAATTAAATAGTTGATGCAGAGTCTGGTTTTAAGCCATAAAGGGCATAAATCACCTAACATTCCTAAATTGTTTGGAATAACATGCTTTAATCAGGTATGATGTTGTATCGATCAGGTAGTGTAAGTGTTACACCCGCTTCACAGTAACAGACCAATCTCCCCATTTAATGCAGCGCAAACAACCGCAAACAGTCCCTTTGCACAACCGCAAACTCCCCATTTGCACAAGGTTGGATACCAAGCTAGCCATGTCCCGTTCCTTGTCCTCACTGATGTCATTGAAGGTCTCTTCCTCCACCCAGCCACCAAGGGTCCCAGAAAGGTGACAATAAGCCCCCTGGGACGCCTGCTGTGTTTGGTCTTCCACCTCCTCAAAGCCACCTTCCTCCTCTGACTCCTCTTCATCAGACTCCTCTCTCTCTGCGTTGCCTCTGTCTGCGTTATTATAAGGTGTGTACTGTTAAGTAGTACTATTCCTATCGGTTTAATCCCTGTTACGTCCACTATTAGGGGACGTGTATATGGCATTGATTTTTGGAACAGGGAGATGGAAAAAGATGCTTGGTCGGTCCTCCCACTTCAAATTTGGGGCACTGCGCGTGCAGTCTAAGGTGCCACCAGATATGAGTGTCACTGTGCACTGGCAAAAGTTGGCAGAGTAGGAGCTGTAGGCCTCACACACACGCCTGTAGGCAGGCAACTGATATTCAATCGATTACAGTAAAAAAAGGGTTGTTTTATTTCACTGCACACTATGGTTGCACTAGATATGAGTGTCACTGCGCACTGGCAAAAGTTGGCAGACTAGATGCAATAGGCCTCACACACACGCCTTTAGGCAGGCAACTGATATTCAATCGATTACAGTAAAAAAATGGTTGTTTTATTTCACTGCACACTACGGTGGCACTAGATATGAGTGTCACTGCGCACTGGCAAAAGTTGACAGACTAGATGCAATAGGCCTCACACACACGCCTGTAGGCAGGCTACTGATATTCAATCGATTACAGTAAAAAAAGGGTTGTTTTATTTCACTGCACACTACGGCGACACCAGATATGAGTGTCACTGTGCACTGGCAAAAGTTGGCAGACTAGATGCAATAGGCCTCACACACACGCTAGCAGGCAGGCATATGCAATTAGATTACACAGAAAAAAATAATAAAATAAAATAAAAAGAGCTTTTTGGGTTTCTGTCCTTGCAGCAGATATCAAAGGAGTCCTTCAGGTGTGTAGTTAAAGCTAAATACACAGCCTGGCTATCTATTTCCCTATTAAATCAGCAGAAAAAAAGAATACAATAAAATAAATGATGTAGCCCTAAAAATAATCTAGCCCTAAAAAGGGCTTTTTGGGTTGCTGTCCTTGCAGCAGATATCAAAGGAGTCCTTCAGGTGTGTAGTTAAAGCTAAATACACAGCCTGGCTATCTATTTCCCTATTAAATCAAGAGCAGGTAGAATATATCTCCTCTCTTAACGAATGCAGCTACAGAATGATTCTAAAATGGAGATTGTCATACAGATGGAAGGCTCTGGAAGGGAGTGTATGCTGCTAATTGGCTGGAACGTGTCTGCTGACTGTAAGGTGCAGGGTCAAAGTTTCCTCAATGATAAAGAATAGGGGGTGGACCGAAAAGCGCATATGTTCGCCGTTCGTTGCGAACGCGAACATGCGAAAATCGCTGCGAATAGTTCTCCGGCGAACTGTTCGGGACATCACTATACAACACCTCATAGTAGACTATATTTTTTGTAAAAATTCTCCCATCATTAAATAAATCACCCTGACTTTGTTTTTTTTTCAATACAAGCTTAATTTTTTTTTGGATTCTTTAATCTTTAAAATGCAAAATACAGTTGGCCATGTGCAAATACTGGTTCTTCTAAAAAGATACCAATGGATTTAAAAGTTTGTCCTTGTGATTTATTAATGGTCATAGCAAATGCCATGAGTATGGGAAATTGTCTCCTTTGAAGTACAAAAGGGAGGCTACTTTGACTGGGTGCCAAATCTCTTCTTGTTATGAAAACTCGTTCTCCTTTATGGGTACTAGTTAGAATTTCAGCATCTATGAAATGGTCTTTTAATTCTTGAACAATTAATCTGGTCCCATTACATAGTCCTTTTTTTGGATTCATATTTCACAGTAACATGACAATCGCACCTTTTTTAGCTGCTAAATATATGGTGGAATCCCAGAGGGAGTTAATGAGCTGATAAATCCAGTTGAACAGTTTGCCTGACTTTCTTTGTTTTCACCAATCAGTACTGTGATATTTTTTTTTGTGGTGCATTTATTAATTGTAATATTTCATTATTGAGAAACAATGCATCCTTATTTTTGGATGTTAGTATTACTTTGTTTGCAAGCTCTGTGTAATCCTCGGTAGTTATGGCATTTTGGAATGTAGCCGATATGACATCCTGTTTGCAAATCATTTCAGATGGAATTTCCACGGTATCATCGGGTAAATTATGAATTTGCTCTGTTTTACTTCTCCAATTTTAATGAGCCAATCATTGAATTAATTTTAAGCTTCTGATCTTATATTTTGTTGTAATTGAAGATGGGTAAATAGTTTCCATAGTGTACTTGACTTTATACATGTTTCAACAATGTCTGTTCGATTTCCATGTACAACAACAGATAATGTTTGCCTAAAATCTCCACCTAACAACATTACCTTTCCACCAAATGGCAAATCATTATCCATGATTTCATGTAACAAACGGTCAATACATTGTAGGGCATGGCATGACATAATTGTAGCTTCATCTATTATAATTAATGTACTTTTTAAAACATTTTTTGCTTGTAATGATGTCATTCGTATATCCGACACTGATGTTTCCAGAATGGGAACTGGTAGTTTAAATCCGCAATGCACAGTTTTTTCACCTTTTAACAAAAGTGCAGCAATTCCAGTTGTTGCAAATGGCAGTGCTATTTGACCTTGTGCTCGAATGTATCTCATCAATAAATTATACAGATACGTTTTTCCTGATCCACCAGGTCCAACTAGATAGAAATAACGCTCTTTGAGCATATAATTATCTAGGGCATTTTTTATGGTGTTAAAAGCAATTGTAATGCATTTAAAGTTGCAAGTCGTTCTTGTGTTCCTTTGTTTTGAAACTCAATGTCATAGTCTTCAAAATGTATGTTCTCTATGAGTCCTGGATCTGGCAGATTAAAACTTGCACAATTTAATCCATGAGAAAGAAAGACCTCTTGAATTTCAGGTAATGTTTTTATTTCTGCAATGGACTCATTGTAACATTGCATGAAGTCTTCAGACATATTTGTTTCAAATTTGTCCCACAAAGCTAATGCTGCAAATAAATGCAAATTGTTCCCTCATCTGCCATGGCATTTGACATAGTGCTGCTTGTTGTAGACATCTTTACCATTCTGTATCATCAGCCTGGAAGTTTCTGTGCCATTCAGCTAAATGAAATGTGTCATAAACTGTGTCATTAACAGTTCTCAAGTGTTCAAAACTTTGTGCACCAGGAACATTTAAAAGAAGTAAACGTAAGCAGAGATGTTCAAGATCTCTTGGACTTACAGTGTACATTCTTGGTATTATTTTAGTCCCACGCCTTTTTCGTTTTTGCCATAATCCATTAAGGAAAACATAATGATAGGGAATGTCAATGTATAACAATTCCCTTGCCTCCAAGTCGTTACAGTTTAATTGAAACCACGCAGTTAGTGTAGTTTGTCGATGCTCAATTAGTGCCAAAGCATTTATATAAACTAGGTGTCTTTGCGGCAAATTTACAGCTAATTGATATACTGCATGTGAATGCTCATGCATTTCAAATTTTTAGAAGAGGCCACATTGCTTCTGGCGCACTTACATATCGAGCATCTACATGAGATACAAGTTCATCATGTTCTGGATTTTCTGTATTTTTGAAAACTACAGTACCTGCATCATAACTTTTGTAAATATATTTGTAGACATATTTAATGGATTTTATAGAAGTGCAAGCTTCCACATTAATGTGTGCATTATACTTCATGAGCAAATGTGGATTGTATGGTACCACATATCTATTATCTACCTTTTTTGCCACGAATAATGGCATTTTGGCCTTTTCTTATTCTATATAATGGATAGCCATGGATAGCTTAAGTTTTGTCTCTATAATCTTTTGGAAATTCTTTAGTGTATTTTTTTATTTTCCATACATGGTGATTGTTGATTAATATGTCCACATGGTCCATTAATCATGCGATGAGTTACAATATCATATAGTCTAGCATGTATTTCTGGATCAGGTAGTTTAGCAATAATCACTGAATCCACTTTATCGCCAGTATCCAATTTATATTTCTCTTGAAGGATTATAAGAATATGTGCATGTGGAAGGCCTCTTTTTTTAAATTCTATGGTATAAGCCAGACATTTGCCAAATAACTGAGTTATGGTAATGTCATTTATTAATAAAGTTAATTTGATTTTGAAGACTCTTGCCACTACATCTGGCCTATCGGAAGCAGTTTGTCCAATTAGCAGATTCTGTACAATCTCTGGCCCTTGTGGGTTACATGTAAATGCAATAAATAAATCTGGTTTTCCAAATTAAGTTACAATAGCCATACCATCATTGTATCTTTCTCGCATATTGCGAGGAGATCCTTTGAAAGAAGGTAAAATTATGGCTTTGCCAGCTGCAAGCTCTCTGTTTGTAGCTCCCTACATCTTGTTGATATACGATGAAATTTAAATTATTTGCCTCAACTTGCAAATATGAATCAATTATCCATTGTGTGTCAGTTTTCCTCCACATAAAATGGGATTAAATCCATCTCGAATGGCAGTTTGAGACACTTTAAATTCAAGCATGGAAATATTATTTCTGACACGTACTTTGGAATTTGGGTAACTGTCAAGTGTTAATTTGGATTACCATCAAGCTTCCCCGTTTGGGAAAACATGGTATATGTCATTGGATCTAAATTTGTACTTAAGATACTTACGTTAATGAAAGGCTGCTCCTGATTTCTGGGATATATTTTAATATTCTCCTTAAATGGTGGTTCTTCTTCGTCATTTTGAAAGACCATTGCAACCTCATTTGATGTTGGTAAGTTGTAACAGTGTTTAACAGTATGGCGATCTCTTTTAAGAACCATATTGACTTTTGGGATTTGTAATTTTAGACCTGGGGGTGATATAAAACAAGCAAACAAGACCCCAACCGTACTTAAAAACACTTATGACACCAAGCATGACTATCTAGGCCCCATCCGTACTTTAAAAACCCACATTACATCAAGCGGAACCATTGTGAGCCTCCCCCCCTCTATTTTACTGGCTTTTGGCGCTCATTGGGAGCCTCTCACCCTGCTACTTTACTGGCCTTTGGCTCTCATTGTGAGCCTCTCCCCCCATACTTTACTGGTCTTTGGTGCTCTTTGCAAGCCTCCCCCCCCTATACTTTACTGGTCTTGCGATGAGAGCCTCCCCCTCTACTTCTTCTCCCTCCCGTGACTCTTCTCCCCTTTTCCCCCTGTGTCTCCTCCCCCCTCTCCCTCTCCTGTGTCACCTCCCCCTTCTCCCTCCCTTGTGTCTCCCCCCCTCCTCCCTCCCCTGTGTCTCCTTCCCCCTTTATATATATATATATATATATATATATATACTATATATTATATATATATATATAGTAAATAAAAAGTACATCTGTGTTCACATTTGAATGTCTAAAGCAAATTAAAAAACCTGCTTCCAGCTCAGAGTTCTGAGAAAAACAGTTATTACACTGCATTCTGGGAAGTTGAGCTGGGACACATAAATGTGGCCACAAATGACTCGCTCTTCATTCTGTAGCCATCATCAAATATGGCTTCCTTTAAGCTTATGCATGCTGTATTACACAGCTTTAATGCAAAGCCAAGGTTGGAATGAACACAGGCTGAGTATCCAATCCATGAACAGCTATTTCAAGCTTACTGGCTATCATCAGCATGGAGCGTGATCTCAGCCGGTGTTGTGGAAATTATGAGTAGGTAGTTCACCACAACAATCATTTATAATATGGTGGGCAAAAGAGCGATAGAAGCCCTCCACCGTACAGTTGTACAGTAAATAAAAAGTACATCTGTGTTCACATTTGAATGTCTAAAGCAAGTTAAAAAACCTGCTTCCAGCTCAGAGTTCCGAGAAAACAGTTATTACACTGCATTCTGGGAAGTTGAGCTGGGACACACAAATGTGGCCACAAATGCCTCGCTCTTCATTCCGTAGCCATCATCAAACATGGCTTCCTTTAAGCTTATGAATGCTGTATTACACAGCTTTAATGGAAAGCCAAGGTTGCACTTCCTCTGATTTCCCAGTGCTCCGGCTCCTCCACCGGCAGCCTGGTGCAGCCTGTGCCACCTCTAAACCTCTGGCCAGGCAGTCAGCACTGACAGGGAGCTCGGCTTGGTGCCGCACACTAGTAGTAGTGCCCCCCTGTCCTCAGGAGCCGTGGCCTCTTGTGCTCCCTCCTCATCATCCTCTTCCTCTGGGATCACCTCCCCAGCGCTTCTCGGTTTGGCCGGGCTGTCCTGCGAGTTGGGCTGCTGCAGGGGCCATGTGCAGGAGTGGGGCCGGCTCTGGGGCTTGAAGTCCCGGTCAGTCTCCACCTCCCCCACATCAAGCTGGAGGCTTCAGTCATGGTGCAGAGCTTTTTAGGTGCTTATGATGGAGCTCTATGCATAATGCACAGTGACAGGCACTCAGCAGGACACAGCACTTCCACATTCCTCCTCCTGAAAGTATCACAGGGTGGTAGAGATCAACAAGGGAGGAAGATCAGTCAGTAAAAAGATCAGGAGTGTTTGAGATAGTTGCCTTATAAATCCTTCTTGATGTCATATCATAACAATGAGTCTGATAGGCTTGTGGGCGTTCAGAGGCTACTGTCAAAGGGGATGTTCTTAGTGACCAGGCAGCCTCCAGCACTGATTGGTTGAATCTGGAAGCTGCTAGTCAGGAGAATTGATACATTTAATTGAACACTGGATTTGTAAACACTGAAGAGGAGCGTTAGAGCTGAACGCTCGCACACTGTAAAATAATAGCACTAGGGAGAGACATAACCAAGCAAGAGGTGAAGGCACACAAAGGGTTAATTTAAATTGGCAAATACATATTTTTAACAAAATCATCTGAAAGAAGACATGAAAGCTGATATACAGATATAATTAAATTGTATTATCTATATAAATGTAAAATACAATGTTAAAATGATTAATAATTTGGGGGGGGGGCTACCCTTATACACCAGCCGCCCCTGATTAAAATCCATTGTAAATATTAATGATAATTTCTTTCAGTAAGAGCATAGATTCTTTTGTAAAATATGTGTTAATAAAAGCTATTTTTTATATAAATGTCTCCTTTTTTTTTTATTTACACCATTTTACCTTACGGAAACATTTATCTGTGTTTTAAATCTTGTCTACCTGAATAATGTTGGTATTCACAATATTTAAAATCTTTATTTATTTGTTTATTTTAATTATTAACTTATTAATTCATTTTAATCATTTATCTATCTTTTAAAACTTACTATACATGAATAAGGTCTTCTAAATCCTTCTGTACATGAATAATGCTATTATTTGCAATATTTGAAAGTTTAATTTATTTATTTTTAGTTATTAATTTATTCATTAATTATTAATTAATTAATTAATTATAGCTGTAATATGCAGGTTTTCAACTTCTAAAGTGATAATCAAGTTGCTTCAGAAGTAACGCCACCTGAGGAGAAATTTCTAGAAAGTGTCCAGTATTTATAGAGTGTCAGCTCCAGTAGAAACCGTTAAAACGCAGTGTGCATGTGCGATTTGTGTTGCAGCTGCCCTGTAGTGCAAGTTACTTGCTTGTTCCAAAATGGCATCATTTCTCTATGTGCTACATGCCGCAGGATGTGTTACTGGCTTTGGGTAAGTTTTATGGGGTCGGTAGTGGTTTTTACGTGCTTCGGCCTTGTTTTTTTTTTTTTTCACCCGCCATTTTTTTTCTCGCTTTATCGAATGTGTATATGGTAGGCGGGTTTGTATGATTTAGCGTCCTTGCTAATGGTGTATGTTGTTGGTCGTATGGGTTTTTGTAAAAGCCGTATTTGCTTTGTGGTATTTAGCGTCTTTAGGGGTTGTGGAGCCTCGTTTTCATTTTTTCCGGCGGCCACTTTTTCTCTCGCTTAGGAGATTTTCGAGTAGCTAAACTTTGTAAATTTGACAGAATTGGAGGTTTAAACTGTGTTGCAGAGGTTCTGGGTGTCACCCCTTGGTGTGGGTAAGGTTTTTATTTTATTTTTGGGTGTATTTTTGTGTTTTTTTTTTTTTTCATAAGGTTTTTATTAAGGATATTTAATAATTACTTGTACAAAAATAAGCATAGTATATAAAACAGAATTTCCCATTTCAGGAATGAAAAATTACTTTCCTAAACATCTGAGTTGCTCCTTAATATAATTTTTAACATTTTCAGTGCACATATTGTTATAATTAAAAAATAATAAAGGTCGTATTTTTGCGAGCATTTGCCTTAAAAAAATTGGGAAAATTATGTAAAAAAAACAATACATTTTTAATCTTTAATCGTATTTTTGCGAGTCCGTAAAGTCCCGCGGGTCGTAATTGTTATTGTGTAAGTCCGCAATTTTTTGTTTTCTAAGTCCTGCGGCTGGTATATTTTTCTGTAAGTCCGTAGTTAGTCATTGCATGTTTATGTTTTTTTTTTTGCAAGTCCCTCTTGTGTAGTGGTTTGTAACCGGTTGTGAGGCACAGTAGAGACTCCACCACCGCAAATGCGGCCCCTCGCTTCGCGAGGGGCCTCATTTGCGGCCTGCAATGAGCCTGCGGCTCATTGCAGCCAATGTGGAAGCTTCCGCCTCCGCAAATGCTTCGTGTGGGTCCGCATTTACGGTCCGAAATTCGTAGGGGGTCGTAGGGATGAGCGCCTGCGGCGCTCATCTCCACCAGAGCAAGGAGAGCCTCTGGGCGCTCCTTGCCAGCAACTGAGGCCCACGCTTCGCTATGCGAGCCCGCAAGCGTTAGCAACAACTTGCATTGCTGACAACTATATATGTGATGGCATAGAGCTAATCTATTATAATTCACTCATAACTAAATAACTAAATGAAAAGGGTTCTTCACAGTAAGGGTGGTTAATCTGTGGAATTCTCTACCAGAGGAGGTGGTGACAGCGGATTCAATAGATAACTTTAAAAGGGGACTAGATTTATTTCTAATTAAAAAGGGAATTCAGGGTTATCATGGATAATTAGAGAGACAGTATTGATCCAAATTTTTTACATTTCCCTTTGAGACAATTGGCTAAGTCTCACTTGTGTTTTTTTTTTTTTTTTTCTATTTTCCTTCCTCTGGACTAATTAATAATAATTAAAAAAAAAAAACATTAAATAATTGTCTAATAATTAATTAACAACTAATGAATTAATAGTTAATCCTCATATTGCAGATCAGAGGAGATCTTAAAAGGTTCAACTTGATGGACTGAAAGTCTTTTTTCAACCTTAAATACTGTGGGCCTCATTCTATTATCGGCCGTAGGAGATGCGGGGCCGCAAGGACCGGCCGCAAGCTATTTGCCTATTCTATTCCCTTCCGGCCGGGGACTCCGGCAGGCTTGTGGCCGGCACCTTGTTATCCCTTGCGGCCGCACGCGCCGGAGGCAAGCCTTTGATCTTAAACGGCCGCAAGAGTTTCGGCCGCAAGCAAATCCTTGTTGCTATTCAATTGCTCCGGGAACCCTCTCTGCAAAGCTAAAACCGAGCCGCAGCTTACTTGCTGCAAAAAGGTCCCGCAGGCACACAAATAAGCACATAATAAAGCCATCCTGCACTCTAAGGAGACTATAAAGTGATTGTAGGTGTTAGCATTCATAGCACAACATTCCCCTACACTCAAATCCGTGAATATATTTTTTTTAAATTTATGTCACATATCCATGGAAAAAGTCTATAGGGCTTTGAGCACCTCAGACCCGCCCACGCTGCGGCCGGAAAATAAACAGTTAATGAAATATCGGATTTGGGCTGATGTGCAAGCTTGAGAGGGGGTTGCTATTAATCCTCTTGTCCCCCATTATGATCCCTAGCATTTACAGAGCTTTACAGTGCCGTCTTGAATATATATTTGCTTTTAAAGATTTCTGATCTTACGGCCGGTTGCAAGATATACGGCCGGCCATAAGGGGATATCCTTTCGGCGCCATCTATTTGAATTGCAAGGTAACGGGAGCCCCGCAAGTAATCACAGCTTTGCGGCCGATTTACGGACGATAATAGAATGAGGCCCTATGTAACTATGTAACTATGTAACTATGTAAATAAAATAAAATAAAATTGAAATGTTTGAGGATGCAGCTCTGATCAGGTACTGATCCCTACAAAGGTAAAATAAATTAGGAAAAAAGGAGAAAAAAGAGCATTTCACATTGTGATATTATTTAAGAAGAGGTAAAAGCAACCATCAGTGGTATTAACAAAAACCAATACAGAATAAGCACATCTCAAATCAGCCCCCTTGGAAGCTCATAAGGAGTGTAGGTGTAATATCTCTTGGCAAATTCACCTCTCTGGGATTCCACAATCTTCATGGATTATACAATACAATAAAGGTTATCACAAAAATTAAACAGCAACAGTGTCTTTTATCTCAATAGAATTTCAAGGTGTATGGAAGACTCATGGATTTTACGACGAGCTTTCGAGAGGTTAAACCTCTCTTTATCAAGTCGAATGCAATACTAACATGCGATGGTACCCTCAGTTTTAATAAAAACAGCAGATGCAGAGAGAGTGGAGACAGCATCAGACATCATCAGGTAAATACATATATGGGGAATAAACACAACAGAGTAAAGGAAACATATATACACACATACTATATACACATATACATCAATATATATATATATATAATATATATATATATATATATTTATATATATATGAAAAAGCAGAGCACTGTAGTCCACAGTGATATCTTTTCTATTGGACAAACATCTCACTAAGAGTGCTTAGTCTGTTATAGTATAAGAAGAAAAATCATATGAAATTCTGATAATGTGTTAGAAAATCCAAGTCCATATTAAGTCCTGTATTTTTAGTGTTGAAGAATGTGATCATTTTTATTTCAAATGCTTTTCTCGCTTGGATGTTTTTAAATTTTCATCTGAGTATTTTGACTTTTAAGTTTTGGATTGAGTGATCATTCTGGCTAAAATGGTGTCCCACTGGGCTACAATAACTGTCTTCATTATGCTTTCTTATAAAAAGTCTGTGTAAATTCATCCTTAAGTGCATATTTTGGCCGGTTGTTGAGAAAGTCAGTGGTGTCTTGTATATAGCTACTGGTGTTACTAACTAATGGTTTAAGGATGTTTTCAACAAATCCAGACATATGTGCAGTCAGTGTGTCCATACCTGTAAAAATTGGTCTCCCTGGGTTGCCTGGTTTATGGATTATTGGCAGTAGGTAGAATGTCCCAGTTGTAGGATTGGTGGGGATGAATTTGATGTTCTGAGGAGTTTATTAAGTTGAAGAGTATATTTTTTTGTAGGTTCCTGGTTTATTTTCTTGTCGTAGGTGTTGTCTAGCAGTTGTCTGTTGGCCTCAATTAACAGAATTTCATGTGATTTTTTCTTCTTATACTATAACAGACTTAGCACTTTTAGTGAGATGTTTGTCCAACAGAAAATATATCACTTTGGACTTCAGTGCTCTGCTTTTTCATATATATATATTGATGAATATGTGTACTGTATATAGTATGTGTATATATGTTTTCTTTACTATGTTGTGTTTATTTCCCATGTATGTATTTACCTGATGATATCAGATGCTGTTTCCACTCTCTCTGCATCTGCTGTTTTTTATTCAAACTGAGGGTTCCATCCCATGTCAGTATTGCTTCAGACTTGATAAAGCGAGGTTGAGTCTCTCGAAAGCTCGTCATTATAAATTAGACGTTTATCCAATACAAAAAGTATCAAATTACATTGCAATACTCATTGTAAAAAAAATAATATATATATTTATATATACTGTATATATATATATGTTACATATATAGTTGTCAGCATGTGGGTTGTTGCTAACGCTTGCGGGTTCGCATAACGAGCCCGCCGCAACTGCGGTCCTCGCAAAGCGAGGGCCGCAGTTGCTGGCAAGGAGCGCCAAAGGCTCTCCTTGCGCTGGTGGAGATGAGTGCCGTAGGTGCTCATCCCTACGACCCCCTACGACTGTTGGACTGCAAATGCGGATCTTCACAAAGTGAGGCACCGCATTTGCGGAGGTGGAGGCTCTATGGCGCCTCACAAGCACGTACCAACACCCACAGAAGTGGGAACATGCCATCAATACATAC
This sequence comes from Discoglossus pictus, assembly GCA_027410445.1. Classification (NCBI taxonomy): domain Eukaryota; kingdom Metazoa; phylum Chordata; class Amphibia; order Anura; family Alytidae; genus Discoglossus; species Discoglossus pictus. The sequence goes on along the minus strand of CM050163.1, from coordinate 270,813,204 downwards.
GCACATACACAAAAAATACGAGCCGCAGGACTTACCACAACATTTTTTCGGACATACTCTAAAAAAATACTTTTCGCCAGCCATTTTTTTTCTCGCTTAGGCGTATTTCAAGCCTTCAAAAACTGAAAATATGACACAAATTGACTGGCAACTTCACTCACAGGATACCTTGCTCTCCCCCTGTGTCTGTGTTTGTAAGTTAATTTGAGTCATATTTGTGCATTTTTGGATGTCTTATAATTTCGCTGTTAAATTCATATTTTTTAACGAGGCCCAAATGTACAAGTAGTTTTTTCGGGTAACTAAGTATACGGGCAGTACCAGGCTGTAATTTTTTCTTGTAGTCCCGCGGGTTGAGGGATGAGCGCCGATTGGCGCTCATCTCCACCAGCGCAATGAGCGTCTTTTGGCGCTCATTGCCTAAGTCGTACGGGTTTGTAGGGATGAGCAACTATGGCGCTCATCTCCACCAGCGCAATGGAGCACCTTCGACGCTCATTGCCTGGGCCGCAACAGTGGCCCTCGCTTCGCGAGACTGTGGTTGTGGCCCGCAATTTTAACATTGCGTTAGCAACAACTTTTGGCAAGCCTGCAATTCCAACAACTATATATGTGACTAGCGAATTGCCCGGTCAAAAAATAACGGCAATAGAATTTGTAAGTCAAGGAATGTTGTTTGGCATTATTTTTTGTGGTGGTCTGAGAATCTCGGCACTCATTTGCGAGCCTCTTGGTTGTTGTATTTTTTTTTTATCAGAGGCGCTTTTGGTGTCATTGTAAGGTCGGCGCTGATCTGCTTTTTTGCACTTATTGCAAGGCTGTTCCCAGGTGTAGTTTGTGTGTATGAGCAGCGTTGGTGCTCGTTGTGAGGCACCGCGGTGAATGTCGTTTATCGTTTCATCACGATAGTGTTTTTTTTTTGTGTATATGTTTTTTGTGATGCTAATGAAATAATAGTAAATGAATAAAGTAGTATACTTTACCTATTTGTAAGTAATACATGCAGGAAGCATTGTGCTGAAGAGCTGACAATCTTTTTTCATGTTCCTGTAGGATACAATGTAGGTTTGCAGTGTTGTGGAGCTGAGGTGTAAGTGTCAGCAATGTGTGCAGTGTGTAGTGTAAATAGGCTGTGTGCGCAAGGGGGAAGCCGTTAGTGAGCTGGGTACTTCCGCATTCTGTAAGTTAGTGTTGTAAAATGGTGCCGAATGTGTATGTGGTAGGCGGGTTTGTATGATTTAGCGTCCCTTGCTAATGGTTGTATGTTGTAGATCGTATGGGTTTTTGTAAAAGCCGTATTTGCTTTGTGGTATTTAGCGGCTTTAGGGGTTGTGTAGCCTCGTTTTTCTTTTTTTTCGGCGGCCACTTTTTCTTTCACTTAGGAGATTTTCGAGTAGCTAAACTTTGTAAATTTGACAGAATTGGAGGTTTAAACTGTGTTGCAGAGGTCCTGGGTGTCCTCCTTGGTGTGGGTAAGGTTTTTTTTTTATTTTTTGGGTATATTTTGTGTTTTTTTTTTTTTCCATAAAGTTTTTATTAAGGATATTTAATAATTACTTGTACAAAAATAAGCATAGTATATAAAACAGAATTTCCCATTTCAAAAATGGAAAATTACTTTCCTAAACATCTGCTCATCTTTACTGATCTTCTAATTCAAAGGGTCAGGCTTGACTCTAAGATGGTTTTTCCTATTCCCGTACTAATCAAATCTTTGTATTACTATCGTTACCTTTCGTCTAATGAAGCCTCCAGTATCCTCTCCCGCTCCGGCCTGTTCCAGTCTGCCCTTGCTCCACTCCTCTTATAGATGCAGAGAGCCCAGTTAACTATATTCCAACTTAGTCCCCCACTACCTATGAAATGCAGTCAGGGGAAGAGATCCAAGGTCCCTATACTTCCAAAAATATTTGATTTGTGTCCAATAATGTATGAGTCATTCTCTCATTTATAAATAGGAAGTTTATTTTGTTTTTAATTTCCTGGAAGTTAATGGAGTTGTCCTTCCACCTTCTAGCTATGATGTTTTTTTACTGCTAAATAAATCAGTTGTGTCAATTTGTGCCCTCCCCTCCTAATTCAGTATATCTCATGCCTAGGAGGCATTGTCGCTATGGATGGTTTAAGTGGGGTTCTAAATAGTCCTGAGATTAGATTAGTCGCTTTAGCCCAGATTTCAGAGACTAAGGGACATTTCCACCACGTGTGAATGAAATCCCCTCGTTCCTGGCATCCCCTAAAACACTTATCCGAGTTCATAGGTAGTATTCTGTTTAGTCCTAGCAGGGGTCATATATGCCCGATGTAGAATTTTTAGCGAGGTTTCCAGCAGGCTATAATTAAGGGAGCCTTTTGAAAGGCTGAGAGAAAGCCTTAGACTAGGAAGTCTTATCCCAGTTCTGTTGCAAGTCCAACTCCCACTTCAGCATAAAGGAAGGCTTTGGTGAACCAAGGGAAGGAGTATTAAATATGTTATATATTGCCCCCAAAGTACCCCTAGTAAGAGCTGAGTTTTTGCATACTATAGTGAGCCAGGAGTCTTTTAGGCGGGCCATAGTCCCTACATATTTCTTCCACCCAATGCCTGATTTTTGATAAAGTTAAAGATATCCGTATCAGGAAACTCCATCTAGGGCAAAAAGGAGAGGGGATAAAGGGCATCCTTGTCTCGTTCGACACCCTATCTCTATTACAGCCTTCTGCGAGCCCAGAAGTTTTAAGTTAGCTTTGGGGAGAGTGTAATAGGTGCGAAGCAGATTTAAGAATTGGCCTTTGAACCCAAATCTATCCAGAGCGGCGTACAAGAAAGGCCATTCCAGGGTATCAAATGCCTTCTCTATGTCCAATGCAAGCAGGCAAACCGGGGTATTCCTATGTCTAGCCAAGTGGATGATGTTTATGGTCCTTCTTATAATTGTCGCTTGTCTGCCTATAAGTGATAAAGCCAGACTGGTCCTTGTGAATTAGGGAGGGTAGAAAGACAGAAATCCGTTGTGAGAATATTTTTGCTAGGAGTTTGATGTCCCCATTTAGTAGCGAGATAGGCCTGTAATTTTTTGCCTCTTTTGGGTCTCTACCCTTCTTGGGGAAAAGGGTCAGATCAGCGAAGTTAAGTTCTGGGGGAGTTGGTTCCCCTTTCAAAATCATGTTAAAAAGGCTGCATAAGTGTGGGGCCAAAATATCCGAAAACTTTTTATAGTAAAATGTTAGGGGAAGCCATCAGGGCCAGGAGATTTCCCCATTTTTTAAGTCTCTAATTGTGTTTCCTGATCTCCTCCACCGAAACCTCTTTGTTTAGGTTTTGCAGGTCCAATGCAGATATTTAGGCAGATCTAAGGAATTCAAGTAGGAATTCAAGTAGATCCTGGAGGAGAGTTGTGGGGGGAGTAAATGTGCTAATAAAATTCCTAAAAGTTTTTTGTATCTCGTTTTGGCTAAACGTAGTATTCCCTCTTTGGTTCTAATTTGGGAGATTTTGGACTGTGAATATCTCGCCCTCAGGCTTTTTGCCAATAATTTGTCTGGTTTATTTGCCTTAGCATAGAAGAGGTGTTGTGTTTCTTCTCAGAGCTTTGTCCGTTCTTATAGATAAAATACCATCTAGCTCCAGTCTGGCTTTGTCAATTTGGTCTCTTAATGAGCAAGATGGGGAAGTTAGATTCTGTTTCTCTAATTGAGCTAATTTTTTAATGAGGTTTTTCCTCAGTTTGTTGAATTGATTTCTTATGTTGTGAAGCCAATTTAATGCATGTACCCTGATATAGGCCTTATGAGCCATCCAGACCCATCCTGGCGAAGTTTCCCGACCCGCATTAGACTCAAAGTATGCTGCCAATTCAGAAGCAATTTGTTCCTGGCATGTGGGTATTGAAAGCAAGTATTCATTTAGTTTCCAAGACAAAGGTAATCGGGATTGAGATCCCAGATCAACCTCTAAAGAGACTGCAGCGTGGTCCGACCACGTGCAGGGAACTATATCTGCCTTATCCGAGCTGTCAAAAAGCGAGGCACTGATGAGAAGGGAATCAATACAAGAGTAAGACTTATGGGCGGGGGAGAAGAAAGTGTACTCTCTTCCTTTCGGGTGGTGGCCCCTCCAAGCATCTACTAGGTCCAAAGAATGGAGCAATCTTTGGATTTGTTTAATCTTATTAGAGAAGCGGTCTTGCTTTAAGACGTTGGATTTATCCATGCTCTGGTCTAAGACCAAATTTAGGTCTCCCCCTAAATCTATTTCCCCCCCCTCCAGTGTCCTTAAAAGTCTAATCAACGTTTCATGTGGGGCTGCGGTAGGGGCGTAAAAAGAGACAAGCGAAGTAGGGGTACCTAGAACCTTCCCTTTCAAGATAATATAATATCCTTCCCGGTCTATTATTTTGGAGTCTAGTTAAAACTGGAAATCCTTGTGCAATAGGATCGCTACTCCTTCTTTTTTTGAAGCCTGGGTGGTGCAGAAGAATTGGGGATAGTCCTTGTTCAGGTAGGCAGGAGTCTTATTCCTAGCAAAGTGGGTTTCCTGGAGGAAGATAATGTTTGGTTTGTGGGTTTTGTAGTGCAGAAAAGCCTTCCTTCGCTTGAAGGGAGAGTTAAACCCTTTTACATTATGGGTGTGTATCCTCGTGGGAGATGTCATGGGTGTGCTGTTGGTGTGAGCGTGTGAATAGCTAATAGCCACGTACCTTCAGTAGCGACTGCCCAGGAGGAAGCGAGGAGTGGCTTTCCCAAACCAGGGCGAGGAGGAGGTGGAGGTTCGTGTCGAATCTTCTTGGTCAGATTTGGTCTGCTGGTAACGAAAGTGGGAACAAGGAGGCAGATATTAGTTGGGTTTAGCAGTGGTAACCACCAAATTCTAGAGCCATTACTCAAGGGAAATTCCGCCCTTACAGGTCTGCTATGTAAAAATCCTATATGACCTAGCCATCCGCCCAGCGGACATGAAGCTGACTTAAACATAGATTGGAAAAGAAAATACCTCTTCAGACCTGCTTTCACAGGGTGAATGGAGAAACAGGAGAGAGGGTTTAGAAAAAATAGTAGCCTTTAGGTCAAAGGTTTTGCGGAGACCAGAAAGTGAAGATAAGTAGCAATTAGCCGACCCAAGTACATCAGAGAGAGGAAGAAGGAAAGAAGAGCAGTACAGCAAAGAGAGAAAATACATTTTACCATCGTGAAATTCCTAACTTAATGAACTAGTCTAGCCCAGCCTAGTTCTATCCTTTCTCCTCAAATCTAAACTATATCAGTCTAAGTTCTAGCCGGTAGGGGTATTATACAAGGCTAGAAGATAATGTAGGATGAACCTTGCAGGATACAGAAACTCTTTAAATACAACTTAAGGCAGCAAAGACCTTAACCTAAAAAGAGCAGGCACTACAGACAGGGGAACCTCTTCTTTTTTTTTTTTTTTATATCTTTTGTTCTCTTCAAAGCCCTGAAACTATAACCGTAGCCTAGAGTAACTAGACCTTCTCAAAGGGAAGAAAAACATGGAAAAAGCACAAAAGAGACAATCAACATAGTTATAAAACATGAAAACCAACAAGAGAATACAGGTTGCTGTGGGTCAACAAGATGTGCAGAAATTTAGAGAGTCCGGCAGGCCATCAGGGCCCTGGATCCAGTTCCAGGCAAAAAAAAAAAAAAAAGGGGAAACAAGAATCCGCTTTCGTTGTGGTGGGAATCACCAGGGTTCCCCTAAGAAAGTCTCACATCTGTGAACGCGGGTGCTTGGAGCATCCGGCCCCTGGAGATACTTGTGAGATAGTCTCTGTCAGGAAAGATAGCATGTGCATCGATAGGCCAGCAGGTCCTCCCGGCTCCCTGCCCGGCTCTTCGAGTCATGTAGGCGCGGCCTCCAATTCCTGCCTCGGTCTCCAAGAAGCTGTTTGGGAGGTGGATCTACTGTTCTCTTCTGTTTGGAGGAAGAAGTCCATTGTCTCTGGAGAAAAGTGGAAGGCGAAGGGGTCGCCTGTTTCGGGACTGTTTCTCCAGCAGCTAGGTTCAGTCTCTGTAGAAGATCCAGGCATTCCTCCAAGGAACGCACAGTGTGGGATGCGTCATTATATGTGAACAAGAGGGCAAAAGGAAAGCCCCATCTGTACCTGATGCCGTGCTGAATAAGGATCTCCAGAGCAGGCTTCATCAGTCTCCGTTTTTGTAAGGTTGGAGGAGAAAGGTCTGCAAAGAACAGTAGAGAGGATCCATCTGGACCTTGGATGGTTGTCATTTTACGGGTGGTGGCAAGAATCAAATCTCTGGATTGCTGGTGGAGTAGCCTTACTATTATGTCCTTTGGCAGATCAGGGTCTTTATTTTCACCTAGGGCTCTGTGAGCTCGTTCCACTTCCCAAATATGGTCTGGAAAGCCTGCCAGGATCTGGTCTATAGTGGCTTCGAGATATCGGGGTAGATCAATTATTGCTGTTGGCACCCCCCTTATCCGGATATTGAATCTCCGCGAGCGATTCTCCAAGTCTTCCAGTTTGTCTTCAAGGGAAGTGATGCAAGAGGTATTCTCCCCAATGGCACTTCTATCCTTTTCTTGGGCCTCCATCACTTGATCCATTGTCTCCTCTAGAAGATTGGTCCTCTGCCCGATTTCATGTAGCTCTTTTTGTAGGGCCGTGACTGCCCTATTGATATGGGACTCCAAAAGGTCCTCAAACTTCGCCATAGAGTTGTCAGCTATGTTAACCTCCGGGTGAAAGGCCTCTGATACCGATTCAGAGTCAGACTGGTCTGATTGTTTTCGGAAAAGGAAGCTTGTGTTGATGTCTGAGGAGCCCCGGCTATCCTGAAGTGTTCCTCAATTTTTCTGGAAGGCAGGGCTTTCTTGTTTTTTCCCATCTTGCCTGTGAGCTTGTCTCACCGTATATTGGCTGTGCCGGCGTTGCAAAGTCCTGGTTATGAAATAAGGCAGGGACTCCAGTAGCACCCCTCCCGAGGCACGAGCAAGCTGTTCTTAAAAGATTGCATAAAAGGATTCAGTTCATATTCAATTGTAAGCTTAGCCCCTACCGGCCAGATCTATTCACTGCATTAGCATACCCCGCAGGGAGGCGGAAAGCAAATTTTGGAGAAATTCAGCTTGCAATGTAGCAAAGGCGCCACTAGATGGCAGTGTCACTCTCTAGACTGAAAATAAGGTTGTTGTTTTGCTGAAATCACTCCTAGGGTGCGGCAAGAAATAGAAGAACTGTAGTACAGCTTGGCAAATGAGAAAATTTCTGCACAAAATTCACATAACACCAAAGAGCCTCAGCAAGTATTCAGTCTCTTTTTTTTTTCTTTTTTTTTTTTTTTCTTCTCCCCCTTTTGTGGGTTTCTGGAGAGTGAGATAGGGTAGAATTTAGGGAAGCAAGTCCTCTGCCTTAAAGCTGCAGGGGATTAAGGCCCCAGTGTGGAGGTTATGCCAGTCCTCTGCCCTACACTCAGTGTGCTGTAGCCTGCTTACTTTTCTCCCCTCCTGCTGTCCCTGGGGATCTTGTCAAAGCTATTATTAGGGGCTATCACAGCTGCTGCCCAGGGTCTAAGTCAGTCAGTGTACCCCTTAAGGTCTTGGAGTGCAGTGTCTCTATTCTTCCTCCTCCTCCCCTCTCACCATCTCCCAGCCCTTTACAGGGGCCCCAGGCGCAGGGCCAGGTTCCCCTCTTACCCCCTGACGGTCCTCGGGGTTCCCGGCACCTGCCCCGGTCCTCTGAGGTGGCTGGGGGGAAGAAACAGCCTCCTGGCGCCCTTCTGAGCCCTGGCGCACTTCCAATCGCCGGCTCCTGGCTTCTGATGGCGGCCTGTACCGCCGCCACCGCGTCTTCGTTGCTGCTGCTTCTCTGGGCGCCCCCGGATCCACCGCTGCTCCATTGCCCAATCTCCTGGGCGTCCGACAGCCTTCTCTGCTCAGCCCCCTACGCAGGTAGACAGGGGAGAGCTGGGAGGGGTCCGGGGGGGTCCGTGCTGCTAGGCCCCGATAGGCCTCGTTCGTGGGTCCTCAAGTTGGGGTCCCCGGAGGCAGGGAGAACGCGCCCAGCAAATCTCTGGAGGTGGGGGAGCCTCCTCTGGGCAAGAATGCAGCTCTTCCTGCAAATAAAGGCCGATTTTAGAGCCTTTACCCTTCTTCAGACTCGGAGCTCCAGCTCCACGCGTCCTCTCACTTCGGCCGCTAAGCCACGCCCCCATTTTTGTGTTTTTTAATGTTTGTCGCTGTGCACGGGTTGTGTGTTTAGGTCGTATTTTTGCGAGTCCGTAATGGACTACAGTGCTCTGCTTTTTCATATATATATATATTGATGAATATGTGTACTGTATATAGTATGTGTATATATGTTTTCTTTACTATGTTGTGTTTATTCCCCATGTATGTATTTACCTGATGATGTTAGATGCTGTTTCCACTCTCTCTGCATCTGCTGTTTTTATTCAAACTAAGGGTTCCATCCCATGTCAGTATTGCTTCAGACTTGATAAAGCGAGGTTGAGCCTCTTGAAAGCTCGTCATTATAATAAGACGTTTGTCCAATACAAAAAGTATCAAATTACATTGCAATACTTATTATATAAAAAAAAAAAAATATATATATATATATATATATATATATATATATATATATATATATATATATATTTATATGTTACATATATAGTTGTCAGCATGTGGGTTGTTGCTAACGCTTGCAGGCTCGCAAAGCGGTCCTCACCAAAGGCGCTCCTTGCGCTGGTGGAGATGAATGCCGTAGGTGCTCATCCCTACGACCCTCTACGACTGTTGGACTGCAAATGCGGACCCTCGCAAAGTGAGGCACTGCATTTGCGGAGGCTCTATGGTGCCTCACAAGCACGTACCAACACCCACAGAAGTGGGAACATGCCATCAATACATATGCACTTAGACAAAAAATATGAGAAGCAGGACTTACCACGAAATTTTTTCGTACTTACACAAAAAAAATATGATAAGCGGGACTTCGAAAAAAAAAATATTACGAACTCGCAAAAATACGACCTTAACGCCCTAACACTGGACAACGTAAAACATTAATAAAACAATAAATACACACGAAAATGACATAAAAACCTTACCCACAGCAAGGGGGTCACCCAGGACCTCTGCAAGTGAAGTTACACCTCAATTTCAGTCCAATTTCACGAGTTTCGCCAAACGAAAATCCCCTAAGCGAAAGAAAAAATGGCAGCTGAAAAAAACGAAAACGAGGCTACAGGACCCTAAGGCCGCAAAACAGCACCAAGCACAAATGGATTTTTACAAAAAGCCGTACGAGCTACAAGATACACTTTTAGCAAGGACTCTACATCATTCACAACCGCGTACCACATACACATACAAAATAACATTACGACTATACAATGCAGCTTTACACAATAAACCAACGGCTTTACCTCGCGCACACGGCCTATTTAGAAGGAACACTTCAAACATTCATTACACTTTATGAGCAGCCCACTAACACTCACAATGTATATTCGAAGCAGACGTAAAATACAAACTGATTGTTAGATCTTCAGCCTATTGCTCACTGCATATATCAATTATAAATATTTAAATGATATTAATGTATTCAATTAAAAATTAATTATTACTTAATTACTTTAATACATCATTCATTATTACTTAACTACATATTCATAGAAAGATATCTGTCAGAGGACCAAAAGTACACAGCAGGAGAGGCTCGCAATGAGTGCCAAAGGCGCTAGTATATATATATATATATATATATATATATATATATTTATTTATTGATATATTAATAATTACTAAATTACTAGTTATATAATACACATATGTGTCTGTTTATTTTTAAAACAGATGAAAGCTCTGTTTTTACTGCCTAAAATAAAAAAATAGTCCCTGAATAAATCTGCCAATGCAGGGTATGCATTCATAGAATCTGTAGTCCTGTGTGTTCAATGTCTCATACTAACCAATGACTTAGAGTAGGACACTACATTGCAAATTAAGTACTAAAGAGTCCGTGGATGTTTAATTTTAGGCAGTAAAAATCAGTGGCGGCTGGTGAACTTTCAAGTTGGAGGGGCGCCAGAGCAAGACTTGGCTCATCCCTTTACATAGACCCCACCCATTTTAAACCCCTCCCATGTTGTCATATTAACCTTTGTATGCCTCACCCAATTACCTTATATTTGCCCCGCCCATTGAAATAGACGCCACCTACTGATTTTTTAAGACTGTTCAAAAATTCTAGAATCTTGGGATTCAGGCAAATAATAAAATTTCTCTTCTGCATGAATGTAATGACACTCACCAACAGTTGTACTCTACTTCTCGGGGGGTCTTCAACTGTAGTAGTCCAAATTAGTCTGCAGCTGCAGAGTGTTTGTACCTGGGCATGATATAAAACAAGCAAACAAATCACAGAGTGCAAAACTCCAACTGTACTTAAAAACACTTATGAAACCAATCAAGACTATCTAGGCCCCAACCATACCTTAAAAAAACATATTATACAAAGCGGGACTATATAGGCTACAACCGGAACTTAAAGACCCACTTTACACCACGCAGGACTATATAGGCCTAAACCGTACCTAAAAACACTTAAAATACCAAGCGGGACTATACATACCCCAACCGGACCTTAAAAACCCACATTACAGTAATCAGGACTAAATAAGGCTAAATGTACCTAAAAAAAAACAACACAAAATACTGACCAGGACTATATAGGCCCAAACCACACCTTAAAAACCTACATTACACCAAGCGGGACTATATAGGCCCAAATAGGACCTTAAAAATCCACATTACAGCAAGTGGGACTATATAGGCCCAAACCGGACCTTAAAAACCCACATTACACTAAGTGGGACTATATAGGCCCAAACCGGACCTTTAAAACCCACATTACACCAAGCGGGACCATATAGGCCCAAACCGGACCTTAAAAACCCTTATTACACTGAGTGGAACCATAACGGCCCCAACCGGACCTTTAAAACCTTAAAATACCAAGCGGGACTATATAGACCCAAACTGGACCTTAAAAACCCACATTACACCAAACGGCACCATATAGTCCCCAACTGGATCTTATAAACCCACATTACACCAAGCAGGACCATATAGGACTTAATTGGACCTTAAAAAAAAACATTACACCAAGCGGGACAATAAAGGCCCCAACCGCACATTAAAAACCCACATTACATGAAGCGGGACCAAATAGGCCACCAACCGGACCTTAAAAACACACATTACACCAAGAAGGTCAAAATAGGCCCCAACCGGACCTTTAAAACCTTAAAAATAACAAGCGGGACCATATAGGACCAAACCGGACTTTAAAAACCCACATTACACCAAGCGGGACCATATAGGCCCCAATCGTACCTTCAAAACCATAAAATACCAAGCAGGACTACATACAGTGCCATGCAAAAGTATTCACCATCCTTGGCATTTTTCGTGTGTTGTTGCCTCTCAACCTGGACTTAACATGGATTATTTGAGGATTTGCATCATTTAATTTACAGAACATGCCCACAACTTTGAAGATGTTTTTGTTTTTTTATTGTGAAGCAAACAACAAATAGGACAAAATAACAGAAAACTTTAAAACCTTAAAACACCAAGCAGGACTGTATAGGCCAAAACTGTACCTAAAAAAAACTTAAAATACCAATCAGGACTATATAGGCCCCAACCGGACCTAAAAAAAACACATTATACCAAGTGGAACCATAAAGGCCCCAACCGGACCTTTAAAACCTTAAAATACCAAGCAGGACTATATAGGCCCAAACCGGACCTTAAAAACCCACATTACACCAAGCAGGACCATATAGGCCCTAACCGGACCTTGAAAACCCACATTACACCAATCAGGACCATATAGGACCCAACTGGACCTTAAAAACCCACATTACAGAAAAGCGGGACCATATAGGCCCAAACCAGACCTTAAAAACCCACATTACAGCAAAAGGGACCATATAGGCCCCAACCGGACCTTAAAAACCCACATTACACTAAGCGGGACTATATAGGCCCAAACTGGACCTTTAAAACTCACATTACACCAAGCGTGACCATATAGGCCCAAATAGGACCTTAAAAATCCATATTACAGCAAGCGGGACTATATAGGCCCAAACCGGACCTTCAAAACTCACATTATACCAAGTGGAACCATAAAAGCCCCAATCGAACCTTAAAAACCTTAAAATACCAAGCGGGACTATATAGGCCCAAGCCGGACCTTTAAAACCCACATTACACCAAGCGGGACCATATAGGCCCCAACTGGACCTTAAAAACCCATATTACACCAATTCTAACCATAAAGGCCCCAACCCAACCTTTAAAACCTTAAAATACCAAGCGGGACTATATAGGCACAAACCGGACTTTAAAAACCCACATTGCAAAAAGTCAATGTGCATAACTATTCACCCCCCTAAAGTCAATACTTTGTAGAGCCACCTTTTGCGGCAATCACAGCTCCAAGTCGCTTTGGATAAGGTTCTATGAGCTTGCCACATCTAACCACTGGGATTTTTGCCCATTCCTCCTTGCAAAACTGCTCCAGCTCCTTCAAGTTGGATGGTTTGCGCTTGTGAAAAGCAATCTTTAAGTCTGACCACAGATTTTCTATTGGATTGAGGTCTGGGCTTTGACTTGGCCATTCCAACACATTTACATGTTTCCCCTTAAACCACTCAAGTGTTGCTCTAGCAGTGTATTTGGGGTCATTGTCCTGCTGGAAAGTGAACCTCTGTCCTAGCCTCAAATCACGCACAGAATGGTACAGGTTTTGCTCAAGAATATCCCTGTATTTAGCACCATCCATCTTTCCCTCAACTCTGACCAGTTTCCCAGTCCCGGCTGCTGAAAAACATCCCCACAGCATGATGCTGCCACCACCATGTTTCACTGTGGTGATGGTGTTCTTTGGGTGATTTGATGCGTTGGCTTTGAGCCAGACAGAGTTTTCTTTCATGGCCAAAAAGTTCAATTTTAGTCTCATCAGACCAGAGTGCCTTCTTCCATACATTTTGGGAGTCTCCCACGTGCCTTTTCGCAAACTCTAAACGTGCCATTTAGTTTTTTGCTGTAAGAATTGGCTTTCTTCTGGCCACTCTGCCATAAAGCCCAACTGTATGGAGCGTATGGCTTATTGTCGTCCTAAGGGTTACCTTAGGTCTGTGTTCTACCTCTCTGATTAACGCCCTCCTTGTTGAGTGAGTTTTGGTGAGCAGCCGTCTCTTGGCAGGTTTGCTGTTGTGCCATGTTCTTTCCATTTGGTTATGATAGATTTGATGGTGCTCCTGGGGATCATCAAATATTTGGATATTTTTTTATAACCTAACCCGGACTTGTACTTCCCAACAACATTGTCCCTTATTTGTTTGAGGCGTTCCTTGGTCTTCATGGCAGTGTTTGGTTAGTGGTTCCTCTTGCTTAGGTGTTGCAGCCTCTGGGGCCTTTCAAAAAAGGTGTGTATATGTAATGACAGATCATGTGACACTTAGATTGCACACAGGTGGACACCATTTCACTAATTATGTGACTTCTGAAGGTAATTGGTTGCACCAGAACTTTTGATGGGCTTCATAAGAAAGGGGGTGAATACATGCACATGCCAATTTTCTGTTTTCTATTTCTAAAAAATAGTGTTATGTATATATTTTTCTCATTTCACTTCACCAACTTAGACTATTGTGTTCTGATCCATCACATAAAATTCAGAATAACAAAACATTGCACATAAGGCTGTAATGTAACAAAATAGGTAAAAAGTCAAGGGGGTGAATACTTGCAATGCCTATATGGTCCCAAGCGGGACCATATAGGCCCCAACCAGAGTTTTAAAACCTTGAAATACTAAGCAGGACCAAATAGACCCAAACCGGACATTAAAGACTCCCATTACCCCAAACTAGACTATATAGGCCCCCACCGGACCTTAAAAGCCCACATTACACCAAGCGGGACCACATAGGCCCGAACCGGACCTTAAAAACCCACATTACACAAAAAGGGACCATTGCAAGCCTACGCCCCCTCTACTATACTGGCCTTGTGAGGAGCGCTTCCGGCAAGGGCGCTCATTGCGATCTTCTCCCCGCCTCTACCTATTTCACCTCTCCTCTGTGTCTCTTCCCCTCCTCTGGGACTCTTCCCCCATCTCCCCCTCCTCTGTTTCCAGTCAGTAAAAATAGCTGGAACAGAGTGGGGAGTGTTTGAGATAATTGGCTTTATAGAAAGCCTTCCTGGTGTCATATCACAACAATAAGCCTCATAGGCTTGGGGGCGGTCAGAGGGGATGTTCATAGCAACATAGCAACTAGACAGCCTGTAGCACTGATTGGCTGATGCTGCAAGCTGTCAGTTAGGGAAACTGATACAATTGAAGCAGAGTCAGTTAATATTCACCCAAATCGGAGCATTACCGCACAATGCTCAGTGCAGAACTAACTAGGGAGAGAGACCAGGCAAGGGGGAAGGCACACAAAGGGTTCTTTTAAAGTGATAGATGCATATTTTTAACAAAAGCATATGAAAGAAGACATGAAAGCTGATATACAGCTATAATTAAATTGTACTATCTATATAAATGTAAAATACATTATTAAAATGATTGATAATTTTTGGGGGGCGCCTGCCCATTTGCCCCTATGCACCAGCCGCTCCTGGTAAAAATGAAGCTTCTGGCACTCCTAAGTGAAATAAAGTACATAAAAGTAAATAAATACATAGTTATAGTATATACCTAGTAATATCCAGGGCCCTCTCATGTGGCTGTTCCTATTAGGAATCAACAAAATGTTGGTTCCAGTAAGTATCCGAAGGAATTTACATAAATTAGAGGAATGGGCAACTAAGTAGCAGATGAGATCACATATATAGTTCTGAGCGTACGAGTTGTTGCTAACGTGGCGGGTTCGCGTAGCGAGCCCGCGGCCCTCGCAAAGCGAGGGCACTGCGCCAGGTTCTCAGTTGCTAGCATGGAGCGCCGCAGGCGCTCCATGCCAGCACCTGAGGACCTCGCAAAGCGAGGGCCTCAGTTGCAGCAACTGCGACCCTCGCAAAATTTACAACCCAAATTCACAACCCAAAGAGCAGGACACACACATTACGACACTCGCAAAATTAACGTCGCAACCGAAAGAGCACGACACACACATTACGACACTCGCAAACAACATACGACACACGTTCACACACATTACGGCCTCGCAACACTCGGACCCAACTCGCGAACATTACAAAATTAAAAACACAATATATACACACAGCACATACATAAAAACCATAAATACAGAAACAGGAAGCACCCAGGACCTCAAAATGCATCTTACAACTTAATTGCACTCAAAATAAAAGAGTTTAGACACAAAATAATTTGCTAAGCGACACAAAAAATGGCCGACGAATAAAACGAAAACGAGGCTACACACGCAAACACCATACGAGACACGTTACCACACATTACGACCTCGCAAACATCGGACGCAACACGCCGACATACAAACATTTAAAACTTAAGAAATACACACAACAAACACATAAAAAGCTTACCTACAGCAAAAGGAACCATCCAGCACCTCAAAAAAACAAGTTACATCTACATTTAAATCAAAATAAAACACGTTAGACACTAATACCATCGCTAAGCGAGAGAAAAAATGGCCGACGAACAAAACGAAAACGAGGCTTCAGACGTAACTATACTACACTTACTCGCAATAATGAAACACATACTATGCGGAACGTATCACAATCATATTAAACACCATTTTGAACAGTACTACGCACAAAATGGCGGATGGAACGCAAATTGTAAGCTGGAACGCAAATAGCGCATGCGTATTGCGTTCTAACGGTCTCACTTTCCAGAACTTTCTACAAGTTTATAAATACTGCCTATTTTACACAAAAAAATACATTTCTTCTCAGGTGATGAACGGAGTGACTTCAGAGATAACTGCTGCTTTTGCTTGAGAAGACAATTCTTTACTAATTTACTACTTTACATTGTGCAAATTACAACTGAGAGGTAAGCTATAATATATTACATTTTATTATCAGGACAGGACAAAAAAAAAGTAAAATAAACTAGGAAAATGTGATTTATGTAGTGACATATCACACGCACATTTATGTGTATAGGCCCACAAAAACAATACGGTTCATTTAACAAAACAAGAAAAAAACATAATTCAATATCAAAAAGAGGTTTATGTATAGTGACATGTGACACGCACATATATGTCTATAATGTATAGTGACATGTGACATGCACATATATGTCTATAATGTATAGTGACATGTGACACGCACATATATGTGTATAATGTATAGTGACATGTGACACGCACATTTATGTGTATTGCCACTGCAACAAAATTAGCTTAAAACAAAATCATTAAACAACTACATTTAAATGACATTATATGTCATGTATACTGATATGTGACACGCACATATATGTATCATCTATAGTTACATCTCACACACAGACATTTATGTGTGTTGGAAAAAAAATGATAAGGTTAATTTAACAATTTAAATATGATTCATGTATAGTGATATGTCACACGCACACAAAATAATTACATTCAACTTTGAAATTTGCTTCATGTATGTGACATATGTGTGTAGCCCCCACCAAAAAATAAGGTCAATTGAAAATAATTACAGAAGTATATTTAAATGACATTAATTTACTGCAATTCAATAGATCACATAAAGCTGAATCTTTCTATTTCTTTTAATATTCAAACAGACTCTGCATCAACAGCGTCACACAACAATTTGCACCGTGCATTGTGAAGCACAATCCCTTTTAAAGAACACCAACAAAGAACAACAGGTAAGATACAACAAGACATTACATGATCAAAAGGCCATGCTTTGCTAGATGAAAAATTAAAAATATACAAATAACTATTTCACTTTCTTTTTCAAACAGACACTACAAGAAGACCGGCGGATTAAGATTGGCAGGAGGGGACCCTCTGTCATTCGACACTTCAATCAAGGTAAAGTATTAAGTATAAAAAAGAAACGAACCATGAGCCTCATTCAATTGCGAGTTGCTCAATTGAATAGGGCTCTATATAAGCACATAACATATTTTTTAGACATAACTAAAAACTTCGCTCAATAAATATGTTATGTGCTTATATAGAGCCCTCTTCAATTGGCAAAATTGCAATTTAATGAGGACATATATGTTTAATGGCCAAGGGCCTCACTCAAATGTGATTTGCCCATTTCAATAGGGCTCTATATAAGCACAGAGCATATTTTTTAAAGGAACTTTTTATTTAGTGAATACGTTGCTTTTGGATACAAGTTCACTAAATACAAAATTCTGTAAAAAAATATGCTCTGTGGTGATATTGAGCTCTATTCCGTTGGCCAAAACACAATTGAATGAGGCCCCGACAATATAACAAATGCAGCAACCAAAGGCCCTCATTAAATTGCTATTTTGGACAATTGAATATGGCTATAAATAAGCACATTTAGGCCCTTATTCAATTGCCATTTTGATAATTCTATAGGGATCCAAATAATCACATAACATTTATTTTTTAAAGAACTTTTTCGTTAGTGAAAACCTTGCTTTTGGATAGATGCTTAATAACTGAAAACTTCTTTAACAAATATATGTGATGTGCTTATTTAGAACTCTATTCAATTTTCAAAATTGCAATTCAATGACTGCCTTAGAGTACTATTACATTGTAAAAAATGCTATTCAATGAGGGGCAAACTATGCAACATATGGTACACACAAAGGCCCTCATTCAATTGCAATTTGCCCAATTGAATAGGGCTCTAAATAAGAACATAACATTTTTTTTTAAAGAAGTTTTTAGTTACTAAGGCCCTCATTCAATTGCAATTTGGCCAATCGAATAGGGCTCTAAATAAGCACATAACATATTTTTTAAAATAATTTTTTAATTAGTAAATATCTATCCAAAAGCAAGGTTTTCACTAACTAAAAACTTCTTTAAAAAAATATACTATGTGCTTATTTAGAGCCCTATTCAATTGGCCAAATCGCATTTGAATGAGGCCCTAAAAATCTATCCAAAAGAAAGTTTTTCACTGACTAAAAACTTCTTTAATAAAAAATATGCTATGTGCTTTTTTAGGGCACGATTCAATTAGCCAAATCGCAATTGAATGAGGCCCAAAGTGCTACACACAAAACAGAATTGGAACAAACTCACACAAACACAAAGCAAAATAAATTAACTTTTTTATTCAATGTTTAACAACCTATAAGCCTTACAAAGAAGCCTAAATAAGAATAACAAAAGTGTTGCGCACCTAATAGGATGGTACAAAAAATCACACAAAGACATAGGAAAACAAAATTAACATTCTTCTTTAATGTTTAACAACCTATAACCAGTACAATCAAGAATAAATAACTTTAGCACAAGTGGTGCCCACAAAAAAGCATTGTAAAAAACTAACACAAACACATAGCAAACTACATTAATAATATTATTTCATGTTTCACAAACTATAACCATCCCAATAAAGGCTAAATAAGTATACCACAAGTGGTGCGCACAAAACAGGATTGTACAAAAACTAACATAAACACACATAGCAAACTAAATTCATATTCTTACTTAATGTTTAACAACCTAGAACCATTACAATGAAGCTTAAATAACTATAAAACAAGTGGTGTGCACAAAACAGGATTGTACAAAAATAAAGACACAAACACGTTGCAAAATAAATTCATATTCTTCTTTAATATATCACAACCCACAAGCCTTACTAAGAACCTTAAATAAGAATAACAAAAGTCGTGGGATTGTACAGAAAGTTAAAAAAAAAAAAATAGAAAAAAATAACCATAACTGATACAATACAGCCAAAATCATACATTTTTTCCTTATTTAAAAGACATTTCACTCAAATAACATTTTCTATTTTATATTACAACAGATACTGCGTGAAGACAATCGGACGAGGAGTTTAAGCACAGGACCAGACCATCGGACGAGGACTTTCAACACAGGACTAGACCAGCGGACGAGGAATTTCAACACAGGACCAGACCATCGGACGAGGACTTTCACCAAAGGACCACAACATCGGACGAGGGCTATCGCCAGAGGACCACAACATCGGACGAGGGCTATCGCCACAGGACCACACCATCGGACCACGACTTTCAACAGAGGACCAGACCGTAGGACCAGGATTTTACACAGAGGACCACACCATCGGACGAGGACTTCCAACAGAGGACCACACCATTGGACAACGATTTTCAACCGAGGACCAACAAACATTCGGATTTAAATCACACTTCAACCAAGGTACAGTATAATAAGTACAAAAGGAGAAAACTAAAGAAACAGCTTTCAGTTGCATCCGTGTCAACAGAAAAAAAAAATATATATTACTATCTCCCTTATTCTATTTAAATTGCCACTATGCAATACATAGCTCAATAACCACATCAATGTTTTTTTGGCAAAGAAGTTTTGCAGTGGTAAATATCTATCCACAAACAAGGCTTTCAAGAACTAAAAAATTATTTAAAATAAAAATCAGAAAAAAAAAAATTACTATCTCCCTTATTCTATTTAAATTGCCACTATGCAATACATAGCTCAATAACCACATCAATGTTTTTTTTACCAAAGAAGTTTTGCAGTGGTAAATATCTATCCACAAACAAGGTTTTCAAGAACTAAAAAATTATTTAAAATAAAAATGTTAAATGCTTATTTACACCAATATTCCTTTGGCCAAATTGGTATTCAATGAGCCCAGGAATTATAACTTTTAACTAAAGATAACTGATACATTCATGATTTGCCTTTCTTTTCCCCAATTGTGCACAATAATCTTGAACAGGAATTACAAATTTTAATATACACAATTACATTTCTTTGTTTGCCTTTACAGATTAATATGGCTGATAACGAGACCAAAGAAGAGAAGAAAAGATGTCAAACTAGAGAAAGACAAGAGAGATGGGCCGCCCAGCAGACACCAGAGGAGAAAGAAATTTGACGAGAAAAAGAACGCAAAAGACTTGCAAATAAAAGACTATCAGCTGCAAAAATGAAAGATACGACAAAAAATAAATAAAAAGCAAATAAAGCATTTACAACCTGTTCCTCAAACATCAGATGACATTTTACAAGATACAATTAAAGACAGACCAAAAAAAGCAACTACAAAAACAAAGCATTTACAAACTATTACTGAAAACTTACAGGACATTTCAACAAAACAAGGACAACATATACCAAGAAAAGCCACGAAAAAAACTAAACATTTACAATCTGTTGTTGAAACATTTCATGACTTTTCACCTGATGAATATGAAAGTCAAGATCCAATATGCTTTGCAAATTGTCCTTTACTCAAGTCTTTAGCAGTAGAGGTTCATAGTTGTGGGGACATGAGTACTCAATGTCAATTTTGTGAGGCTTATTATTTTAAACAGGAGAGACCAAGAGATGGACAATGTATTAGTTGTTGTCAAAAAGGCAAGTTCAAACTTCCAGAAAGGAAACAATTTCCAAGCTATTTACAAAATATTATGACTGAACCTACTTTTCCAAACTACAAAATTTTTAAGACAAACATAAGATCCTACAATAGTGCCATATCATTTGCATCTATGGGGGCAACATTGGCTGCTAATGTACCAGGACATGGTCCTTACTGTTTTAAAGTCCAAGGACAAATTTATCATCGGACTTCACATTTACATCCAGAGCAAGGAGAGCAAAGAAAATTCGCTCAACTATATGTCCTAGATACAATGGAAGCTGTTGACCAACGTATGCAGATGGAAGAAAATAAAAAATGCTTACCCAGTGTTTTCATAGAGCTAAATAACATTATGGACAACAATCCCTACTGTAAAGCTTACAAAAAATTGGCAGAAGTACAAAATGAACAACAACTTCATGCACAAAGACATCAATTACCCATGCCAAAGGTTAATATGGTGCTTAAAAGAGACAGACATACTGATAAACGTCGTTATAACTTGCCAACATCAAATTAAGTTGCAATGGTCTTTCAGAATGATGAAGGAGAACCACCATTTCAAAGAGACATTAGAGTATATCCCAGAAATGAGGAGCAACCATTTATTAATATTAATATCTTAAGTCCAAATTTAGATCCAATGACATATCCCATCTTTTTCCCACATGGAGAAGCAGGTGGGCAACCAAAATTAACACTTCCCAGTTACCCAAATGCTAAAGCCAGAATCCGAAATAATGTTTCTATGCTTGAATTTAAAGTTGCTCAAATTGCCATTCGAGATGAATTTAATCCAATTTTATGTGGTGGAAAACTAACACAACAATGGATTATTGATTCATATTTGCAAGTTGAGGCAAATAATTTAAACTTTATAAAATATCAACAAGATAAACTACGTGTAGAACAATATTGTGGACTCATGGACTATGTTGCTGACGTGTCTACAAGCAGAGACATGACAGCTGGCAAAGCCATCATTTTACCATCTTCCTTTCAAGGATCTCCTCGAAATATGAGAGAAAGATACAATGAAGCTATCGCTATTGTGACAAAATTTGGAAAACCAGATTTATTTGTGACATTTACATGTAATCCACAATGGCCAGAAATTAATCAAAATCTACTTCTTGGACAAAGTGCTTCAGATCGACCAGATTTAGTAGCCAGAGTTTTTAAGATCAAATTAAATGAATTAATACGTGACTTCACTATAAATCAGTTATTTGGCAAATGTCTTGCTTATGTATATACCATTGAATTTCAAAAAAGAGGCCTTCCACATGCACATCTTCTGATAATACTTCAAGAGAAAGATAAATTAGATACATCGGACAAAGTGGATGCAGTCATAGTTGCTGAACTACCAGATCCAGAACTATATGGTAGACTATATGAGATTGTTACTCATCGCATGATTCATGGACCCTGTGGAGACCTTAATCCACAATCACCATGTATGGAAAATAATAAATGTTCAAAAGATTTTCTAAAAGATTATAGAGACAAAACATATGCAAATTGTGATGGATATCCACTTTATAAAAGAAGAGAAGGAGATAGTGCCATTATTCGTGGAAAAAAAGTGGACAATAGATATGTAGTACCCTACAATCCACATTTACTCATGAAGTACAACGCCCACATCAACGTAGAAGCCTGCACTTCCATCAAATCCATTAAATATGTCTACAAATATATTTACAAAGGCTATGATGCAGCTACTGTAGTCGTCAAAAGTGCAGACAACCCTGAATGTAGTGAGTTAGTACATGATGAACTTGCATCTCATGTAGATGCTCGCTATGTCAGTGCACCAGAAGCTATGTGGCGGCTTTTAAAATTTGAAATGCATGATAGATCACATGCAGTATATAGATTAGCAGTACATTTGCCACAACGACATTTAGTCTATTTCCATGCTGGAAATGAAATGAATGCATTGGCCCAAAGTGAAGATCGTCACACTACACTAACTGCATGGTTTGCATTAAATTCAAATGATGCTCAAGCAACACAATAATTATATATTGAAATTCCATATCACTATGTTTTTGTGAATGGATTATGGAGACCAAGAAAAACCAGAGGCAATAAAATAATTCCACGAATTTACACAGTCAGTCCAAGAGATGTTGAACGTTTTTGCTTACGGATATTACTTTTAAATGTTCCAGGAGCACAAAGTTTTGAACAATTAAGAACTGTTAATGACATTGTATATGAATCCTTCCATTTAGCTGCAAGACATAGAAACTTACTCGCTGATGATACAGAGTGGGAAAGATGTTTAGAAGAAGCAGCACAATGTCAAATGCCACGACAGATGAGAGAACAATTTGCTTTTATTTGTATCTTCTCAAATGCTCCAAATGCATTAGCTTTGTGGGAGACTTTTAAAAGTAATATGGCTGAAGACTTTATGCGACGATACAATGAACCCATTGCACACTTAAAAGCGATAATGGAAATCCAAGAAGTATTTTTAACTCATGGATTAAGTTGTGCAAGTTTTAATTTGCCTGATCCAGGTTTTATAGATGACATAAACTTTGAAGACTATGACATTCAACTACAAGCAGAAAGAACACAAGAAAGACTTGCAACTTTAAATACACTACAATTGCAAGCATTTCATGCCATTAAAAATGCAATAGATGATGACATGGTGACAAAACGTTATTTCTATCTTGATGGACCTGGCGGATCAGGAAAAACCTATTTGTACAATTTATTAATGAGTTCAGTACGAGCACAAGGACAAATAGCAATGGCGTTTGCCACTACTGGAATTGCTGCACTTTTATTAGAAGGTGGTCAAGCACAGTATGGAAACATTTTACCCATCTTCAACTGCAACAAAATATGAGATCAGAAGGACAAAATGATTTCAATGATTGGCTTATTAAAATTGGAGAAGGCAGAACAGAAAAAATACTACATTTAGCTGACGACACTGTAGAGATCCCACCTCAGATGATTTGTCAACAAGATATTATATCGGCTATATTTGAAGGGAGCATCAATAATGAAGAATATTCCGAGCTTGCCAACCAAGTGATACTGATGTGTAAAAATAAAGATGCATTAATCCTCAATAATGAAATCTTAAAAAAAATTAATGCAACACAAAGAAATTATCACAGTGCTGATTCTGTACTTGCTGATGACAATGAAAGTCAGGCTAACTTTTCCACTGAATTCATAAACTCTCTAACTCCTTCTGGAATGCCACCACATATTTTGCAGCTAAAGAAAGGTGCAATTATCATGTTACTGCGAAATATGAACCCCAAAAAAGGCCTATGCAATGGCACAAGATTAATTGTTCAACAATTAAGGGACCATTTTATAGATGCTGAAATTTCAACTGGGACCCATAAAGGAGAGAGAGTTTTCATACCAAGAATAGATTTAGCACCAAGTGAAAGTAGTCTCCCTTTTATACTTCAAAGAAGACAATTTCCCATTAATATGGCATTTGCCATGACCATTAATAAATCACAAGGTCAAACTTTCAAATCTGTGGGTATTTTTTGGGAAGAACAAGTATTTGCACATGGTCAATTGTACGTTGCATTGTCACGGTGCAAAAATCCACAGGCTATTAAAGTTTACATTGAAAAAAATGAAAGTCAAGGTGATTTATTAGAAGATGGACGTATTTTTACTAAAAACATTGTCTACTATGAAGTACTATAACTTTGCAGGATACAAACTAAAGCCATGTAAACATTTTTTAAAAGCATTAAAAAATACATAACAATTTGTTTTTTAATTCAGTCATAATTAATGGAAGTAATGTTTATGGATAATTCGCCTCACAAAATACTTGCCCTGCATTTTTAATAAAATTTATGTTACAATGTTAAGTTACTGTGTTAATGTTTCTAATGTTACAAGTTTAAAAACAATATTTACAAGTTATTTCATCCAACAGATTATAAAATTCATGTTAAGAGCTCAAGCACCTTTTAAGTCACAATGTAAATATTGTCTGTTATCTTAAGATTACTACCTACATTAATGTTTATCGCCAGTTTATGTGATCAGTAAGTAATTACTTTCATTTGGTACGTTTTAAGGAGAGTTTTTACTGTATGCCTTCCTCTACATTCAATCTATATTCAACTTAACAATTATTCTGATACAAATTGCATGTTAATACTTATTAATTTAAAGTTCAACTGTTTTTACATTCAAATGTTAATACTTTTAATACAAAATTAAGTTACAAAATGTATTCACTGTGTTCCTGTTTATAATGTTCAAAATTATACAAATGTTTTGTCAACTTCCAAAGTTACGTAAAAAATAAAGATCACGTTTAAAAATATATACTTTGAACGTTATTGCTTACATATATTTTAAACTTCATGTTAAAATTAGGGCCGGTCCTTGTGGCCCCGCAACGGCTGCGGCCGCGTATAGAATGAGGCCCCATCTCTGCACTAATTTAAAGTATGTTTCTCTTAAGGACGAATTTGTTATACTTTTCTCCGTTTTTAGAAATGCTTTATACCACTGAGTTGTGGACCATGTTATCCCTAAATTTTCTTCCCGTTTTTGCATCCTTTCTGTTTTTTCCAATTTCTAGTTGAGATTTTATTATTTTATGATATCTTGATATAGTACTTTTCTTATCGATTTAATTTAGAGATTTTTCTGATTGAGTCAATTCTCTATTAGGTAATTTTTCATATTCTGAATTTATTATTGATATATATAAAATATCATAAAGCAACCTTTTTGTAGATGGTATTTGATATTCAGCAGATATTACTTTAAATGTTTTCAGTGTTTGTCCCTGAAATAAGTCCTTGAGAGTTTTTATACGCCATTTCTCCCATGATATATTAAAAAAGGGAGTAGTTCTGATCACAATTTATATATTGGGATATTTGGAGCTGGAAATTTTACCAATTTATTTTTTTTATTATAATTAAACCACCATGTTATTAATGTTTTTGAAATAAGTGGTAATTTATTAAGAATCCTATTATCTATCTTCTTATCCCAAAATATACAATGTAGATTACTATTTTTAACTAATTCATTTTCTATAAGTGAATATTTAGGTTTATTTTCTTTTAAGGTGTATTTTGATAAATTTACCAGATTAATAGCATTTGAGTATTGGATAATGTTTGGTGCTGCCAGGCCTCCTCTAGAGAAAGTTCTCGAGATAATTTCTTGTTTAATTCGTGATTTTTTATTTCTGTATATAAATGTATCCATTATTTTCTGAAATTGTTTTAAATTTTTAATTGAGATCTTTAGAGGAAGACTTCTCAAAATATATGTTATTTTGGGAAGAATATTCATTTTAATTAGTGATATTCTACCCAAACAAGTTAAATTCAAATCTCACCAACTTGCTAATGTAGAAGAGACCTGAAAGAATAACTTATCCATATTATTATGAACCGTGGTAGTAACATTTTGATTAAATATCATACCTAAATGTGTTATTTGATTTTTTCTCCAATTATACAGGAATCTGTCTTTTAATTCAAGTTTGTCTTTGTCAGGTATATTAGAGTATAAAACTTCCGTTTTCATAGTATTTACTTTATAATAATATAAGTCACCGTACTCTTCAATAATTTGTAGTAACTTCGGTATTGACTTCATTGGATTTGAAACTGTAACCAATAAATCATCAGCAAATATGACAACTTTATTTACAATAGAGCCAGTAACTATACCTTTTATTTCTTTACAACTTCTAATCATTTCAAGTAGTGATTCTATGATTAACGCAAATGTAAGTGGTGACATAGGGCAACCCTGTCTTGTGTCATTTCCTAGTTTAAATGAATGAGTCTTAAAGTCAGTTCCTGTTATATATGCATTAGCTTCTGTATAAAGTGCTTTTATCGCATATGATCCAAACTGTCCAAAACCATATTTATCTAAAACTAAATGTATGAAATCCCAATTCACTCTATCAAATGCTTTTTCAGCATCAAAAGATAGAGCTATTAATGGAATTTTCTTTTTATTGGCAAAATCTATTATATTCAAAAAATTTAGAGTATTATCAGTTGATTGTCTAGATTTAATAAAGCCTGTTTGATCTTTATTAATTAACTCATTTAATATTGGATTTAAATCGAGCAGCCAATATACTAGCATAAACCTTTATGTCTGTATTGATAAGTGATATTGGACGATAATTACGACATTGTGCATGATCTTTATCTGGTTTCAGAATAACAGTTATTGCTGCCTTTAATGTTTCTTCTGGAGCATTTCCATTTATTTTGATTTCATTATACATTT
Source organism: Discoglossus pictus (assembly GCA_027410445.1). Taxonomy (NCBI): domain Eukaryota; kingdom Metazoa; phylum Chordata; class Amphibia; order Anura; family Alytidae; genus Discoglossus; species Discoglossus pictus. The sequence continues at coordinate 270,786,389 of CM050163.1, read as the reverse complement.
TTTTTAAATGTTTCACTATGGAAGAAGAAACATTTTTATAATATATATTCGCGAATCCATCTGGACCTGGCGATTTCCCAATTTTCAAAGATTTTATAGTTTGGTAAATTTCCTCTTCTAATATCAGTTTCCAATTCTTTTAGCTGTGCTTCTGATATTTTTGGTAGTATTATTTTATTTAAATACTCTTCTTTTTTTTTAATTGTAGTCTGGAATCCTTTTGTTTGTTCAAGATTATATAAGGTTTTATAATATTGGAAGAAGGATTTCCCTATGTCTGTTGGATTTCTATAAATTACACTCTTATCATATTAATTCTTTTATTAACATTAGTTCCTTCAATTTGTTTAGTAATTAATTTCCCTGGTTTATTACCTAAATGATATTGCTTTAACTGGTATAACCAGATTAAATTATCATTTTTTTCCTGTTGGATATTTTTAATTGCTAATTGCGTTTTAGATATTTCCAAAGTAATATTATTTGTTGGTAACACTTTATTTTTTTATTTCAATTGTGTAAGTTTAATAATTAAGTCTCTATATGAAGATTCTTCATGTTTTGTTCTATGTTTGGACCATGCGCAAAGGACACCTCTCACGTATGCCTTGTGCGTGTTCCAAAGCAGTGATTGTGATGATACTGAGTTTTCATTAATCTCAAAAAAAGTTTCTATTTCTATTTTCAATTTTTCCCTATCTGACAATGCTTTAAAGAGAGTTGAATCTATATTACGTGATTTATTATATTGTATTCTATGACCATCTTCTACTACCATTGTTATTAATGCATGGTCCAGCCATGTTATTGGGCTAATCTCAATTTTTTTAAATTTTATTCAATAAATTCAGATTCACTAAAAAATAATCCAATCTTGTGTAAGTTTTATATTAGAGAAGTATGTATATTCTCTATCAAGTGGGTACAATACCTTCCAACCATCAAATCATTTATGATCCAATAGAGTTTTTTCAAATGTATTTGCTTTATTTATCATCATTTTATCTGGTTCTGGTCTTATCACTGATCTTCTATATAAAATGGATCTAGGCAAATATTTAAGTCACCACATATAACCAAAATACCATTTTTAATATCACTAATATGTTTTATTATTTTATTTAGAAATCTATATTGATTCTTATTAGGAACATAAATATTCGCTATTGTATAGTTTTGATCATATATTTTACCTATCCAAATTATGTAGCGACCATCTATGTCTTTTTCTATGAATTCTTCAACTATTTTATTTCTATTGTTAAAAAATATACATACACTTCTTGACTTAGTTTGATAGTTAGAGAACAATTTTATATTGTATCTTTTATCTGATAGTTTGGGAATATATTTATCTTTAAGATGAGTCTCCTCTATACATATAACATCAACATTTAATTCATGGAAAAAATTCATGACCATTGCTCTTTTTGATGGAATATTCAACCAATTCACATTCTGGGATATAAATTTAAGTCACATAATATTCTAAAGATTTTAGTTCATTACCTTGCACTCCTCTCCTCCCTTTGACATCCATACTGTGAAAGTTTTTCATTTTTCCAGCACAAAACGTACGATTATCTTGTTTATATTTTTCCTAAACCTTTCTTTAAATAAGACAAAAATAACGGTTCCAGTTATATATAAAAAAATAAAATAAATAAGAATAAATACAAAAAAGAACACATAAATGAATAAATACATTTAAAATAGTATTGTGATAGCAAAGTGATTGTATTTGCTATCATTTTTGTAGCTTTAATCTGGTCATCGGTTAAACCATACCTTACTGTGGATTTCATGTAAGTTACAAGGAAACTTTCTGATGTTCTGGGCACTTGTTTTATCCACAGATAGAGTTTGATTTATTTTATCTTTTCAGGTGCTCAATCACACACCCCGGAGCTGACACCTCAGGTTGGATCTGTTAGTGCTGGACAGAGTTTTACATTTAACTGCAATGTAGGAGTTAAGGACGGATAGGGGATTGCTTTTCTTGAGACAATCACCTGGAGAAACTCCTCAGGCAATTTTTTTCCAATTATCACGGATGGTCATCACCTAGATATGGACCTGGAATGTCCTCAGATCATTTCATTGGCACAAAAAACAGTGCTGGGACTGAATATCAGTTAATTATTAAAGACGCAACCACTGCAGACACATCTCTGTATTACTGTGTAAAAGTTTATCAAAGTACCCACACATGTCCCAGTGATACAGACACAGACAAAAACCTTCATATTATTGTATATAAAACAGGATGTAAGAGCAGAAATCCATACTTGTTCTGGGTTCACATAACAACATAACTGAGTCTTCTTTAGCATCATATCCATGAAGATTAGTGAGATAATGTATATATGATAGAAGACAAGTGAAAAAAAAAATACAGACATAATAAACATGAAACGTTTTTGCTCATGCAATCCACTGCAGACTTCCTGTTGTCTATATAACAATTTCACCATTTTGTTACATGTGCTTTGGAAATATCCAGAAATACTGGTCTGCTGGACTTGAGCACTTAAGTTTCTATAACTAAGTTTCAATCCTCTTTTTTGGCACCAAAATGCTGTACAATAAAATAAAGCAATGGTCATCACTTTTTCTGACTGCTACAATTTTCATGGTTTATTTTTTAAATGTTTAGTTTTTGGAAAAAAATCCTAAATACTGCACCTTTCCCTTGCTGAGTCAATTCCTAAAAAAAGTACCAATCAGTAGCCAATGAGAAGGTGCAAATGCTTTCAGCCAATCACAATAGGATACACCCCTGTCTTCAATTCTTTTTGGCTGAAATTTGATTGACAGCGATTTAAGCCAATCAGAAGGCACAGTTTTCATTTTTTTAGAACAGCATGCGCATGAACCTTCATTTACGGTGGTGAGCTCCTTTTTTTATAGAAATTCAGGATTTTTTTTTAGGGGCCTTTCCTTGATAAGAAGAATGAAGATCAGGGCATCGATAGACACCGCTGGAGGGGCATTTTGACCTGGCTATTAACCCTTTCTTTTTAACAGGTTGTTTATTTACTCTAATTTTATGTTTTTTTTAGGTGTGTCAGAACGTTGGGTCTTCGAATGGAGGTGCCTTTCCAGGCACAGAACGATGAAGACCAAGGCATCGCTGGAGAGGCATTTTGGCAAGGTCAGTGGACTCATTAAACCTTTCTTTTTTGCAGGTTGTAAGTGTATTTTTTATTTTAATAGTGTTTATTATTTTATGTAATTATTTTTATTATTTTAATTATTTTATGTGTAAGTCTTTTTTTTCTGTAGGGATTTATTATTTTTCTGTAATTAGCAGTTTTTTTATTTTCTGTACTTATTATTAACTTTTATTTGTATTGCGCCAATATATTCCATAGCACTGTACAGGGAATAAGAAAAATACAATATTAAACTTCAGAAAGTGAAGGGCCCTATTTTGAGCTTAGAATCTTTATAGAAAGTGCTTTTTTACAAAACACCCTACAAGGCTGCAAGCTTGCTACTTACAATCTAATGGGAATGGGGAAGAATAAGGATAAGGAATAACAATGGTTAGGTGTGAGATGTATAGAAAGGTGAAAGGTTCTATTGTGTAATTTTGAATGACCCCTAGTGGTGTGATAATACAGTCAGAAAATAGGAGGTCAGGTGACTTTTCATGCCTCTATAAATTAAATCTAAATTTGGGTGGGTGGAAAGGAAGTAAGTAAGTACTTATAGGATTTCCCCAGAGTAGCAGTGAGGTTGGTGCAGATCAAGGTAAGACTGAAAGAAAAGCAATATGGTAACATGGAGTGAGGGGCAGATAGGATGTGTGAGATAGGAGTGCGAGGGAGAGAAACAAAGAGGTATTGGAAGGTAAGACAGGGAAGGCCATGTGTGAGGGAGGGGATTTAGGTGAGTTATGCGGGCCTTAAATGGTGGGGGGAGGGAGAGGACACATAGGAAACAGGAAACATTGCAGAGGCTTGAGATACAGACAGAAATAATTTTATTTGCAAAGATATAATAAGCATACAGTAGTAATATTGATAAAGACAATGGCTCAATACCTTCTATGGAGTGATGTTTCCAGGCTCTCAGGATTTCCCAGAGTAGCAGTGAGGTTGGTGCAGATCAAGGTGAGACTGAAAACAACATGGGAACATGGAGTGAGGGGCAGATAGGATGTGTGAGAGAGGAGTGTGAGGGTTTTTATTTTCTTTAGTATTTTTCTTATTTTAATGCAGTTAGCAGTTTATCATTTTCTGTACTCAGTGGATAATTAGGAATTTAATTGGGGGTTAGGGGGTTAATAGGGTTGGATAGTGAAGTGTAGGGGTCATTAGGGGTTAAATAGGGTAATATAGGGTAGTGTAATGGTTAATAGGGTGTTAATAGGGTAGGATAGGGTAGTATAGGGGTTATTAGGGGGTTAATAGGGTAGGATTGGGTAGATTAGGGGAAACTAGGGGGTTAATACGGTAGGATAGGGAAGTGCATGGGTTATTAGGGGGTTAATAGGGTAGGATAGGTTAATGTAGGGGTTATTATGGGGTTAATAGGGGATAGTAGAATATAGATTAATTAGGTACAGTTAGGTTTCATTGGGTATAGTTAGGGTTTAATAGGTACAGTTAGGTTTTTGGGAGTAGTTAGGTTTAATTAGGTATAGTTTGGGTTTATTGGGTATAGTTAGGGTTTAATACGTACAGTTAGGGTTTAGTGATGTCGCGAACATAACATTTTCGGTTTGCGAACAGCGAACGCGAACCGCCGCAAATGTTCGCGAACCGGCGAACCCGGCGAACCGCCATAGACTTCAATGGGCAGGCGAATTTTAAAACCCACAGGGACTCTTTCTGGCCACAATAGTGATGGGAAAGTTGTTTCAACGGGACTAACACCTGGACTGTGGCATGCCGAAGGGGGATCCATGGCAAAACTCCCATTGAAAATTACATAGTTGATGCAGAGTCTGGTTTTAAGCCATAAAGGGCATAAATTACCTAACATTCCTAAATTGTTTGGAATGACGTGCTTTAAAACATCAGGTATGATGTTGTATCGATCAGGTAGTGTAAGGGTTAGGCCCGCTTCACAGTGACAGACCAAACTCCCCGTTTAACGCACCGCAAACAACCACAAACAGTCCATTTGCAAAACCGCAAAGTCCCCATTTGCACAAGGTTGGATACCAAGCTAGCCATGCCCCGTTCCTTGTCCTCACTGATGTCATTGAAGGTCTCTTACTCCAACCAGCCACCAAGGGTCCCCGAAAGGTGACAACAAGCCCTCTGGGACGCCTGCTGTTTTTGGTCTTCCATCTCCTCAAAGCCACCTTCCTCCTCTGACTCCTCTTCTTCAGACTCCTCTCACTGCGTTGCCTCTCTCTGCATTATTATAAGGTGTGTTAAGTAGTACTACTCTTATCAGTTTAATACCTGTTACAGCACATATCAGGGGGCGTGTATAAGGCCTGGATTTTTAGAACCAGGAGATGGAAAAAGATGCTTTGTTGGTCGTATCACTTCAATTTTGGGGCACGGCACGTGCAATCAAAGGTGCCACCAGATAGGAGTGGCGTGTTTGTAAGTACTACTCTTATCAGTTTAATACTTGTTACATCACCTATCATGGGGCGTGTATAAGGCCTGGATTTTTAGAACCAGGAGATGGAAAAAGATGCTTTGTTCGTCGTATCACTTCAATTTTGGGGCACGGCACGTGCAATCAAAGGTGCCACCAGATAGGAGTGGCGTATTTGTAAGTACTACTCTTATCAGTTTAATACTTGTTACGTCACCTATCAGGGGGCGTGTATAAGGCCTGGATTTTTAGAACCGGGAGATGGAAAAAGATGCTTGGTTGGTCGTATCACTTCAATTTTGGGGCACGTGCAATCAAAGGTGACACCAGATAGGAGTGGCGTGTTTGTAAGTACTACTCTTATCAGTTTAATACCTGTTACAGCACCTATCAGGGGGCGTGTATAAGGCCTGGATTTTTAGAACCAGGAGATGGAAAAAGATGCTTTGTTGGTCGTTTCACTTCAATTTTGGGGCACGGCACGTGTAATCAAAGGTGCCACCAGATAGGAGTGGCGTGTTTGTAAGTACTACTCTTATCAGTTTAATACTTGTTTTGTCACCTATCAGGGGGCGTGTATAAGGCCTGGATTTTTAGAACCAGGAGATGGAAAAAGATGCTTTGTTGGTCGTATCACTTCAATTTTGGGGCACGGCACGTGCAGTCAAAGGTGCCACCAGATGGGAGTGGCGTGTTTGTAAGTACTACTCTTATCAGTTTAATACTTGTTACGTCACCTATCAGGGGGCGTGTATAAGGCCTGGATTTTTAGAACCAGGAGATGGAAAAAGATGCTGGGTCGGTCCTCCTACTGTTACAGGGCCGGGGGGCGCCCCCTCGTAGGGCTACCTGGTTGATCCTGCCTCAAAGATTAAGCCATGCATGTTTAAATACACACAGCCGGTACAGTGAAACTGCGAATTGCTCATTTAATCAGTTATAGACTGGTTCCTTTGATCGCTCCATCTGTTACTTTGATAACTGTTGGAATTAGAGAGCTGATACATGCCGACAAGCGCTGACTCCCCGGGATGCGTGCACTTATCAAAAATTAGTTATTGTTTCCTCTTCACTAAACGTGACACTAAAAGAAAACTCTTTTAAGACAATAATGAGGTGGTACCTTACACCAGCAAGACTCCATCTTCTGAACAAAACACACCCTGACACATGTTTTAGGGGCTGCACAGATACTGGTACACTGATTCACATGCTGTGGGAGTGTCCGAAAATAAGACCCATATGGACAGCAATACGACCTATTAGAAACACTTTTGGGGACAACAGTAACACAAAAGCCTGAGGAAGCTTTGCTAGGCCTTCCAATTACGGGGCTATTCAAATCAGAACAATGTTTAACAACACAGATATTTTTGGCAACGCAATGCTAAACACTGGAAACTTACCTCCCCTACTCACACTGAAGTACTTCACAAAATCAGGTTCATTCGGGCTATGAGCTTACTTTCAGCTGAAATTGATGAAAGATACCATCGATGGGCCTCCTGCTGGGACTTATGGACTCTACGAGGTCCACAATAAGGTTCGTGTGAACTACTTTTATGCGTTGACCTGATGTTTGATCTATGGTTTCACCTTACTGTACCTCCTGGACACATGTCTGCTTTGAGGAATGTATATATGTTCAAGACCTTGTGTGACTTTATATATATGTTTTACAAGGTCATGTGTTATTCTAACCAAAAAAGAAAAACTTTGAAAGAAACTTTTTGATATATCTTGTTGATACTTGAGAGATTTGTTATATGATTTGCTGAACTTACGATGTTATATTTGTTTATTCTTTCAATAAAAAAGTTAATTATAAAAAATAAAAAAATTAGGTATTGTTGACTCCGGCAATCGACAGAGTGCAGCTAGTGAGGAAACGTTAGCACCGTGCAAACATGGCCACCGCGATGTATCTGGAGCTTTATCTGGACAGTATAGAAAACCTGCCGTGTGAGCTTCAAAGAAACGTTCAGCTTATGAGTGACTTGGATCAAAGAACAGAAGATAAAAAGAAAGAAATTGAGTACATTGCCACTGTACGTGACCTCTCACCTGAGCAGAGAGTGCAGCACCTTCAGCGAATACAGAATGCCTACAGCAAGTGCAAAGAATACAGTGATGATAAGGTGCAGCTGGCCATGCATCCGGAGGCTGGATGCAGATCTTGCTCGTTTTGAAGCTGACCTGAAGGATAAGCTTGAGGGAACAGAGTTTGACAGCCCAACAGGACATGGAATAAAAAAGAATCGTGGTCAGAAAGAAAAGCGAGGATCTCGGGGCCGCAGGGTATGTGAAGAAAAAGAAACTAAAAGTCGGGCCGGTCTTTTCAGAGGCAGTACTGTCTGTCCATCCGTCAGACGTCCTGGATATGCCAGTGGATCCTAATGAGCCTACATACTGCCTGTGTCACCAAGTGTCCTATGGAGAAATGATTGGCTGTGACAACCCAGATTGCCCAATTGGATGGTTTCATTTTGCTTGTGTGGATCTCACCACAAAACCTAAAGGGAAATGGTTTTGTCCTCGCTGTACCCAGGAGCGGAATAAATGATTGCTCTGTGTATAACTGTGGTGTCTTTACTACTTCCATGTGCATCAATTCTGTTTGTATCTTCCCTGTTATGTCCCCCCCACTGGAAGGTTTTCATATTGGAGCACAAAGACAGCTGATTGTGCAGATCATCCAGTGCTGGTAGTAGAAACATCACTTCTAGTGGAGGACGGGTATTGCACTTTAGGAATGGTACTACAGTTCTTCAATCGCCTCACTCAATTTATTTCCTCCAATTCCCTATTTGACCCCTTCAAATCTGGTTTCCGGGCCCAACACTCTACAGAAACAGCCCTTACAAGAGTCACTAATGACTTGCTAACCGCCAAATCAAAGGGTCACTACTCTATTCTAATTCTCCTGGATCTCTCTGCTGCCTTCGATACAGTTGACCACCCTCTTCTAATCCAAACTCTCCGCTCTTTTGGCATACAGGACACAGCTCTTTCATGGTTCACATCCTATCTTAAAGATCGTACATTTAGTGTCTCCTTCTCTGGCACCTCTTCTTCACCTCTCCCTCTGTCTGTTGGCGTTCCCCAAGGTTCTGTCCTAGGCCCCCTCCTCTTCTCCATCTACACCTCCTCCCTTGGCACCCTTAAAAAATCCTTTGGATTTCAGTATCATCTTTATGCAGATGATACTCAAATCTACCTCTCTGCACCCGATCTATCCCCCTCTCTTTTAGCTCAAGTTTCCAACTGCCTCTCTAGCATATCCTCCTGGATGTCCACCCGTCAACTCAAACTCAACATGTCTAAGACTGAACTTCTAATCTTTCCACCCTCTACTACAGCTTCCACACCTCAAATATCTCTCACTGTTGACAACACCATCATCACCCCTACCTCCCAGTCCCGTTGTCTTGGGGTTCTACTGGATCCCGCCCTCTCTTTTATTCCTCACATCCAAGCAATAACAAAATCATGTCAGTTTCACCTACAAAACATCTCCAAAATTCGTCATTATCTTACAAAAGACACAGCTAAAATTCTAATTCACTCTCTCATCATCTCTCGACTCGACTACTGCAATTCCCTCCTTGCTGGCCTCCCCATCTCTCGTCTGTCTCCCCTCCAATCCATAATAATCGCCTCTGCTAGACTCATCTTCAATACCAAACGATCAGTGTCTGCAGCTCCTCTCTGTCAATCACTCCACTGGCTTCCCATAGCTTCCCGAATCAAATTTAAAATCATGACCCTAACATATAAAGCCCTCAACAACAGTGCACCCCCTTATATCTCTGCTCTTGTTTCAAAATACTCTCCCAACCGGCCCCTTCGTTCTGCTAACGACCTTCTTCTTTCCTCCTCTCTCATCACCTCCTCTTACTCCCGTCTTCAAGACTTTTCTCGTGCTTCCCCATCTATTTGGAACTCCTTGCCCCGCTCCATTATATTATCTTCCTGCCTCAAAACCTTTAAGAAATTACCTCAGCCTTAACATGTACAACTGAACATTCCACAGCTTAATAAAACTCCCACCCACAATCTACAGTACAACACACAGACCCCTCCACTTTACTGAACCAATTGCTTTCAATTGCATTTGTCACCCTCTTGTATCACACATAAACCCTTAGGGCCTCATTCTATTATCGTCCGTAAATCGGCCGTAAGGCTGCGATTCCTTGCGGGGGTTCAGTTAACTCGCGATTCTATTATACGGCCCCGCAAGGATCTCATCTTACGGCCGGCCGCATATCTTGGAACCGCCCGTAAGCTGTGAAATATAAAAACGCAAAAATAAATTCAAGCCTGCACTGTACAGCTCTGTAAATGCTAGGGATCATATTGGGGGACATGAGGATTAAAAGGAACCCACTCTCAAGCTTGCACATCTGCCCAAACCCGAGTTCAAATTAACTGTTTATTTTCCGGCTGCGGCGTGGGTGTGTCTGAGGTGCTCCAAGCACTCTGGCCTTTTTACATGGATATTTTACGGATATTAAAAATAAAATATTTTACGGATTTGAGTACAGGATAATTATGTGCTATTTTTTCTAACATCTAAAATCCCTTTATAGTCTTCTCAAAGTGCAGGATGGCTTTATTTGAGCTATTTTATGTGCTTAATTGGTGCTAGAGAGACCTCTTTCCTGCAAGTAAGCTGCGGCTCGCTTTTAGCCTTGCAGAGAGGTTTCCCGGAGCAATTGAATTGCAAATCTCTTGCGGCCGTTTTAGATCAAAGGCTTTCCTCCGGCGCGAGCGGCCGCAAGAGATAGCAAGGCACCGGCCGCAAGCCTGCCGGAATCCCCGGCCGTAAGGGAATAGAATAGCAGAATAGCTTGCGGACGGTCCTTGCGGCCCCGCAACGGCTGCGGCCGCTAATAGAATGAGGCCCTTAGATTGTAAGTTTGCGAGTTTTTAATCTTGTGTCAGTGCCTTGGAAACAAGCTCTACGTACATTTGATTTTATGCTCAAAAACAGGGCCCTCCATTTTTTACAAGGTGTTTAATTTGTTTCTGCTATGTACTCAACCCCTGTACAGCACTATGGAATATGTTGGCTCGATATAAATAAAGATAATAATAATAATAATAATAATAATAATAATAATAATAATAATAATAATAATAATATGCCACATCCCATACACCCCATCCAAAGTTTATACATCAACCAAAGTTGCAAACATTTTTAATGCATTTCCTATTTTATTATGTTCAGTCTTTCTATTTGCTAATGCCCTTTTGAAAAGGCATTCATACGAAGGACCAAAAAAATAAACTAAAGCATATGATGTGGGTTAATTGCAATTATGCTGTTGATTCTTTCAAGAAAAAAAAATCAGACAATTTTATGAGCATTTTAAATCATTTTGAAATTGATGCATTTTGAATTCTTTATTGAGTCACTGTATCATGTTGGTTTAGCATGCTGAAGAATAGTAGATATGTATCTACATTTGTCAAGTAATAATCTTCAAGAAAGCACATTCTGGCTTCCTTTAAATAATCTTTTGTTCAAGACCAAATACATTCACACACAACATATATGTCTGCATACATCTTATTTGCATGCACCATGTATTTTTTATTTAGTTTTTCTGGTTCCTGTTTGTAAAACAGATAAACCCTTGTAAAAGTTTATTACACTATGTATCTGTTTTAGGACTACTGAATCAATAACCTATAGTAATATGTGGTTAGACTGGCTAAATTGTTGAACACAGAACTACTAATCGAATCTGGGTTCGGTTGTCTGGTCCTTTGCTGCTATCTCAGTGATGTTCCTTTTAAACCTGAAGACGCAAACCTGCATTCATATTTTTTCTCACTTTTATTTTTCATTTACAACTAACTGCAGTTCAGTTGTGTATTTGAAGGTAGTAACCTTTAGCACATTGCACAGTCAGAACAGGATCCTTCGTGGTGAAATTCTCAACGTACATCTTTTCCCACCATGACAACATTTAAAATATTACAGTCCAACTCTACGTTGAGTTAAAATAATTTCTGTTCTGAAGAATGTAGAAATATTGTATGTTTTCACTGTTGGTCAGACCCTTTCTAATAGTGGAACTGGTAGAAAATGCCACTTTAAAGAATGTTTATTGATTGATCTAATAAAGCTAGACTGAGAAATCTGAAAAAAAAAAAAAAAATAGGCTGCTGTTGCAGCGACCAGAAAAATTTACGTTTGTTTCCCAGGCAGAAACTGCCTTAAAACATTGCATCTTGAACCCTAGTTGGTGGCGGATAAGTCACGCAAGTCATGCTGCATTCAAAGATAAAATACTGCAGCTTGTGGACCATTGTTAGCTCAAGGCAGCTCATCTCATCAGTCCTTTTTTAGTCTAATGTATCGCCCAGTGTCAGTCCGTTCAGGATCCATCCCTCATTCATCTTTATAAAGGTGAGGCAATCTAGACTTTTTTGACCTAGGCGACTTCTCTTCTCGGTGACAAAACCTCCTGCTGCACTGAAGGTCCTTTCTGACAGGACACTTAAAGCGGGGCAGGCCAGAAGTTCAATTGCAAATTGGGATAGCTCATGCCACAGGTCTAGCCTGCATACCCAGTAGTCAAGGGGTTCATCGCTCCTCAGAGTGTCGATATCTGCAGTTAAGGCGAGGTAGTCTGCTACCTGTCGGTCAAGTTGTTCTCTGAGGGTGGATCCCGAAGGGCTGATGCGATGCGTAGGACTGAAAAAGGTCTGCATGTCCTCCATAAACAACACGTCTTTTAAACGTCCTGTCCTTGCCGGCGTGGTCGTGGGAGGTGGATTACTTTCACCTCTTCCCCTGTTATATTGCCCTTGTGCTGTGACATCACCGTTATATGCTGTGTAAAGCATACTTGTTAATTTGTTTTGGACCTGCTGCATCCTTTCTGACTTGCGGTAATTTGGTAACAAATCAGGCACTTTCTGCTTATACCGGGGGTCTAGTAGCGTGCACACCCAGTACAGGTCGTTCCCCTTCAGCATTTTTATACGAGGGTCCTGCGACAGGCACGACAGCATGAAAGACCCCATTTGCACAAGGTTGGATGCCGAGCTAGTCATGTCCCGTTCCTCGTCCTCAGTGATATGTTCTTCCCCCCAGCCACGTACAACACCACGGGTACCAGATAGGTGACAACGAGCACCCTGGGATGCCTGTTGTGATTGGTCTTCCTCCTCCCCCTCAAAGCCACATTCCTTCTCTGACTCCTCTTCCTCACAATCCTCTTCCAGCATTGCCGCAGGTCCAGCAAGCGATGCTGATAAGGCTGTTTCTGGTGGTGATGGTGACCACAACTCTTCCTCTTCCTCGTCACGCTCATCTACGGCCTGATCCAGCACTCTTCGCAGGGCTCGCTCCAGGAATAAAACAAATGGTATGATGTCGCTGATGGTGCCTTCGGTGCGACTGACAAGGTTTGTCACCTCCTCAAAAGGACGCATGAGCCTACAGGCATTGCACATGAGTGTCCAGTAACGTGGCAAAAAAATCCCCAGCTCCGCAGAGGCTGTCCTAGCCCCCCGGTCATACAAATACTCGTTAATGGCTTTTTCTTGTTGGATTAGGCGGTCGAACATTAGGAGTGTTGAATTCCAACGTGTGGGGCTGTCACAAATCAAGCACCTCACTGGCATGTTGTTTCACCGCTGAATATCTGAAAAGTGCGCCATGGCCATGTAGGAACGCCTGAAATGGCCACACACCTTTCTGGCCTGCTTCAGGACGTCCTGTAAGCCTGGATACTTATGGACAAAGCGTTGTACGATCAGATTACACACATGTGCCATGCACGGCACATGCATCAACTTTCCCAAATTCAATGCCGCCAACAAATTTCTTCCGTTGTCACAAACCACTTTGCCAATCTCTAGTTGGTGCGGAGTCAGCCATTGATCCACCTGTGCGTTCAGGGCGGACAGGAGTGCTGGCCCAGTGTGACTCTCTGCTTTGAGGCAAGTCAACCCCAAGACGGCATGACACTGCCGTATCCGGGATGTGGAATAGCATCTGGGGAGCTGGGGGGTTCCGTTGATGTGGAGCAAGACGCAGCAGCAGAAGAGGACTCAGCTGAGGAGGTTATGGAAGAGGATGGAGTAGGAGGAGTAGAGGAGGTGGCAGCAGGCCTGCCTGCAAGTCGTGGCGGTGTCACCAACTCCTCTGCAGAGCCACGCATTCCATGCTTGGCAGGCGTCAGCAGGTTTGCCCAATGCGCAGTGTAGGTGATATACCTGCCCTGACCATGCTTTGCAGACCAGGTATCAGAGGTCAGATGGACCCTTGCCCCAACACTGTGTGCCAGAGATGCCATTGCTTCCTTTTGCACAATCGAGTACAGGTTGGGGATTGCCTTTTGGGCAAAGAAATTTCGGCCGGGTACCTTCCACTGCGGTATCCAAATCGCTAAAAACTTTTTGAATGCCTCAGACTCCACCAGCTTGTATGGTAAAAGCTGGCGGGCCAAAAGTTCAGACAAGCCAGCTGTCAGACGCCGGGCAAGGGGGTGACTTTGTGGCATTGGCTTCTTACGCTCAAACATGCCCTTGACAGACACCTGACTGTGGGGAGATGAGCAGGAACAGCAAGAGGCGAGAGACGGAGTGGTGGATAGTTGAGAGGGGGCAAGCAGTGGTTGACGTGGATGAAGATCCTGGACCAGGAGGAGGATGGTGGCTTTGAGTTTGTGTGCTGCTTGTACTCATGTGTTGATCCCATAGGCGTTTGTGATGTGACATCATGTGCCTTCGCAAAGCAGTTGTACCTAGGTGTGTGTTGGACTTCCCATGACTCAGTTTCTTTTGGCACAGGTTGCAAATGGCATCGCTGTTGTCAGAGGCAGACACACAGAAAAAATGCAACACTGCAGAGCTCGGCGGTGACAGCATTCTGGTGGTGGCAACAGCATGCGTTGATTGGCGTGCTGTCTGGCTGACCCCGGGTGCTGATGCATGCTGTCTGACTGTGCCACTAGCTCGTTGCGATGACCTCCCTCTGCTTCCAACTCGTCTCCTCCTCCTCTCTGTCTCCCCATCTGAACTTTCCCCCTGTTCTTCTTCTCTTCTAGCGGGCACCCACTTGACATCCACAGACGCATCGTCATCATCATCACCCGCCTCACTTGTATATGACAACTGAACAAAGGAAGCAGCAGCGGGTACATCATCATCATCATCACATCGTACGTACATGTGTGTAATGCTGCCTGACTGAGACATATCCCTGTTATCTACATCCGCTGGCAATAATGGTTGCGCATCACTCATTTCTTCAAACTGATGTGTAAATAACTCTTCTGACTGATCAATTGAATTGGCTGTGGTACTAGTGTTGGTGGTGGCGGCAGGCGGGTGAGTGGTAACTTGAGAGGTGCCCGAAGCTAAGCTGGAGGAGGATGGTGCGTCAATGTTCCAAGCGGAAGTTGTAGAAGATTGGGTGTCCTGTGTTAGCCAGTCAACTACGTCCTCTGAACTTTTCCAGTTCAGGGTAACTGGCCTCTGGACACTAGGCATTATTGTTGGGCCAAAGGGAATCACAGCACCACGACCACGAAGGCCTCTGCGGGGTGTCCTGCCTCTGCCTGTCATTTTTTTTAAAAATGTGGACTGTTGGTACCCCAAATAGATTGGATTGGTTGAACTTGGCACAGTGTATTTTAAAATCATGAGAAAAACTGTTCTGTAAACTAAAGAAAAATCATTTTAGGAGGTTGAGAGATAAAGAAACCGGATGGGGGGATACCGAGCAGAGCACACCATCTAAAGCCCACTGGGAGACAAACTCATCCATTCCCCCAGTGGACAAAGCCAGGTGGTACTCTGCCCGGATACGGGAGCGCACCAGCACCCGGAACATGGCCTCAGGTGACAAGGGAACCCCCCCTATCAAACACTGCTTCCTGGACTTATATATAGCCAATTTGGCTAATGCCAGGAGCAGGTTGATGAGGAGGTCCCTGGCCTTATTGCCCCGGGACACTGGGCGCCCAAAAATAAAAATGTGAGGGGAGAAATGCAGCCAGAACTGCAGGAGGAGGCCCCTCAAGAGTGACAAGAGGGGCTGCAGTCTGGCGCAACTAAAATAAATATGATACACGGACTCTCCCTTGCCACAGAATGGACAAGTGGAGGGAGAGTCTGTGAATTTAGCTAAGTACTCTCCCGTGCTCTCGGTGGGTCGTGGAACTAAATCAGAATAAAGTTCCCTACACCGGGGCCTCTTGCCCTCGTCAGCTGGTAGGACCCGCCTCCAGATGGTATCGGGACGGGTCACGAGGGCAAGGAAGTGCACTGTATGGAGCACGAGAGAATATAAGCTCTTCCTCGGCATGCCGTGAAAGCATGCCGAGGGTATGTCCCTCAACTTTGAGAGGTTGGGGACAGGAGGAGCCTGAGGGGAAACATGGGGCTTGTGTCCAATGCAAACAGCCGGAGCAGGGGTGTTGAAAGGTGCATGTGGCACTCTGGCCTGCAAAGCCCCGCGAAGGAAGGTGCGCGAGTCGGGGGAGATGGCATCCCTAATCTCCTGGAGCATGCGCCCTGAGACTTTGGGCGTCACATATCCCAAACGGAGCGCAAGCTCCTGGGGTGACACCCAATCAGAACGCCCGTATTCCAGGAGATCCCCGACTCGGGTCATCCGTGCATGACTAAGGCGGCGGATGATACAGGGGGACTGTAACATTGGAGCCCCCACTGCTGGATTAAATAGCAGGGGCTCCGTGAATATTTCATCCCCCAAAGGCACGCCCTGCCTGGTCACGGAGACCATGCTCCAGGCCTTAAGGGTTTCCTGGTAGTATGCCGGCAACACAGAGAGGTCTCTCCCAAACCCCTCGGGCCCGATCAGAAATAATTGCCGGTCATACCCCAGGTTGCGCAACTGGCGATAAAAGCTGGATGCCAGTGCGCACCACTGCGGAGAGGGATCTGCATATAGGTATCTCTGCAGGTACTGAAGGCGGAAGGTGGATAACTGGGAGCACACACAAACTACTCCCTGTCCACCCTCCACCAAAGGCAGACTTGCCACCCCTGCAGAGACCCAATGCCTTCCCATCCAGAGGAAATCTAACAAATTCCTCTGGATATTGGTGACAAACTCGGGGGTCGGACTCAGCCGGTGCCAGATCTGAGAAGCCACCAGCTGATTCACCACTAGAGTCCGCCCCCTAAGGGAAAGCATTTTTGCTAGACCCCTCCATCGTCCCAGACGAGAGAGGACACTGTCCTCAGCGGACAGGTAGACCCCCAGATATTTAATGACATCTGCCTCCCACGTGATGTCACGAAACGTGGGAGGCAAAGAGTCTACCTGTAAATTACCCTCTAAAAGGCCTGTGCATTTGGACCAGTTGATCTGAGCGGAGGAGGCAGCTGAATATACCTCCTGGCACTGTTTTGTCAGCTCAAGATCAACTGGATCCTGGGCCACGAGGAGCACATCGTCAGCATAAGCTGAAAGGACAATCCGCATGTCTGGATCTTTTAGCACCAGCCCTGTGAGCCTTTTCCTCAGTAGGCAGAGGAAAGGCTCGATGGCCAGTGCATATAACTGTCCAGACAAGGAACATCCTTGACGCACCCCTCGTCCAAATACCAAATGTGCTGTTAGGGACCAATTGATTTTAAGTAAACACTCTGCAGAGGCGTACAGCGTTCTTATAAAGCCCACAAACTGTGGGCCAAAGCCGTACGCTTGCAGAGTGGCTATGAGGTAACCATGGTCCACCCTGTCAAACGCCTTCTCTTGATCTAAAGAGAGAAAGGCGAGTGACAGACCAGTCCTGCGAGAATAATGCAATAGATCCCGGACCAGAAAGATACTATCAAAGATAGTCCGGCCCGGGATCGCATAGGACTGGTCAGGGTGAATCAATTCTGCCAGCACAGACCCAAGTCTAAGCGAGATGGCTTTAGCTACAATCTTGTAGTCCGTGCTGAGCAGAGAGACCGGTCGCCAGTTCTTAATAAGCCGGAGATCCCCCTTTTTGGCCAGCAGGGCAAGTACTGCCCTGCGACAAGACAGGGGCATCTCCCCGGTCTCCAGGGCTTCCCCAAGGACCAGATGGAAATCAGGTCCCAGAGTCTCCCAGAAAAATTGGAAAAACTCTACAGTCAGTCCGTCCAGTCCTGGAGACTTCTCACAGGACATGGCACGGAGGGCTTCAGAGAGCTCTTGAAAAGATAGTGGTATATCAAGCTGCTCTCTTTCACCCTCACTGACTGTGGGGAGCCCCTCCCATAGCACCCTGCAGGCATCTGGAGAAATGGGATCCGGAGAGTAAAGATCTTTATAAAAGTTCCGGGCTCTATCCCGGATACTCTCCGGATCTGTAAGGGGGGCACCGTCTTCATCTAGAAGACAGGTGATGTGCCTACTGTTACCCCCCTTTTTCTCCAGTGAGTAGAAGAGGCGCGAGCCGCGGTCTAGATCTTTGAGAAAACCTAAGCGGCTGCGCACGTATGCCCCCTTGGCCTGGTGTCATTCCAGGTCACAGAGGACACCCTTCCTCTCTACATACTCGCTCTGCAGGGATTGGTCCCTACAAGTGAACAGCCTCTGCTCCAGATGGAGTACCTCCCCCCGGAGTGACTCCAACTCAGCTTCGCGCTGCCCACTCGCACCCTTGGTATATTCCTGACACAGAAGTCGCAAATGAACCTTGCCCACGTCCCACCACAGTTTTAACGTGGCAAAGTCCCCCTTGCAACCCCTCCAGTCCGTCCAAAACTCCCGGATCAATGTCACGAGCCCCTGGTCCTTCAACAAAGCATTGTTGAAGTGCCAATAGGCGGTTTTGTGGCGCTGTTGGCGTTAGCGCCACCGTCACAGACACACAGTTGTGGTCTGTGAACGGAGCCAGCCTAATGGCACAAGAACCGACTCGTGACATATAGTGACTAGATATATATAGTCTGTTGATCCGGGAGTGGGACACCAGACCGGCTCTCACCCTGACGTAGGTGAAACCGTCTGATGCCCCTGGGTTCTGCTCTCGCCAGATGTCCTCCAGGGAGAAGCGGGCGATGATCTCCCGCAGCGCTGACGCAGAAGGTTGGTACGGCTCTGGACTATTCCGGTCCAGAGCGTCGAGGGTGCAATTGAAATCACCCCCGAGTACCAAACACTCATCTGCGTCAACCATCTCCAAAAACTGGGACAGTCTGGCGAGGAACCTCACTCTCTCGGGCCCTCCAGCAGGGGCATATATATTAACTAGGTTAATGATGCTACCCTGCTCTCGGACCCGGAGGTGGATTAGACGGCCTGGGATAACAGCTTTCACAAGCAGCAGCTCTGGCTGAAAAGACTCTGAGAACAGGGTCACCACTCCACATGACGCCGATGAGAAGTGGCTGAAGAAGACCCTGCCTCTCCACTCCAGTTGCCACGAGGCCTCAGCCTCTGGAGTCGTGTGAGTTTCCTGCAGGAAGCTTACAGAGTACCCTCCCTGATATAAATAGGAGAGTACCTGGAACCTGCGGAAACTGTCTTGACAGCCATTGGTATTTAGCGTGCTGATGTGCAAAGCCATTACTGCGTGTCAGGAATTGTGCGCTCCTCAGACCCTTGAGACTGCTGATAGGACACGCACATTTTATAGAATTTCCGGATGCGGAGATGCTCCGCAGTCCCAGAATTCTTGGCCCTAGTGCTGACCACTAGATATTGCTGGAGAGAGTGGAGAATAAACGACATATTCTTCCACCTCTCCAAGGCCAGCCGCACCTTCCTTTTCTTTTGTCCATGAAGGGTGCTCTCAAGGAATAGATCTATTTCCTTGACAGGGATAACCCACCCAGAATCTGATGTTCCTTCTAGTGGGTCACCCCTGGGCTCCTCTTGGCTGAGGGCTTTTACTCCATCCTCCCCGGCTGGAGTCAGTTTCCTCAGCTTTATTCTCAGGGACCCCCTCTTAGATGATACAGAAGGAGTGCCTTTAGCACCCTTCAAGGTAAATAATGGACCCTTGGATTGCTGCTGCACCCCTGTAGCTTCAGGAGTGCATTCAGGGGTAGCTGGCTGGACAGCAGTGGCTGGCATGGCTTCCTTAATGGAAGCCTTGGAGGCTTTATATGCCTCCTCTGCCAGTTCCACCGCTGCTTGCTCAGCTTGGATGGCACCGATGTTAGGGTCAGTGGACGGCTGAGGAGGGTAGACAGGCTCTCCCATGATGTTAACAGGAAAACCTGTTTTATCACCCTCCCCCATTTCCACTTCCCCTTGTGCCACATCCCCCCTGACAGACAAATCCATGGGGTCCTGAATGGGGGTCATGCCTATATTCCCCCCCTTAAGTAGTGACTCGGCCTGGGGCTCTAACAAAGCCCGAGGTATGTCACTAGAGAGTGACACTGGAGGAGGAGACTGACTGGTGCCCTTGAAGCTCAGCACCTCAGGGACACTGACTACCCATTCAGCAGGGGCTTTGTTGGGACCCCCCCTCAAAGGCCAGAGGCAGAACCTGATCTTTCTTGTCTACCCCTGCCTCACTTGGGAGACCCTCTTGCCCCTGCTTTTCCTCCAGACCCTTTTCCACATTAACCCCTATAGGGTCTGGAGAGAGAGATGTGTGGTCTGGCACCGACTGGCTGAGCTTAATAACCGGGCCAGACAATGTCACCGGATGAGGAGGAGATGTTTTGTTCCTCTTCTTGCTTTTAGAGGGAGGTGCTCCACTATAGAGCACTTCCCACTTATCAGCAACCTCCCTGTTGGTTTTATGCTTCCTCTTCCTGGGGACGTCACTCCTGGAAGAGGAGCTGCCACTAGCTGTCTCCCCTGCAGAGGGCTTATTATCCCTCTGCTTACACTGTGCCCCCACACTAACTGATGTAATTATGGTGGGGGCAGATTGGGACTTGGGAGATGCAGCTGTGACACTGGGAGGACCGGTGACATTCTTCCCCTTTTTCCCCGTGTCTGCAGTCTTGCTAGAGACCACAGACACAGATGGCTTTTTTCGGGAAGAAGGGGGTTTGGAGGCCGTGGTGGTGGCTTGAGGAACGGCCTCCTTGCCTGAGCTCTGTGGGGGGGCTATCACCCTTGAGGTCCCCGCTGTTATGGGCTCAGCGGGGATGGGTGCTGTACTGACGGAGGTGCCATTTGCTGGGGCTGGGGCATGATGCTTTACATTAGGACAATTCCTACGTGTATGCCCCAACCCCTTGCAATGATAGCACTGCACCTCCGTAGTGCTGTAAAAAATCCTGTAGAGCACCCCCTCAAATGGAACCCCAAAAGACCCCTCTATGTTTTCTGCGCCCTGAGGCAGGCACATTTGTACCTGCCTCTTGAAAGAGAGCACTTCGTCATGTGTCTCTGCACCCCAGGGGAATTTTAATAAATGGTGTTTTTACTTCCCCTAGGGTTAGCAGGTGGGGGCGCAGGAGGGAGTCTGGTAGGAAGGGGGGCACATTAGAGAGTGTTACTTTTGTGCCCAACCCTTCCAGGGGTTCTATTGGGACATATAATCCCCCCACTGTGATGCCTCTCTGTATAAGTATGTGAGAAGCAGCCAGCGTACGGGTAAAGAAAACTGCTTTCCCGTACATTTTGCTGGCTGCTACTATAACAGAGGGGCTGATGACATTAGCTGCAGCACGCAGATAGATATCAATGCTGTAGACCCCAGACATCTGACATTTAACCCCATGCTTCCTGGTAATCTGCCCCTCAGCCCCAGCGGTGGTATTACTGGGGCCAGCAGAAACCACCTGTGACCAAGTATTAGCCACAGGGGTAGGTCTGCTGGCAGAACCACCAGGAGCTGGGGCTGCCTTATCTGCCTGGGGCCTATGCTGTGCAGTGCTGCAGCTAGGATTTTCAGGGGCCATTATTCCCCCTTTTGACCCCGGAGGCTTCTTAGTGGTCTTATCCCTCATGTTTAGACCCTTTTTTTTTTAGATTATTTGTTTTATTTATTTTTATTTTTTGTTTCATGATTTTTTACTGTTTTCTTTTTTTAAAAATATTAAAGTGTGAAAAAGAAACAAAAAGACAAAACTAAGGGAGACAAAACTAAGGGAGAGAGAGAGATGATGTTTGGCAGTGGAAGGGTTAATGGCCTGTTGCAAGGTGTTGCTAATTGCAACAACACAGAGAACACAGAGGCTTTTTAACCCCTCTGTGTCTCTGTGTCAGATGTTAAAAAAGCCTTTTAAACAAAAATTCAAATTGTTTCCCCCCCCCCCACTGCCTACAAAGATGTTACTTGTCTTCTCTCCCCCCAAAACATAAAACCCAACACCAAACAAACAAAACTTTAACAAAACCTGAAAAACTTAAAAAAAAAAGTAAAAGTAAAAAAAGTTCCAGGAGTGCAGGTGAAGTGCTAAGGGAGGGGTGTGGCAAAGTATCCAGGAGACAGCTCACTCTCCTGGGATAGACAGCTGAGCCTGACCCCCAGAAAACTAAAACTTAAATTAAACTAAGAAAAATACCACAAAAACTCCCAAAAATGAACAACACCGTGCACAAAGTGTTTATAAACAGAAAGGTGTTAAAATAAAACTTGTATTTGAGGGACTAAGACCCTAAAAAGCCTTTTGTTTAGAGCTCAAGCATGCACACAACCTCTTTGCACAGTACTTGAAAGCAAGACACACACTCTGGCTAGCGGTCAAGCAAATGAACTTTGATTGGCGGTCAGGCAAATGCACTTAGATTTAAGAAAATAAAATTATTTTTTTTTAAATGTGGACTTTTGGTACCCCAATTAGATTGAATTGGTTGAACTTGGCACAGTACTTGTAAGCAAGACACACACTCTGGCTAGCAGTCAAGCAAATGAACTTTGATTGGCGGTCAGGCAAATGCACTTAGATTTAAGAAAATAAAATTATTTGTTTTTTAAATGTGGACTGTTGGTACCCCAATTAGATTGGATTGGTTGAACTTGGCACAGTACTTGTAAGCAAGACACACACTCTGGCTAGCGGTCAAGCAAATGAACTTTGATTGGCGGTCAGGCAAATGCACTTAGATTTAAGAAAATAAAATTATTGTTTTTTTAAATGTGGACTGCTGGTACCCCAAATAGATTGGATTGGTTGAACTTGGCACAGTACTTGTAAGCCTGACACACACACTGGTTAGCGGTCAAGCAAATGAACTTTGATTGGCGGTCAGGCAAATGCACTTAGATTTAAGAAAATAAAATTATTTGTTTTTTAAATGTGGACTGTTGGTACCCCAATTAGATTGGATTGGTTGAATTTGGCACAGTACTTGTAAGCAAGACACACACTCTGGCTAGCGGTCAAGCAAATGAACTTTGGTTGACGGTCAGGCAAATGCACTTTTTAGATTTAAGAAAATAAAAGTTTGGGTTTTTTAAAAGTAGACAACTAGTAAACAATATTATATTGTATGCGTTGTGCACACACAGTATAAGCTGTGAGCCTGACACACACACTTGCAAGCAGGGGCTAGCAGGGAGACAGGCAAATGAAGTTAGATTACACAGAAAAAAAACAAAGAAAAAAAATGATGTTATAGCCCTAAAAAGGGCTTTTTGGGGTGCTGTGTTTACAGCAGAGATCTGATGAGTCCTTCAGCACTGCACTGGACACTGAATAAACTTGCCTAGCTATTGATTTCCCTATTCAATCAGCATCACCTACACTCTCCCTCCTCTCAGTAAGACTGCAAGTTACTTATGATTCCAAAATGGCTGCTGTCCATGAGGTAGATGGCTCTGGAAGGGAGTGTATGCTGCTGATTGGCTGTAATGTGTCTGCTGACTGTGACATGCAGGGTCAAAGTTTGCTCAATGATAAAGTATTGGGGGCGTGTCGAATCTCGCACATGCTATGTTCGCCGGGAACAATCCGCCGGCGAACTATTCGCGACATGTCTATTAGGGTTTATTGGGTATATTTAGACTTAATTAGGTATAGTTAGGTTTTATTGGTATAGTTAGGGTTGAATAGGACTAGATAGGGAAAACTGGGTTTAGATAGGGATAAGTGGTTAGTGATAGAGCTAGTTAGGTATGGTGAGTGTTAAATAGGGTTAATAAGTTAGAGGGGTGGTTAATTACTGAGGGAGTTAATTAGCTTATCAAAGGGTTAATTATTGTTAATTTGTTAGAGGGGGTTAATAGAATGGAATAGCGTAGGAAAGGGTTAATAGTGTTGTGCTTAGACTTTGTGTCATGAGGGTCCTGGAGGACCCTCATGGCCCTTATAGTGTTAATGCAGTGATTAATACTGTCCTGTAGAGTCTATTAGGGGGTTAATAGGGTAGGATAGGGTAGGGTAGGGGTTATTAGAGGGTTAATAAGGTAGGATAGGGTAGTGCAGGGGCTATTAGGGGGTTAATAGTGGTTAGTAGGATATTGATTAATTTGGTATAGGGTTAATTAGGTGTAGTTAGGGTCTATTGCTACAGTTAGGGTTTAATAGGTACAGTTAGGGTTTAATAGATATAGTTAGGGTTTATTGTGTATAGTTAGAGTTAGTTAGGTATAGTTAGGGTTTATTTGGTATAGTTAGGGTTTAATAGGTACAGTTAGGTTTTACTAGGTACAGTTACTTTGTATTGGGTATAGTTAGGGTCTATTGGGTACAACAAAACGAAAACGAGGCTTCAGACGTAACTATACTACAGTGACTCGCAATAATGAAATACATACTATGCGGAACGTACCACACTCATATTAACCACCATTTTGAAAACGACTACGCACAAAATGGCGGATGGAACGCAAATTGTATGCTGGAACGCAAATAGCGCATGCGTATTGCGTTCTAACGGTTTTAGGCACTTGAATGTTTATAAATACTCCCTACTTTCCAGAAATGTCAACATTTCAACTCAGGTGATGAACGGCGTGACTGGATAGTTAACTGCTGTTGTTACTTGAGAAGAGAATTGTTTCCTAATTTACTGTATATACTCGAGTATAAGCCGAGTTTTTCAGCCCTTTTTTTAAGGCAAAAAAGGGCCACCTCGGCTTATACTCGAGTCACTCTCTCCCCCCCGTGTCTCTCTAACCCCCCGGTGTGTCTCTAACCCCCCCGTGTGTCTCTAACCCCCCCGTGTGTCTCTAACCCGTCCCGTGTGTCTCTAACCCCCGTGTGTCTCTCTACCCCCCCGTGTCTCTTTCCCTCCCCCCTCCTCCACCTAAACCCCCCTCCTCAGCATAAACCCCCCTCAACCCCCCTCCTCCACCTAAACCCGCCTAAATACCTCCCCCCTCTCCCCTCACTTACCTGCTTGTGCTCCGGCCTCCGCTCCTTGACCCGGCGCCGGCGCACATGTGACGTCACATGCATGCCGTGTCATTAGCATATACCGGGTGCACCGGGAGCGGAGGCCGGAGCACAAGCAGGTAAGTGAGGGGAGGTATTTAGGGGGGTTTAGGTGGAGGAGAGGGGTCGAGGGGGGTTTAGGTTGAGGAGGGGGGGTTGGGGTTGAGGGAGGTTGAGGGGGGTTGAGGTTGAGGAGGTGGGTTGGGGTTGACGTTGAGAAGGGGGGTTGAGGTTGAGGAGGGAGGTTGAGGATGGGGGGTTGAGGATGAGGATGGGGGTGTTGAGGAGGGGGTTGAGGATGGGGGGTTGAGGAGGAAGGTTGAGGAGGGGGTTGAGGATGAGGAGGGAGGTTGAGGAGGGGATTGAGGATGAGGAGGGAGGTTGAGGAGGAGGGGTTGAGGAGGGGGTTGGGGATGGGGGGTTGAGGAGAGAGGTTGAGGAGGGGGGGGGGTTGAGGTTGAGGAGCTTTGAGGCTGAGGAGGGGGTTGAGGTTGAGGAGGGTTGAGGCTGAGGAGGGGGTTGAGGAGGGAGTTGAGGATGAGGATGGGGGTTAAGGATGAGGATGGGGGGTTGAGGAGGGAGGTTGAGGAAGGGGTTGAGGAGGGATTGAGGAGGGGGGTTGAGGATGGGGGGTTGAGGAGAGAGGATGAGGATGGGGGGTTGAGGAGGGGGATTGAGGATGGGGGTTGAGGAGAGAGGATGAGATTGGGGGGTTGAGGAGGGAGGTTGAGGGGGGGGGTTGATGTTGAGGAGGGTTTAAGGCTGAGGAGGGGGTTGAGGTTGAGGAGGGTTGAGGCTGAGGAGGGGGTTGAGGAGGGGTTGAGGATGAGGATGGGGGGGTTGAGGATGAGGATGGTGGGGTTGAGGAGGGGGGTTGGGGTTGAGGGAGGTTGAGGGGGGTTGAGGTTGAGGAGGTGGGTTGTGGTTGACGTTGAGGAGGGGGGTTGAGGCTGAGGAGGGAGGTTGAGGATTGGTGGTTGAGGATGAGGATGGGGGTGTTGAGGAGGGGGTTGAGGATGGGGGGTTGAGGAGGAAGGTTGAGGAGGAAGGTTGAGGAGGGGGTTGAGGATGAGGCGGGAGGTTGAGGAGGGGATTGAGGATGAGGAGGGAGGTTGAGGTTGAGGAGGAGGGGTTGAGGAGGAGGGGTTGAGGAGGAGGGGTTGGGGATGGGGGGTTGAGGATGGGGGGTTGAGGAGAGAGGTTGAGGATGGGGGGTTGAGGAGGGGGGGTTGAGGAGGGGGGGTTGAGGTTTAGGAGGGTTGAGGCTGAGGAGGGGGTTGAGGAGGGAGTTGAGGATGAGGATGGGGGGTTGAGGATGAGGATGGGGGGTTGAGGAGGGAGATTGAGGAAGGGGTTGAGGAGGGGGGTTGAGGTTGAGGAGGGGGGTTGAGGATGGGGGGTTGAGGAGAGAGGATGAGGATGGGGGGTTGGGGAGGGGGATTGAGGATGGGGGGATGAGGATGGGGGGTTGAGGAGAGAGGATGAGGATGGGGTTGAGGATGGGGGGGTTGAGGAGGGAGGTTGAGGATGAGGAGGTGGGGTTGAGGAGGGGGGTTGAGTTTGAGGAGGGGGGTTGAGGATGGGGGGTTGAGGAGAGAGGATGAGGATGGGGGTTGAGGATGGGGGGTTGAGGATGGGGGGTTGAGGATAGAGGATGAAGATGGGGGGTTGAGGAGGGGGGTTGAGGTTGAGGAGGGTTGAGGCTGAGGAGGGGGTTGAGGTTGAGGAGGGGGTTGAGGAGAGAGTTGAGGATGAGGATGGGGGTTGAGGATGAGGAGGAGGGGTTGAGGAGGGGGGTTGAGGTTGAGGAGGGGGGTTGAGGATGGGGGTTGAGGAGAGAGGATGAGGATGGGGGTTGAGGAGGGGGGGTTGAGGAGGGGGGGTTGAGGTTTAGGAGGGTTGAGGAGGGAGTTGAGGATGAGGATGGGGGGTTGAGGATGAGGATGGGGGGTTGAGGAGGGAGATTGAGGAAGGGGTTGAGGAGGGGGGTTGAGGTTGGGGGGTTGAGGAGAGAGGATGAGGATGGGGGGTTGAGGATGGGGGGGTTGAGGAGTGAGGTTGAGGAGGGGGAGTTGAGGTTGAGGAGGGTTGAGGCTGAGGAGGGGGTTGAGGAGTGGTTGAGGATGAGGATGGGTGGCTTGAGGATGAGGATGGGGGGGTTGAGGATGAGGATGGTGGGGTTGAGGAGTGAGGTTGAGGATGAGGAGGAGGGGTTGAGGAGGGGGGTTGAGGAGAGAGGATGAGGCTGGGGGGGTTGAGGAGGGGGATTGAGGATGGGGGTTTGAGGATGGGGGTTGAGGAGAGAGGATGAGGATGGGGGGTTTGAGGATGGGGGTATTGAGGATGGGGGGTTGAGGAGGGGGTTGAGGATGAGGAGGGAGGTTGAGGAGGGGGTTGAGGATGAGGAGGGAGGTTGAGGATGAGGAGGGAGGTTGAGGATGAGGAGGGAGGATTAGGAGTGGGGTTGAGGAGGGTGATAAGGGAGGGGGGAAGAGACACAGGGAAGGGAGAGGTTGGAAGAGACACATGGAAGGGAGAGGGGAGAAAAGACACGGAGAGAGAGGGGGACACAGAGAGCACAAGAGGGACACAGGGGCAGCACATTTCCCACCCTCGGCTTATACTCGAGTCACTCATTTTACCCAGTATTTTGTGGTAGAATGGGTGCCTCGGTTTATACTCGGGACGGCTTATACTCGAGTATATACGGTACTACTTTACATTGTGCAAATTACAACTGAGAGGTAAGCTATAATATATTACATTTTATTATCAAGACAGGACAAAAATGTGATTTATGTATAGTGACATGTGGCACGCACATTTATGTGTATAGCCCCTGAAACAAACTGATCTTAACCCAAACTAATTAAACAACTATATTTAAATGGCATTACAAAAAAAAATATATTTTACTATTAAAATATGATTCATGTATAGTGATATGTCACACGCACATTTATGTGTGTAGGCTCAAAAAATAAGTAATGTTAATTGAAAGTCATTACAGAAGTATATTTAAATGACATTAATTTATTGTAATTCAATATAACCTAAAGCTCAATCTTTCTCCTTTTTTTTACTATTCAAACAGACTCTGCATCAGCGTCACTCAAGAATTTGCACCGTGCATTGTGAAACACAATCCCTTTTAAACAACTCCAAGAAAGAACAAGAGGTAAGATAGAAAAATACATTACATGCTGAAAAAGACCATGCTTTGCTAAATCAAAAAGAAGAAATATACAATTAACCATTTCAATTTATTTTTCAAAAAGACACTACAAGAAGACCGGCGGATTAAGATTGCCAGGAGGGGACCCTCTGTCATTCGACACTTCAATCAAGGTAAAGTATAACAAGTACAAAAAAAAAATGAACTATTTATGTTTAGTGGCCTGCCAATATCAATTAATATTCTTCTTTAATGTTTAAGAACCTATAAGCCTTACAAAGAAGCCTAAATGAGCATACCAAAAGTGGTAGACACAAAACAGGATTGTACCAAAACGCACACAAACACATAGCAAACTAAATTAATTTTCTTTTTTAATGTTTAAGAACCTATAAGCCTTACAAAGAAGCCTACATGAGCATACCAAAAGTGGTAGACACAAAACAGGATTGTACCAAAACTTACACAAACACATAGCAAACTAAATAAATTTTCTTTTTTGATGTTTAAGAACCTATAAGCCTTACAAAGAAGCCTAAATAAGCATACCAAAAGTGGTAGACACAAAACAGGATTGTACCAAAATGCACACAAACACATAGCAAACTAAATTAATTTTCTTTTTTAATGTTTAAGAGCCTATAAGCCTTACAAACAAGCCTAAATAAGCATACCAAAAGTGGTAGACACAAAACAGGATTGTACCAAAACGCACACAAACACATAGCAAACTAAATTAATTTTCTTTTTTGATGTTTAAGAACCTATAAGCCTTACAAAGAAGCCTAAATAAGCATACCAAAAGTGGTAGACACAAAACACGATTGTACCAAAATGCACACAAACACATAGCAAACTAAATAAATTTTCTTTTTTAATGTTTAAGAACCTATAAGCCTTACAAAGAAGCCTAAATTAGCATACCAAAAGTGGTAGACACAAAACAGGATTGTAACAAAACTTACACAAACACATAGCAAACTAAATTAATATTCTTTTTTAATGTTTAACAACCTATAAGCCTTACAAAGAAGCCTAAATGAGCATACCAAAAGTGGTAGCAAACCAAATTAATTTTCTTTTTTAAAGTTTAAGAATCTATAAGCCTTACAAAGAAGCCTAAATTAGCATACCAAAAGTGGTAGACACAAAACAGGATTGTACCAAAACGCACACAAACACATAGCAAACTAAATTAATTTTCTTTTTTGATGTTTAAGAACCTTTAAGCCTTACAAAGAAGCCTAAATTAGCATACGAAAAGTGGTAGACACAAAACAGGAGTGTACCAAAACGCACACAAACACATAGCAAACTAAATTAATTTTCTTTTTTAATGTTTAAGAACCTATAAGCCTTACAAAGAAGACTAAATAAGCATACCAAAAGTGGTAGACACAAAACAGGATTGTAACAAAACTTACACAAACACATAGCAAACTAAGGACCCTATTCAATTCGAGCTGTGTAAATAATAGGTAAAAACGCAAGGCCTACGTAGTTGAAAAATGAGACAGTTTCCGATGCTATTAAATTCCAAGTGCTGCGAGATACGAGCGATGGATGCGTTTTCGTACACGTTAGGATTTGCGCATGAGGGACGCTATCTCGGATAACTTTGATTTCCGTGGCCGCGCGTATAAATGAATCAATGAAGGTTTGCGTAGGAAAAGAGTGCGAAATACGTAATATGTACCACTTAACCCGACGGCAGTATGCCTTTAAAGGAGCCAAAACAGAAAATAATTGACTGTGCTGGAGCTTTTGCAAGTAGACACACTTCTAGGCATTGGTGGGTTTTTGGTGAGCAAGGAGAGTGAGCGAGAGAGAAGAGAGCATTTTAATTTTTGATCTTTTGACCTAGCAGATAATTTAACCCTTTGTTTACAACACACATAATTACTGATGTCACATAATTCACACACATAGATTAATATGTACACATAGCTACACCTAGTGGTAGGCCACTGCACACCTACACCCCCCCCCCCCCCCTGTGGTGGGAATACCAGGCCAGATGGACACAGATCGCCCTAACACCCTGCAACGTGAGTATCATATAACACACATGGTTGTATGAGATTGTGGGGGGATGGGCTGTCCAAAATCCTGCAGATAACATGCTGTATGTATGTATCACATATATAGTTGTGAGCGTACGAGTCGTTGCTCACGCTTGCAAAGCGAGGGACGCAGTTCACCGCAAATGCGGGTCCTCGCGAAGCGAAGGCCCGCATTTGCGGTTGTGGAGGCTCAACGTCGGCTGTGTTAACACACACATACACACACACACGACTTTTTTAACAGAATAAACCCAACCGCCCAGCCAACAAAAACCCAACAACGTCCCCGCAAATGCGGATCCTCGCGAAGCGAGGGTCCGCATTTGCGGTGGTGGGAGCATCCCAACATCGGCTGTGTTAACACACATACACACACACACAACTTCATAACAAAAAAAAACTCAAAGTCGCCTCACACCCGCTTACACCCAGACACACAGACGCAAGACTTAACAAAAAAACAGTAAAAAAGGCCCTTCACACGCTCTTAACACACATACGCACGACTTAGAAACAAATACACTGCGTCGTACACGTAAAAGCTAACTGCGTATATCGCAAAAAAATACCGCAACATCGCAACAAAATACGGCCGCATCGGAAAAAAATACGGCCGCGAAAGACCCATTCCAACCGCCGCGCATCAAAACATCACAAACACAAGAAATAAACACAACAAACACATAAAAAGCTTACTTACAGCACGGGGGGGCATCCGGCACCTCCAAAAGTTCATTTACACGTCCATTTAAGTCAAAACAAAGAGTTTAAACGACCGAAAATCGGCTAAGCGAGAGAAAAAATGGCCGCCGAACAAAACGAAAACGAGGCTCCAGACGTAACTACACTACACTTACTCGCAATAATGAAACACATACTATGCGGAACGGATCACACTCATATTAAACACCATTTTAACCACTACTACGCACAAAATGGCGGATGGAACGCAAATTGTAAGCTGGAACACAAATAGCGCATGCGTATTGCGTTCTAACGGTCTAACTTTCCAGAATGTTCTACAAGTTTATAAATACTGTCTATTTGACAGAGAAAAATACATTTCTCCTCAGGTGATGAACAGAGTGACTTCGGAGATAACTGCTGCTAAAACTTGTTGTTTGCGAGTGTCGTAATGTGTGTGTCGTACTGTTTGGGTTGCGACGTGAAGTTTGCGAGGGTCGCAGTTGCTGGCAAGGAGCGCCGTAGGCGCTCCATGCCAGCACCTGAGGACCTCGCAAAGCGAGGGCCGCAGTTGCTGGCATGGAGCGCCGAAGGCGCTCCTTGCCAGCAACTGCGACCCTCGCAAACTTCACGTCGCAACCCAAACAGTACGACACACACATTACGACACTCGCAAACAACATACGACACACGTTCACACACATTACGGACTCGCAACACTCGGAGGCAACTCGCGAACATTACAAAATGTAAAACACAATACATACACACACCACATACATAAAAAACTTACCTACACCAAGAGGGAGCACCCAGCACCTCAAAAATACAACTTACACCTCGATTTTACTTCAAATAAAACAGTTTAGAGACTAAAAAAAAAAAGAAGCGAGAGAAAAAATGGCCGCCGAACAAAACGAAAACGAGGCTACAGCACTCTAAACTCGCAAAACACCACAACAAACTCGCAAAACACCACAAAACACCTACGGATATTCCGATACAAACGTATAACACACATTACTCGCCATTTGACGCCAATGCGGAAGTACACGACAACGGTTTGGGCTCGCGCACGCACAGTGTTACACTGCACACATTCAGCACGCTTACACAGCAGATCCACACCACTAATGCTGCAGCAACATCAAAACACATTCACAGCTCTTCCACACAATGCTTTAAAATAGGTAAAGTATATTCATTTATTAATGTATTATATATTTCATTATTACACACTAAACAGCATTAGCTACCTTACAATTTCATTGCCGTCATTTTTTGACGGGCAATTCGCTAGTTAAGTATAAAAAAGAACCGAACCATGAGCCTTATTCAATTGTGAGTTGGCTAATTGAATAGGGCTTTATATAAGCACATAATAGATTTTTTAGACAGACATTTTTAGTTACTGAACTTCTAACCACAATCAAGGTCTTCACTAACTCAAAACTTCTGTCAACAAATATTTTATGTGCTTATATAGAGCCCTATTCAATTGGTCAAAACGCAATTGATTCAGGACCTAAATATGTTTAATGGCCGAGGGCCTCATTCAAATGTGATTTGCCCATTTCAATAGGGCTCTATATAAGCACATTTGGCTCAATTTAACTAAAAACTTCTGTTCAAAAATATTCAATGTGCTTATATAGAGCCCTATTGAAAAACCAAATTCAATGAGGCCCTCACAATATAACAAATCCAGCAAACAAAGGCCCTCATTCAATTGATATTTTGGACAATTCAATAGGGCTCCAAATAAGCACATTTACAACCCTATTGAATTGGCCAAACTGCAATTGAATGAGGGCCAAAGTATGCAACATATGGTACACACAAACTGGTACACACAAAACAGGATTGTAACAAACACATAGCAAACTAAATTTATATTCTTTGGCCCTCATTCAATTGCGATTTTGCAAATTGAATACGGCTCTAAATAAGCACATAATATATATTTTTTCAAGAAGTTTTTAGTTTGTGAAAACCGTGCTTTTGGATAGATGCTTAATAAGTTAAAACTTCTTGAAAAAATATATGTGATGTGCTTATTTACACCCCGATTCAATTGGCCAAACTGCAATTGAATGAGGGCCTTTTTGTTTAACAACCTATAACCATTAGAAAAAACACTACATAAGTATAACAAAAGTGGTGCCCATCAAACAGGATTGTACGAAAACTCACACAAACACATAGCAAACTACATTTAAATTCTTATTTTAATGTTTAACAACCTATAAGCCTTAGAAAGAAGCCTAAATAAGCATACCAACATTGGTGCCCACCAAACAGGATTGTATGAAAACTCACACAAACACATAGCAAACTACATTTAGATTCTTATTTTATGTTTAACAACCTATTAGCATTACAAAACTACATTAATAAGCATACCAACAGTGGTGCGCATCAAACAGGATTGTATGAAAACTCACACAAACACATAGCAAACTACATTTAGATTCTTATTTAATGTTTAACAACCTATAAGCCTTAGAAAGAAGCCTAAATAAGCATACCAACATTGGTGCCCACCAAACAGGATTGTATGAAAACTCACACAAACACATAGCAAACTACATTTAGATTCTTATTTTATGTTTAACAACCTATTAGCATTACAAAACAACATTAATAAGCATACCATCAGCGGTGCGCATCAAACAGGATTGTATGAAAACTCACACAAACACATAGCAAACTACATTTACATTCTTATTTTATGTTTAACAACCTATAAGCATTACAAAACAACATTAATAAGCATACCAACAGTGGTGCGCACCAAACAGGATTGTATGAAAACTCACACAAACACATAGCAAACTACATTTACATTCTTATTTTATGTTTAACAACCTATAAGCCTTAGAAAGAAGCCTAAATAAGCATACCAACAGTGGTGCGCACCAAACAGGATTGTATGAAAACTCACACAAACACATACCAAAGTACATTTAGATACTTATTTTATGTTTAACAATCTAGAAGCCTTAGAAAAAGGCCTAAATAAGTATACCAAAAGTCGTGGACACCAAACGGGATTGTAGAAAAACAAAGAAATAATGTCATTTTTTAGTTCATACAAATACATTCAAATAAAATTACATTTTCATTTTTATTTTATATCAGATACTGCGTCAAGAACATCGGAACAGGAGTTTCAACTGAGGACCACACCAGCGGACGAGGACTTTCAACAGAGGACCAGACCATTGGACGAGGACTTTCAACAGAGGACTACACCATCGGACGAGGACTTTCAACAGAGGACCAGACGATTGGACGAGGACTTTCAACACAGGACCAGACCATCAGACGAAGGCTTTCAACACAGGACCAACAAAGATTCTGCTTCAAATCAAACTTCAACCAAGGTACAGTATAACAAGTAAAAAAAGAGAAAAATTAATTAATATTCTTCTTTAATGTTTAACCACCTATAAGCCTTAGAAAATAGCCTACAGAAGCATACCAAAATTGTGGCGCACCAAAAAGGATTGTAGAAAAACACAGAAATAATGCCATTTTTTCATTAATACAAAGACATTCAAATAACATAACATTTTCATTTTTATTTTATAACAGATACTGCGTCAAGAACATCGGAACAGGAGTTGGAACTGAGGACCACACCAGAGGACGAGGACTTTCAACAGAGGACTACACCATCGGACGAGGACTTTCAACACAGGACCAGACCATCGGACGAAGGCTTTCAACACAGGACCAACAAAGAATTTTGCTTGAAATCAAACTTCAACCAAGGTACAGTATAAAAAGTAATATCTATCATCTATCTCTTATTTGTCTTTTAGGGCCAATAATCTTTAACACTAAATACAAACTTCAATGTAAACTTAAAGAATAAATTGGCATAGTCCAAAAAAGTCTAAAAACACAGAATCTATACAATTTGTCATTGTAACATTCCAGTCCTAAACCCTAATTTAATTGCCATTTGACAAATTGAATAGTGCTGTAAATAAGGACATAACATCTTTTTGAAAATACCTTTTTAGTTACTGAAACACTTGCTTTTGGATACATGTTTAATAAATAAAAATTTCTTTAAATAATTATCTGATGGCCTTATTTAGACTTTTATTCAATTGACCGCATTGAAATTGATTAAGTATAAAATGTTAACACACTATTCATAACTATTTGTCATGAAAAACAACTTAACATCTCAAAATAAACTAATGGTACATTATTTTATTTTTACAGATTAACATGGCTGATAACGAGAGTAAACAAGAAAAGAAAAGACGCCAAGCTAGAGAACGACGACAGAGAGCAGACAGCCAGCAGACACCGGAGAAGAAGGAAATTCGACGAGAAAAAGAACGCAAAAGAATTGCAAGCAAAAGACTGTCACTTGCAGAAATTAAAGATATGTAAAAAAAAACAACAAAGAAAATAAAGCATTTACAACCTGTTGCTCAAACATCAGATGACATTTTACCAGAAAAAATACAAGAGATACCAAAAAAAGCAACAAAGAAAACAAAGCATTTAGAACCGTTTCATGAAACATTACATGACATTTTACCTCAAACAATACAACATATACCAAGAAAAGCAACGAAAAAAACAAAACATTTAGAACCTGTTGTTGAAACATTATATGACATTTCACCTGATGAATATGAAAGTCAAAATCCTATATGCTTTGCAAATTGTCCTCTACTCAAGTCTTTAGCAGTAGAGGTTCATAGTTGTGGGGACATGACTACTCAATGTCAGTTTTGTGAGGCTTATTATTTTAAACAGGAGAGACCCAGAGATGGACAATTTATTAGTTGTTGTCAAAAAGGCAAGTTCAAACTTCCAGAAAGGAAAGAATTTCCAATTTATTTACAAAATATTATGACTGAACCTACTTTTCCAAACTACAAAAATTTTAAGACAAACATAAGATCCTACAATAGTGCCATATCCTTTGCATCCATGGGGGCAACATTAGCTGCTAATGTACCAGGACATGGTCCTTACTGTTTTAAAGTCCAAGGACAAATTTATCATCGCACTTCCCATTTACATCCAGAGGAAGGAAATAAAAGAAAATTCGCTCAACTATATGTTCTAGATACAATGGAAGCTGTTGACCAACGTATGCAGATGGAAGAAAATAAAAAATGCTTACCCACTGTTTTCATAGAGCTAAATAACATTATGGACAACAATCCCTACAGTAAAGCTTATAAAAAATTGGCAGAAGTAGAAAATGAACAACTACTTCATTCACAAACACATCAATTACCAATGCCGAAGGTTAATATGGTGCTTAAAAGAGACAGACATACTGATAAACGTCGTTATAACTTGCCAACAACAAATGAGGTTGCAATGGTGTTTCAGAATGATGAAGGAGAACCACCATTTCAAAGAGACATTCGAATATATCCTAGAAATGAGGACCAACCGTTTATTAATATGAGTATCTTAAGTCCAAATTTAGATCCAATGACATATCCCATCTTTTTCCCACACGGAGAAGCAGGTTGGCAACCAAAATTAACTCTTCCCAGTTACCCAAATGCTAAAGCCAGAATCCGAAATAATGTTTCTATGCTTGAATTTAAAGTAGCTCAAATTGCCATTCGCAATGTACGGTATTTAATCCAATTTTATGTGGTGGGAAACTAACACAACAATGTATTATTGATTCATATTTGCAAGTTGAGGCAAATAATTTAAACTTTATCAAATATCAACAAGATAAACTCCGTGTAGAACAATATTCTGGACTCATGGACTATGTTGCTGACGTGGCTACAAGCAGAGACATGACAGCTGGCAAAGCCATCATTTTACCATCTTCCTTTCAAGGATCTCCTCGGAATATGAGAGAAAGATACAATGATGCTATGGCTATTGTGACAAAATTTGGCAAACCCGATCTATTTGTGACATTTACATGTAATCCACAATGGCCAGAAATTACACTAAATCTACTTCTTGGACAAACTGCTTCAGATCGACCAGATTTAGTAGCCAGAGTTTTTAAGATTAAATTAAATGAATTAATACGTGACTTCACTATAAATCAGTTATTTGGCAAATGTCTTGCTTATGTATATACCATTGAATTTCAAAAAAGAGGCCTTCCACATGCACATCTTCTAATAATACTTCAAGAAAAAGATAAATTAGATACTTCAGACAAAGTGGATGCAGTCATTGTTGCTGAACTACCAGATCCAGAACTATATGGTAGACTATATGAGATTGTTACTCATCGCATGATTCATGGACCCTGTGGTGACCTTAATCCACAATCACCATGTATGGAAAATAATAAATGTTCCAAAGAATTTCCAAAAGATTATAGAGACAAAACCTATGCCAATTGTGATGGATATCCACTTTATAAAAGAAGAGAAGGAGATAGTGCCATTATTCATGGAAAAAAAGTGGACAATAGATATGTAGTACCCTACAATCCACATTTACTCATGAAGTACAACGCCCACATCAACGTAGAAGCCTGCACTTCCATCAAATCCATTAAATATGTCTACAAATATATTTACAAAGGTTACGATGCAGCTACTATAGTCGTCAAAAGTGCAGACAACCCTGAAAGTAGTGAGTTACTACATGATGAACTTGCATCTCATGTAGATGCTCGCTATGTCAGTGCGCCAGAAGCTATGTGGCGGCTTTTAAAATTTGAAATGCATGATAGATCACATGCAGTATATAGGTTAGCAGTACATTTGCCACAACGACATTTAGTCTATTTCCATACTGGAAATGAAATGAATGCATTGGCCCAAAGTGAAGATCGTCACACTACACTAACTGCATGGTTTGCATTAAATTCCACTGATGCTGAAGCAACACAATACTTATATATTGAAATTCCATATCACTATGTTTTTGTGAATGGATTATGGAGACCAAGAAAAACCAGAGGCAATAAAATAATTCCACGAATTTACACAGTCAGTCCAAGAGATGTTGAACGTTTTTGCTTACGGATATTACTTTTAAATGTTCCAGGAGCACAAAGTTTTGAACAATTAAGAACTGTTAATGACATTGTATATGAATCCTTCCATTTAGCTGCAAGACATAGAAACTTACTCGCTGATGATACAGAGTGGGAAAGATGTTTAGAAGAAGCAGCACAATGTCAAATGCCACGACAGATGAGAGAACAATTTGCTTTTATTTGTATCTTCTCAAATGCTCCAAATGCATTAGCTTTGTGGGAGACTTTTAAAAGTAATATGGCTGAAGACTTTATGCGACGATACAATGAACCCATTGCACACTTAAAAGCGTTAATGGAAATCCAAGAAGTCTTTTTAACTCATGGATTAAGTTGTGCAAGTTTTAATTTGCCTGATCCAGGTCTTATAGATGACATTAACTTTGAAGACTATGACATTCAACTACAAGCAGAAAGAACAGAAGAAAGACTTGCAACTTTAAATACACTACAATTGCAAGCATTTCATGCCATTAAAAATGCTATAGATGATGACATGGTGACAGAGCGTTATTTCTATCTTGATGGACCTGGCGGATCAGGAAAAACATATTTGTACAATTTATTAATGAGTTCAGTACGAGCACAAGGAAAAATAGCAATGGCGTTTGCCACTACTGGAATTGCTGCACTTTTATTAGAAGGTGGAAGAACTGTTCATAGTGGATTTAAACTGCCAGTGCCTATTTTAGAAAATTCTGTGTCAGATATTCGCATGACATCCTTACAAGCAAAGAAATTGAAGAAATGTAAATTAATTATAATAGATGAGGCCACAATGATGTCATGCTATGCCCTCCAATGTATTGACCGTTTGCTTCGTGAAGTCATGGAGAATACTTTTGAATTTGGTGGAAAGGTAATGTTGTTGGGTGGCGATTTCAGACAAACATTACCTGTCGTTGTACATGGAAATCGAACTGACATTATCGAAACCTGTATAAAGTCAAGCACACTATGGAAACATTTTACCCATCTTCAACTGCAACAAAATATGAGATCAGAAGGCCAAACTGATTTCAATGATTGGCTTATTAAAATTGGAGAAGGCAGAACAGAAAAAATACTACATTTACCTGATGACACTGTAGAGATCCCACCTCATATGATTTGTCAACAAGATATTATATCGGCTATATTTGAAGGGAGCATAAATAACGAAGAATATTCCGAGCTTGCCAACCAAGTCATACTGACGTGTAAAAATAAAGATGCATTAATCCTCAATAATGAAATCTTAAAAAAAATTTATGCACCACAAAGAAATTATCACAGTGCTGATTCTGTACTTGCTGATGACAATGAAAGTCAGGCTAACTTTTCGACTGAATTCATAAACTCTTTAACTCCTTCTGGAATGCCACCACATATTTTGCAGCTAAAGAAAGGTGCAATTATCATGTTACTGCGAAATATGAACCCCAAAAAAGGCCTATGCAATGGCACAAGATTAATTGTTCAACAATTAAAGGACCATTTTATAGATGCTGAAATTTTAACTGGGACCCATAAAGGAGAGAGAGTTTTCATACCAAGAATAGATTTAGCACCAAGTGAAAGTAGTCTCCCTTTTATACTTCAAAGAAGACAATTTCCCATTATTATGGCATTTGCCATGGCCATTAATAAATCACAAGGTCAAACTTTCAAATCTGTGGGTATTTTCTTGGAAGAACCAGTTTTTGCACATGGTCAATTGTACGTTGCGTTGTCACGGTGCAAAAATCCACAGGCTATTAAAGTTGACATTGAAAACAATGAAAGTCAAGGTGATTTATTAGAAGATGGACGTATTTTTACTAAAAACATTGTCTACTATGAAGTACTATAACTTTGAAGGATACAAATTAACGATGCCAAGATTTTTTTAAAGCATTGCAAAATACATAACAATTGGTTGTTTAATTCAGTCATAATTAATGGAAGTCATGTTTATGAATGATTTGCCTCACAAAATACTTGCCTTGCATTGTTAGTAAAAATTATGTTAAAATGTTAAGTCACTATGTTAATGTTTCTAATGTTACAAGTTTAAAAAATATATTTTCAAGTTATTTCATTCAACAGATTACAAAGTGGATGTTAACAGGTCAAGCACCTTTTAAGTCACAATGTAAATATTGTCTGTT
The DNA here is from genome assembly GCA_027410445.1 of Discoglossus pictus. NCBI lineage: Eukaryota > Metazoa > Chordata > Amphibia > Anura > Alytidae > Discoglossus > Discoglossus pictus. Next base: position 270,746,495 of record CM050163.1, on the reverse strand, counting down.
ATCTTAAGATTACTACCTACATTAATGTTTATCGCCAGTTTATGTGCTCAGTAATAAATTACTTTAATTACGTACGTTTTAAGAAGAGTTTTACTGTATGCCTTCCTCTACATTCAATGTATATTCAAGTTAACAATTATTGTGATAGAAATTGAATTTTAATACTGATTAATTTAAATGTCAATTGTTTTTACATTCAAATGTTAATACTTTTAATAAAAAATTAGGTTACAAAATGTATTCACTATGTTCCTGTTTATAATGTTCAAAATTATACAAATGTTTTGTTAACTTCTAAACTTACATAAAAAATAAAGTTCAAGTTTAAAAATATATACTTTGATGGTTATTGCTTACATATAGTTTAAAATTCATGTTAAAATTCGCAACGTTTAAAGAAGGGTTTTTACTTTTTGCTTTCCTATTCATTCAATGTATATTAAAGTTAACAATTCTTCAGATACTAATTACATTTTAAAAAACCATTACATCAACATTTTACAAAAATACACGTTCATATTAAAATACTTACAAGGGTCAAAAATATATGTTAATAACTAAACAACTTGACAAACATATACATCACATTGCCGTCATTTTTTGACCGGCAAGTCGCTAGTGTATAAATAGGCTTGTATTCTGGCTGTTGTATATAATGAGCTGTATCCCTCTAGAACAGGGGTGGGTAAGGAGGGCCACATAAATGTCGGCCTTTCAAGATATAATTCTGTTTGTATGTATGTTTGTATGTATAAATAGGCTTGTGTTCTGGCTGTTGTATATAATGAGCTGTATCCCTCTAGAACAGTGGTGGGTAAGGAGGGTCACATAAATGCCGGCCTTTCAAGATATCCTTTTTGGGCACAGGTGAGTCAATCAGGATGACTGAAAAGGCGATTGGCTCACCTGTGTGGCCCTCCAGGACCGAACCTGCCCACCCTTGCTCAAGAATTATATGGCCTCCTACACCCCTGCCCACACACAGGGATAATTCACATACAATAGCACTAACCTGGCCCATGTCTCAGCTGCATATTAACAACCATTGCTGGAAACTTGGCAGATTGGTCATTCTCACACACTGCACAGCAGATGCAGCAGAGCACATGTCTGAGGCACATGCAGTACACATTCATATGAGCCATGATCCACAATGCTCATTATGCAGCCCGTGGCTCATCTGTATAACACAAGCACCACAGTCACTCACAGGTGACCATGATGTCAATGATATGTAAATGGATAGCTGTCAATTGTGTATGGCAACCAACTGAAATATATGTTTATTCCATTGCAGTATCCACAGATTCAGAAGAGAAGGAGGCTGGAGTGGTTGAAGTGGGCCAGGACATTCAGGGGGGCCCGGGACCATCTACATCACTGGCTCATACGGAGTGGGAAGTGATGCCCAGGCCATCTTACTATGATGCCACCTGCCATTCGTCGTGGCCACCTCAGGGCCTGCACCAGTCACACCATGCTGTGCCTCCCTCAGCGGCTCCACCCTCAGCGGCTCCGCCCTCATCCTGGCCACCACCCTCATCCTGGGCTCCGCCCTCAGCCTGGGCTCCACCCTGGGCGTCGGGAGGAAGTGCCCCGGCCCCGGGAGAAAGTGCCCTGGCCCCAGGAGGAAGTGCCCTGGCCCCGGCCGCAGAGTCGCCGGCCGCAGCCGCAAGACAAACACCTCCAGGCCCTCTGCCACCACTCTATGCCCAATTATGCAATATCATGGAGCACATTCATCAAGAGGACCAGGCACAAAGCCAGAGAGCAGAGAGAATGCTGGAAATCAGCGAGAGACAGTTGGCCATAAGTAGTGCCATGCTGGCTGGCAACCGGGTGATCTCGGCAACCACCCGTGGTATATATGCTGAGATGAGGAGGCACAACCGAAGGATGGAGAGATATGAGGAACGCGCAAGCTCGGAGAGACGCGCGTTGTTGCGTCAACTCAGACGCCAGCCCATACCTCTCCAGCCTTCGGTTGTACAATCGCAACCTGAGATGTCTGCCTCCTCATCTCAGACATCGCCCACCCATGAACCCCAGCCACCTGCTGTAGTGGCACCCCCTGCTCCCACACCACGTTGTGGAAGAGGGAGACGGTCCTCGGGGACGGACGGTGGGGGCCCGCTAACTCGGAGTAGGAGGTGTTAGGACCATCCAAGAAGGCCTCCTGACCACTCCTCACAGAATACTGATTGTTATAGATGTTGACATAGTATTGTCTGGCTACAGAGTGAGTACATGTCTGGTTATGTTTAACATTTCAACAATTGATGTTCAATGTGGATTGACCTTGAGCTTAAATGCTGTATTTAATCATAATATTGTTCTGATTGATACATTGTTTTTGTCTTTGTAGGTGTTAATAGCCAAATCTCACAACTATGAAGACATTTTCTTCATCTTCGAGCAGTACAATACCATCATGTGAGTAAACACTCAACCCAGTTCACAACGGGCATTCTATCAGGGTTATTCACCACTGCAGATGGCTCGGAAATGCAATATATGACTACGTATCTTTTCACTAAGGAACATGATTGTGTGATTTTCCATTATAATGATCAGTGTCCCGGCTATAGAGTTGCACAGTCCCATTACTATCTGCTAATCCAAACCAGCAATTCCACATAAGTTTTTGTAGCATTCCATCCTGTTAACATTATGAAATTGGATTCAGTTATTTCATGTCATCCAAACCAAACTGCCAATTTCCTTGGTTTGACATCATGATCAATGTGCATGTGTTTAGGGGTAATGTGAACAGTGTAATCTGTCTGGCCTTGGTACCACCCATTTAGAAGTGAGATGTGATATCAGCATGGCACAACTATTCCATATAGATAGTGATAGTACATTTTGCTGAAGGATTGTGTTCACAGTGAAGCATGCCTTGTCGTATTCCACATCCTAAGCATATTCCTGGAAGGCTGACTGAACAGGATAGAATCAATATGGTTATTACTGCTCGGAGATGATGTTCATGTTAGTTGGTTTATAGTAGTGTCAAGAGCAAAAACAATGTACTCTAATAACAGCTTATGATTGTTCTAACACCTCCTATCTCTGTTTTCCAGATTCACATCATCTATTGACCAATCATCAGTAATGTATGCGAACACACTGTGTGTGGAATCGCTTAGTATCACATGATCCATGTTTTATAGTGTCTGTTTATTCTGGCAACCATATGGTTGTTGTATGCGCATTAATGGTTATGTTGATTAAATGTTGTGTTATATGCTGTTGGTTACTGTGGAGTCCTGACCACATGTGACCCTAGTAGATGCTATGCATTACCCTCATGATGTTGTCTGTTTCCTCTTCAGATGTCCTCAGATTTGCCACAGCCCCTTGCCATACTAGGATCTCTTCACAACACACACATGATATTAATGCACAGTCTTGTCCATTTCTATTTGTACTAGACAGGCATTGGTATATATTGACAGATGACTCTACATTATGTACCAGCCTTTCCGAAAAAGCTTCTATCACTTATCGAAAGAACAAGAGTATTAAAGATGAATTGGTGAAAAGCTTCTTTAAACCAACTACACAAAGTACAACATCGTGGTTACCATCCACAAAAGGATTGTTTAAATGCGGAAAATGTAAAGCCTGTAAGTTCATTGTCCCCAGTAAAGATTTTACTGACCCAAACACTAATGTGAAATATCCAATTAAGCATTTTATCAACTGCAGCTCTACGCACGTCGTCTACGTTATAATCTGTTCCTGTCCGAAATTATATATAGGTAAAACTACACGCCAACTGCGGAGAAGGATCTTGGAACACTCCTATACAGTGACCAAAGAAATGGACACATCTGTGTCTCGACATATAAAAAAATTTCACAATAACAAACCGGAGGCAATGAAATTTTCAATAATTGATCAAGCGTTACAAAAACCTAGAGGAGGGGATATTGATAAGGATCTCTTAAAGCTGGAGAGCAAATGGATCTTTTTATTGAATACCCAAAGCCCACAAGGTCTTAATGAAGGATTTTCATATGCGCCCTTTCTATAACAGAGTAATAGTATATTTATTCATTTATCACTACACACACTTTATATTATTTCATAACACTTTTTTCACTTACATTTAGCTTTTCACCTCACATTTTGCACCCATAGATATATATATATATGTATATGTATGTATGCGTATATGTTTATATGAATATAGGTATAGGTATGTGTGTGTGCTAGTGTGTGTGTATGTTTATAATTGTGCATGTATATATACGTGTATGTTTGTGCATGTATATGTATATATATATATATATATTCCATATCACATGCACCTTATCCACTTGGATCTATATGTAGATACATTATAGAACACTTAATATACACAAACACATTGATATATCTCTCTTTTTTCACTTTTATTATTCAGATATTTCCAATTTTTGGAACAATATAATAATTCACTAGCCATCACTATCATTTGCCTTTACCTCTATATATTAGTTGGTTTAACAATATTTTTCATATATTCTAGGTCACTTTAAAATAGTAATATAGATTTACTTAGACCCACCATGGATAAATTCACCTTAGAGATATCAACAACATTTTTAGATCCAGTATATAATAGTTGGAGCACTTTGGCATCTTTAAAACCAGATCAAAATGGCGTTGGTTGGCAAAATAACGCATGATTGGCATTCATGCATAACAATTTGAATAAAACAAAATGGAGTGTGTGGTTGGCAAATTACGTATGATTGGCAAGCCACCATTAACAGAAATGAAAGGAAAGAACGTGGGGACGTTTTTAAGTGCTACACTTAACTTTTCAAAAACGGAAATGACCTACAGAAATGAAAGGAAAGAACGTGGGGACGTTTTTAAGTGCTACACTTAACTTTTCAAAATGGCGTTGGTTGGCAAAATAACGCATGATTGGCATTCATGCATAACAATTTGAATAAAACAAAATGGAGTGTGTGGTTGGCAAATTACGTATGATTGGCAAGCCACCATTAACAGAAATGAAAGGAAAGAACGTGGGGACGTTTTTAAGTGCTACACCTAACTTTTCAAAAACGGAAATGACCTACAGAAATGAAAGGAAAGAACGTGGGGACGTTTTTAAGTGCTACACTTAACTTTTCAAAAACGGAAATGACCTAAATAGCGTTGCACAACCGGAAATGGATGAAAAATGGCTATAAAAGCCCCACTAGACCTCCAATTCAGTAGCCCATGAGTAAGCCCCAGAAGGGGTGAAACGGGACCGTCGGGACTATCATCTAAGCGCAAGTACTCTGGATATTTGGTTTATTGATTACAAAAGAGAGGTTTATATATGTTTGAGCTATTTTTTTGCCTGTGTTACTTTACTCCTTGTGACTACTGTGAATTGCCAGTCAGCATTAATGACATATAGTAGTCTCAGGCAAACAGGAGTTGCATCACTATTGTATGCTATAACACATTATTTGTACATATTTTCTATAAACCCTCCTCAACCTTTTTTCATAACCAGTAAAGTACTTCCATGCGCTTTTTTCTACATTGGTTTTAACCACACTTTTTTGAGCTAAACACTATTTATATATTTTTTCATACTTTTGTCCCCCCAAGGATTAGCAAATTCATTTTGCCATATGAGGGAAGACTGTAGGAACTTAAGAATATACCAGCTAGTAGCTCATTTAAAGGAATCATCCATTCCAAACCCTATAGTTCCTATATATATTTTTTCTACTATCATTACCATTGTTAAGGTGTTAGGCACCAAGGAACTTCTTTACAGTGATATACTTTATCTTATGAAATAAAGTATGATTATATTATACTGTTATCACTGTTTCTGTGTGTTTGTACCATATCATGCTTTCTAGTTGAGAATAAAAGTAAAAGGAGTAAATCACAACCCATGTGGCTTAACAATGATTTAAAGATCAAGATACGGAGTAAAAAACAGGCATTTAAATTATACAAACAAGAGGGAACAGAGACTGCTTTACGGGAATACAAGGAAATCAACAAGGCTTGTAAAAGCGCAATTAGACTGGCTAAAATAGAAAATGAAAGATTAATTTCAAAAGAGAGTAAGACTAACCCTAAAATATTTTTTAAGTATATTAATGGGAAGAAGGCGAGGAAGGAAGCTATAGGAACATTAGAATGTGAAACAGGCTGTCTGAAAATTAGTGACCAGGAAAAGGCAGATGAGCTAAATAGGTTATTTTCTTCGGTATACACAAGGGAGGTACCAGTGGTTGGGACACAGCAACATAATGGGGCTACACTACCTTTGCCAAATAATTGGTTAACACAGGAAGTAATCCAAAAGAGGTTGGAAAAAATAAATGTTAATAAAGCCCCGGGTCCTGATGGAATACATCCGAGGGTACTAAGGGAACTGGGTTCTGTAATAGCCAAACCATTATATTTTAATTTTTCAAGATTCACTCAACACAGGGTCTCTACCAGATGACTGGAGAAAAGCTGATGTGATACCTATATTTAAAAAGGGAGCAAGAGCAAATCCTTGGAATTGTAGACCAGTGAGCCTCACTTCTGTAGTGGGGAAGCTTTTAGAAGGGTTAATAAGGGATAATATACAAGAATATGTCTATTTGAACAGGATTATAAGTAGGAGTCAACATGGGTTTATGAGGGATAGGTCATTTCAAACAAATCTAATTAGTTTCTATGAGGAGGTTAGTAGGAACCTGGATCAAGGCAACTCAGTGGATGTAGTCTTTTTGGATTTTGCAAAGGCTTTTGATACAGTGCCACATGGGAGACTATTGGGCAAACTAAGGGATACAGGAATTGCAGTAAATTTCTGCTCATGGATTGAGAGCTGGCTAAAAGACAGGAAGCAAAGGGTTGTTGTAAATGGAACATACTCCGATTGGACTAATGTGGTAAGTGGGGTTCCTCAGGGTTCAGTATTAGGTCCTCTCCTTTTTAACATATTTATTAATGACTTAGAGGTAGGATTGGAGTGTGGTGTCTGCATTTTCGCTGATGACACAAAGTTGTGCAAGGTAATTAAATCAGATAATGATGTGCTTTCCCTCCCAGGGGATTTACATAAAATTGAGGAATGGGCATCTAAATGGCAGATGAGATTTAATACGAATAAATGTAAGGTTATGCATCTGGGAAGGAAAAAATAGCCATGCAATTTATAATGGAGCAAATCTAGGTGTATCAGATATTGAAAGGGATTTGGGAGTGCTTATGGACAACCACCTAGGTAACAGTGCTCAAAGCCAAGCAGCAGCTGCAAAGGCAAATAAAATATTAGCATGTATTGAGAAGGGTATAGAAGCCAGGGAAGCAAATATAATTCTGCCACTATACAAATCTCTAGTACGCCCTCATTTGGAATATGAAGTACAGTTTTGGGCACCACTTCATAAAAAGGACATTTTAGAGCTGGAAAAGGTACAGAGAAGGGCAACAAAACTAATAAAAGGGAATGGAGGGGCTAAGTTATGAGGAAAGACTAACCAAATTAAACTTATTTTCTCTAGAAAAAAGGCATCTAAGAGGAGATATGATTACCTTATATAAATACATCCAGGGTCAGTATAAAGATTTGTCGGGGGAGCTTTTTGTGCCAAGAGGTTTTCAACTGACAAGAGGACATCCCTTGAGGTTAGAAGTAAAAAGATTCCACCTCAAAGAAAGAAAAGGGTTCTTCACAGTAAGGGTGGTTAATCTGGGGAATTCTCTACCAGAGGAGGTAGTGACAGCGGATTCGATAGATAACTTTAAAAGGGGACTAGATTTATTTCTAATTAAAAAGTGTATTCAGGGTTATCATGGATAATTAGAGAGACAGTAATGATCCAAATTTTTTACATTTCCCCTTGAGACAATTGGCTAAGTCTCGCTTGTTTTTTTGTTTTTTTTTCTATTTGCCTTCCTCTGGACTAATTAATAATAAAAAAAACAAAAAAAACATTAAATTATTGATTAATAATAAATTAACAACTAATGAATTAATAGTTAATCCGCATATTGCAGATCAGAGGAGATCTTAAAAGGGTGGACTTGATGGACTGAAAGTCTTTTTTCAACCTTAAATACTATTTAACTATGTAACTACGTAAGAATACAGATAGAATGAAGTGTCATTGTTCAATACATATATCTGTGTGTGTTTACAGAGATACATATGCTACATTAATCTGTACCTTGCCAATATAGATGTAGGTGCAAGCCCGAGGGGTGTGAATTCTGAAATCATGTCTATAGACATGCAGGGTTGTATATAATGACTTGAAGGGCTCAACTTGAATGATATGAATCTACATTCATGATTATGTAGTAATGTGAACGCAGATTGAGCAGGATAGTTACACCACTAACTGATGGTGATGAGCACATCTGACTTTCAGGGTAATTTACTTGTTACATGGTAAATATCCAGGATTACACAAACATTGAGTGAAAAAAACAGGTTTAATTGTTCACAAAGCCACACAGTGACAAATTACCACAGGCCTGCTCAGTATCATGGTGGAGGTGGGTAGGATACAGAGTTCCAGTAACACACGGAAATAGGGACATGGGGACAGAATGCAGGCAGGGGGGGTGACATTGGTATAGATGATCAGTTGAGGGGGGGATATACAGTGCATAATCCAACATAAGGCAATATCAGTTATATTATTAAATATATCAGGATAACATTCAATATTCAAACCCAACAATACAGAAGGAGATATGCTCATGGGGAGAAGTAATCTGTAGTCTTGTGTGTGCGCGCAACACACACTCCTATGCAACTGCAGAGGTAGAAGTGCTCAATCAGTCAATGTTAGAACCCCCATAGGTCATGTCACTGGAAATGGCACTATGAGAGAAGACTCTACATACCTAAGTTTGGACACTCAGATGGGAACCTGACCAGGACCATATCAGTGTGTTCAAACTAATTTCATGTGTTAGCAGAACTCACAACAAACTGGCCAGTTCGAGGTGTATTCTGTTCTGTGAATGAGCATCTCTATTATCTGCTGTTGCATATTCATAAATGAAGGTAAACGAAACCTCATTAACCGTTATGTTCCAAGGCTAGAGTTACTCTTCCCCATATATACAGGGAGGATCACATCAGCACTGAGGAAGAGATCTGGAAGGAAGTATGATACAGGCTTCACAATAGTCCAAGTAGAGGAGAGAATGGCATATCTAAAGCAATAGGTACATATAAATCTATGTAGAGGATGTGATATCACACCCGATGCAACACATGATGACTGACATATGAACATACATGATGCAATGTGACAATAGCATAGTCCTGGAACGTGGGAATGCTCATCATTCCTTGTTCTGACCGTGGAAAGGGACTCATCTTTGCGATCTGAAACCTACAAGGAACATGTCAATATTTACATTGCACATGCTCCCGGAGTGCTTACTTCGTCACTTACAGTGGTTATAAAAAGTCTACACACCCCTGTTAAAATGTCAGGTTTTTGGCCTGTAAAGAAATTAGCCAATAAAAAATAATTTCAGAACTTTTTCCACCTTTAATGTGACATATAAACTGTACAACTCAATTGAAAAACAAACTGAAATCTTTTAGGTGGAGGGAAGAAAAAAACAAAGAAAACTAATGTGGTTGCATAAGTCTGCACACTCTCTTATAACTGGGGATGTAGCTGTTTTCAGAATTAAGCAATCACATTGCAAATCGTGTTAAATAGGAGTCAGCATACACCTGACATCATTTAAAGTGCCTCTGATTAACCTCAAATTAGAAAAGAAAACCGGTCTGGGAGGCTACCAAGAGGCCTACAGCAACATTAAAGGAGCTGCAGGAATATCTGGCAAGTACTGGCTGTGTGGTACATGTGACAACAATCTCCCGTATTCTTCATATGTCTGGGCTATGGGGTAGAGTGACAAGAAAGCCTTTTCTTACAAAGAAAAACATCCAAGCCAGGCTGCATTTTGCAAAAACACATCCGAAGTCTCCCAAAAGCATGTGGGAAAAGGTGTTATGGTCTGATGAAACCAAGGTTGAACTTTTTGGCCATAATTCCAAAAGATATGTTTGGCGCAAAAACAACACTGCACATCACCAAAAGAACACAATACCCACAGTGAAGCATGGTGGTGGCAGCATCATGCTTTGGGGCTATTTTTCTTCAGCTGGAACTAGGGCCTTCAATTAAATAAGAGAGAGTGAATGATTTTTCAGTTCCAAATACCAGTCAATATTGGCACAAAACCTTCAGGCTTCTGCTAGAAAGCTGAACATGAAGAGGAACTTCATCTTTCAGCATGACAACGACCCAAAGCATACATCCAAATCAAGAAAGGAATGGCTTCACCAGAAGAAGATTCAAGTTTTGGAATGGCCCAGCCAGAGCCCAGAACTGAATCAGATTGAAAATCTGTGGGGGTGATCTGAAGAGGTCTGTGCACAGGAGATGCCCTTGCAATCTGACAGATTTGGAGTGTTTTTTCAAAGAAGAGTGGGCAAATCTTGCAAAGTCAAAATGTGCCATGCGAATAGACTCATCCCCAGTGCTGTAATAAAATCAAAAGGTGCTTCAACAAAAGTATTAGTTTAGGGGTGTGCATACTTATGCAACCATGTTATTTTTATTTTTTTATTTTTTCTTCCCTCTACCTAAAAGATTTCAGTTTGTTTTTCAATTAAATCCTCCAGTTTATAGGTCACATTAAAGGTGGAAAAAGTTCTGAAATGATTTATCTTTGTCTCATTTTTTTACAGCACAGAAACCTGACATTTTAACAGGGGTGTGTGGACCTTAGACTTTTTCGATCCACTGTACCAATATATGTTGCTCATTTCATACAAACGTCTTCACTGTTCTTTCCCTACATATGAAACGAGCTACTCATCTGGCTAATGATGTAGGAATATCACATAGATTACACATTAATGCATCTTTGGAGAGCCAAATGTGGTGTTTTACCTTGGACGCAGTCCCAAGCTCATCCATGAGGTGATTTGTTCCACCAGGACACGTGCGCTGTGGATCAGCATTAGTTATCACCGCTTACCTATCTGATGTATTCTGGAAAGAGATAGGCCGATATTAATAAAGTGATTGATGTGTTATTTGTGTCCTTCAGCATACGTGGCCATATTATTACACAAATACTCACTATGTAGTTCACATTGATGTAGCAGTTCTGTTGCTGGTCATGTTTTTCCTTGTCTAGGTTGTTGAAAGAAGAGTTGACACACGACAGCAGCTCTGTAAGGTTAATATAATGTGAGGATTACAGTCACAAATTAGACAAAGTATGTGTTCTATTCGTATTGGATATCTCTTATTAATAAGAAGTCATTGCCGGTTAGTGAGTTATGCCATGTTGCTACAGGGTTCAAAAAATCGGGATTTCGGCATGGTCTCATGTAAACAAGTCTAAAAAGCTGTGTCTGGATATATTTCAGTAGTAGTCACTTCTCCAGCCAGTCAGCAGCAGCCACCATGTTGGGTTTGGCTGGTGATCCATATTTGATCCAACTGAATAAACTTGAATCATGAGGAAATAACCAGAGGACTCTGTTTGGTGTTATCGTGACTGGTTCTTGATCGCCAAATTATGTGTGTATGGTATTTATCTATGACATTGTGATCCCATTTCATGTGGTTTGGCCGGATCATACAATGTGAACAATACTGGTCCGTAGTGGTTGTTGATGACTTTAAAAAGGGATTGGGTATATTTTTACATTAAAAAACAAACAGGCATTAGGGGCTATCCTGGATAAATAGAGAGGGAGTATTGATCCAGGGATAAATACGATCACCAGTATCTGGGGTCAGGAAGGAATGTTATATTTTTCTTCCCTGTGTAGACAATTGCCAAAGTTTCACTTTTTGTTTTTCTGTTTGCCTTCCTCTGGATCAATTAACAATAAATCTGCGTATTGCAGATCATAGATCTATAGAGGTTGAACTTGATGGACTAAAGTCTTTTTTCAATCTAAATTACTAGATAACAATGTAACGTGGGGCATATATACATTGACATAGTGGGATATATAATCCACTCAAATTATCTATGCCATTGATGTTTATAACCGTCAGTACTTAAGATGTGTATGGGAATGTGTGCTTACTTACCTGTAACTGATCATGTGGCTTGTTCCAGTGTACAAACATCGACAACGTCAGGGAACTCTCCTCTACTGTGGACTGGTTGGAATTCTGTATGGCAAGGGCGATGGATAAAGGTGGATTTGGGAGTTAGGCATAATCCAAATACATTAGACTGTATTCCATGCATATTGGGTATGTACTTACATGTGAAGTACTCACGAATGAGGCGGGTCCGTTGTTGTGACCCCTGCAGATTATCCACTTCAGGGGGAAGTAAAGGCATTTCCTCCCCATGTAGTGGAGCCGCATCAATGTCCCCCAGACAGTTGGCCTGTACTGCTATATTGTGCAGACAGCAGCAGGCAACGATGATGCGACAAACTTTCTGGGGCTTGTATTGTAGAGCACCCCCAGTGGAATGTAAACATCTGAAGCACATCTTTAGTACACCAAAGGTGCGCTCAATTACATTCCGGCAGGTTTTATGCGCAGCATTATACCGCACCTCTGCCCGAGTCTGGGGATTGCTCACAGGGTCAACAACCACGGCAAACACCCATACTCTGCATCACCTGGTGGAAATAAAATGTGACATGTTGATATGAATAGGATGTTGTGATGTCTGACAAAGCATATGCCCAAATATCGTCATCATGACCTATTAACACATCCCTGTGGCTAATACACAGTTAAAGATATATGTAAGGGAGATGGATCATGGATGCATCTGATAGGATAATTAGTAGTGTATTAACACATGTATTCTATATGAAGCTTCAGTTCAATTACAATGTGATTTCCACAAATGTCAAATCCAGATGTTCACACCCGCAGGATGCTAACATGAGGCGGAGATACAAGGGAAATACAACAGGGTACATATTGCGACCCTTCTGGTAGAGAGCACAGGAAGTCACTGTTGCATTTCTTGTACCGAGCACATGCCAGAAGTCTGAGGTGAAGCGTGATCGTGTATTCTTGTGAATGTAAATGTGATGCTAATTCAGGTGGAATTTCCCAGGGGCGCACACGATCAAACGCAAATGCCAAAAGACCGTGGAGATTTTGATAACTTCAAGGTAAGCTAATTCATGTTTATTCCGGGATATATTCATGCAAGAAAAAGTTTTCCAAACACTTTTAATTCTCCTCTATCAGATGAATTCTGAAGACATCTCACTTACATAGACCTTACAATAACACACAACATGTTATGTAGACTAGAGATGTCCATGTCACAGGATACAAGGGAATGCATCAGAACATATACCTAATGATTAATCAATTGTGGTTTTTGTCATATGTTGTTGTGAACTGCATTCTGTTTGGTTAAGCTAACACAGGGTTATGGCCAGCAATGAGCTATTATGTTCTGGCTTTGGTAGTATTACTCCGTAATGCACATGTGAACATCAGAGCAATAGAGGGAAACATGATGTACCGTATGTGTTATTGTATCCAGTCATAGTAAGATATGGTTGACTGCTATTACTAATGTGTACTCACCCAGTAGCCATCCGGATGGAAATCTGCCGGACTCAAATATGTCACATATGCCGGATGCACGCAGGATATAGGCGTCGTGAGCACTTCCCGGGAAGCCTGCCTACACACCTTGTATGCGCATATTCGCATTGCAAACAACGTTTACATTGATTGAATGATAATGCTTACGATTTCTGTACAGCGCTTCTTGCTCTCTAGGAGGTATCAGTGTCACGTGTGTACAATCAATAGCACCGAGTACATTGGGTATACCTCCTAATTGGAAGAAATCGAACTTCACCTTCGAGATCTCTTCAGCAGTGTTAGGGTAACTGATGTATCTGGCAGCTTTCCGACCAATAGCACAGAGGAATGTACTCAGACAATTGGAGAGGCTTGGCTGAGACATTCCTCCGGCTATGCTCAGGGTGTTCTGAAAGCTACCAGAAGCAAGGAGATGTATTGCAACTAACATCCGTGTCATTCCTGGGATGGCTCTATTGGCCCCTGAGCGAGGCTCAAGGTCTGCTCTCAGAACCTCATATAGCTCCCCAAGACTGGCACGGGTCAGCCGAAAACGCTCATACACCTCCCCATCAGTTAACCCCTCTAATGTGAGTCTCTCCCTGTACACATTGGGTGCCCTTCGCCTCCTCACAGGCTCCTGGACAGGCTCCCCCCCTTCTGCCTGAGCCACCACATCCTGTACTCCCCCCAGCAGCTGATCACTGACATCATTGTCAGCCTCCCTGTCTGCAGGTGGCCCTATATCCCTCTGTCCCTGTGCTACTGGAGCTCTCTCTCCTCCCTGATCCACCCCCACGATACTAGGCATGGCCTGTGGTAATTCCCTTGCCTGGCTTGGTTCTTCCCCAGCATGGATCACATCACCCCTCACACCCTCATTCACTCCCATACACTCCTCTCTGCCACTCCCCATCACCCCCTCAATCACACACCTTGCTTCCGGGTCTTCATACTGTGCTGTGTGATATGCACAAAAGCATCTCAACCTCATCCGCCCACTCAGACTGTCCATCATCCCTCTCACATGATCATCCATGCTGTTTCAGACATGCTGATAACTTGTTGGGGATGGGGTTATATAGCTTGTTGATTACATGACCTGGTATTAGGCACGTTAATTTCAGCTTTGTCATTGGTCACCTGTGGATCTTTATGTGGCATTCCAGCTGATGATTTTACGTCAAGAAGCCTCTCAAACTATTACATACGCACTTGGCCGCATGTAATTGGCTGTCCCAACACGGGCCGCCAAGTGCGTATGTAATTGGCTGAGAGTCCCAACGCGGGCCGCCCAGTGCGTATGTAATTGGCTGAGAGGCTTTTGGCGGGTTTTTGCGCCATCGCCATTGCCACGTTGGCCCACCAAAAACCTCTCAGCCAATTACATACGCACTTGGCGGGCCGTGTTGGTACTCTCAGTCAATTACATACGCACTTGGCGGCCTGACACTATAAGTGCGTATGTAATTGGCTGAGTCTGTTGGCGCGCTCGCAAGCTGATAAGGGGACGTCCTAGCGAGACACGCCTCTCGGCCAATCACGTACGAGCTAAGAATTTGATTGACAGCAGGAGCTTTTAAATGGGATTGATATAAACCCATGCGCTGACTGTGTTGTAAGAGCCATTGGAGTTAGCACGCAGTTCCAGGAGCAGGTGGGAGAGAGTCTTTGAGATTAGTACTTTGGAGAGAGGGAGATTAGTTTTTTGTCTTTTTTATTGTCTATTTCATAAGTCCTTACATTTAAGAAATACACATATTTACAGATTTCACATATTTGCAAGACACATAGATTAAATAACACACATAGAGACATATATATAGTTAGGACACACTCCCCACACACCCATCTCCCCCACCACACCCCATCCCCCAACACACCCCATCCCCCACCACTTATTAAATACACATAGCACACACATCTTTTCTTTCCAACAGACATTCCAGTAATACTTTTATTTCTTTATCGTTATATTGATTTGTAGGCGCACTATTTTTGATTGTTTTGTATTTTATTACTAACATATTTACACGTAAGAGTTACAAAAATGTACACATTACACATATTTGCCTGACACATAGATTAAAGACACATAGAGACATACATAGCGTTAGGACACACACCACACACCTCCCCCCCCCCAACCTTTGCACCGCATCACCCAACAGTTATTAAAAATACACAGAACATACACTTTTTTTTTCATCACCTATATAACAGTTACACTTATTTTGAGTTATCCTTATTTTTATATTATTTCAGCATGGAGGGAGGAGATAGGTGGAGAGAGGAGCGGAGAGTGAGGAGAGTGAGGAGAGTGTAGTGGAGGGTGGAGGAGAGGTGGAGGAGGTGTCCCCGGAGGGGGTGGAGGAGTTGTCCCCGGAGGGGGTGGAGGAGTTGTCCCCGGAGGGGGTGTAGGAGGTGTCCCTGGAGGAGGAGGAGGAGGAGGTGTCCCCGGAGGAGGAGGAGTGGTCCCCGGAGGGGGGGGGGGAGGAGAAGGAGGAGGGAGACAGTGCACTAACAGAGGAGGGACAGAGGGGAAGGGGCCTGATCCCAGGGGGCAGGGTCGTTTGGGGAAGGGACAGGCCTCAGGAAAAGTGCAGGGAGGCCAGGGTCCCCGAGCACAGTCGAGAGAGCAAGGGGCTATTGGCAAGGGCAGGCGCAGGGGCCGTAATTATACGCCCCAGGAGAATATGGTCCTCCTGGGTGCGATCCGTGACCGGCCCGTCATCCTTGTTGCAAGGGAAGCGAAGCCTGGGCCTAAGGCTCAGGGTTGGAAGGAGGTAGTGTAATTGATGAAGGAGGTGTTCACGGTGCCTAGGGGCTGGAGGTCCTTAAAGCACCGATATGTGGATAACAGGGCCACGGTGAAGAGGAAGATGGCCAGAGAAGCAGAGGGACACAGTGTGACCTATAAGGAGTGGGAGAGGATCGCAAGGGACCTTCTGACACCATCGCCCGCAGCTGGAGCTTCATCCCCGGTGGTCCAGCAGGACCCAGCCTCCAGTTCAGGTGAATATCACATACACCAACATGCCACCACATGTACATCACACACACTACACATGGTGATCAACAAGGACACTGACATGTCAGCTCCATGAAATTAACAAGGGATAGATGGAAGTGTCATTAAATCCATGAAGCTGACAAATCACTATCATTCCTGGCAACCCAAAGAGTAATCAAGCAATCAAGTCCATGTACTGGTGTGCCCAATGCAGCCTATGCAGTTACAGACTGCAGAAGAAATACAGACAGCGTTAGGAGCCAGGAGAGGTCAAGACAAGAAACCAAAAAATAGATCAAATCTAGCAAATGACAGCTAATCTGAGTTGCAATTAGGAGAATCATCCATGTTCAGGCCTAGATGTTAGATAGTTAGGAGTGAAACCGCAGAAGAAATACAGACAGCGTTAGGAGCCAGGAGAGGTCAAGACAAGAAACCAAAGAATAGATCAAATCTAGCAAATGACAGCTAATCTGAGTTGCAATTAGGAGAATCATCCATGTTCAGGCCTAGATGTCAGATAGTTTAGGAGTGAAACCGCAGAAGAAATACTGACAGCGTTAGTAGCCAGTTGAGGTCAAGACAAGAAACCAAAGAATAGATCAAATCTAGCAAATGACAGCTAATCTGAGTTGCAATTAGGAGAATCATCCATGTTTAGGCCTAGATGTCAGATAGCTAGGAGTGAAAACATATCAATGTATTGATCAGCATACTAATGACATGTACCTCTCTTTTCTCTATTTCAGCATCCAGTAGGAGGTCTGGGTCCAGTGATGAGCCAGGAGCGGGGCCGTCAGTCGCCGCCCCGCAAGAGACCGCTCAGGGGGAGGAGGCTACAGGCTCATCGGAGGGCCCTGGCTCTGAGGAGGGGGAGGTCGTGGTAGTTGACAGCCCCCCTGTACAGAGCCCGACTGTCCCCCTCCTCCAAAGACTTGCCAACTCGCCGGGGCCCTCACTAGTGGTGGACTATTCCACAGCTCCTCCTTTCCCACACATGGAGCCACCGGGGACCCCAACATCAAAGCCCCTGTCTCCAGCTGGGTCCCAGAACCTCCCCACTCTCTCCCCGCCATCTTCCCACCCGGCCCTGCCAGCAGGACCCCAGCCCCCACCACCAATGACCGAGGCTGCGCTGCCGGAGTTGTTGGCCCTCGTGAGGAGGATGACTGCCGACATCTCTGGCATGAGGCACAGCCTGGACAGGCGCTTTAGGGAGGAGAGGAGGCATCATCAGATGATGGAGTAGCATATGGTCAGGCTGCTGGGAACGGAGCAGGTCACCAGCCAACAGCAGCCTGGCCCCTCCTCTCCTTCCACCATGCCTCCGCCGCCACCACCACCTGTGGTGCCACTACCTCCTCCCGCTCCCCCACCACCAATGGGGAGACGGCGTCCGGCCGCAGATGATGCAGGTCCTGTGCCCAGGCGGAGGAGGACCTAGGGGCTGTGGACATAATTGTGCCTTCTCAACAGCACTCCTCAGTGACAATCTATTGGTCACAATGCTGACCTCATCTAGCCTGGCTACAGAGTTTTGGATCTTTGCCTATGTGATGGTGATATTTTGTATGCAGATAGCTACCTCCCATCACATGGTCCATGATCCTCTTCTCTGTGGACATGTAGGGTTCGGTTGAACATGCCACCAATTGATGGTCACTGGAGAATGCTGTTGGGAAGGGATGCTGCAGTCCCCTTTTTTTTAGGCCCTTAGATTTTATGTTTTCTCTTTGTTTTTCTTTTCATTTGTTTTGTTTTAGGTACAATTCAGGCCCATGAAGGCATCTCCTATATCTGCAAGCATTGTGGAGGAATTATATGAGGCGTAAGGTTTTCCCAGTGCCTCTCAGGTATACATTACTCCAATGACAGCCCCCTCCTTAACATGTAGCCCCCACAATCTTAAAGCTATCATATTGCCAGATATCTCAGACATGATTATTGTTAGCTGAAATGTAGACTAATACCGCTATGGCGGTGGACTTGCAAAGTCTCACAATGGCATGTTAATGACAGCCAGCATTAATATATGCACTAATAAAGCATGTGATCCTGACCTCAATATCGGTCTGAGAACAGATCTTTGGGTCTGATGTAAGAAACAGTTAATGTGGCTGCTGACCTTTGTGTCCTGTCCATATTAATGGGTATTTGCCCATATTACTCATTATCCAGAGACCAACTGTAGCTAATAGTTAGTAATGCTTGCAGATGGGAATCAGGTGAGTTAGTATATTGGTACAGTATTTAGCACTTTACTGTACATGCATTGTCATTAGTTTTTTCTATCCTCCGTCGCCTTTTTGTTTTTTGTTGACCATTCATTTTTGTGGGCAATTTCGCACACCACACTGTATGTGTGAAACTGGATTGGATTACACAGTCCAGAGGTTGAATCATTTGTTCCATTGAGCAGATCCAAACAAGTTGTAAGTGCCATGCACTCTAATGGTTTCTTCAGTTAAATGGAGTGATTTGTGATGATCCTTTGTCTCATTATATTCCGGTGGCAGCGGTGTACTGACCGCATGTGACCCTGGTAGGTGCTATGCATCATGCTTATTCTAGACTATTAGATTGACCCCTGTAGGTATCCCCTTTGTTTTATTTAGCCCCTTGCTCTCTCCGGACCCGCCTACACCACACCCATGATATTAATGCACAGTCTTGACCACTGCTGATTGTGGTCTGTGTCCAAAAATAAAGTTTTGTTATACCGTTATGTGAATGCACCGTCTTGACCACTGCTGATTGTGGTCTGTGTCCAAAAATAAAGTTTTGGTATACAGTTATGTGAATGCACAGTCTTGACCACTGCTAATTGTTGTCTGTGTCCAAAAATAAAGCTGTGTTATACTGTTTTCACCATGTCGGTGTGTTTTCAATAGTTGGGGTTATGGGACATCCACATGCATCACATTAGTGTCACATTACTATAGCTGTAAACTAATGAGCACTAGTTAACCTGCAATAGATCCATACATACTAAGAGGAATAATAGTCCTAATAGCATTAGATATCATATAATACATCTAATAGATCTACAATCTAGGCATAATAAAGGGTTAATGAACAGGCCAAGTACAATTAGCGATACTGTGGAGTAGGAACATTCCCCTGAGGGCCTAACAGGATAATGATAGGTGATACTGCAGTGGCTTGTCAGTTCCTTCTCCAGTGATTTGGGATTTGTCCGTCCACTCTGCTTTCACCCGCACTTTCCCAACATCACTTAGCAATCCAAACTAATGTAAATTGATGAATAGCAGAACATAACGGGAGGTCAACAAATGGGAATGAATGGACATCTTGGCACATGGTCACCAGCAATGGCGTGGGACTTTCTTGGATAAGAGTAGTGGTGATTACCCCTGATGGAGGTGAGTTGGCTGGTGCTCATTGTGCCTCTGCAAACCCTCTGTGTGTGTTTGCTGCCTTTCCTGATGGGTTACTGCGGGGTATGTTCCCATGGTCACCTTGTGGTTTGATAAGTGATGGGTCTTGGAATCTATGAGCTATGCCATTAAGGGCCATTGTGGGTGGGAGAGTGAAAGCAGAGTGGACAGCCAAATCCCAAACCACTGGAGAAGGAACTGACAATCCACTCCGATATCACCAGCATACGAACCTTGTAAGAAAGCAGTAACAGAGGGTCACAGACAGTCAGACACGACCGAAAGACTGAACAGGACATATTCACATACTCCATGTGCCCCATATTTGTGTTCCCAAATGTAGATGTGATGAGCAACATGTATACAAAATAACAGGGTTAATATGGCATTATTTTGATGTTTTTGTGTTTTTATGTAATCAGGTAGTGTGTCTTTAATTGCTTTATGTAAGCTGCAGCATGGCTTTTCATTCCAAATGTAACAACTAATTGGTTGTATAATGCATTTGCTTTGGTGGGGGGAGGGGATGGTGAAATCAATTGTAATGGCCATCCATGCTTTCCATCTGTTAAACTCACTTTTACATTTTAAGTTATCTGTACGTAATGCGTAAACCATTTTACTGGTGTATTTTGTGCACGTGGCGATTTTGCGAGATACGAGCGTCTACGCAAAGAATTATTTTCCGCTACTTACTACGTAGTGCTTTTTGGAGGCAAATCTCGGAAAATGAGTCTGAGTCAATCGCAAGTCGAATCGTATTACGTAAATCGCGTTACGATGCGCATTTGCGAGATACGATTTCATACGCAGCTCGAATTTAATAGGGCCCAATGTTTTCAAGTTCCTTACTTAGACAGATAAGAAAGTTCAAGTTTAAAAAATATACTTTCAAGTTCCTTACTTAAACATATTACAAAGTTCATGTTAAGAGCTCAACCAAGTTTAAAGTCACAATGTACATGTTGTCTTTTATGTTAAACATTAATCCAGGGAGTAATCTGATCGCCAGTTCATGGGGTCAGGAAGGAATTAATTTGTTTCCCTCTCTGATACAATTGGGTACGTTTCAACGAGGGTTTTTACTGTTTGCCTTCCTCTGGATTCAATGTATATTTAAGTTAACAATTCTTGAGATAGAACTTGCATGTTAAAAAAACATTACCTCAGGTTTACAAAACGTATTCATTTAAAGTTCAACTGTTCTTACATTCAAATGTTAATACTTTTAATACAAAATGCTTTAACAGTTACTGTTCACCAAGAGAACATTTTACAAAAATAAACATGTTTAATATCACAATACTACTTATTTCATCATAACTAAAGCATTACAAGTGTCAAATACGTATATTAATAACTAAACATCTTTCCAAACATACACATATCATTGCTGTCATTTTTTGACGGGCAAGTCGCTAGTAAAGTTTTAACTATATGATATGCACCAGGGATATTTTTAAAGTCACAATTTATTTTTGTTTTTAAAATATAACAACCAGCCTGGTGACTGATAAGGTTTATTAAGAATGAATTCAAAGCTGAATATCTGGAACGTATAGAGCCTTCTCATGTTCTTCAAATAACTGTGTAGGGCTGAGATGGCAGTAAATAATCATCACAGCTTTCAGTGAACCTCTTTACAGTCTCTGCTAAACTTAGGGAATCTAAAGAATATATACAAATTACATAAATACAAACTTGAGAGAGTGTGTATCAAATACTGTGAATGGGAGTGTGTATATATGAGAGGATATTCAATTTACACAAGAAACAATTTACATTCTTACTTTAGACAATGCTCTCCCATGAATGGTTTTCTCTCTTTAGTTTCCAAATTATATAGACTTGTTTTACATGTGCTTATCCTGCACCGAGATACAATTTTCTTCCATCATTTATAAATACACAGTCATATAATCAGCAATATGTATTGTTATTTAATCCACAGACATATAGTATTACACATCTCTGACCCCACACAGTCACTTTTATTTTTGTTTATTTGAGCCAGTGGCACCATACATTATAAACATTTCCCAGAACCAGACACAGTGCACACCATTTATACCTGACTGACACAGTAACAATGCAATTGTCTGTCTAGATTTTTGAAACTACACACAGAAATAAATGAAAATTTTACTTTTACAGACATGGAAAAAAAAAAGTAGAATGCATATGAAACATTTTAAAGGACATACATTTAAAATATCTGTGCAAATTATTAACTTTTATAAGCAATTATACTGTTCTGGGATCTGTCATTTTACTTTCCAGTGATCTGCATTTAGGGTGGGAGCAGAGAGGAATGTGCCATATGCAAATACCGTGAACTGAGCAGGGATAATGTAAACCAAGGATTTTTTAAATATTGATTAGCTATGTTAGCTGTAATTTATTATTTTTTGGTGGATGTTAATTTCAGATTAGGTCTTTAATCTGCTGATTATCACATATATAGTTGTGAGCATGCTGGCTGTTGCTAACGCTGCTGGCTCGCACAGCAAGCCTGCGGCCCTCGCGAAGTGAGGGCCCCAGTTGCTGGCATGGAGCGCCGAAGGCGTTCCTTGCCAGCAACTGCGGACCTCGACAAATTTACGGAGTTAAGAAACAAAAATAAGAGACATGTTACAACATATTACGACCTCGCAAAAAACACCCAAAACCAGCGGACATGAAAAACACAATAAATGCACACAACGAATACATAAAAAGCATGCCTACAGCAAGGGGGGCACCCAGGACCTCAAACTGAAGTTACACCTCAATTTAACTCCAAATAAAAGAGTTTAGACACTCGAAAATCCCCTAAGCGACAGAAAAAATGGCCACCGAAAAAAACGAAAACGAGGCTACAGCACTCTAAAGACGCAAAACACTACCAAACACCTAAGGATTTTCTAAAAAAGACGTACGAGATCTGAAAACAAGTACGCAACCCGCGCGACCCCAAATACATTACAAACACTATAAATACACACAATAAACACATAAAAAGCTTACCCACAGCAAAGGGGGGGGGGGGGGGGGGGACAACCAGGACCTCTGCAAGTGAAGTTACACCTCGATTTAAGTCCAAATTTTGGAGTTTAGACACCCAAAAATCACCTAAGCAAGAGACAAAATGGCTGCCGGACAAAACGAAAATGAGGCTAAGGACGCAAAAATACTACAGTTACTGGCAAAACAGAAACAACGCTCCAGTCAACTTCACGAGGCACGTAACACACACTATGCGGCACATACTACACTGATATTAACACACATCTTACAGGAAAATGAAAACTATTAGGCCTAAAATTGCGACTGGAACGCAAATTTTACGCCGGAACGCAAATAGCGCATGCGTATTGCGTTCTAACGGTCTGAAGCACCTCAAAGTTTATAAATACTGCCTACTTTCCAGAAAATTCTACATTTCTCGTGATGAACAGTGTGACTGGATAGTTAACTGCTGCCGTTACTTCAGAAGAGAATTATTTCCTAATTTCCAACTTCACAATCTGCAAATTCAAACTCAGAGGTTAGCTATAATAAATGTAATTTAGTAAGAACGACACCAAAAAAAAAAAAAAGGAAATAAATAGAACAATGAAAATGTGATTCATGTATAGTGACATGTGAAATGGACATATATGTGTATAGGCCCTACAACAACCGAATCTTAACGCAAAGTCAGCAAAGAAGTATATTCAACTGACATTAAGTCACAGCAACTCATAGCAAGAAAAAAAAGGATGACACTAATACATATGTAACCTGAAGCTTAATCTTTCCCCTTTTTTTCACTATTCAAACAGACTCTGCATCAACAGCGTCAATCAAGAATTTGCAGCGTGGACTGTGAAAAAGGATCACTTTTAAAGAATAGAAATAAAGAAAAGGTAAGATAGAAAAATACATTACATACAGAAAAAGACCATGCTTTGCAAAATCCAAAAGAATGAATATACAATTAACCATTTAACTTTCTTTTTCAAACAGACACTACAAGAAGACTGGTGGATTAAGATTGGCAGGAGGGGACCCTCTGTCATTCGGACAAGAACAAGATTTCAATCAAGGTATAGTATAAAAAGTACAAAAAGAAACAAAAATCCTATGTTTAATGCCCGCCAATATGAGAATTCAAACTTAAAAATACAAGACTCAATCCAAATTCAAGCAAGACAAAAACACCACAGTTCAACAAACTTCCCAAAGACCTATACAATTTCCAAATAAAGACACTTGCACACAAAAAAACACAAAGTGGTGGACACAAAATAGGATAGCATACCAAACATTAGCAACATACAGAAAACAAAAGTATTCCTCCACTTTACTGTACAACAAACTAGAACCATCACCCACAAGCCAAATGCAGCATCCGAAAAGTGGTGAACACAAAACAGTATAGTACAAAAAAGAGCAACAACATATAGAAAAGGCAATTAACATTCCTGCATTCTGTCCAACAACATGTAACCCTCACAAACGAGACTAATTAAGGATACAACAAGTGGCAAATGGAGCATGCAAAATGTGGTGGATGCAAAATGTGGTGGACACAAAATAGGATTGTACAAAAAATCACAAAAACAACTTAACATTCCTCTTTACGGTTTACGGTTTAACAACCTATAACCCTTACAAAAAAGCCTAAATAAGCATAACAAAAGTGGCAGACGCTAAACAGGATACTACTGTTAATAGTTCCAACATAGATAAAAGATCATTCACAGTCAGCTTTACTCTACAACAACCTTTAACTGTCATCCACAAGCCAAATACAGCATCCCAAAAGTGGTGGACACAAAAAAACACAGGATAGTCCAACAAACATTGCTAACATATAGAAAAAGTAAATAACATTAATAATTACAGTAAAAAAAAAAAAAGGATAACTGTAATATACAAATAAAATGAAACAAAAAACAGCATAGCAAAAGAAATCACCATAACAGATAGAGTACACAAAAAAAATTAACTATGCTATTCATGAGAAATACATTCCAATCAAATAACGTTTAGCTTTTGCTTTTACAACAGACACTGCGCCAAGACCATCACACGAAGAGTTACAACAGCGGATCAAGAAATATTCTGCTTGAAATCACACTTCAAACAAGGTACAGTATAACAAGTAAAAAAAGAGAAAACTAAATAAACATGTTTGCTCTGCATCCATGTCAAGAGAAAAAACTAAATAAACCAACAACAATAAGCACCACAAATGAACAGCTTTAACAAAATATTACTGACACATTTCTCATTTACCTACTAATTACCTTTTATGTACAACAACGTTTAACAGTAAACACGAACTTTAATCTATAAAAAAAAAAAATAACAACATAAAACAGCATAGTCCAATAAATAGGCAAAACACATACAATACAAAATTTACAATTGTCAATTCACAGCCCCAACTTACAATGTTAAGCACAAAAAAACAGCAATATATTACTAACATTTTTCCCCCTCTACTATGCCTCTAAGCCAACCCTACAAACCTACAAAATTAAAAACAATGAACAATCAAAACTAAATTAAAAAGCTAATGTAACACTATAAACCTACTACATCTCCAATAAGCTATAATGCAATTACCATGCATGCCATATGCATCTAACCTAAAAATGACAAAATACAACACATAAAGTAGGAGCCAAAAAATAAAACACACTCATTTAACAATAGAAACCAAGTTTAGCTACAATGAACTACAATCGCATACAAACAAAGTTCATTTACAATCACAACACTGTTGCAACAAAAACATTTCACAAACCAACTTAACATCTGAAAGTAAACTAATGATACATTAATTTTATTTACAGATTAAGATGGCTGATAACGAGACCAAACAGGAAAAGATAAGACGTCAAGCTAAAGAACGACAACAAAGATGGGCAAACCAGCAGACTCCGGAGCAGAAGGAAGTACGACGAGAAAAAGAACGGAAAAGACTTGCAAGCAAAAGACTATCAGCTGCAAAAATAAAAGATACACCAAAAGCACTAAAAAACAAAAGCATTTAGAACCTGTTCCTCAAACATCACATGACATTTCAAATGATGAATTACAAACTGAAACTGATATATGCTCTTCAAATTGTCCTTTACTCAAGTCTTTAGCAGTAGAGGTTCATAATTGTGGTGACATGAATACTCAATGTCAGTTTTGTGAGGCTTATCATTTTAAAAAGGAAAGACCCAGAGATGGCCAATTCATTAGTTGCTGTCAAAAAGGCAAGGTCAAACTTCCAGAAAGAAAACAATTCCCAATATATTTACAAAACATTATGACTGAACCTACTTTTCCAAAGTACAAAAATTTCAAGACAAACATAAGATCTTACAATAGTGCCATATCCTTTGCATCTATGGGGGCAACATTAACTGCTAATGTACCAGGACATGGTCCTTACTGCTTTAAAGTCCAAGGCCAAATTTACCATCGTACTTCCCATTTACATCCAGAGGAAGGAGAGCAAAGAATATTTGCTCAACTATATGTCCTAGATACAATGGAAGATGTTGACCAACATATGAAGCTGCAAGAAAATAAAAAATGCTTACCCAGTGTTTTTATAGAGCTAGATAAAATTATGGCTAATAACCCCTTCACTGAAGCTTATAAAAAATTGGCAGAAGTAGAAAATGAACAACAACTTCATGAAGAAAGACATCAATTACCAATCGCAAAGGTCAATATGGTGCTTAAAAGAGATAGACATACTGATAAACACTGTTATAACTTGCCAATGTCAAATCAGGTTGCAATAGTGTTTCAAAATGATGAAGGAGAAACACCATTTCAAAAAGACATTAGAATATATCCCAGAAATGAGGAGTAACCTTTCATTAATATCAGTATCTTAAGTCCAAATTTAGATCCAATGACATATCCCATTTTTTTTCCCACACAGAGAAGCAGGTTGGCAACCAAAATTAACCCTTCCAAGTTGCCAGAATGCGCAATAATGTTTCCATGCTTGAATTTAAAGTAGTTAAAATTGCCATTCGAAATACATTTAATCCAATTTTATGTGGTTGAAAACTAACACAACAATGGATTGTTGATTCTTATTTGCAAGTTGAGGCCAATAATTTAAACTTTATAAAATATCAACAAGATAAACTACGTGTAGAACAATATTGTGGATTAATGGACTATGTCGCTGAGGTGGCTACAAGCAGAGACATGACAGCTGGCAAAGCCATCATTTTACCATCTTCTTTCCAGGGATCTCCTCTTAATATGAGAGAAAGATACAATGATGCCGTGGCTTTTGTCACCAAATTTTGAAAACCAGATTTATTTATTACATTTACATGTAATCCCCAATGGCCAGAAATTACTCAAAATTTACTTCTTGCCCAAAGTGCTTCCGATAGACCAGATTTAGTAACCAGAGTTTTCAAAATTAAATTAAATGAATTAATATGTGACATCACTATAAGTCACTTATTTGGCATATATGTCTTGCTTATGTATATACAATTGAATAAAAAAAAAAGAGGCCTTCCACATGCACATCTTCTCATAATCCTTCAAGAAAAAGATAAATTAGATACTGGTGACAAAGTGGATTCAGTCATTGTTGCTGAACCACCATATCCAGAACTATATGGTAGACTATATGAGATTGTAACTCATCGTATGATTTATGGACCCTGTGGCAAGCTTAATCCACAATCACCATGTATGGAAAATAATAAATGTTCCAAAGATTTTCCAAAAGATTATAGAGACAAAACTTATGCCAATTGTGATGGCTATCCACTTTATAAAAGATGAGAAGGAGATAGTGCCATTATTTGTGGAAAAAAGGTTGACAATAGATATGTGGTACCATACAATTCATATTTACTTATGAAGTATAATGCACACATTAATGTAGAAGCCTTCATTTCCATCAAATCCATTAAATATGTCTACAAATATATTTACAAAGGCTACGATGCAGCTACTGTAGTCGTCAAAAGTGCAGACAATACCGATGAACTTGCATCTCATGTAGATGCTCGCTATTTAAGTGTGCCAGAAGCTATGTGGCGGCTTTTAAAATTTTAAATGCATGATAGATCACATGCAGTATATAGATTAGCAGTACATTTGCCACAAAGACATTTAGTGTATTTCCATGCTGGAAATGAAAGTAATACATTGGCCTAAAGTGAGCATCGTCACACTACACTAATTGCATGGTTTCAATTAAATTCTACAGATTCACAAGCAACACAATTCTTATATATTGAAATTCCATATCACTATGTTTTTGTGAATGGATTATGGAGACCAAGAAAAAGCTGAGGAAATAAAATAATACCAAGAATTTACACGGTCAGTCCAAGAAACCTTGAACGTTTCTGCTTACGACTACTACTTTTAAATGTTCCTGGAGCACAAAGTTTTGAACACTTAAGAACTGTTAATGACATAGTATATGAATTCTTTCATTTAGCTGCAAGACATAGAAACTTACTAGCTGATGATACAGAATAGGAAAGATGTCTAGAAGAAGCAGCACTATGTCAAATGCCACCGCAGATGAGGGAACAATTTGCATTCATTTGTATTTTCTCAAATGCTCCAAATGCATTAGCTTTGTGGGACACATTTAAAAGTAATATGGCTGAATACTTTATGCAACAATACAATTAACCAATTGCACACTTAAAAGCATTAATGGAAATCCAAGAAGTATTTTTAACTCATGGATTAAGTTGTGCAAGTTTTAATCTGCCTGATCCAGGTCTTATAGATGACATAAACTTTAAAAACTATGACATTCAACTACAAGTACAAAGGACAGAAGAAAGAATTGCAACTTTAAATACATTACAATTGCAAGCATTTAATGTCATCAAAAATGCACTAGATGATGACATGGTCCAAGAGCGTTATTTCTATCTTGATGGACCTGGCGGATCAGGAAAAACATATCTATATAATTTATTAAAGAGTTTTGTACGATCACAAGGTCAAATAGCACTCGCATTTGCCACAACTGGAATTGCTGCACTTTTGTTAGAAGGTGGAAGAACTGTACATAGTGGGTTTAAACTTCCAGTGCCTATTTTAGAAACCTCTGTGTCAGATATTCGCATGACATCATTACAAGCAAAAAAACTGAAAAAAGTAAATTAATTATAATAGATGAGGCGACAATGATGTCATGCTATGCCCTCCAATGTATTGACTGTTTGCTTCGTGAAGTCATGGATAATACTTTTCCATTTGGTTGAAAGGTAATGTTGTTAGGTGGCGATTCTAGACAAACATTACCTGTCGTTGTACATGGAAATCGAACTGACATTATCGAAACATGTATAAAGTCAAGTACACTATGGAAACATTTTACCCATCTTTAACTCTAACAAAATATGAGATCAGAAGGCCAAAATGATTTCAATGATTGGCTTATTAAAACTGGAGAAGGCAAAACAGAAAAAATACCAAATTTACCTGACGACACTGTGCACATCCCACCTCATATGATTTGTCACCAAGATCTTATATTGGCTATATTTGAAGATACGATAAATAACCAGGACTATTCAGAACTTGCCAACCAAGTCATCCTAACCTGTAAAGATAAGGATGCATTAATCCTCAATAATGAAATATTTAAAAAAATGTATGCACCCCAAAGAAATGATCACAGTGCTGATTCTGTACTTGCTGATGACAAAGAAAGTCAGGCAAACTTTTCAACTGAATTCATAAACTCATTAACTCCTTCTGGAATGCCACCACATACTTTGCAGCTAAAGAAAGGTGCAATTGTCATGTTACTGCGAAACATGAACCCCAAATAAGGCCTATGCAATGGGACAAGATTAATTGTTCAACAATTAAAGGACCATTTCATAGATGCTGAAATTTTAACTGGTACCCACAAAGGAGAGAGAGTTTTCATTCCAAGGATAGATTTAGCACCAAGTGAAAGTAGTCTCCCTTTTATACTTCAAAGAAGACATTTTCCCATCATTATGGCATTTTCCATGACCATTAATAAATCACAAAGACAAACTTTCAAATCTGTGGGTATTTTCTTAGAACAACCATTATTTGCACATGACCAATTATACGTTACCTTATCACGGTGCAAAAATCTACAGGCTATTAAAGTTTACATTGAAAAGAATGAAAATCAAGGTGATTTATTAGAGGATGGACGTATTTTTACTAAAAACATTGTCTATTATGAAGTACTCTAACTTTCCATCAACCAATTTAAACCAAACGCAAAAACCTAAAAAAACACAATATAACCACAAAAAAATGTTAAAAACTACACACAACTCTCCGTTTCTTTCAAAAGGTCATTATTACGGCAGAGAAATTATGTTTACAACAACAATATTTTCCTATTAAAGTACATGAAATTGTAAAACACATAGAGCCTCATTCAATTGCGAGTTGGCCAATTGAATAGGGCTCTATATAAGCACATAACATATTTTTTTACAGAACTTTTTAGTTACTGAACTTCTATCCAAAATCAAGGTCTTCAATAACTAAAAACTTCTGTCAAAAAATATGTTATGTGCTTATATAGAGCCCTATTCAATTTGCCAAATTGCAATTGAATGAGGACCATAGAGAACAGTGGTTACACATCGCGGAACAACTTTAAGGTTTTTCGTTCTCTTTTTAGAGAACCACTTTTCCACAGCTGAAACTCTATGTGCCATTTAAAACAATTACTACACCAACAAACAAACCATTGAAAACTACCAATCATTAAAGAATTCAGTCATAATTCATGGAAGTACTGTTTATGCATGATTAGCCCCACAAAACACTTGCCTTGCATTATTTTGACAAATTCTGTTCAAATGTTAATTAACTATATTACTGTTTTTAACGTTACAAGTTTTAAAAAAAAAATTACAAATAAGAAAGTTCAAGTTTCAAAAAATATACTTTCAAGTTCCTTACTTAGACATATTACAAAGTTCATGTTAAGAGCACAAGCACATTTTGAGGCACAATGTAAATGTTGTATTTTATGTTAAACATTAATCCAGGGAGTAATCCGAGCGGCAGTTAATGGGGTCAGAAAGGAATTAATTCCCCCCCCCCCCGCTTTGATACAATTGGCTACGTTTCAAAGAGGGTTTTTACTGTTTGCCTTCCTCTGGATTCAATGTATATTTAAGTTAACACATCTTGAGATAGAACTTGCATGTTAAAATACCATTACTTCAAGTTTACAACACTGATTAATCTAAAGTTCAACGGTTCTTACATTCAAATGGTCACATATGAATTATTACTTTATATAAGAGGATATAGAGTTTATTTCAATTACTTCAGTCCAATAATCCTAGCTAACGTATAGAAAAGTCCTTTAACAATTTCAGAATTCCCTACCCACTTTATCTCGCCAGAATTTCAAGATTTTAATTACAAGTTTTAACAAATATTAATAAACGTTAAGTTTTAATCTTTTGCTGCTCTATATTGTCATTTGGGCAGAGGGTGTGCACCTCAATTCTAAAGGATACTTTTTCTGTCCCTTTTTTCTTTTTGTCATTTATCTATTAATATCCTCAAGGAGCACCCCTAGTTCTCATCCCAGAATCTTTTTATACCTAGAGCCACCTATTTTTACTATTTTGTATGTACCCCCCCATGAGCACCTTTTTTCTCGCCGTTTTTCCTTGTTGAAAAAATGCTAAATATTCCTTGAAATTAACTAACAACCTTACTCACAGACTCCCTGTCTCTCCCCCTGGGCTATGTGTGAATGTATAAGTTAATTTGAGGCATATTTGTTGTTTTTAGTAGGTCTCGAGTTCTTTGGTTTGGCCATTTAAGTGGTAATATTCTGAGGCCCACAGTCCATCTATGTCCTTTGGTTCCTGAGTCCCACAATGCGTAATTTTGTGTACCGCACTGAGTCCTACTGGCTTATTGCAGCCTAAGCCCCGCGCGGTCAATGGCTTGCCTCGCTTCGCAAGGCTCGCAAAGCGTTATCAACAAGCATTCCGAACAGCCCCGCAGATCCACAACTATTATAGTGATACATATGCAGGTCCAAATACTGAAAAAAAATGTTTTCTAAGTGTAATCAGTTTAATCAACATTATATGTACACAAACAAAATGGATTTGAAAAAAACAGAAACATATAGAGCCCAATTCAATTGGGTGATTTTGAGTTTCGGACGCCCATAAGTGAGTTCACAAGCTACTTTGCTATTCAATTGGCTTCTTTTACCGGGCTCCTATCGACTTCCGAGTTACGGCCTTGAAAAAATGATGATGGTTAAACTCGTAACTTACAGCCCCAAGAAGCCTTTGATCCTTCAATTTCGCAAGGCTAAAATCACAAATCGCTATTCAATTGCTCAATTTCCACAAGCTCTCTAATTCACACCCGTAAACGTAAAAAAAAAGAGGAAATCCTACATGAGCTAGAGATGACCCGCAAAGGGGTTAAACACCTTTTTGTAGCACTGTAAATGCAAATAAAAGATCAATACTGCACTGTAAATAACTGGGAAAGCAATTATAGACATTAGAATTAATTGCACAAAAGTCTCAAGCCCAAAAATCAGCAGGAAATAAAAGTTATTTTTATGTGTCATATCAGGGTGAAATCGATCTCGGGTATCAATGAGTTAATACATTTCAGGGCACCCATATGGACTAGAAGTATTGGCATTAATTTTAATAATTCTTTAATTTGTATGTTTTGCAAGTCTGATCGCATATTGGACCCCCGAACCTAATTAAATGACATTTAACCTCCATGTTTTACGGCCGTAATTCTGACAGTCTCATTTCCTATTGACTTCTTCGAAATGGGATGTTACAGGCTTGCTAACTTGATCATGTTCCGGCCCTCAACTGCTTGGAACCAGTGCATGGTTTACGTTTTTGGCTTCGAGCCTGCAACTTGCAAACTTGAGCAATTGAATAGTATCGCAATCGAATACCAACGGGAACCTACAACTCACTTGCAGACTTTCCACTGTCTGCGATCGAGTTGCGAGGCTCAAATTGAATGGAGCCCATAATGTTTTATTCTCTTTATATAATGACATTGTGCAAAAAAATCCAGGGTTTCTGTATAGCTGATTTATCTATATCTCTTATCTGTTAGACCTGGGCAGAATATTACATTTAAACATAATGCAGGAGTTAAGGATAAAGATGCAATGGCTGTCCTCAGACCATTTCAGTGGGACAATAAACAGAGCTGGACAGTGTTTCATCTTTCTTACATAGCACAATGCCCTGATGTGATAGATTCTATATATTTTTTTTCAAACTACTTAGCTCAGGTATTTCATCATAACTAGAAAGTCATATAATCACTCATACCTATAATTATTTAGGCATCTATTAAATGACTCATAACCAAAATTATGAGTGAATCTCACTTGCAAAACTCTATCAAGCTGTTACATCACACTTGTAAATATAACCTCAGAGAAATGCCATTCAAGTGCTTGTATTGTCCATAATATCTGTAAGTTGTGAGTGTCTTTCCCATAACTATTTTCTCCCTTGTATGATATTCAAGCTCACAGGAGTCTCTCTGACTACTCTTAATTGTCAAAAAGCTTCCGGGTACCTTCATCAACCCAAAAAGGCAGAAACAGAACAACTGAGAAGCCTGGATTGTTCAAGCGAATCAGTCAGTGTGAAGTCTGGATTATGTACCTCTCTCATTATAAATTCCTCCAGCAGACCATAACCTTATGTTCTACCCCCTATGACCTCTTAGACTGTGAGATCTCTTATGAGCAGTGTCCTCATCTCCTCATGTAACTGTATATATAAATGTGCTGTCTTGTTTCATCTATCTTCTTATATATGTAAATGTTAATCCATTGTTTATTGTACTCCTTACACTTTGGAATCTGTTGACATTCTAAAAAAAACATAATAATAATAATAATAAAAAAATAATAATAATCGGTAAGCATTGACCTTCTACCATAGAAGAAACTGCTCTGAGTATACCAGTTATTTACAGTGAACCAAAAAAAAAAAAATATGTACAGTTATGAAATATATTTAGGAATCTATTTAAATTATGTGTAAGTCTAACTTTTTTTAAAGGACATGAAATATAAATGGCAATGTCAAATAATGACAAATTGTTTATAATAATGTTATTTTAAATTATAAATGAAACCAGGGAGCATACTTTAGTCAGTATATGTAATTGCCTTTAATAATGCATTCTCTATCAACATTTTTAAAACACACACATGGTTTACTTCTCCTGTGGAAGAACATTATTTTACTGTCTGTTGAAACATACTCTAGCATGTTCTATGTGATCACATTAAATCTTTATGATTCCATTTAGAAATATGTAATTTCTAGGTCCCTTTAATTATTTCACATTGGCTAGCAATACTAGTCATGTGCTTCTGTGGCATAACGGTCATACATTATGTATGCTTATGTGAAGAAAGATATATTTTCATTGAATCTTATATGCACACGCATAACATTGAGTTAGCACACCTTACTATTTTGTGGTAGTTCTGCTTTGCAGCATATTGAATACATCATCCTCCTCTTTAAGATTCATAGGCCTTTCTATACCATCAGTAGACAATTTGTAATCTTTAACATTATAGGGACATGACATGATATAAAATAAATGCATCATGCACATACCATGTGTGTGTGTGTTCATGTTTAATGGACGGTTTTCTGATATATATAATGATGCAATATGTGAATATAGAATTTAAACATCTTAACATAAGTAATCATTGGCATGACATCTACTGTATCTGTGCTAATTAATCCTCTGGAAGGAGACTTGCTTTAGGATCTACAGAGAGCAGGAAATCTGTTATGTAAAATAGATTGAGGATCCCTTGGTAGCTGGAGCTGGACTGAAGCAAAGTGATTAAAAAGCCTTTTCCCACCCCTCAGAAATAAAGCTGACACTCTTGTATACTTTTAAAAGGGATAATACGCTTCATTGAAACACTTGGGGCCCTATTTAACTTTTGCAGGGGTTACAGAGAGATGAAATTAGAAAAGGCCGCAATGACATGGCTGGAATCTAAAAGCGTAAACCATGCCTCGGCACATAGCATTTCCGGGCGTGAACATGATAAATTATTCAAACACGTAGTAATGAGTTTAGATGGAGCCATTAGTAACCATGGAGTTTACATTTCAATCACTTACGGTTTTGACATCAGAGTTGCAATCGGGACCGCATTTCAGAAATATTGCAATATAAAAAAATAAAATAAATGTATTATTCTATTCAATGTGCTTTATTTCATACACAGAGCACAATCAGAAATGGACAATACTGTGCATTAATATCATGGGTGTGGTGTGGGTGGATCCGGGGGGAGAAAGAGGCTATTGTTGGAAAATAGGAGATAGCTAAAGGGCGTAATGTCATAGTCTACAATAAGCATGATGCATAGCACCTACCAGGGTCGCATGTGGTACTACACCACTGCAACCGGAATCTGGTGAGAAAAAAGACCATCAAAAATCACTCCATGTAATTGAAGAAACCATTAATGTGCATAGCACTTAAAACTTGTCTATATCTGCTCAATTAAATAGATGAACATAATCATGGATAATGTCATACAAATCTATTCCACACACAGTGTGTTGTCAGATATTAAGTAATAATCAGAAATTGATGAGCAGAATCTGTGACACAGAAAGAGTAGGTTAAGGAACATGCCTACATGGTCGTAAGACTTGACTATTAAGACCTACACAGACTAGAACAGGATATCAATCAGAACACTATTTGGATTGACTGCAACACCTCATCTCAACAGCAATCCACATTGAACATCAATTTCAGAAGGCTTGTAACTTGCACCCTTGCGCAATTGAATAGCTCCGGAATCGGAGACGAAGGGGAGCCCGCAGTATGCCCCCAGGCATATGTCCTTGATACCCCGAGCTTGCAATTGAATCAGGCTCATAGTGTGTGCTTTATTTATTCCAATATGAATTAAATAATAGAATGATTCTGATTAAAGAATATTCATATTTAGGAATATCTGAGACTCCTATGCCACCTTAGTAATTGTTGTCACTAGAAAGGGACAGCTGGACTGACCAATAATTGGATCCCACCGGTTAGGTTCTTTCCTCTATGGGTTTCCTTTGTATTAGTGCTAGAGATTCTCTTGGATTTGTGTCTGGATCTGTGGAGAAAAGGAATTCAGTTCTGGAACAGTGCTGCAGGATTTCTGGATAGTTGGACTAGAGAAAAATGATTAAAAAACTCTATCCATCCCTCAGAAATACAACTGACACACTTGTATACTTTCAAAAGTAATGTCCTTTATTGAAACACATAGGTATTCCCAGACCTGTCACCCAAACAATAATTGGATCACAATATACAAATTACAAAGCTACACATCCCCATGGATGAGGGTCTCCAGACCCTAGATAGTCCAGACAGGGGAAACCATGGTTGTCACAGGGAAAGAACCACACTGAAAACAACAACACCCACATTTAGAGGCAGTGACAGATTTATTTTTCTAGGATCCAAGAACTCTGTCGATGGTGCCTGTAGTCATGAAATTAAAAGGCGTTTGCTTCTGTGGAGGAAAGCCATGTCAAGCTTGGGAAACCTAGTAAAAATTAAAGATATTAAACTATCAACAAATGTCTTCATAGTTAGAACTATGGTATTCCCAATAGTAACATACAGATGGGAGAGTTGGACCATACAGAAGTCTGAGCAAAGTAGAATTGATGCCTTTGAATTGTGGTGTTGGAGAAAACTGCTTAGAGTCCCTTGGACTGCAGATCCAATAAATCAATACTTCAGGAAATCATAGAAACCCAATAGACATAATCCTTTTTCCAATATTATAAAACTCTATACAATCTTGAACAAGCAGTGGATTTTCAAAAGCCTACAATTAAACAAATTGAAGATTATTAAAAAAAATAACATTACCAAAGATATCAGAAACACAAATAAAATAATTGGAAATGGACATTTCAGAAGAGGAAATTTGTCAAAGTATAAAATCTTAAAAATTGGGAAATCTCCGGGCCCAGACGGATTCCCAAATATATATTATAAAATATTCTCCTCTTCCATATTTACAAAAAATGTACAATGAAATCAAAATAAATGGTAAAGCACCGGCAGAAACATTAGAAGCAGCAATAACTGTAATACCAAAACGTGAAAGATCACTAAAGATCACTGAGAATGCCGTAACTATCGCCCAATATCACTTATCAATACAGATATAAAGATATATGCTAGTATACTGGCTACCCGTTTAAACCCAACACTAAATGATTTAATCAATAAAGATCAAACAGGCTTTATTAAATCTAGACAATCAACGGATAATACTTAAAAACTTTTGAATATAATTGATTTTGCCCATAAGAGGAGAATACCGTTAGTAGCTCTATCATTTGATGCAAAAAAAAACATTTGATAGAGTGAATTGGGATTTTATACATTTAGTGTTGGATAAATATGGTTTTGGATCGTTTGGATCACACACGATAAAAACTCTTTATACAGAAGTTAATGCATATATAACAGGTGTAGGCTTTAAAACCCACTCGTTTGACTTAAGGAATAGTACCCGTCAGGGCTGCCCTATGTCTCCACTTATATTTGCCTTAATTATAGAACCGTTATTGGAAATGATTAGACGTTGTAAACAAATAAAAGGAATAGTTATTGGCTCTATCATAAACAAAGTTACCATCTTTGCTGATAATTTGTTGGTTACAGTCTTTGATCCAATGAATTCAATATTAACTCTACTTTAACTCATTGCAGAGTATGGTGACTTATTTTATTACAAAGTAAATATTACCAAAACAGAAGTGTTATATTCTAATATATCAGATAAACATATATTCAAACTAAAAGAAAGGTTTCCGTATAATTGGAGAAGTAATCAAATAACACACTTAGGTATAATATTCAAACAAAACCTAAATAATATGGTTCAAAACAATATGGATAGGCTATTCTTTCAGGTCTCTTCTATATTAACAAATTGGAGAGATTTGAATTTTTCAAATAAAAGATCACGTATCAAACAAGAAATTATCTTGAGAACTTTCTCTAGAGGAGGTTTGGCTGCACCGAACATTATTCAATACTCAAATGCCATTAATTTAGTTCATCCTTAAAAATTTACAATAAAAGAAAATAAACCTACATTTTTCCTCATAGAAAATGAGTTAGTTAAAAACATTAACTTACATTATATTTTTGGGGATATGAAAATAGATAAGATTCTTAATAAATTACCACTTATTCCCAGAACCTTAATAAAATGGGGCTTTCAATATAATAAAAAAAAAAAATTTGGTAAAATTTCGGGCCCCAAATACACCAATATATAAATTATCATTGGAGTTAACCCCTTTTCTAAATATATGAAGGGAGGAATGGGGCATAAAAACTCTTAAGGACCTATTTCAGGGACAAAAATTTAAATCATTTGAACTCATATCTGATGAATATCAAGTACCACCTACCAAATGGCTGCTTTACGATATCCTATACACATCGATAATAAATACAGATTATGGAAAATTACTCAATAGAGAACTAACCAATTTTGAAAAATCTTTAAATGATATTGATAAGAAGAGTACAATATCAAGATACCACAAAATAATAAAATCTCAAATAGAAACAGAAAAAACAGAAAGGATGAAAAAATGAGAAAGAAATCTTGGGGTAATATGGTCTATAACTCAGTGGTATAAAGCATTTCTAATAACAGAGAAAAACATAATGGACTCGTCCTTAAGAGAAACATATTTTAAATTAGTGCAGCGATGGTATATGACTCAAATTAGGTTAAAAAAAATTGCCCCGGGAAAAAATCTGGGTTATTGCTGTAGATGTGGAAATCAAATAGGAACTCAAGAACACATGTGGTGGAACTGTACCTATATCAAGGAATTTTGGATGTCGTGTCTAATATATATATAAAAAATCATCAATTTTCAGCTAGAAACAACCCCTGAGATTGTATTATTTCATATTTCTCCAAGTAAAATTAACTACAGGCAAAGTAATGTGATTATAAATATTTTAATGGCGACCAAGTGGCTTATAGTTAGAGGATGGAAAAAACAATCTTTACCGACTCGGACTGAACTTGTTACCATTGTAGAGAGAAATAAACAAATAGAATTGGAGTATTTGACGCTTTCACATGATTCGTCAAAAAAAATCGTCTAAAATGGAAGATATTGTAAGTTGTCTAACTATTAATATTGTAAAGGAAATTAACAAAAGAAGAGACTGAAAACACAAAAAATATAGAGGAATGTAGAGAAGAAAGATAGAAGTAAACAATCTCACAATTCTTTAATAATCTCTTACTCCTCTCCTCCCCAGAATTGAACAATAGGATGTTTTGATATGGTGACAAATTTTACTTTTCATGACCCAATTGGAATTACTCAAGCTCAACTGTGGTTCCACTTTTGTTGATGGTTTTTTTTTTTTTTTTTTCGGATTGTTTGTAGTTTTGATGTCTTAAATGTCTGGATTTTATTGTTTGTAAATTTTGAAATTTTTTAGGGAATTTTGAAATGAAAATAAAATCTTTAAAAATAAATAAATAAATACTTCAGGAAATCAAGGTAGAAGCTCAAATATTTTGGCCATATTATGAGATGTCAGGATTCTCTAGGAAAGACTCTGATGCTGGGAACGATTGAAGGCACAAGAGGAAGAGGATGACAGAGGCGGAGATAAATAGATGAGGTCACTGAAGTAATGAACATGAACATGATGGAGTTCAGAGGCGCAGTGACTGAGAGATGCACCTGGTGACTGAATGATAAAATCTCAGTTATACATATACTAGCGACTTGCCCGTCAGAAATTACGGCAATAAAATTTGAAGCCTGGCAATGTTGTTTGACACAAAATGCAAGGATATGGCCCCTCTGAGCACCTTCGGCGCTCATCGCAAAACCCCACGCTCAATGCAAGCCTCTCCCCCTGTATACTTTATAGGCCTGTGTAGTTCAGTGGCCTACTGCCTTGGGTTAAGTGTTACTGTCTTGTATTAAGTGTTACTGGTTTGCGTTAAGTCTTAGTGCTTAGGGCTTATATTTACATCCTTCAGCCTCGTTTTAAGTCCTTCGGCTTCGTTTTCGTCTTATTTACGTTTTTTTGGCAGCCATTTTTTTCCCCGCTTCTGCGATTTTAGTCATTAAAAAAGACAAAATATGCCTCAAATTAACTTGCAACCTCACTCACAGGCTCTCGGCCTCTCCCCTGTGCTGTGTGTGAGTGTGTTTTTTTGCAGGCTTTTCCAGTTCGGTTATTCGGCCGTCAAAGCGACATTTTTGCTAGCCCCGCAGTCCATCTACGTAATTTGGGTCCTAAGTAATTTTGCGGCCGTCGCTAAGTCCAGGGGCCTCGCGGTGAGGCCTCATTGCAGCACCCGGTGTCTTGGGATGAGCGCCAGCTAAGTCCTGCGTGTCCACCCGTGCAATGTGCGCCTTCAGCAAGCACTTATTGCAGCCTAAGTCCTGCATGCTTCAACTGCTCGCTTCAAGAGGCTTGGAAAGTGTGACAACAACTCGCAATACGACAACTATATAGGTGACTAGCAACTTGCCCGTCAAAAAATGATGGCAATAAGATGTGTATGTTTGGAAAGTTGTTTAGTTATTAATATATATATGTGACAGTTGTATTGTGAAATTAAAACATGTTTAGTTTTGTAAAATGTTCTGTTGGTGAACAATAATTATGAAAGCATTTTGTATGAACATTTTAATGTAATAATAGTGGAACTTGAAATTAATAATTATTGTAAACTTTAGGCAATGGTTTCTTAACATGCAATTTGTATGTGAAGAATTGTTAACTTCAATATACATGAAATCCCGTGGAAAGCAAACAGTAAAAAGGCTTGTTGAAACGTACACAATTTTAACCTGAACTTTGTAATATATGTAAGTAAGAAACTTGAAAGTATATTTTTTTAAACTTTACCTTTATTATTTTTGTAACTTTGTAACTTGAGAAAACATTTGTATAACTTTGAACATTATAAACAGTAACATAGTGAATACATTTTTTAACATAATTTTGTATTAAAAGTAATAACATTTGAATGTACAAACAGTGTAACTTTAAACTAATCAGTATTGTAAACTTGAGGTAATGGTTTTTTAACATGCAATTTCTATCTGAATAATTGTTAACTTCAATATTATACATTTAATCCCGCAGAAAATTTTCCAACTTGTAACATTAGAAACAGTAACATAGTTAATGAACATTTTAACATAATTTGTATAAATAATGCAAGGCAAGTGTTTTGTGAGGCAAATCATTCATAAAGAGTCCTTCCATAAATTATGACTGAAATTGTTTATTGTTTATTATTTTTCAATGCTTTTAAATTTGTTTTGCTTGTGTTTTATTTATTTACTGAAAAGTTATAGTACTTCATAGTAGACAATGTTTTTAGTAAAAATACGTCCATCTTCTTATAAATCACCTTGACTTTCATTCTTTTCAATGTAAACTTTAATAGCCTGTGGATTTTTGCACCGTGACAACGCAACGTACAATTGATCATGTGCAAATACTGGTTCTTCCAAGAAAATACCCACAGATTTGAACGTTTGACCTTGTGATTTATTAATGGTCATGGCAAATGCCCTAATAATGGGAAATTGTCTTCTTTGAAGTATAAAAGGTAGACTATTTTCACTTGGTGCTAAATCTATTCTTGGTATGAAAACTCTCTCTCCTTTATGGGTCCCAGTTAAAATTTCAGCATCTATAAAATGGTCCTTTAATTGTTGAACAATTAATCTTGTCCCATTGCATAGGCCTTTTTTGGGGTTCATATTTCGCAGTAACATGATAATTGCACCTTTCTTTAGCTGCAAAATATGTGGTGGCATTCCAGAAGGAGTTAGTGAGTTTATGAATTCAGTAGAAAAAATAGCCTGACTTTCATTGTCATCAGCAAGTACAGAATCAGCACTGTGATAATTTCTTTGTGGTGCATTCATTTTTTTTAAGATTTCATTATTGAGGATTAATGCATCTTTATTTTTACACGTTAGTATGACTTGGTTGGCAAGCTCGGAATATTCTTAGTTATTTATGCTCCCTTAAAATATAGCCGATATAATATCTTGTTGACAAATCATATGAGGTGGTATCTCTACAGTGTCGTCAGCTAAATGTAGTATTTTTTCTGTTCTGCCTTCTCCAATTTTAATAAGCCAATCATTGAAATCAGTTTGGCCTTCTGATCTCATATTTTGTTGCAGTTGAAGATGGGTAAAATGTTTCCATAGTGTGCTTGACTTTATACAGGTTTCGATAATGTCAGTTCGATTTCCATGTACAACGACAGGTAATGTTTGTCTAAAATCGCCACCCAACAACATTACCTTTCCACCAAATGGAAAAGTATTATCCATGACTTCACGAAGCAAACGGTCAATACATTGGAGGGCATAGCATGACATCATTGTGGCCTCATCTATTATAATTAATTTACATTTCTTCAATTTCTTTGCTTGTAATGATGTCATGCGAATATCTGACACAGAAGTTTCTAAAATAGGCACTGGCAGTGTAAATCCACTATGAACAGTTCTTCCACCTTCTAATAAAAGTGCAGCATTTCCAGTAGTGGCAAACGCCATTGCTATTTGACCTTGTGCTCGTACTGAACTCATTAATAAATTGTACAGATAGTTTTTTTCTGATCCGCCAGGTCCATCAAGATAGAAATAACGCTCTGTCACCATGTCAGCATCTATTGCATTTTTAATGGCATGAAATGCTTGCAATTGTAATGTATTTAAAGTTGCAAGTCTTTCTTCTGTTCTTTCTGCTTGTAGTTGAATGTCATAGTCTTCAAAGTTTATGTAATCTATAAGACCTGGATCAGGCAAATTAAAACTTGCAGAACTTAATCCATGAGTTAAAAATACTTCTTGGATTTCCATTAACGCTTTTAAGTGTGCAATGGGTTCATTGTATCGTCGCATAAAGTCTTCAGCCATATTACTTTTAAAAGTCTCCCACAAAGCTAATGCATTTGGAGCATTTGAGAAGATACAAATAAAAGCAAATTGTTCTCTCATCTGTCGTTGCATTTGACATTGTGCTGCTTCTTCTAAACATCTTTCCCACTCTGTATCATCAGCGAGTAAGTTTCTATGTCTTGCAGCTAAATGGAAGGATTCATATACAATGTCATTAACAGTTCTTAAGTGTTCAAAACTTTGTGCTCCTTGAACATTTAAAAGTAATATCCGTAAGCAAAAACGTTCAACATCTCTTGCACTGACTGTAAATTCTTGGAATTATTTTATTGCCTCTGCTTTTTCTTGGTCTCCATAATCCATTCACAAAAACATAGTGATATGGAATTTCAATATATAAGTATTGTGTTGCTTGAGGATCAGTGGAATTTAATTGAAACCATGACGTTAGTGTAGTGTGACGATCTTCACTTTGGGCCAATGCATTCATTTCATTTCCAGCATGGAAATAGACTAAATGTCGTTGTGGCAAATGTACTGCTAATCTATATACTGCATGTGATCTATCATGCATTTCAAATTTTAGAAGCCGCCACATAGCTTCTGGTGCACTGACATAGCGAGCATCTACATGAGATGCAAGTTCATCATGTACTAACTCACTACATTCAGGGTTGTCTGCACTTTTGACGACTACAGTAGCTGCATCGTAGCCTTTGTAAATATATTTATAGACATATTTAATGGATTTGATGGAAGTGCAGGCTTCTACGTTGATGTGGGCGTTGTACTTCATGAGTAAATGTGGATTGTAGGGTACTACATATCTATTGTCCACTTTTTTTCCACGAATAATGGCACTATCTCCTTCTCTTCTTTTATAAAGTGGATAGCCATCACAATTTGCATATGTTTTGTCTCTATAATCTTTTGGAAATTCTTTGGAACATTTATTATTTTCCATACATGGTGATTGTGGATTAAGGTCTCCACAGGGTCCATGAATCATGCGATGAGTAACAATCTCATATAGTCTACCATATAGTTCTGGATCTGGTAGTTCAGCAACAATGACTGCATCTACTTTGTCCGAAGTATCTAATTTATCTTTCTCTTGAAGTATTATGAGAAGATGTGCATGTGGAAGGCCTCTTTTTTGAAATTCAATGGTATATACATAAGCAAGACATTTGCCAAATAACTGATTTATAGTGAAGTCACGTATTAATTCATTTAATTTAATCTTAAAAACTCTGGCTACTAAATCTGGCCGATCGGAAGCAGTTTGT
Source organism: Discoglossus pictus (assembly GCA_027410445.1). Taxonomy (NCBI): domain Eukaryota; kingdom Metazoa; phylum Chordata; class Amphibia; order Anura; family Alytidae; genus Discoglossus; species Discoglossus pictus. Next base: position 270,702,191 of record CM050163.1, on the reverse strand, counting down.
CCAAGAAGTAGATTTTGTGTAATTTCTGGCCATTGTGGATTACATGTAAATGTCAGAAATAAAATTTTGCCAAATTTGGTGACAATAGCCATAGCATTATTGTATCTTTCTCTCATATTTCGGGGAGATCCTTGAAAGGAAGATGGTAAAATGATGGCTTTGCCAGCTGTCATGTCTCTGCTTGTAGCCACGTCAGCAACATAGTCCATGAGTCCAGAATATTGTTCTACACATAGTTTATCTTGTTGATATTTTATAAAGTTTAAATCTCCTTCATCATTTTGAAACACCATTGCAACCTCATTTGATGTTGGAAAGTTATAACAACATTTATCAGTATGTCTGTCTCTTTTAAGCAACATATTAACCTTTGGCATTGGTAATTGATGTCTTTGTGCATTAAGTAGTTGTTCATTTTCTACTTCTGCCAATTTTTTGTAAGCTTTACTGTAAGGATTATTGTCCATAATGTTATTTAGCTCTATAAAAACACTGTGTAAGCATTTTTTATTTTCTTCGATCTGCATACGTTGGTCAACAGCTTCCATTGTATCTAGGACATATAGTTGAGCGAATTTTCTTTGCTCTCCTTCCTCTGGATGTAAATGGGAAGTACGATGATAAATTTGGCCTTGGACTTTAAAACAGTAAGGACCTTGTCCTGGTACATTAGCAGTTAATGTTGCCCCCATAGATGCAAAGGATATGGCACTATTGTAGGGTCTTATGTTTGTCTTAAAATTTTTGTAGTTTGGAAAAGTAGGTTCAGTCATAATATTTTGTAAATAGATTGGAAATTCTTTCCTTTTTGGAAGTTTGAACTTGCCTTTTTGACAGCAACTAATAAATTGGCCATCTCTGGGTCTCTCCTGTTTAAAATAATAAGCCTCACAAAACTGACATTGAGTAGTCATGTCCCCACAACTATGAAGCCCTACTGCTAAAGACTTGAGTAAAGGACAATTTGCAAAGCATATAGGAATTTGACTTTCATATTCATCAGGTGAAATGTCATGGAATGTTTGAACAACAGGTTCTAAATGCTTAGTTTTTTTGTGGCTTTTCTTGGTATATGTTGTCCTGGTTTTGTTGAAATGGCCTGTAAGGTTTCAGTAACAGGTTGTAAATGCTTTGTTTTTGTAGTTGCTTTTTTTGGTATGTGATTAATTGTATCTTGTAAAATGTCATCTGATGTTTGAGGAACAGGTTGTAAATGCTTTATCTGCTTTGTATTTTTTTTGGGCGTATCTTTCATTTTTGCAGCTGCTAATCTTTTGCTTGCAAGTCTTTTGCGTTCTTTTTCTCGTCGAATTTCTTTCTCCTCTGGTGTCTGCTGGGGGGCCCATCTCTCTTGTCTTTCTCTAGTTTGACGTCTTTTCTTCTCTTGTTTGCTCTCGTTAGTAGCCATGTTAATTTGTAAAGGCAAAAAAAGAAATGTAATTGGGTATATTGAAATTTGTAATTACTGTTAAACATTATTGTGCATAATTGAGAAATAAGAGGTAAATCCTTAATGTATTAGTTATATTTAGTTAAAAGTTATAAGTCCTGGCCTCATTGAATAACAATTTGGCCAATTCAATACTGCTGTAAATAAGCAGGTAACATCTTTTTTTGAAATAAGTTTTTAGTTATTGAAAACCTTGTTTATGGATAGATGCTTACCAATTAAAAACTTCTTTGCAAAAAAAACATTGATGTGGTTATTTACACATGTATTGCATAGTGCCAATTGAAATTGAATAAGGGACATAGTTATTAATTTTATATTTTTTTTCTGTTGACATCGATGCAGAGCAAAGATATTGATTTATTTTTATCTTTTTTTACTTGTTATACTGTACCTTGGTTGAAGTGTGATTTGAATCCAAATGTTTGTTGGTCCTCGGTTGAAAATCTTTGTGCAATGGTCTGGTCCTCTGTTGGAAGTCCTCGTCCGATGGTGTAGTCCTCTGTTGAAAGTCCTCGTCCGATGGTGTGGTCCTCTGTTTAAAATCCTCGTCCTATGGTGTGGTCCTCTGTTGAAAGTCCTGGTCCGATGGTGTGGTCCTCTGGCGATAGCCCTCGTCCGATGTTGTGGTCCTCTGGTGAAAGTCCTCGTCCGATGGTCTGGTCCTGTGTTGAAAGTCCTCGTCCGATTGTCTTCACGTAGTATCTGTTGTAAAATAAAATTGAAACTGTTGTTTGAGTTAAATGTCTTTTAAATAAAGCAAAAATGTCTTAATTTTGCTGTATTTTATCTGTTAAGGTGAATTTTTTCTATGTGTTTGTCTGACTCTATCTACAATGCTGATTTGTGTGCACCACTTTTATTATGCTTATTTAAGCTTCTTTGTAAGGCTTGTAGGTTGTTAAACATTAAACAAGAATATTAATTCAGTTTGCTATGTGTTTGTGTGATTTTTTCTACAATCCTGTTTTGTGCGCACCGCTTGTGGTATACTTATTTAGGCTTCTTTGTAAGGCTTATAGGTTGTTAAACATTAACAAAGAATATGAATTTAGTTTGCTATGTGTTTGTGTGAGTTTTTCTACAATCCTGTTTTGTGCGCACCACTTGTGGTATACTTATTTAGGGTTCTTTGTAAGGCTTATAGGTTGTTAAACATTAAAGAAGAATATTAATTTATTTTGCTATGTGTATGTGTGATTTTGGTACAATCCTGTTTTGTGTGTACCACTTTTGGTATAGTTATTTATGTTTTTTTGTAAGGCTTATAGGTTGTTAAACATTAAAGAAGAATATGAATTTAGTTTGGTATTTGTTTTTTTTTTTTGTGTCCAATCCTATTTTGTGTGTACCATATGGTGCATAGTTGGGTCCTCATTCAATTGCAATTTGCCCAATTGAATTGGACCCTAAATAAGCACATCACATATATTTTTTAAAGAAGTATTTAGTTAGTGAAAACCTTTCTTTTGGATAGATGCTTGCTAACAAAAAACTTATTTAAAAAATATGTAATGTGGTTATTTAGGGCCCTATTCAAATTGCAATTGAATGAGGGCCTTGATTTACTTAATGAGACCGTCATTCAATTGCAATTTGGCCAATTGAATAGGGCTCTATATAAGCACAGAGCATATTTTTTTTATAGAAGATTTTAGTTAGTAAAGACCTTGCTTTTGGATAGATGCTTACTAAACTAAAAACTTCTGTAAAAAAATATGCTATGTGCTTATATAGAGCCCTATAAAATTGGCTGAATCGCAATTGAATGAGGCCCTAAGTAAACACTTACTTTAAAAAAATATGTTATGTGTTTATTTAGAGCCCTATTCAATTGTCCAAAATAGCAATTGAATGAGGGCCTTTGGTTGCTGCATTTGTTATATTGGCAGCCATTAAACATATATAGGTCCTCATTGAATTTGAAATTTGTCAATTGAATAGGGGTCTATATAAGCACATAACATATTTTTTTGACAGAAGTTTTTAGTTAGTGAAAACCTTGGTTTTGGATAGAGGTTCAGTAAGTAAAAAGTTTTTTTACATTTTTTTGTTTGTGCCCTATTCAATTGGGCAACTCGGAATTGAATGAGGCTCATAGTTGTTTTCTTTTTTATACTTTGTACTTTACCTTGATTGAAGTGGCGAATGACAGAGGGTCCCCTCCTGGCAATCTTAATCCGCCGGTCTTCTTGTAGTGTCTGTTTTAAAAAGAAAGTGAAATGGTTAATTGTATATTTCTTCATTTTGATTTCTCAAAGCATGGTCTTTTTCAGCATGTTATGTATTTTTCTATCTTACCTTTTGTTCTTTCTTGGGGCCTCATTCTATTATCGGCCGTAGGCGTTGCGGGGCCGCAAGGACCGGCTGCAAGCTATTCGGCTATTCTATTCCTTTCCGGCCGGGGGCTCCGGCAGGCTTGCGGCCGGCGCCTTGCTATCCCTTGCGGCCGCTCGCGCCGGAGGAAAGCCTTTGATCTAAAACGGCCGCAAGAGTTTCGGCCGGATGAAAATCCCGGTTGCTATTCTATTGCTCCGGGAAACCTCTCTGCAAGCCTTAAACCGAGCCGCAGCTTACTTGCAGGAAAAAGGTCCCGCTAGCACCAATTAAGCACAAAATAAAGCTGTAATAAAGCCATCCTGCACTCTGAGGAGACTATAAAGTGATTTTAGGTGTTAGCAAAAATAGCACAACATTCCCCTATACTCAAATCCGTAAAATATATTTTTTTTAATATATGTCAAATATCCATGTAAAAAGTCCAGAGGGCTTGGAGCACCTCAGACCCGCCCACGCTGCGGCCGGAAAATAAACAGTTAATGTAAACTCGTGTTTGGGCTGATGTGCAAGCTTGAGAGTGGGTTACTATTAATCCTCATGTCCCCCAATATGATCCCTAGCATTTACAGAGCTTTACAGAGCTGTCTTCAATTTATTTTTGAGTTTTAAGATTTCTGAGCTTACGGCCGGTAGCAAGATTTACAGCCGGCCGTAAGAGGAGAATCGCAGCCTTGCGGCCGGTTTACGGCCGATAATAGAATGAGGCCCTTGGAGTTGTTTAAAAGGGATTGTGGGTCACAGTGCACGGTGCAAATTCTTGAGTGACGCTGTTGATGCAGAGTCTGTAGTAAAAAAAAGGAGAAAGATTGATGTTTAGGTTATATATTGAATTCCAATAAATTAATGTTATGTAAAGATATACTTCTGTAATTACTTTCAATGAACATGACTCATTTTTTTGGGCTCCACAATAAATGTGCGTGTGACATGTGACTATACATGATACACATATATGTGCGTGTCACATATCAGTATAGAATTTTTTTTTTTTTACTGTCATTACAATATAGTTGTTTAATTATTTGTGATTAATATTAGTTATTTGCAGGGACTATACACAGAAATCTGCGTGTTACATGTCACATACATGAAGCACATTTTCATAGTTAAATGTATTTATCTTTTGTGAGTGTCACATATCACTATACAGGAATCTTATTTTAATAGTTAAATGAACATAATTTTTTTTGGGGGGCCTATACACATAAATGTGTGTGTGACATGTGACTATACATGATACACATATATGTGCGTGTCACATATCACTATACATAAATCCTATTTTAAAATAAATTATTAATTTTTGGTAATGTCATTTAAAGATTAGTTTGTTGCAGGGGCTCTACACATAAATGTGCGTGTCACATGTCACTATACATAAATCACATTTTCATACTTAAAAATTTTTTTTTTTGTTGTCCTGTCTTGATAATAAAATGTAATATATTATAGCTTACCTCTCAGTTGTAATTTGCACAGTGTAAAGTAGTAAATTAGGAAACAATTTTCTTCTTAAGTAAGAGCAGCAGTTAACTATGAAGTCACTCCGTTCATCACCTGAGTAGAAATGTAGAATTTTGTTGAAAGTAGGCAGTATTTATAAACTTGTAGAAATTTCTGGAAAGTTTGACCGTTAGAACGCAATACGCATGCGCTATTTGAGTTCCAGCTTACAATTTGCGTTCCATCCGCCATTTTGTGCGTAGTAGTGGTCAAAATGGTGTTTAATATCAGTGTGGTACGTTCCGCATAGTATGTATTTCATTCTTGCAAGTCAGTGTAGTATAGTTAAGTCTGAAGCCTCGTTTTCGTTTTGTTCGTCGGCCATTTTTTCTCTTGCTTAGCGATTTTATTAGTGTCTAAAGTGTTTTATTTTTATTTAAATGAAGGTGTAACTTGGTTGTATGTCGGCGTGTTGCGTCCGATGTTTGCGAGGTGGTAATGTCTGGTAACGTGTCTCGTATGGTGTTTGCGTGTGTAGCCTAGTTTTCGTTTTGTTCGGCGGCCATTTTTTCTGTCGCTTAGCAAATTTTTAGTGTCTAAACTCTTTTATTTTGAGTGAAATGAAGGTGTAAGTTGCATTTTTGAGGTCCTGGATGCTCCCTGTTGCTGTAGGTAAGCTTTTTATGTATGTGCTGTGTGTATGTATTGTGTTTTTAATTTTGTAATGTTCGCGAGTTGCGTCCGAGTGTTGCGAGGCCGTAATGTGTGTTAACGTGTGTCGTATGTAGTTTGCGTTGCTCGTAAAATTTAGCGAGTGTCGTAATTGGTGTGTCGTGTAGTTTGCGTTGCGACGTGAAGTTTGCGAGGGTCGCAGTTGCTGGCATAGAGCGCCTTTGGCCCGCAAGCGTTAGCAACAACTCGCATGCTCACAACTATATATGTGATATTTATATAGTAAATAAATAGTACATCTGTGTTCACATTTGATTGTCTAGAACGAGTAAAAAATCTGCTTACAGCTCAGAAATCTGATAAAAACACTGCATTCTGGGAAGCTGAGCAGGTACATGCAAATGTGCTCACAAATGCCTTGCTCTTCAATCCATAAACCATTTTAAACATGGCTTCCTTTAAGCTTATGCCCGCTGCATTACACAGCCAAAAGCCAAGGTTGGATTATATACAAGCTGAGAATCCTATCCACGTACAGCTGTTTCAAGCTTACTGGCTACCATCAGCGTGGAGCAGGATCTCAGCTTGTGTTGTGGACCTTATGCGTAGGTAGTTCACCATAATAATCATTTAATATATGGTGAGCAAAAGAGCGATAGAAGCCCTCCACCGTACAGTAGTACAATAAATAAATAGTACATCTGTGTTCACATTTGAATTTCTAAAACAAGTAAAAAAAACTGCTTCCAGCTCAGAATTCCGAGAAAAACAGTTATTACACTGCATACTGGGAAGCTGAGCAGGGACATATTCTACATAAATAGGTACATCACATATATAGTTGTGAGCAGGCGAGCTTGCTTAAGCCGTTGCTAATGCTTGCGGGCTCGCGTAACAAGGGTCGTAGTTGCTGGCAAGGAGCGCAAAAGGCGCTCCTTGCCAGCAGTTGCGGCCCTCGCAAAGAGAGGGAGCTGTGCGTGCATGCCTCTGGACTGTGTGAGAGAAGGAGCAGTGCGTGCACGCCCCTGGACGGTGTGAGAGAGGGAGCTGTGCGTGCACGCCACTGGAGAGAGAAGAGAGGGAGCTGTGCAGGGGAGCAACCCCCCCTTTACCTGCAGTTTCATTGGTGCTTCAGTGGAGTCCCTGCCAGCGTGTCCGGTCTGCAGTATAGGGGGACTCCAAATTAACTTCAGAGCTATGGCGCCACACTGGAGACAGGACGAGTGGGACTCCACTGAACCACCAATGAAACTGCAGGTAAGGAGGGACAGAGGGAGCATCCGGGGGGACAGAGGGAGCATCCGGGGGGACAGACGGAGCATCTGGGGGGCTGGGGCGAGGTAAGGGCAATCAAAAGGGGTGGTATGAGATGCGAGGGGGACATGAGATGAGAGAGAGAGCTGTGCAGGGGAGCAACCCCCCCCCCCCCATTACCTACAGTTTCATTGGTGTCCGGTCTGCAGCATAGGGGGACTCCAAATTGACTTCAGAGCACAGCGGAGTGCGAGGGGGTGTATGAGACACAGGGGAGGAAGAGGTGGAAGAGACACAGGGTAGGGACAGGGGGAAGAAACACAGGATAGGGGGGATGAGACACAGGGGAGGAGAAGGTGGAAGAGACACAGGGGAGGGGAGAAGAGACACAGGGGAAGGGAGAGAGAGGAAAGAGACTCTGGGGAGGGAGAGGGGGGAGAAACAGGGGAGCTAGAGGGGGAGACACACAGGGGAGGGCGAGGGTGGTATAAGACACAGGGGAGGGCGAGGGGGGAAGAGACACAGGAGAGGGTGATGGGTAAGGGACACAGGGGAGGGGGAGAGAGACACGGGAGGGGGGAAAGAGACACAAGGCAAGGGAGAGGGGGAAAGAGACACAGTAGAAGGGAGAGGAGGAAAAGAGAGACAGGGGAGGGAGAGGGGGAGACACACAGGGGAGGGATATGGGGGGAAGCGACAAGTGGAAGAGAGACATAGCGGGGGAGACATAGGGGAGTGAGGGGTGTGGGAGAAAAAAAAATATATAGAACTTCATCATGCCGTCATTTTTGACGGGCAAGTCGCTAGTTGAAAATAAAGATAGGGAATTCAAACGCATGACTTAGCAATGAAGATATATATTTACAACAGGATGCTGACTACTGTGCCACACATCCCTTCTCTTACACTTGCAGTGTAAATTGCTATTATTATGTGCAACAGTTACAAACACCTGTCTCATTATTTATGTTGAGTTTTGTGGAATGGCATCAAGGGCTGAACTAGAATGACAATATTAATCTGCATTCATGATCAATTTTAAGAATATAAACATTGTGAAGATGATATTTACAGCCTTAACTGATGGTGCAGAGCACATATGTTGACTTTCAGGGTCATTTAATTGGTCATACAGAAATCCAATGATATCAACATTAGCGAGGCAAACACAAACACCATATTTGAAAAATAATATTTAATCATTGACAAATTGATAACATGAACACTGCAACAAAGTCAGGCTGTCAAGATTATTCTGACCACCAGTCCTTTGGACTCTATGTGGTTGTGGGACTGGGCTCAGGATTTTACAGTATGTTTTATAGTTGTGTAATATGTTGTGTTATGTTGAATAATGTGTGTTTAATTGTGTCCAGTTAATAAGGTATTAACTGATTTAGAATGGTATAAGGTGATCTGTAACTGACAGTCAAGTTTTAGTTAGTTATGAAATGTGTGTCTCTGAGAAAAAGCCAGTTTGAATGCAATCTGTGATGCTTTTGACTGAAGAAAAGGGGGATAACCAAGCTATCAGTGACTCTGAGAAGATTAATATATATATATATATATATATATATATATATATATATATATATATATATATATATATATATATGGAATAACATATGTGGAGGATATACTGTATATGTGTCAGAGTCCATGACCCTGTACAATTAATGAAGTGTGTGTATGCTCCTAATAAAAGGAGAGGAAACCTATCTACAAGATATACAGGGAGTGCAGAATTATTAGGCAAGTTGTATTTTTGAGGATTAATTTTATTATTGAACAACAACCATGTTCTCAATGAACCCAAAAAACTCATTAATATCAAAGCTGAATATTTTTGGAAGTAGTTTTTAGTTTGTTTTTAGTTTTAGCTATTTTAGGGGGATATCTGTGTGTGCAGGTGACTATTACTGTGCATAATTATTAGGCAACTTAACAAAAAACAAATATATACCCATTTCAATTATTTATTTTTACCAGTGAAACCAATATAACATCTCAACATTCACAAATATACATTTCTGACATTCAAAAACAAAACAAAAACAAATCAGTGACCAATATAGCCACCTTTCTTTGCAAGGCCACTCAAAAGCCTGCCATCCATGGATTCTGTCAGTGTTTTGATCTGTTCACCATCAACATTGCGTGCAGCAGCAACCACAGCCTCCCAGACACTGTTGAGAGAGGTGTACTGTTTTCCCTCCTTGTAAATCTCACATTTGATGATGGACCACAGGTTCTCAATGGGGTTCAGATCAGGTGAACAAGGAGGCCATGTCATTAGATTTTCTTCTTTTATACCCTTTCTTGCCAGCCACGCTGTGGAGTACTTGGACGCGTGTGATGGAGCATTGTCCTGCATGAAAATCATGTTTTTCTTGAAGGATGCAGACTTCTTCCTGTACCACTGCTTGAAGAAGGTGTCTTCCAGGAACTGGCAGTAGGACTGGGAGTTGAGCTTGACTCCATCCTCAACCCGAAAAGGCCACACAAGCTCATCTTTGATGATACCAGCCCAAACCAGTACTCTACCTCCACCTTGCTGGCGTCTGAGTCGGACTCGAGTTCTCTGCCCTTTACCAATCCAGCCACGGGCCCATCCATCTGGCCCATCAAGACTCACTCTCATTTCATCAGTCCATAAAACCTTAGAAAAATCAGTCTTGAGATATTTCTTGGCCCAGTCTTGACGTTTCAGCTTGTGTGTCTTGTTCAGTGGTGGCCGTCTTTCAGCCTTTCTTACCTTGGCCATGTCTCTGAGTATTGCACACCTTGTGCTTTTGGGCACTCCAGTGATGTTGCAGCTCTGAAATATGGCCAAACTGGTGGCAAGTGGCATCGTGGCAGCTGCACGCTTGACTTTTCTCAGTTCATGGGCAGTTATTTTGCGCCTTGGTTTTTCCACACGCTTCTTGCGACCCTGTTGACTATTTTGAATGAAACGCTTGATTGTTCGATGATCACGCTTCAGAAGTTTTGCAATTTTAAGAGTGCTGTATCCCTCTGCAAGATATCTCACTATTTTTGACTTTTCTGAGCCTGTCAAGTCCTTCTTTTGACCCATTTTGCCAAAGGAAAGGAAGTTGCCTAATAATTATGCACACCTGATATAGGGTGTTGATGTCATTAGACCACACCCCTTCTCATTACAGAGATGCACATCACCTAATATGCTTAATTGGTAGTAGGCTTTCGAGCCTATACAGCTTGGAGTAAGACAACATGCATAAAGAGGATGATGTGGTCAAAATACTCATTTGCCTAATAATTCTGCACTCCCTGTATGTATATGTCAGCATTCCTGGAGAAAATAATAATGAAGTGGATGTTATGATGCCTTGCAGATAAAACATTGTCAATAGCAATTTATACAAAAAACAGAACACACAAGTACTGTTACATAATGTTATCAATTCAAGTTTAATTATACATCTATTGAACCTGTTATGAATTACAACAGCAATTAAAGCAGTTCCTGATTTAATGCTGAGCCAGAGTCCATATTTTTTAAATGCTGCATCTGAGTAAGCACATTTTAGAAACATCAGCGGTCTTGGTGAAGGGATGAAAATAATCTGAAAGGTCTGCTGGGTAGATTTAGCCATAACAGCCTTATCAAGCCTGACTGAAGAAGCAGATCTTCACACAGACAGTGACTAGTTATCACAGGTATGCAAAGTATCATAGTGGAGGTGGTTAAGAGTTCTAGTAACACAGGGAAAGAGGGATATAGGAACATAATGCTGGCAGTGGGGTTGATATTAATATGGATGATCAGTTGAGGGGGATTTACAGTGTATCATCCAACATGAGGCAATTTCAAGTACATCATATTATTACAGATATCAAACCAACAATAACATTCAAGAAAAAAAAGAACAATAATACAGAGTTAGGAAATATACTTATGGGGAGAAGTAAGATGTAAGCTGGTGTGTCCAACAGACACTTCTATGCAACTCGAAAAGTATAGATAGTTAGTGAATCCTATCACCTCAATAGGTCAGTTCTATAGACATTATAATTTGCTATGAGAGCAGCCTCTTCATACCTAACTCAAATAGGGACCTGACCAGTACCATATTTAAACTCACTCATTTGAGTGATTCATTTCAGTGATTAACTCCCAACAAACAAGGCAATTAAATGTTAATTATGTTTGTTGAATGAGCATCTCTATTATCTGTTGTTGCATATGCATAACTGACTAACCTAACATAACCTCAATAACAGTTATGTTCCAAGCCTAGAGTTACTCTTCCTCATATGTACCGGTAGGGTCACATCAGCATTTAAAAAGAGATTTGGAAGGAAGTATGATGCAGGCTTCAGAATAGCCCAATACAAATCTATGATGACTATGTGAGTATAAACATGCTGTCAGTATGCAAGGAACATCATGTGACATCTGCACTGTATTCTGCGACAACACAATGATTAAGAGACATGCACATACAGTACATGATGCAATGTTACATTAGTATGTCAATGGAATGTCAGGATGATTATCCTCATGGTTTGTTCTGACAGTGAAGAATTTGATACATCTTTGAGATCTGGAAGTAACATACAATGAACATGTTATGATGAAATTACATATGCAATTTGAGCAGCTACTTCACCATATATCAACAAATGCATGTTTGTTGGCACATATGTTTACATGTTTGTTTCTGAGATATCAAGCAAGCTACTCATCTGGCAGATGAGGATGATGGATATTTCAAATTGATGCATCATTGGAGATCCACATGTGGTGTTTTAGCTTTGATGTGGTCAAGAGGATATCTATTAGGAGATTGTTTTTTCCAGGACATGTCCGCAGTGGATGATTGTGTTTTTGAACCGCTTCAACATTACCTATGGGATGTCTTTTGGTAGGCCTCCATGAATGGAGTTGTTATTTTGTTTTTCTTCAGCATGCATTCACATGTTCTTCAGGAAATGCTTACAATGTAGTTCAGGTTGATATAGCTGGTGTTCTGTTAATGTACGTGTTGTTTTTCTTTGTCTGTGTTGTTAACCAATGAGTTGAGACATGGCAGCAGTTCAAAATTGGCAACATGAGGAGATTATTAGAGTCATACATAATCCACTCTAATCATTTTGATTTCACCATTGATTTAGTCTATAATTAGTGATCACATCTTTGTATCACATTCTGAACATATATTATTGCTTAAAATATGCTGGTATGTTCATATTTACAGATTGCTATTAATTGCATTGACATCTATTGGATGTGGATTTGCAGAGCAAGTTATGTTATAATGTTAAAAAGCTTTTCTTTATTTGTAGTGTTTAGTGTTTATTAACTTTTCACCTTGTGCTGATTCTATTTGTTTACAATATTGATGATGCCCCCAGGCTCCATGGCCATAAGCCAAATCTGTGTGTCTGTAAATAGCCAATAGCTGCAGCGGAAAGCTCGTTTCTGCTTTATTACAGTGGAGAAGTATCATCCAATCAGATACTTCCCCATTGCACATGCGCAGTCTTCAGCATCCCATCACAGTGTTGACAGGCAGAGCGCTCATGTGACAGCCTCTGCCTGTCTATATTGATTGTGCACCCCTACCTCACCTGCCCATGGCCCTCTTGTCCCCTTCCCCAAGGCCACAGCGCCAGCCCCTTGCTCTCCCCTGTGCTTCTCTGCCTCCATCTGTCCTGCTCTGCCTTCATGGATCCCTGCAGTAGAGAGGAGGAGCCGAATGGAGGAGGAGCCACCATACCGGGGACATGAGAAGCAGCATGGAGCTAAGAGACAGTGCAGAGAGAGGGGGGGAGAAATAAAAGTGGGGAGAGACAGAGATGGGGAGTGTCAAGGAGAAAGAGTAAAAGAGAGAAGGAAGGAGAAAGAGAAGGAGAGAGAGGGAAGGAGGGGGAGAGAAGGTGACGGAGAGAGAAAGAGAGAATGAGGGAGAGAGAAGGAGAGAAAAAGAGGGAAGGAGGATGAGTATGAGAGTGTGAATGAGAGAGTGAAGGAGGGAGAGAGAAAAGGAGAGAAAGAGAAGAGAATGAAAGAGAGAGAAGGAAAGAGAGAGAGGAGAGAGATAGAAGAAGGCAGAGTATGTCACATACTATATCACATACTATCAGTGGCGGCCCGTCCATTGGGGTGTTGGGGCAAGCGTCCCTCCAAATATTTTCATGACCCTGCAATAAAAAAACACAATAATTTATTAGTAATAACCAAAAAACAATTAAATATAATGTGTACATCAGCATTCAAGTGTTATTACATTAATAAATGAAGCAAACTATTCCCTGGGACACTGTCATGTTAAGATAACCCCTTGCCCTTGTGTGTATATATTAACTGCTGTGTGTATCCATTGTAGCTTTCCCTGCATCCATGTGTGATCATATTACACTACACTACACTAACCTTTAGACTCTATGAATGAGGCCTGACCGTTAATGCATTCCGCCCACCAGCACAATGACGCTATGCATGGGCAGTAATAATGTATCCATTTCTATGACTGACAGTCTTCCATCATTGACCAATCAATGATGGAAGGCTGTACAGTTGTCAGGAGAACCACCTAAACCCACCCAGACCGTTAGCTCTGAACCCCCGCCAGCTAATAGGGCCTCGAGTTAACTTTTTGATTGACAGCCCCTGTTAATAAAACCACCATAAGCCTGTTCCATCCCTCTTTCTGTTTCCTGACCTGCTCCCATTGAGTCAGACTGGAGTGACTGACGTCAAACATCTAGCTGATAAATTGGTGAAACACAAAAGTTCTAAAGCTCACTTGGATAACAGGATCAAGTCTGAGATGCTTGGACAGGCGAACATTGCAGTTCAACTGGACCAAGGATACCAAGTCAGTATTCAAAAACACAATGAAGAAGTGGCTAAGAACCGGTACATCCTTTCGAAGATAATTGATTGTGTTCGCTTTTGTGGCTCTTTTGAACTGGCATTAAGAGGACACGACGAAAGTGAAACATTGCTAAATCCAGGAGTGTTTCGAGGCCTGGTGGATTTGGTTGGCAGTATCGATAGTGCAATGGAACAGCATTTGAAGACTGCAACCGTGTTTAAGGACACTTCCAAAACCGTCCAGAATGAGCTACTGGACTGCATGCTGGAAGTTATTAAGAAAGATTTGATGGCTTCACGGAAATGAAAGCAACGGATGCAGACTCGATTGCTGCTGTTGTGCTGGAAAGTCTGAATACTGTTCTCCCAGAGCCAGAAGACAAGATGAAACTCATAGCTCAAAGCTACGATGGTGCCAGTGTGATGCGTGGAGATCAAGGAGGAGTTCAAAGAAAAATAAAAGACGTGTACCCGAACGCACACTACGTCCATTGCTATGCTCACCAACTGAACCTAATAATGGAGAAAGCAGTTTCAAGGATTGGAAGAGTTCGAGTTTTTTTTTCCAACATAGGCGGCATACCATCTTTTTTTTCACGCTCTACAAAAAGGACTGGAGTTCTGGATGAGGTAGTTGGTAGAAGACTTCCAAGAGGTGCACCGACACGATGGAACTTCAACATTAGGACCGTGAACGTCATCTACGAGAACAGAGATGCGCTACTTGAGTGTTTCCAGACAATTGAAGCATGTCTAAACTTTGATCAAACATCTATACGTGAAGCCGCAGGTTTCATTGGATTGCTGGAAGACAGGGAGTTCCTTTACTTCCTTAAATTATTTCATTTAATAATGCCACATGTTGACATCCTCTATAGTCAGCTTCAGAAGCGAGACACGGATACTGTTTATATCCACAAAGTCACAGAAGACTTTGTCAGCAGCATCCAGAAAATCCATGATTCTGTTGACGAGATAGAAGCAAGTTTGCCTAGCGATGTAACATTCCACAGACGGAGTACGGAGATCTCAACCTTGAGACATTTTTCAAAAGAGGTATGTGACATAGTGGTGGTTCATGCAAAATAACGTTTTTCATTTTCAAATCACCTAGTCAGTGCCAAACTTGTTCAAAGTGACTTGTATACAACCCATGACACTTGCTTTCCAACCCAAGCTCTGGAAGACACCGTGCAAGCATATCCAATACTGAAGAAGGAACAATTATGCACTGAGCTGTCACTTCTGTATGGGAAGACAGATTTTCATGCTTGTACAAGTGCTGTTGCTCTGCACAAACTTTTACATCAATTGAATCTGCAGAATGATTTCACAGAGACAGTGAAATTATTAAGAATCCTGATTACAACACCGATGACCACTGCAGAATCAGAAAGATGCTTCTCCACAACACTTTTTGAGTGCCAAAAGCAACAACCTTAAAAAATTCAACAATTTTGTCGTTCAATTACTTGAGTACATACTGAAACACAATTTCTTCTTGTTCAATGGAAAATGGTTCCATCAAAAGAAAGGGACGGCTATGGGAACCTCCTGTGCACCCAGTTATGCCAACCTTTTATTAGGATGGTGGGAAGAAAAACTTTTTTCTGATCAAACTTATGAACATCTTATTGGTCACGCCTTAATTTGGCGTAGATATATAGATGATATTCTATTAATTTGGACTGGTTCAAAAGCAGAATTTGAGACCTTCATGAACTTATTGAACAACAATGACATAGGTCTAAAATTTACACATGAAATACATCCTTCCCAAATCACCTTTCTAGACTTATACATCCAGAAAGATAATCAGGGTGAAATTACTACTACCACCTATAGAAAGGACACAGCCACCAATACCTTGCTCATGTGGGATAGCCAACATTTCGAACCATTAAAAAGAGGCATCCCCAAAGGACAATACTTGAGGATAAGAAGAAATTGCAGCTCAGATACTGAATTCAAGATAGAGGCAGACAAACTCAAACAGAGATTTTGGGAGAGGGGCTACCCAAATAAGTGCCTGCAAAAAGCATTTCAATATGCTCTCAGCTGTGATAGAACGGAAATGCTGAATAGGCAATCTACAAAAAGCTCTGAGTCAATAAAAACACAACCTAGATGTATAATGACGTTTGGATATGACTCACCTGCAATAAAAGAGATTTTATCAAAACATTGGCATATTCTAAAAGTTGATGAAGACTTAGAAAAAGATCTTTCATCTCATGTATCAATAACATATCGTAGAGGGAAGAATTTAAAGGATATGCTGGTACACAGCTTTTTTAAGGAAAATAGATCCACAAACACATGGCTAAATCCACCAATTGGGTGTTTTAGGTGTGGAAAGTGTAAATTCTGTAAATATATAAAACCGACCAAAATTTATGAACATCCACACAGTGGTGAAACCTTTGTGTTGAAGGATTTTTCAAATTGCTGCTCTACAAGCGTGATATATGTAGCCTCATGCGTATGTAGTAAAATCTATGTAGGAAAAGCGCGGCGTCAGCTACGGAGACGCATAGGGGAACATATATAGTCCATCCAAAAAGATCTGGATACACCCTTAGCACGCCATGTTAAATATTATCACAAAGGATAAAGTGAAGTTTTGACCTTCACAGTACTGGAAAAGGTACATTTGGGCCCTAGACAGGGTGATCTGGACAAAAAACTATTACAGCATGAAGCTCGGTGGATCTATAAATTAAAAGCATTGACTCCCAAAGGTCTTAATGAGGGTTTCCCTTTTACCTCCTTTATTTAATTTGAGCAATTTTTTATTACACGTGATTATACACATATCACATTGGTAAAATTATTTGGGGCTTAATTACCCACATATTCCCTTTTTTTCTCCCTCCCCTTCCCCGTTTTCTTTTGTTCTAACTAGTCACGGTTGTGTATGGCTCATTTTCCATACACCTTATTTGTTTTAGTTTTCACACTACACACGAACAATATATTTGCAACTATCTTCCATCTTTTCTATTATATCATTAAAGATGATAGGACTTTAGTCCATTTCTAGCACGTCTACTTCTGGATATTTCTCTAATTATTGGGAAAAGTTTCCTTTTATCTTAAGACCTATCTCCCCTTTGGCACCATTAGCACATGTTCACTTCACGTATAAACAGTGATTTGTCTTTTTTCTTCTGAAATAAAGTAAAATTCGTGACTGTTTTTTATCATGCACTGTAAAGATTCGCAAGCACTCCTTGTTAGTCCTAATAAGTTCAACTATAGAAGTTTCTCTTTCTTTTTCTCTCCACCTGCTCATTAAAAGGAAGTTGCAAACAATAGCATCGTCCTCTTAACAATAATTGGGAGTACACATTATATTATAATCCAAATTAATATAATCTAAATAATTTTAATATGCTATTTAATTTCCCCCTCAGACATATGTACACATACGTGTACACAAGATATTTTTTATCATCTCTTACTAGTATGTGTATAAACTACAATCTTGGGAGTCCTTAGTACTACAATCATAGGAGCTCATAGATCTCCCTGGAAAATAATGACAAAACTTAGCACTTTGTATTGACCCTAAATATGTAGTAGATATTACTAGTATCTCTCAAATTTGCAGATATAAGCATGTGCACTTGTTACAACCAGGGGGAGTTTACAGTGCTATATAGTGTTATAATCAAGGTGAGGCCACAGCATCATAAATATGGTAGCTGATTAATCTCCCTAGTAAATAATGACAATTTTTAACATCTTATACTTAATTCACACTAGATATTATTATTATTATTCTTTAAGTATGTGTACACAAGCATGTTCATGTGTTACAATCCCGTGAGGTCTCAGTACCATAAAGTAATAAGATTCAGCACTCTACACAAAGCCCCTTTTGGGGCATCTTTTCTCCATCTAGAAGTTTATGCCATAACAAGAACAATATTCAACTTGTCTTGTTTCCCTTTCTAATATCCTCAGCGTGTTCTCAGCAGGCTGTAAGCACCATGTTATTCCGCCCACAACCAGAGAGGGCGTTCTGACGTTACTGCGCATGTCCCACAGTTCTCAATAAGTTGCCATGGAGATGGCAACACTTTAAAAAGGGCTCCAACGGCCTTAGCAGGCTCACCCTTGAAGAAGACGTCTGATGACGTCGAAACGCGTCGGCTTTTGATGACGCAGGTTGTCCCCATGCGAAGGACACGCTGGCGTTTTCTATACTGAGTGCATGTGTGTAGTGTGTATGGTTACCCTCCCTGTCCTTATCCAATTGAGTGAAAGGTCGCATAAGTGCTGAAATGGAAGGATAAATTATTGATAGAGTACAGACTCTCTATTAGCAGGCAGTTTGCTTTTTATTAAGGCAGTCTGGCTATTGAGAGCTCATTGAGAGCATATATGATAGCTGCAATTTCCCAGTAGGGACTTATATAAGAGATAAGAACCAGAGCACAATACCTATCAAACAGGTGAGCCACCTGTACACCAAAAATTTGAAAGGAGTTTATCAACCATATACTGGTGAAAAACTCAGATAAAGATAAGAGCTACTATACCTTCCAGAGATATAGCACCTCACAATATAGACCTACTCAGCAGAAAGAGTTTATAGATACACAAATAGTGCTGGGGGTACTACCTAGTGCAGTCTCCCTGCAATTTTTCTGTGATTTTTCTCTCTATCACACTGTCTAACAGTCAGTAAGAATTGTGACTTATCCCTTTAAAGGACTTTACTAGGAGGACCACACACCAGGTTTAATCATCTATATCCTTACACACAAGCAACAGCAGAGATAAAATACCCCTCTATTAAGAGTTAAACAATATATCATTCTAGTGGTTAATTTATCTCACACAATTTAGCCTCTTTTTTAAACTCTATGTTCCAATCCTGAATTTTTTATATGTGTTTTTAATACGCCGGTGTTACCCTAGTTTCAATAAAGTAACCAATTTTTATCACAAACATTTATCCTAAAATATGTTCATATACTACTCCACATTGAAGAGGATAAAAACCTTTCTAAGAAGGACCATGTCCATGGAGCGGTTGAATGCATTGGCGATGCTCTCAATGGAAAAGCAACTGATTTCCGAGAACCCAGACTTCAATGAAAAAACCATTGAGAAGTTTTGTTATTTGAAAGATCGCCGTGCAAAATTTAAATACAAGTGATTGAAGCAAAGAAGAATGCATACCCCCAGGGTGTGCAAAGATAAACTGCATTAAGCAGCACCACCTCACTACCAAACATAACTAGTGGTAAGTAAAGTATGTGTGTGGGTGTGCATATGGAAGGAGCTATGAAAGGCGTGTGCATGGTCAGTAACAATTGTTGAAGCCTTGGCGTGGTTTGAAGGAATTGGAGGCACTTCCAAGGGTAGCTGTCACTTCTGTACAGGAAGCCAGAATTTCATGTCTGTACGAGTGCTGTTGCTCTGCACCAACTTTACCATCAATTTAATCTGCATAATGATTTCACAGAGACAGTGAAGCTATAAGGAATCCTACTTACAACACCGAAGACTACTGCAGAATCAGAAAGATGCTTCTCCACATTGAAGAGGATAAAAAGGTATTTAAGAAGCACCATGGCCCTGGAGCGGTTGAATGCATTGGTTTGAAGGAATTGGAGGCACTTCCAAGGGTAGCTGTCCCTTCTGTACGGGAAGCCAGAATTTCATGTCTGTACGAGTGCTGTTGCTCTGCACCAACTTTACCATCAATTTAATCTGCATAATGATTTCACAGAGACAGTGAAGCTATAAGGAATCCTGCTTACAACACCGAAGACTACTGCAGAATCAGAAAGATGCTTCTCCACATTGAAGAGGATAAAAGGGTATTTAAGAAGCACCATGGCCCTGGAGCGGTTGAATGCATTGGTTTGAAGGAATTGGAGGCACCTTCAAGGGTAAGTAAAGTTCTAAGAAATGGCACCACGAACTACCAAAAATAACTAATGGTAAGTAAAGTATGAATGGTGTGTGGGTGTGCATATGGAAGGAGCTATGAAAGGTGTGTGAATGGTCAGTAACAATTGTTGAAGCCTTGGCGTGGCGTTACTGCTCATATGGTTATCCATATGCTAATTCAACGTGTTTGTTTGACATTGATTATTGTGTTGTCTAAACAGAAGTGAAATGTTGTTGTTTTCTTGAATCCCAAGATCCACTGCTTTGGGCCTATACAGTCCTGATTGGTCTTTTAAGGTATGTATGGGGCCTATATGGTCACACTTGGTATTCTAAGGTATGTTTGGGGCCTATATGGTTCCACTTGGTCTTCTAAGGTATGTTTGGGGCCTATATGGTTCCACTTAGTCTTCTAAGGTATGTTTGGGGCCTATATGGTTCCACTTGGTCTTCGAAGGTATGTTTGGGGCCTATATTGTTCCACTTGGTCTTCTAAGGTATGTTTGGGGCCTATATGGTCACACTTGGTCTTCTAAGGTATGTTTGGGGCCTATATGGTTACACTTGGTCTTCTAAGGTATGTTTGGGGCCTATATGGACACACTTGGTCTTCTAAGGTATGTTTGGTGCCTATATGGTTCCACTTGGTCTTCTAAGGTATGTTTGGGGCCTATATGGTCACACTTGGTCTTCTAAGGTATGTTTGGGGCCTATATGGTCACTCTTGGTCTTCTAAGGTATGTTTGGGGCCTATATGGTCACACTTGGTCTTCTAAGGTATGTTTGGGGCCTATATGGTTCCACTTGGTCTTCTAAGGTATGTTTGGGGCCTATATGGTTCCACTTGGTCTTCTAAGGTATGTTTGGGGCCTATATGGTCACACTTGGTCTTCTAAGGTATGTTTGGGGCCTATATGGTCACACTTGGTCTTCTAAGGTATGTTTGGGGCCTATATGGTGACACTTGGTCTTCTAAGGTATTTTTGGGGCCTATATGGTCACACTTGGTCTTCTAAGGTATGTTTGGGGCCTATATGGTCACACTTGGTCTTCTAAGGTATGTTTGGGGCCTATATGGTCACACTTGGTCTTCTAAGGTATGTTTGGGGCCTATATGGTCACACTTGGTCTTCTAAGGTATGTTTGGGGCCTATATGGACACACTTGGTCTTCTAAGGTATGTTTGGGGCCTATATGGTTCCACTTGGTCTTCTAAGGTATGTTTGGGGCCTATATGGTCACACTTGGTCTTCTAAGGTATGTTTGGGGCCTATATGGTTCCACTTGGTCTTCTAAGGCATGTTTGGGGCCTATATGGTCACACTTGGTCTTCTAAGGTATGTTTGGGGCCTATATGGTTCCACTTGGTCTTTTACGGTTTTTAAGATATGGTTTTGTTCTTGAATGGTCTGATTGATTTGCTTGTTTTCTTTCAACCCCAGGTGCAAACCCTATGTGGCAGCAGATTTGTTTGTACTCGTTGGTCAACTTACTGAACGTGAATACCCTGAGAAGAAAAGCCGACTAATGGTAAGCGTCACTGCTTTAATTTTTCTGTTAATGCGTATAGGTGCAATTATGATATTGCTGTAGTCTTGTCACATGAGTTTTTTCAATCTATATTGTATACCAATGAATTTAACACATTGTTACTTTACTTCTTGACATTGCTGCATTGCTGATCATGTATTTCAATGGGCTTTACAAGTATAAGGTAATTGGGCGGGGCTTATAAAGGTCATTATGACATCAGGGGGAGGAGTTATAAAAATGGGTGTGGTTTTAAAAATGGGAGTGGCTATGTTTCGCCCTGGCGCCCCTCCAACTTGAAAGTTCACCAGCCGCCACTGCATACTATATCACATACGTGGCTCGCAATGAGCGCCTTTGACGCTCATTGTGAGCCTCTTCCCCCATCTACTTTACAGGCCCTGTGATGAGCACCTTCGGCTCTCATTGCAAGCCCTGCAATGAGCAACAAAGCCGCTCATTGATGTTTTTGCCAAGCCGAACCTTTCCTGTTTCGCAATGATCCCCTTTGGCACTCAATGCAAGCCTCTCCCCTGTGTACTTTATATGCCTGTGTAGGGGCCTACTGCCTTGCGTTAAGTGTTACTGCCCTGGGTTCAGTGTTACTGGCTTGAGTTAAATGGTACTGTCTTGTATTAATTGTTACTGGTTTGCTTTAAGTCTTAGTGCTAAGGGGTCGTATTTACGTCCTTCGGCCTTGTTTTATGTCCTTCGGCCTCATTTTTGCCATTTTTTATCTTGCTTCTGCAATTTTCATTCTTGAAAAAAGGCAAAATATGCCTCAAATTAACTTGCAACCTCACTCACATGCTCTCTGGCTCTCCCCCTGTGCTGTGTGTGTAAGAGAATTTGAGGCATATTTGTGTGTTTTTGCATGTTTTTTCAGTTCAGTGGTTCAGCCGTTAAATTAAAATTTTTGCGAGCAGTCCATCTAGGTCATACGGCCCATAATTTTGCTCAAGTCCTGCGTGTCTCAGGATGAGTGGCAACTAAGTTCCTTTGGTGCTCATTGCAGCCTAAGTCCTGCGTTCTTTAACTGCTCGCCTCACTTTGCGATATATATAATTATACATAGATGCACAAGAGCATATATATATATATATATATATATATATATTCCATAAATATATATGTTCATGTGTATGTGCATATGTTTATTTTCAAAGGTTTTGTCCTTGTAGAAAACACTGCTCTGAATCAGGCTGTGGCAGCTGCAGTTTGTGATTTTGCTACTTCCTACTTACTAAGCACGATCCAGCCTCTCTCCATGATGTCACTTCAATGCTGGGCACACACACCATGTCACTCACCAACAGTCCCATTGAGTCTATGCATACACACCTCTGAAATCTGATTGGTTTAAATCAGTTGGGGAGTGTAACAACAGCGTTTCTAATCTGAGCTGCTCCCTCTGGGCTGTCTAGAATCATGTAAACACAACATTCACCATCATTTTTTCAAAATACCATATCTTCCTAAAAAAAACATGCATTTAAAAAATGTTAAAAAGTATTTCAACTTGCCTTTATGAGATCTTGCCACTAGTGTCCTCCAAACTGTTCTGCATTTACTATCCCTTTCATGGTCTGTAATGTGGTGAGGTTTTCATATGCGATTGTTGGGCCTATATGCATTGACATTGCGGCATATATAAACCAGTCCATTTAGCTATGTTCATGATGTTTTGAATTGTCAGTACATATAATGTGTATGAGAATGTTTGTATTATTACCATTTGTGGTCGGGACCTTCTCTTGGATAGTAGCTGATGGGTGGCAATTGCTACTGAATCCATTTTTGCCTGCATAGAGGACATAGGGATTGAAGAGAAGGTCTAGATGAGGGTGAGGTGGGTGGAGTAAGAAGATCACACAGGTAAGGAAGTGAGGCTGGAGGAGGGGTTTTTATAGTGGAGGAGAGAAGTTCCCTCCCACAAATTCCAGGTGTACACCTGGCTATTTGTGGTCGGAACCTTCTCTTGGATAGTAGCGGGTGGGTGGCAATTGCTACTGGATCCATTTTTGCCTGCCAAAAGATAGCAAAATTAGGAAAATGAGTAATGGGTAATGGTTTGGAAAGCTTGCTTGGTTTCAGAAGTGGGGTTAAGTGTAGCGGGTGTATCAGTTTGACCTCCAAGGACCCATGGATTGGATGATGTGAGTGGGTATGTAAGCTCTGGAGGCTGAGGTGGCGGCTCCTATATGAAAGGAGTAGCCTTAATAATAAAGGGATTTAAGCCAAGTTTGAGTAGTAGTAGTCTGACGTAGTGGACGAAAGAGGTGGTGGACAGTGGTTGGCTAGATACACATAAGTGAGTGGATGGTTTAGAGGAATTAGTTCTATGTGTATTTTTATTGTAGTTACTGGACACCATTAATTGAGAGTAGTGTAGAAAATAATGTTAGTGGTTTTGTGGCTAGTTTTAGTGTGTCGGAGTGTGAAGTGGTCTGGATATAGTGTTATGTCTTGTTTGGGGAGATAGTGTGGATTGTTTTTTGAGGTAGTAAACTCACCTGGTCATAGGAAGCCATAGAAAGCCAACGTGATAGCGGTTGAGAGTGTCCTGGACACATCTTGGCTGAATGAATTAGTGGTGAGGAGGGCGATCATATTTTTAATATAGTGCTGTCTATGGGTTGGCATTGTGCTTTTGAAGGAGGTGCTCTGTGAAGTAAGCCTCTGAAAAATGATTTGATTTGTGATGTTGCTAGGTATGATTTGTTGGTTTGAAATAGGGAAGTAAGGTGAAACTGTACACCTGCTAGATATGTTTTTATAGTGCAAGGGTATAGGCGGAGTCAGCAATCAAAATGTGAGACAAAATCGGTTAAAATGGTTATGGAAAAAAGTGGTTTTAATTGGTAGTGTGAAATTTTTTTAAAAACAAGTGCCATGCTCTTGTGTAGGTCCTTAGGTTATTAGCTGAAAGACCTTCACGCATGGTCTTCTGGGTGGCCTGGATTAGAGAGGTCATGCCAGGGTTTGTGCTACTTGGGGAGGTTGTTGGATCTTGTAGCAAGTAGAAATGGAGCCAACCCATAAATTGTGATGAGAGAAGATGAGTTTAGAATAGATACGGCAATAGTTTGTTAGGCAGATGTATTCTAACTCTCTGATAAGAAACATTGTCATGGTTTCATCTGCCTTGAGTATGGTTAACAAGCGATGGGTTGGTTGGTGGGTTGTGAGTAGGATGACTGATTGGCCAGTCCAGTGTTTGCTCCATGCTGTCGCAGCAAGAAGAGCTGGTAAAATGTTTTTGCCGGAGTATGACCTGGAGTACAGTTGTGGCAATGCTGATGTGATAATCTCTGAAGCGTAGAGTATCTTGTAATGTGTGGGATATATGTGCAGTTACAGTTGGAGAGTAGTTATAGTTGGGTCCGTGAGAAAAAATTATCTTCCATTCCACTGGAGGAGAAATGTAGACCATAGGTGAATGTCTTCTAGAGATTGGACGTTAAGTAGAAACGGTTGTGGTGCATTGAGATATTTCGCTAGCTGAACAAACAAGTTTCATGGGAAAGGTCTGGCTTGAGGGAGGATGTACCCTGCATAAGTCAGATGACCTAAGAGTGTCTGCAGTTTCTTAGTGGTGCATCTTTTGGTTTTTTGGAAGTTTGCCAAGATAGTTTGTATGCAGTCTCGTTTGGTATCTGGGAGACTGGCTACCATAGATTCAGTATCTAGATTGATGCCAAGAAATTTGAGTGAATGAGTTGGGCCTAGGTTCTTTTCTGGAGCATAAGTTATGTGTAGTTCTGTGAATAGTGCTTCTGATTTAGGCTTGTTGGTTTTGTGGAGGATTGTTCGATGTACAAGAAGTCAGGTAGTGGATTACTATAGGACACTGTTTAACGTGTATCAAGATCCAACGTAATCCTTGGGCAACGTAATCCTTGGGCAAAGTTGGGCTACTTTTGGAACGGTAGTAACTATCTTTCCATTTGATGCCGTGTATGTGCCCGAGTGATAGATCTAGAGGGAGTTGGTTTAAAGGCGTCTTTTATGTTGGTTTTAGACAAACAGCATCCTGGCCCTAATCTGACTATGTGTGCTATGGCATTGTCTACCCTTAAGTATTGTAGTGAGAATTCATCTGATGATATGGGTGAGTGAATGCTGGGTGTGGTGGAATCGTGAGGGGAAGATAGGTCTAAAAATAAGCGTGTACTTACGTGTGGCCACCCCGATCGGGTTGATTCTCCAGATGGGGAATGGTGGAAAGTTGAAGGGACCCAGGAGGTACGTGTTGTTGATTTCAATTATGAGGAGTTGGTCCACTACCTCAGGTTCCTTCGCAGCAGAAATTAAATTAGTGTTAGCGAAGAAAACCTGAGGCAACATAGTGTGGAAACCATTTGTGAATCCTGTATGCAGATAAGAGGTGAAGGGAGGTGAAGGATGGTGTTTAAGGTAGTGTGCTGTTTAAGTTGGCCAGTCATGAAGGGTGCATGATTTGGGGGCTAAAGGTCTTTGTGTTTGCCTTATGGCAAACTGAGCAGACATGGAGGAGTATGCAGCCAATGAATGTGAGATCTTTAGTGTTACATTTTTTGCAAATGGTACTTGCACCCAAAAAATGCACCTGTCTTCCTAGTGTGTACTTTTGGGAGTGTGAAGTGGATGGGAGTGTCATCAAAGGTGAAGGATGGGATGAAGTGCTTGGTGTTGGGATGTTGGGACACAAGTTTGTGCTATGAATCGATGACTGGTGGTGATTACAGAGTGCTGCTTTCATCCCGGCAATGTGACGGCAGAATAGCTCATGGTCTAGATAAGTCCAGTCCACTGTGTAGTTAAATTGTGAAAGAGCGGGGATGGCCTTGGCAAAAAACGACTTGCAATGGTGTATTTGAGACTTATTTGGCATTACAGCTTATTTATGTTATGTTACATGTATTGATCACACTTACTTTTTGATGCAGGGTAAGCTAAATATGTTACATGATATATGATATAAGATAACAGTATCAGATTATTTATTTGTTTAGAATGTATCTGATTAAATTGTTATAGTTTATATTTTCCTGTTTGCTTTACTGGTGTTGCAGCCCTCAACATGGCCTTTCATGTTCACATGTATTTCATGACGTATACATTTTATTTTGAATTACCGTATTTATCGGCATATAACACTCACCGGCGTATAACACGCACCTCATTTTAGGAAAGAAATTTCAGGGGGAAAAAAAAAATTCAAATAAAGAACTTTGAAGCAAAATCCTCAACCTCAACCTCCCTCCTTATCCTCCCTCCTCAACCCCCTCCTCAAACCCCCCATCTTCAACCCCCTTCTCCGCCCCCCATCCTCATCCTCCTTCCTCAACCCCCCTCCTCAACCTCAACCCCCCTCCTCAACTCCCCTCCTCATCCTCAACCCCCCTCCACATCCTCAACCCCCCTCCTCATCCTCAACCCCCTCCTCAACCCCCCTCCTCATCCTCAACTTCCCTCCTCATCCTCAACCCCCTCCTCATCCTCCCTCCTCAACCCCCCCATCCTCAACCCCCTCCTCAACCTCCCTCCTCAACCCCCCATCCTCAAACCCCCTCCTCAACCCCCCATCCTCAAACCTCAACACCCCTATCCTCAACCCCCCATCCTCATCCTCCTTCCTCAACCCCCCTATCCTCAACCCCCTCCTCAAACCCCCTCCTCAAACCCCCATCCTCAAACCCCCATCCTCAAACCCCCCATCCTCAAACCCCCTCAACCCCCCCATCCTCATCCTCCTTCCTCAACCCCCTCCTCAACCCCCTCGTCAACCCACCTCCTCATTCTAAACCCCCCCCCTCCTCACCTCCCCCTCACTTACCTGCTTCTGTTCCGGACCCGCTCTGCTCCTTGAGGAGGGGGGGGTTTAGGTTGAGGAGGGGGGTTAGAATGAGAGGGAGGTTGAGGATGAGGAGGAGGAGGGAATATTGGCGTATAACACGCACCTATAATTTGCTCCCTATTTTCAGGGAGAAAAAGTGCGTGTTATACGCCGATAAATACGGTGTATATTTAATTGCTTTTTTGTGCCTCTGTGAATGCTAAGTGATGATAGCTCCCATTGTTAACTGCTTTTACATCCATTTATCTAAGTGTGCTATCTCTTTAAATGCTGTGTCAACTGTTTTTGGCAATGTATATGACGTTCCCATTTATATGATGAATCACACTTGAGGAGCGAGACAGATATTTATTTATGTGCACAAATGGGGCAATGTTGTTCATGATAATCTGCTAAACTTGCATTCTTTTGTATTGTTTTTAAGTGGTTTACTGTCTTCCTAATGGCTTCTAGGGAATTCTTACGTCTTTAAAAAAGACTTTGCAAGTCCTATTTGGAACTTGTAATATTTTTTAAACAATTTTGCTACATATGAGATTTAAGGGTTAGAAGGCAATTGTGGGCTTGTTGAATTGTTGTAATTAAATATTGATTTTGCGTCTTTAGCACTAGTAACATTTGCGGCCTTGAAACATCAAAGGTGAATATAGGAAGAAGTTAAGTTTTTGACAACCGCAGTGATTTAGCCTGAAACCCGCAAATCGAATGCAAGTAGCAAAATGTAGCCCATTAAGTATCAGAAACATTTACAGGCTCCATTATTGGCTTATGTAAATGTGATTTTGACAATTAAAGGGGGTCTAAGTTTCTACCTCTTCCATTCCCTTTCGATTGTAAGTCTGTGATTTTTCAATCTTGAAAGCGTCTTTTGAAAAAAAAAAAAAAAGTACCCAAGATTTTAAGCTCAAAGACAGGGCCCTTCATTTTGCCATGTGTTGATATTTTATTTTTCTTATGCTCAACCCTTGTACAGCACTACAATATATGTTGGCGCGTTACAAATAAAGGATAACAATAATAGCATTAATACAGTTTGCATAGTCAGTGCAGCAAATAAAATGAAAATAAATATTTCAAAAGTTAATACATTTCAACAAAATAAAAATATGATTGATATCACAGTAATAATCAGTATTATAAGTAATAAATCATTAGAAGACATATAATTACAACAAATTGCAAGACTTTATTTAGGCGATTAAATAAGAGCACCTAGAATTACCAAAAGGAAAGCCTAGACTCTCACTGACAATTCTGGAGACTCTTATGAATGAGTCTAAAAAGAAAGAAACATGTTTTACATCACCACAGAATCAGTTAATCAGTTAATTAAAGGAACTATTTATTCCTTGTGGCTTGGCAAGATGCAATGCCCCAATTACTCAATTTTTAATAAATGGTTGTTTTTAATCTAATGCTTTTTGTGATCAACTAAATCAAGAAAGTACTTCACAATATTTTGATCTGAGAGGCTCTTGGTCAAATGTTGTCAATACAATTTTAGCAAAACTATATTATGATATGTTTGTCTAGGGCTATCATTCACTTTATAAGAAGCTATGATGTCATAAATATAAAAATATTTTGAAAATGAATTAATTGTTTAATATTTTCTGATTATTCTCAACAAATTAATTTACTGAGTTAAAAGCAAACATATTTACCAATTCAGGCATCACTGATATCAGGCAACACTAATATCACTGATTAATACCACACTGATTTTATAGCAGTTCTCAAAAGGTCTTACATTCGGTTGACAAGGTTCTAATGGCAGCCATAATGGGGGAGAAGCCTGTAATAAAACACTGTGGTACCTTCTTCTTTTTCTTAAACAAAAGAACTTAGTCCAAGAGAATCCCTTTCCTGAGTCACAATATGGACATGACACCTACTTTTTTTTTTAGCCTAGGGATTTTCCCTGTAATAACCCAGGTTTCCACTGTATGGATGATTATTTTCTATTAACACATATTATATTGAAGGAATTTGTGGTTTTAATTGCTTAGGAGGAGTGAAAAGGTGTTGCCATTGAACACATCACATTACTTTAATATACTGTATCATGAAGATAACTCTTGTATCATAGTAGTAACCAATGAGCACTATTTACAGAAGTTTATGAGAATCCATGATGCTCTCCAAGGGCAATCATAACCTTTCTTTTACATCGGAGACAACCACTTACCGTATATACTTGAGAATAAGCCAAGTTTTCAGCCCTTTTTTAAAGGCTTCAAAGGGCCCCCTCGGCTTATACTCGAGTCACCCGTGTCTCTCCACCCCTGTGTCTCTCTTTCCCCCTGTGTCTCTCCACCCCCGTGTCTCTCTTTCCCCCTTGTTTCTCCACCAACGTGTCTCTATTTCTCCCCCAGTGTCTCTCTCCACCCTCTGGCTCTTTCCCTCCCCCTCCCTTATCATCCTCCTCATCCTCAACCCCCCATCCTCATCTTCAACCCCCCTCCTCAACCCCCCATCCTCATCCTCAATCCCCCCATCCTCAACTCTCCTTCTCATCCTCAACCCCCCATCCTCAACCCCCTCCTCATCCTCAACCCCCCCATCCTCAACCCCACCTCCTTAACCCCCTTCCTCATCCTTACCCCCCCTCCTCATCCTAAACCCCCCTTCTCATCCTAAACCCCCCTCCCCATCCTCAACCCCCCTCCTCACTTTACCCCTCTAATAACCTCCCCCTCTCCCTTTCCCCTCACTTACCTTCCATCAGCAGCTGCTCCTCCACTCCTCCACGCTCCTTCCGGCTGCGTCGGGACACGGACAATGCTAATGACGTGATGTCACATGCGCTTCACGTCATTAGCATTGGCCGGGTCCCGAGGCAGCCGGAAGGAGCGTGGAGGAGCGGAGGAGCAGCTGCTGATGGAAGGTAAATGAAGGGAAAGGTAGAGGGGGAGGTAATTAGAGGTGTAAAGTGAGGAGGGGGGTTGAGGATGAGGAGGGGGGTTTAGGATGAGGAGGGAGGTTGATGATGAGGAGAGGGGTTGAGGATGAGGAGGGGGGTTGAGGAGGGGGGGTTGAGTTGAGGATGGGGGATTGAGGAGAGGATGAGGAGAGAGGTTGAGGAGGGGGTTGAGAAGGGGGGTTGAGGAGGGGGATGAGGAGGGGGGTTGAGGAGGAAGTTTGAGGAGGGGGATGAGGAGGGAGGATGAGGAGGGGCTTGAGGATGAGGAGGGCAGCTGAGGAGGGGGGTTGAGGATGGGGAGGGGGGTTGAGGATGAGGAGGGGGGTTGAGGATGAGGAGGGGGGACACAAGAAAGGGGCACAGAAGAGGGGGACACTGAGGGCACAAGAGGGACACAGGGGGCAGCACATTTCCCACCCTCGGCTTATACTCGAGTCACTAAGTTTTCCCAGTATTTTGTGGTAAAATGGATGCCTCGGCTTATACTCGGGTCGGCTTATACTCAAGTATATACAGCAATTCCAAAATGAAATAAATTGTACTAGAGCGATTTATTTTACATTAGCCATCTTTCAATTTTCATACTTTTTTAATCCTCATTACATTATATTACATATTATTTCCAATCCCCACTTTCCGAAACATACCAAGCCTTGTACATATACACATTGATGAATATAAAAAGATGTGCTATTGCACAAACAAAACCCAACATGACACACTAAAACACAAAGAGAAATACCAGGACCCGTCCTGCTAACAATTTGAGCACAGTCACTATTTGTCTTAAGTATGTAAGTATAACATTTTTTATCTGATCTTGAGACTTCCTGATTAGACCTGTGTGTCCAGCTGTGTCGTTTGATTATTTGCAAAATCAGATGCTCTTATATATATTTTATATCCAGAATAAACTAATTGACAATCAATGATACTAATATTTTTAAAAGTGATACTAGCCAGTGTTACTCTAATTTTCTGATGCCCACGTTTAAAGCATACAAGCAGTTTATATGTGCACATTACTATAAACATGCATATATAGTATGGAGCAGACATGCTACTATTCTGTCTCTTTCTCCTGTATTTTAATAGAACACATTATGAAAAAAAGGGAGAAAAAGAGAAACAATGCAAATGCTGGATAGGATGGCTTTGTTTGAAAGTGCAAGCCTTTCTTTAAAAAGAAGTTAATTTATCATGTCATGCTCTTCCAAAATAGGTACACTTCGGGAGAATTTGGGAGGTATGCTATTATCTCAGATTCAATAGGAATAATTGATTTTTAATCTTTCTGGATTCTGTTTTCTTTTCAGCATAATATATTACATACAACACAGCACATCTCATATGCAACTTTATCTATATTCTCTGCCCTTGTCACATATTTGCATGTTCAGTCAGGAGGATCCCGGTGCTGCTGCTGATACTATTTATATCTCTCTCAGTATCTGCTTTTATGTCTAAGAGCTGAACACGGCAGAGATTTCCTCCTAAAATGAGCCTGTTACAGACATTGTTTTGCTGCATCTTACTGTGGATTTCATGTAAGTTACAAGGAGACTTTCTGATGTTCTGGTCACTTGTTTTATACACAGATGGAGTTTGATCTCTTTTATCTTTTCAGGTGCTCAATCACAAACACCAGAGTTCACCCCTCGGGAGGGATCTGTTAGACAAGGACAAAGTTTTACATTCACCTGCAATATAGGAGTGGAAGGTGGTGGACTGTCTTTTCTTAAACAATCCCCAGGAGAAGCTGCTAAACTTATTTTTAGTAATCATAACTCATGGACATCTCCTAAATATGGACCTGGAATGTCTTCAGACCATTTCACTGGCACAATAAACAGCGCTGGAACTCTCTATCAGTTAATTATTACAGACACAACCACTGCAGACACATCTATGTATTACTGTGTAAACTGGTTTAGAAGTATTAATGCATAGCACAGTGTTATAGACTCATACACAAAGCTTAAGATATATGTGTGAAAAAAGAGGAATCTGTAAATGTGTAACCTGAAAACATACAGGTATAATAGTGAGCATGCATGGCGAGTGTTAGTGTATTTAACTTACTAAGTAAAACCGCAAAAGAAATAATGTAAATGCCATCAATCCAAATTCCTACTACACTTGTTACATTATAGTTCATATACTCTCAAGAAGATTAACATTTGCTTGACATCATCTTCATATGAGACTCTAAAGCAGTTTTCTTAGTAGTTCAAACTTGCATACATGCAGTTTACCAAATTGTTGTTTGAATCGAGAGATTAAAATATTTATGCTTGTGGTTGGTACATGTGCTTAACTTCATGTACCTCAAACCTAGCAAACTTTATTGCAATGTTTCTTTATCTACACACTATATACTGTCATTTATATATTACAACTCTATAATAGAATAATGAGTTGGCACATGGATGTGGGAAAGCTGCTACTGGGAACAAGTGAGGTGGAAGGCAGGCAACCGCAGGCATAAGTGGACAATAGAAAATCTAAATATAATTCTAGTTAGTTGAATATCTGTATAATTCATTGTTGATGATTCTGATTTTATGTTCCATTTTCTATTGATTAAGGAACAGTGACAGCTCTCCAGGAAGTTTCTACATGTGTGTGTGTCACTGCATTATTGCATACTACTTTCCATTTGCGCATTTCTACCTATTTAAAACACTGTATAGCAACCTTTGTATCTGGAACAATAATTCCTAGGAAGAAGGAGGGGGAGGAAGGTCAAAAAGCAATGAATTTGTAAGGAGATGCTTGCGACTAATAATTGCGCTTCTATGGATTTAAAGGAAAAGTGACGCATGGGAGTGGCTGAGAGAGGGTTGGATGTATTTTCTGCTTACACTACAACTGATGTGTGCTCTGTTACCAGTTTATGGTGTGTGCAGTGGGTTACTTACTTCACAGCTCAAGTTTTGTATGCATGCTAGCAAGTGACCTGGACATTTGCACAGCATAAACAATAAAGTTAAAAATACAGCACATTACAAACCAATTGAACTTACTATTTAATGTAGGCTTAAGAAAGAATTATAAGTGTATTTCCTTTTATATTGTCCTCTGAGTTGGATGCTGATATTATTAGCAGAAGAGGTACAGTAAACCCCACAATTTCATGTTCAAACTCTTTCAATACAGAACATTTCTGAATATTATCTGTCACTAATTCTCTCTGTCATAATAGGTGAATTGCCAGTAGAAATTTCATTAAAGGA
This sequence comes from Discoglossus pictus, assembly GCA_027410445.1. NCBI lineage: Eukaryota > Metazoa > Chordata > Amphibia > Anura > Alytidae > Discoglossus > Discoglossus pictus. The sequence continues at coordinate 270,668,750 of CM050163.1, read as the reverse complement.
CCACTTAATTCAGCACAGTTTGGACCACATCAAAGAAAAGATCTCTTAAAAACATATTGAAATACTTTTTGATTTTTTTAAATATGTTCTTTTTTAACAGAGAAATTTATAAATTAAGTCTCTTTTTATGTGGAAACTCTGACAGGCCTCCAAACACACTCACAGCAACTGCTCCTTTCCGTGAGCACAAATTTCATTCTGGAGGCTACAGGAAGCCAGTGGAGTGATTGACAGAGAGGGGTTGCAGACACTCAATGTTGAGTACAGTAGGTGAGTCTAGCAGAGGCATAAATTATGGATTTAAGTGGGGATAGATAGGTGGTAGGCAGGTCAGCAAAAACCAAGTTGCAGTAGTCAAAATGAGATATGATGAGAGAATGTATTAAAATCTTAGTTGTGTCTTGCGTAAGGTAATGACATATATTGGAAATGATTTTTAGATGAAGGAGGCAGGACTGTAGCGACTGTATGTGAGGAATGAAAAAGACAGCAGGGTCCAGTAGAATTGTAAGACAACAGGCTTGGGAGGTGGGAGCGATGATGGCATTGTTTTAAAAAGCTGATGGTTGTAAACTTAGTTTTTCTGTAGACTGGATTTTACAGCTTTAGTTCTGTAACATAGCTCAGAATATAGAGGGACATGTCTTTTTGATAAAATTAGCTGTATTACCTGGGATTGCTGTCATTTGCTGATGCCCTGGTGTTAAAGAAACACACAGTTCATAAGTGCACATTGATCTGCACATACATACTGTATATTCTACAGAGCAGACAAACTCATGACCTGTAAGAGAAAATAAGAGGAGAAACCTTAAAAAGAAGTAAATTGCTGAGGCTTGAAAAGATAATCTGTCCTTTCATGAAACAAATGACAAAACATTAGCATTTACTGGCCTATTTGTACCCTAGCATATACTCTTAACCATGGCAACATACTAAGACCAGCGTCCTCCCCTTTTGAAGATAGATCACCTGCCTTCTGGGATTTTGTTCTTTTAAAGCATGACCCTGGCAAGATCCATTAGGCGTTTAGATAAATAAACACACTGACCAAGTATTTCTTGGGAAAATTACGGGCCACAGCTTTATTAAAGCAACCATAATCCAATAACCAATTACATAATTAACGTTGTTACATCACAGCTCAATTAAACATCCCGGAGGAGGAGCCCGGCCCTGTCAGTAACCTCACGCCCTGGGCCCGCGCCCAGACCCTCCTAGTGCTTTACTAAGCACGGCCATGAGGCAGGGCAATGCCCACTTAAGCCCGTGGCCGGGTGACTCACCTCCCGCCACAGAGCAGGCGATGGATCCCTCCTGAGGCTGTGATCCCCCCTCTTGCTCTCTCAATAAAGCTACGGTCCACCTAGCCCCATCCTTAAGCTCCAGAGTAAACTTTTACCTCTGTTAAATTAACCTTATCGGGGCGAAATAATTCATCGGCGTTTGCACCTTCGAATTCTTGATGCCTAATGGTAATGAAACCCAAGTTCTCTACAAAACTAGCCATCTACTTGTTTATCTTTTGCCTTGCTCTATCCACCAAAACTAGATCCCTTGCATTCCGCCATGATCTCCTTTTAATCATCTCGGACAACACTCTGAACAAGCCTGGGAACTGCTCTAGCCAAAACTTTACATCTCTCTTCATATCTTTTAACATTATCCTCATAGGTATCTCTCCCAAAACATTGCTTCCAGCGTGCATAATTAAAATGTGTGGGTTACCGTGATGCTCCCCAACAGGCCATTCACTTGTGTCCATCTCAAGCCGCGGAACCCCAGCCCTCGTACTTGCACCCTCGTTTTCCAGAAGCCAAATTAAACATTGTCTCCATGGACTGCGGCTAACCAGTAAGCTCAATACATGTAGGAATGGCCGACGATCCACAGCTGTTGAATTCCTGCCACACCAAAACAATCCAATTAGATAATCCTTTCTGGCCATATGTAGGACCTAAAACGTCACGACTCCCATCTCCCAATCTTTTCAACCATGCTCTTGGGCAGACCTAGCCTTGCCGCCTCCGTAGCGGCCCTGATCCGAAACGATTGGGAGCCGAAGTCCGCCGGGTCCAGGCCTAACTGACGTAAGGACTTCTTCAACATCCTTTCGAATTGAAACCTTGACAAGGCATAGCCGTTGGCATGAAATAGCAGTGGCCTGGCCCTGACCGCCTTTTCTCCAATTACAACATCACACTTGCCCGGAGGCAACAATCCGTTCCAGTTTTGTACATGACCACTTCCTTTTCTTTTCCGGCCTGATCCGTTTTTTGACTTCCTTAGCCATACCAACATTCTGTCACCTTGCAGACAGATGTCCTCTGCCAGCAGCCCCCCCCCCCCGAACCGTGTCTGTTTTCCGAGACCAGTTCCCCCAATCCTGAAAGCCCAGAAGAACACTAGGGAAAAGGCCTTCCGGAAAAGCAGGGATTCGGAGGAGACCCTGCATAGCCCACACAACTCCTCCCCAAGGCAAAGCAGCAGAGAGGAAGTGATCCTGTCCGCCCAGTGCTCCCCCTTTGAACATGCATTTGACCGCCCGGCAAACCACAAACTCCTTTGTTAAGACCTTCTGCCATGCCAACCTGAACATGAGTGTCAGGGCCGCCCACTGCCGGGCCACGGTCACCCTGGAATCGCCTCTCTGTGCGCTCCGGACCAAGGACCACAGCAGAATTCCTAAGGCCTGCTCCTCCGAACCCTCGCCACCGGCTTCTTGAACCATGTCTCTCCACCTGTTCCATCCCTTCTTGTAGGCCACCCACGTTGTCGGCACTACTGACTGTCTGACGTAACCAGTTACCTTACCACTCCAAGCTCCCAGAGTTCTGAAGGTATGTCCTCTCCGTGCTCCTTCGCCACCGGCGCCGCAACCGAGAAAGGGCACAAACCACCCCAACATTAAAGCCGGAGACACTCTCCGCCCTCACCCAGACGTTCCCTGTAAGCAACCAAGATCCAAATGTATGAGCCGTATCAACGACCCAGACCCCGCCATCAAGCTATTAACTACCCGGACCGCGTTCGGGTTGCATAATTGAAAAAGTACATGGTGGTTCCTGAAGCCCCTGTGCTACGGATGAACCGCCGCGGTGATGTCCAACCGCTCCAGAACCGTAGCCTCGTCTGTAAGCCTTCCCTGCACCGATGATGCGTGCCAAGGTGGTGAGCACTGCGCGTCTCCAAAAGAGGCTCCCACTCCGACCGCCTTGGATCCTGCATAAAGGTCAAGCTGACCAGTCGTCACCCCGCTCGGATGAATCAGGGGGCTCACATCGAAGTTCCGTCGAATTGGCGTCCACATTCATGCATCCTCCTTCATAGCCCCAGACACTTTTATAAAATGTTGCGGCTGTGATATTCCGGCCGTTGCCAACGACATTGTTCTGCTGAATATTCGGCCCATTGGAATGATCCTACACGCGAAATTCTGTTTTCCGAAGATGGATTGTACCCGCCGCAGCGACACTCTTCTTGCGCCTGCTAGGGCTCCCAATTCTGCAGAAAAATACAATACCTTCTCCATCAGCACGCTGGCAATCGTCCAAAGTGATCCTAGTCCCCCTCTTCTGTCTTTTTTGTCTGCCAGGGTAACCCCAAAATCTTGACGTATCCTTGAAAAGGTCCTCAGTATGAAGTCGCATGTGGCGAGACCCGCGAGACCCACAAAAGGAAATTGTTGAGGTAATGGTTACTCCCGTGGCAAGCTGACTCGTGTGTGCGCTACCCATTGCAACGTACTGAAAGCTTTGCAATAGGAACATGAAATAGAACATCCCATGGGTAGGCAATGGTCCGCGAAGTACTGCCCATCAACGAAACAGCCAAGGTACCGATGACTCTGAGGATGCCCCGGTAGTAAACGAAACGCATATTCGATATCCACTTTCGTCATCTTGGCCCCAACGCCTGCCGCCTGACCAAAACCGTGGCCCGATTGAAAGGGGCGTAAAACGCTGACAAATACTGTTTTTCGATCCCGTCGTTAACCGAGCCACCCGGAGGATAGGTAAATGCTGGATGAGGCGGAATTTTCTTGTTTCCTTCTTCTGCGCTCTGCCTAGAGGGGGAATGACCAAACCCTGGAAAGGAATGGAGGGAATGGGCCCCGCCATCCTGCCCAGTTCTACCTCAGCCCAGATTTTTTCGGATGCCACCCCGGGCAACTCCTTCCCCGACTTCAAGTTCTGTAGACGCGATGGAATCTTGAACCCTTCCCGGAAACCGAATAACAGGGCGGCTGCCCCAGCTTTAGCCGGCAACCTACCGAAGCATTCAAGCCATGGCAGCATTGCTTCCAACCGTATGGGGATCCGTCTCCCCTCCGCAACTCACACAGATGTGCATAAAACGGCAGTTTTGTGCCCACCTGCAGCTGCCCCTCGTTGAATGAGTGTCGACCAGATATACCCGCGGTGACCGGGCCCCTAGCCCCGCCTGAGTTCCCGCGAAAGGGCGGCACTGTCCGCATTGATGTCATTATGTTCAGCCAAGAGGCCACCGCCTTATCGCTCCATTGCCATCTCCGGTCGGGAGGAAATGTACTGCCGGGATACCTCACCACACGTCCAGTATGTGTTCCTGATTTCCTCCAGAAACACAGACAGCCCAGAGCATTGTTCTGGGTGTCTTTCTCCTATGACGCAGGTCATGATTGCAAAGGCCTGTAACCAGTTGTCAAATGTCCTCGAATATCTCTCTGTATTCCCGTCTCCAGATTATTTCTTTGACGTCCAAGGCCAAATGCGCCCCCAAATTGTCTTGCGCGCAGACGATGGATGGCCTTGCAGCCGTGTCCTGTACGCCTCTCTTGTTCCACTCCTCTGGCATGTACTGCTACACTCACCAGGGGTGTTGCAGGGTTGGTGAGCCCCGCACCGGGCAACCTTGCGGGAGGAGCCCCACCCATGCCCCAACTTCCCAGTCGGAGACAACCATGTTGTAAGCTTCTATAAGGGATCTCAGGGACGTTAGAAATTGAGATGCCCTGGGGGAGCCTTCGTGCACCACTACCACCACCTCCTCGGATTTTCCAAGCTTCTCACTTGGCTCTCCTTGCCCCGGGGCTTCTGCCAGCCTGGGGGCCACCTGCCGCTCTGGACGGGCGGGCGTACCTGCGTGTCTCGACCGCCGAGGACTCCTTTCACCCCCCTTTTGCTAGCATGGCTGGATCTCTGGCTCTGGGGAAGCGTGAGGAACAATCACTAGAACTCCTGCGTCTATCCCTCGCTAGTGACCGCACGGTCTGTTTCTCCCCCAGAGGGGTACTCTGCGGCCAAGCTAGGGCGTAAGGATTCCCTCTGGCTCGGTGGCCTATGGCGGTCGATGCTATCCATATCCCCTGTCCTGCCCCTGAGTGACTATGGGCGTCCCTGTATCCGTAATGATGTCAGGGATGGGTGAAGTGCGCTGTGGCCTAGCTCTCTTGTCAGGGGATGTCAGGGGGTCTCTTGTCTAGTGTCGAGGAGAAAATCAGGGGACTGTACCTGTTCGCTGACTTCCAGACCCTTGGCCGCTACTGGAACCTCGTCAATGACCACCATACTGTCGTCTGCGGCCATCTTTTTGATCACCTGGTCCCTTCTTCCTCTGGCGGTCTCTTTTCTCTTCTCGGCCTCTCCTTTGGCATTGTGTCATCCCTGCGAAACACCTACAGTGCTGGCAGTGGGTGCGGCAGTGGGGACCACAGGGGCAGACCGGTGAGAACTTGTAGGAGCTTTTTTGAGCTCCTTGAACTTTTGCTGTTACTTCTGGAGCCTCGGGGCTGATTAGGGGTGTCGCCAGAAACTAGGTTCTGCTTTGGGCCATGGGACAAGACGCTGGGTGGTGGCCGGATGGCTAGGCCCTCGCCCACGATTCCCGCTAGCACCACGCTCTCTGCGGTGGGGTGGGATTAGCTCCTGGCTCGCAAGGACCCTATCCTATCCCTCTACGCTGCTCCTAGCCCTATTGCTCAGATCAAAGTTAGCACGCTGCTCTGCCAGTCTATCTAGGCTATGAGGCCTATCCACCTGGCCTAGGCTAACGGTCACTGCAGGCCAGGCCTGTGCCTCAGTGGCATCAGCCTCCCCCCCTGAGCCCATTCTGTCCCGGACCCATCTAACCCCCTGGCTTAATGCCTGAGTTCTGACCATGGTCAGTAAAGCCTCTAACTGCACAAGGTCCATTTTAAGCTGCCCCCACACTGTTGACAAACGGACACCCTCACACAGGCACCTATAATGCAGGGGATGATGATATGATTACTTATAGGGTGATGAATTGCTAAGAATGTAAGCAGGGGGCACTCAGACCTGAACCAGGCTAAATGTGGGGCTTGAAGTTACTGCCCTGCATATCAGAACCTAATGCATCTACCCACTGAGCCAGCAAGGTCAGCAGGGGCGAATGGGGGCTCTATTACTGTGCTATATTAAGTGGCTATGCCAACCTGCCCTTAAAAGGCCCATGGCACAACCAGTTGAGTGGGGATTAGCATGGCTACCAGGGAGGAAGGATCGGGGTTCACCCCACAGACCCCCTTATTACTTGCCCTTATGTAGTGCAGAGGAGCGCAGCGTGCAGACCTCAGATCAGCTCAATGGCCAGCACGGAGTGAGGAGGAAGCCTGTAAAACGAGCGGAAGTCCCTCCTCCTCCTTCAGCCAATCAGAAGCGCCCAGGCTCCACCGGGTCACGCAGCGCTGCGTCAGACCCGGCATGTCTGTGGCTGCCTCTGTGCCGGTCAAGAGAAAAGAGGATGACTTAACCCACACTTTCAATGACTTAGCCCCATTTACAAGAGCTCTTATTATATTAAAAACAAAACCCTTTTTTCTTTGTTTAGAAAGACGTTTTTAAATCTCCACTAACTACTGGGCGCAAGGGAGTAACTATTTTTAACCAGATACCCACATCCCTTGGATTTACCTTGATAATACAGACATAGATATTACCTTTAAGGAGGGAATAACCCTCAAAACCAGGTTCAGTAGGACAGGATACAATAACCATAAACCTTATTTCTTTAACAGTACTAAAAAATACTTTATTTTGATGCATTTTGTTTCTGCTTTTAATAGCATGTTGCAAACAAAAGATCATCTGTACAGCTGGTTTATCTATATATCTGCCTTCGTCATATATTTGCATGCTCGCTCAGGGGGATCAGGAGGTGCTGCTGCTGATGCTATTTATATCTCTCTCGGTATCTGCTTTTATGTCTAAGAGCTGAACAAGGCAGAGATTTCCTCCTAAAATGAGCCTGTTACAGACACTGTTTTGCTGCATCTTACTGTGGATTTCATGTAAGTTACAAGGAAACTTTCTGATGTTCTGGGCACTTGTTTTATACACAGATGGAGTTTGATCTCTTTTATCTTTTCAGGTGCTCAATCACAAACCCCGGAGCTGACACCTCAGGTTGGATCTGTTAGTGCTGGACAGAGTTTTACATTTAACTGCAATGTTGGAGAGCCAGATGGTGGAATGGCTTTTCTAAAACAATCACCTGGAGAACCTCCACAGCTTATTTTTAGCAACCACCGTGGATGGACATCTCCTAATTATGGACCTGGAATTTCTAAAGACCATTTCACTGCCACAAAAAACAGTGCTGGAACTGAACATCAGTTAATTATTAAAAATATTGTCATTGTAGATGCTTCACTTTATTACTGTGTAAACTGGTATACTAATAGATACCACAGTGTTATAGACACAGACAAAAACCTTAAATATAATGTATATAAAAGAGGAACTAAACACAAAAATCTAATCTCTCCACTGACACCATACAACAACGAGCAGCTTACCTTAAGCAGTCAGCAGGAGAACCTATTACTCCTATTTTTAGCAACTATTTTGGATTGGCAACTTCCTAAAATAGACCTGGAATGTCTTCACATAATTTCATTGGTACAATAAAAAATGCTCAAACTGAATATCTCGTAATTATATAATTTACTGTATAACTATTTCTGACAAATCTCTCTATTTCTTTATTCATGTGGAGGAATTTTTGGATAACACTGTGAAATAGATACAAAAACCTTTATATCAATACAGAGGAACAAAATTATGAATCTTATATATATATATATATATATATATATATATATATATATATATATATATATATAGTAACATAGTTACATAGTAATTGAGGTTGAAAAAAGACTTTTAGCCCATCAAGTTCAACCTTTTAAGATCTCCTCTGATCTGCAATATGAGGATTAGTTGTTAATTGATCCAGAGGAAGGCAAACAAAACAAAAAAAAGTGAAACTTTGTCAATTGTCTCAAAAGGGAAAAAAATAATTACTTCCTGACCCCAGATTCTGGAGATCGAATTTCTCCCTGGATCAATACTCCCTCTCTAATTAACCAGGATAACCCTGAATGCCCTTTATAATTAAAAATATATCCAATCCCTTTTTAAAGTTGTCTATTGAATCTGCTTTCACCACCTCCCTTGGTAGAGAATTCCACAGATTAACCACCCTTACTGTGAAGAACCCTTTTCTTTCTTTAAGGTGGAATCTTTTTAGTTCTAACCTCAAAGGATGTCCTCTTGTCAGTTGAAAATCTCTTGGCACAAAAATCTCCCTTGACACATTTTTATATAGGCCATATAACAATGAGCAGAATTCATTTTTTTTTTTTTTAAATCACTAAAATGTAGGAGGAACTCTAGGAAAACTAAAGCAAATTAAAGCAAATATAAACTCCTGCACCTGGTCTGATAATGCAATAATCTCATTAAATTTAAATTTAGGAAAACAATTTAATTTACCCTGGTCTTGGAAACTTAATCAATATATTTTATCTATCCCCTCATACCAAGATCAGATCACCCCTGACTTAAAATTATTTTTTTATACGAATTCAAATAAAGAAACATCAGCAGGCTGGCTATGGGTAACCCATAAAGCATTCATATGAGGCACCGGCATACAAATAGCTTCTCAACATAAAAAAGAATATCATCAGAAAGAACAGGAATTAATTAAATATCTAAATTTATTAGAGAAAAAAAACAGCTTTTGTCCTCTCCCTCCTTGATAAATTGATAAAACCAGATTGGAGCTTTATAATATTCTCTCCTATAAAATGGAAAAAGCACTCAGAAGAACTGGATATATAGTTTTATTCTAAAGCAAGCAAACCTGATAAACTCATATCCAGAAAACTACAATCTAAATTTTCCCAATCTAGAATCTCCCAAATACAAACTTCATCCGGTTCTTCCACCATAAGTCAAAATGAAATTCAAAAAACTTAAAAATTTCTACCAAAATATCTATTTGACCCAAACTTTTGCCCCAGATAATATAATCACATCATATGTAAATTCATTAGACCTTCCCTCAATTTCTCATCCTGACCTACAAAATGTAAATAAAGAAATTTCTTACGAAGAAATTCAAGACGTAATTAAGGAATTGAAATCTGGAAAATCACCTGGTCCCGATGGACTTACTAATTTAAACAATAAAAATGTATCAGATATTCTCATTAATTTTTTATGCAATTTATTTAACTCAATTCTTAAAGGTGAGACAATACCTCCAGAATTCAAGTATGCAGATTTTACACTCTTTCTCAAAGATGGGAGAAATCCTCTGGAGACCAAAAACTATCGGCCATATTCGCTTCTATATGGAAGTATCAAATTACTTATTTATCTAAAATCTTTGCTAAAATAATTTCAAATTTCTTACCAGGTTTGATAATACCAATCTGCATTTATTCCCTATAGACAAACAGGGGACAATATTAGAAGAACTCTAAATATTATACATATTTCAAAATCATCTAATACCCCTATATGACTTCTTGCATTAGATATAGAAAAAGCATTTGATACACTTGCATGGCCTTTCTTATTTGCCACCTTGACTAAATTTGGATTTAAATGACAATTTATAAACATGCATCATACATATTATAATTCCCCTAAAGTTAATTTAAAACTCCCTGGATCCCAAAGAACATTCATAAACACACAAAGAGGCACCAGACAAGGTTGCCCTTTATTCCCTTTACTTTTTACCATATCATTTGAATCACTAGCAGAAGCCATTAGAGCCTTTTATGTACTTTAGCAAATCCAGAGTCTTCAATTGAGGCATTAATATCTGCAATTGAACAATATAGTGCACTATCTGGACTACAACTTAATCATGACAAGACAGGACCTATAACCTCTATTAAAATAAATATTTTACCAATGTTGCTTTATTTATTTAGAACCTTGCCAATTCAAATAAACAATAAAGAATGAATACGATTTCAAAATAAAATATTTAAATTTATCTGGAGAAATAAACCTCCCAGAATAGCAAACACGATCATGTTTAAACATAAATCAAAAGGAGGTTTATCATGCCCCAATTTTTATAATTATTTTAAAGCAGCACAACTAGCATTCATTCCCCTAGCACACTACACTCAACACCAACCTAATTGGATATTTATAGAGAATTTTCAAATTACCCCTCTATCTTGGGAGAACATTTTATGGTCCCTTTATGATATTCCACTCAAATCCAATGCCCTAAACCCCATGATTAATCTTAATCTAAAAACATGGAAATGGGCCAAATATAAATATCAATTAGCTCTGCCTTTTTCTCCCCTCAGTTCACTTTTTTCATCCTCTACCAAACAATCTACTTTATCAATAGAAACAAAAACTTTCTGGACTTCACTTAAAGTAGATAAGGTGGAAACATGGTTTTTGAATGACAACATTATTTCTTCTCAACAATTAGGACAACATTTTAATATTACAAAAAAATAACTATTGAACTATACTAAATTCAGGCATTGGATATATACAATGTATAATAAAAACAGAGCACCCAAAGCTTCATGGCTATAAACAATCTGTAAAACCCTACCCTTATCTAAAGGAATTATAGGTTCGCTATACAACATTTTTAATAGCTCATATGACAAAAGCCTTCCTTCATTCAGAAATGGGAACTGGACCTAAACCAAAGATGGGATAATAATAAATGGACTGAAGCGTATTTAAACCTTTCCAAAGGCTCATTTAGCTATAGCTTACTTGAGACTTCCATACAAATCTTACATAGGGCATAATTAACCCCTTTGAAAATATATAAAATGTATTCAAAAGGCAATGACAAATGCTATAGAGGATTTAAAAAGCAAGGAGATTTTATACATGCATGGTGGCAATGTCCCATAATCCAAGAAAAATGGTCTAAAACTACTAAATTAATAACAAAATAACTCAAAATCACATAAAAACACACAATATATGGTGGTCTTGACCCTGTTTTCTAAATATTGTTATCTAAAGCTGCTTGCGGTTATCTGCATATTTGAAGACTCTTGATGAAGATGAAAATGTGTCACTCAGGGATGATTCCAACGGCAGTTTTGAAGCTCTAGACCTGAACAAGACAGCTTTCAAATATACTGTGTTAACTTTGTGAAAATGTATCACATCCTTTTTGCTAGCTGACCTCTCTCAAGAAAGAAAGCATAGGTTCATCAAGCGTTTTACCTGTGTCAGGGTGCAATGTGGTAAATTAAATCAATTTATCTAGTTAAGAAAAGTGTCAAGCATGTTATGAATTACAGAGATTTAAAAAAAAACAGCTGATGTGCAAACAGGCACCAACAGGATGAGGGTTAAATATTTACATGTTAATAAGTAAAATATATTTAACATACAATCTCACTGCTGAAAAGGTAGTAAGGGTAAAATACAGCACATAGCATAGTTCAGACAAACATTTATTTGATTTGTTACTCATTATGTTAAAAAAATAAGGAATTCTGAGGCTAGGAAAGCTCAACTTGAGAGTTCAGAGACTCTCATAGAGTCCTCCTTCCCAAATTGGTTGGTCCAATGGTGTCACCAGTCTCAGAAAACTCATCATAAATCCTTCTTCATCTTTAAAATATGGAGTGCAGAATAATCTCCTCCGATTAATGTTAAGGTGCTATTAAGCTGACTTCTTTATTGGACCCCAACAGTTTGTCTGTGACAAGGTTGTTTAAAAGAGCACAGAAGAGTAATATTTGTAGTATGCATTTTGAAAATATTGGCTTAATAATGTACAAGTAAATACAGTATTTTGTTCTTACCATACTTGAAGTTTAAGATGGAATCACGCATGATAAAATTAAAGAAATATAAATATAGAATTTTCTTTACAATGATTTATATTTCTACCTTGCATACCCACCAAAATATTTTAATACTGCTGTCTCTTAAAAATGGCTTAATATTTTCACCCTGCAGTCAAATCTAGAAACAATCACATTTATGTTGCATCCCCATTGTTCCTTGATGCTAACATAATTTGCAATTTACAGTTGTGCTCAAAAGTTGCGGGCAAATTGTAACCAGGCTTTTTTGTGGCATTTGCGCAGTAAGGGCTTTTTTTTCGCAACTCGCCCATGCACCTCATTTTTGTTCAAGTATCATCGTATTGTGCTCCTTGAAACCATCACACAGTCTTTTTCCAGAGCAGCCTGCATTTCTCCTGAGGTTACCTGTGGGTTTTTCTTTGTATTCTGAACAATTCTTCTGGCAGCTGCGGCTGAAATCTTTCTTGGTCTACCTGACCATGGCTTGGTATCAAGAGATCCCCAAATTTTCCACATCTTAACAAGTGATTGAACAGTACTGACTGCCATTTTCAAGGCTTTGGATAACTTTTTATATCCTTTTTCATCTTTATGAAGTTCTATTACCTTTTTACGCAGGTCTTTTGACAGTTCTTTTCTACTCCCCATGGCTCAGTATCTAGCCTGATCAGTGCATCCATGTGATAGCTAACAAACTCATTGACTATTTATACACAGACACTAATTACAATTTAAAATGTCACATGTGTGGGAAATTAAACTTTAATTTCCATTTTAACCTGTGTGTGTCACTTTGTGTGTCTGTAACAAGGCCAGGGTATGTAAACTTTTGTTCAGGGCCATTTGAGTGATTTCTGTTATCATTCTGATTTCAATGGGAGCCAAACAACTATGTGATAATAAATGGCTTCATATGATCACTATCCTTCAATAACATACATTTCTTTTTTTGCATGATCATATTTTCTAAATAAATGCAAAATTTCACAATTTCTGCCAGGGTATGCAAACTTTTGAGCACAACTGTATATGACACTAGTGTAATCCTACATTATATCTCTGAGCCTCACAGGTTATAATGGGTTTATGACACTCTTTTTTGAGTTTCTGCCACCTTTTAGACTTCTTTATTGCATATTCATGCTTCTTACTCCAGCTCTTCATTTCTTCCTTAATTAATAGCTTCAAATTAGGTCCTCTGTGTTACTCTGGTGGTTTTAACTTCTGACATTTTGGTTTGATGATAATTTTGGGGGTGTTGTGATTTTAGAGTTGTTGTATCTGTTGTACCAGTTGTTAGCTATTAGCTTTCTGCAATTTATATGGTGTAATACCCTTTAATAGTTCAATTTCTTCTATTTCGTTTCTGCACACTGCCTTAAACAGTATACATAACAAAAACGTTTGGTGACTTCCTATGGTGGTTTGTTATATACATTTTACAATGCATGTTCTATTCATAAATAAGTACTGTATGTCATTTAGCCCCTATATTTTTAAAGGGCATCAGTATCCATTTCTGGAAAGGAAGAATGTCTAGTTATTCCTATTTTCAGCTTATAAATGTGATATTTGCAAAGGTTATGTTCTTACTTGAGAACTTTACAAACACCAATGCACACAAGAATTTACAAACTATCGCCATCTCACCTTCGCATCCTTCTTTCTTAACACTATAATTGAATTTCAAATTATCACCTCTTCAGTTGTATTGTTTCCACATTCTTCTAATTTAATTTCTCCTTTGGTTCATTTCTTCGACCACCTTTCTCATTCATCTGCCAATCAAATTTCACTCCTTCCCACCACAATCACCTCCTCCATCCAATCCAAAATGAAACGACCAATGCGATAAAAAAAAAAAAAAAAAATACAATTGTTTCTCAAATATGTACCAAACTTATAATATTAGCAGATGTGTAAGCCATGGACATAAAGCATCTTTGGGGAAAATCTTAATTTATTCTAGACTTTGTGTATAAGTAACGGAATTAATTTAGTGTTTGTTACATCACTTCTTCAGAGTGGAATCATGAGTGAAGGGAGCGAGGGAACAGAGAGCCATTGTAAAGATAATTGGATAAGATTAAAATCAACATAACACCCATTCCTTCTCCATTCCCCCGAAGCAGACACTGTGTATTATTCACTGTAACAGTAGCTCTCTATAAATGTAAATACTCCTCTAACACACACAACATCCTAAACATATGCTATGGATCTCTGTAGAGTCCTGTACAGGCATCAAAATGTATTTTTTTATAATTAAAAACTAGATGTATGACTCTTTCCCTACTTAATTAGGTTCTGAGTCAGACTTAAATTCTTAAAATAAATATATATTTTTTCAATGTACCTCTGTTCTTTAAGTGTAAGACTTTGTATTGAACTTTGAACATCTGGGAATATCAGTCCTAATCCTGATCCCTGCTTATCTCTACTATGTCTCACCATCACAGGTCAACCTCAATCAACTTACCATGTCAGACCAATCACATCAACCTCATTTCTATCATGTGTCTGTCTTTCTAATGTGCACTAGGGAATGCCAGCGCACTCTGTAACAGACAAGAGCTCTTTATTATCCAATACCTGCAACAGAAGGAAGTGTCAGTCTTTTCTTTTCTCAGTGCCTCTACCAAATTATTTGCATTTGTGGATGAAAGGGTTACCCACAAAAGAACTTATCCAATGCAGTGACCACAGTGATTGTCACCCCTAAATCAATAATGTAACTGTTACCATGGCAATTTAAGATGTAAGATTCTATGGGAACTTTAGGTTACCCAAACATTTAAAAGCTATACAAAATCCAAATCCAAACACAAGAAACATTGTTCCACTATAAAATACTGTATAATAATGTGATGTTCAATATATATAAATAAAATAATTATAAATAGGTTTATAATGATTTAAGACAGGAACAACCAAACAATCCTATTCTTCAGCTATATTTAACAGAGGAGAATTAAGATGGACTGGTAATCCCTCATCATCCCACTGGCATCTCTTTTCTGGCGCTGTTGAATAGCCATACATTTTTCCATAAGAATGGACTCTGCAGAGTATCTATAACAAGTTCATTTTGGCACTGTTTAATATTTCCTATTTACAAAGAACAGAAAGAGAATAGGCATTTTGTAACCCCTTCACTACCCAGCTAAAGGAGGCTTTTTATGTATTTTTGAAACAGGATTTATTTTCCTTTCCAGATTACAATATAAGCCATCTCATCCATGTACTTTACTATATTTCTGTCTTACTTTGAAGATCGTTTTTCTCATTTGATATTTCCTCTCCAATCCTTGGGAATAACAGTTTCTGCATTGATGACGCCTCTCAGTCTTATTAACCTCCTTGCATGATCTACAGTGAACAGTGGACTGCTGCTGGTGCCTACTATCAAGACTTGATATTCACCAAAAACTATCTTTAATTCTGTTCCCTCTGTCAGACTAATTTTCACTCTTACATAAACATTTTTCCCTCTGCCCATACTGAAACATACTAAAGCAGAAATCTCCTATTAACTTACATTACCTGTCACAAAAAATACAATTGGTTCTCTATCCTCCCCTCTACAACTTTGATTCCATTGTCAAGAAATATAATACAACACTAGTCTTCTAACTTGATAAACATGCCCCTTAATTCCTCTATAAATCAAGACTTTGCTAGATTCAGCCCACCTTCAAGCTATGCTCCTCGGAATACTTATGAGTCAAACCTCACCTGCTGATTTCTTCCATTATAATTTATTTTGTACTGCTTCAACTTGTCCCTTTACCAAACTAAAAAATATAACTTCCTCTCTTATTAACACAAAAAATCTAACCAAAGTTGCCTATTTTCTATTTTTGACTCACCACAGACTTCTAATTGGCAGCCCCTCCTTTTCTAGACTAAGGATTGCAAAGTGTCAGGAGATTAGGTGGGGCTAATTCAAACTCCCTATTCCCTTGCATACAACCTCTACTCCTACTTACTTACTACAAATTGATGGCTTAAAAATTCCCAACTTGAAGAAAAATAGTATTGGGCATATGCCATGAATAACAAAATACAGCTTGAAGATATATATGTGTTCAAAGGAGAGCATAATCCTTTATATTCAACAACAAGTTACCATATTTTTCTGTGTATAAGATGATATTTTTTGCCAAAATTTTGAAGTTTAAAATAGGGGGGTCGTCTTATACACGGAATACAGTACAGCATGGCCAGCAGCAATACTGCAAGCGTCCACTAGATGGCGATGTCACTGTTTGATCTGTGTAGCCGTTACTGTAATAGGAGTGGAGGAGGAGGCGGAGGAACAGAGCAGACAGGAAAGAGCTGATGGTAAGAACCAGGGGATGTGATGTGAGAGGCGGGCTCCTCATACTGGCTCTTAGTGAGGGAAAAATGCTTCCATATATTAGCTGTGTCTTCATTATGTGTGTGTACTTTATATACACCATCTATGTATGTGTCCATGTACATGCATGTGCAGTGCCTTATCTAATACATGTATGCTTGTGCTTTATATTTGCACTATCTACGTGTGTGAGTCCATGTAAATGCATGTGCAGAGGTACATCTGATGATGTTTGATGACGCTGCGTATGGTATATCCTTTGGATAAGAGTGCAGACACTTTTGCTGTAAAAAACATAGAAAACAAAACTGATAAAAAATGTTAAAATACACTGCATTAACAGTTTTTTGAGCACTTGTCCATAAAATGTAAGAAAATTATTAAATATCCTAGTTAGAATATTTATATAAAATTATTTTTTGCCTAAAAAGTCCACCATGATTGCATATTTATTTTTTAATTTTGGGCTCACAAAATAGGGTTCGTCTTATACATGGGGGTGTCTTATACATGGAAAAATACGATAATACAGGTTCTGAACAATGGTAGGGGAAATGTATAGACAAAGGTAGTTAATAGGGCATGCAAGAAGGAGGTTTGAATTTCCCTCCCAAGGTAAACACTAGCCTATTCAAGGAAGGCCGACATCGGCTCCCTGCTTATTGATGGATAGGAGGAGTCTGTGGACCAATAGGACAGTGGTGGGCTGTTTAACGGGATGCACCAGAGGTTGAGACTAGAACCAGAGAATCTGGTGTATATTAATGTGGACAAATAACTATGATAAGGTAAATGGGTTACATTGTTAAACAACATACAGCAACACCAGGGACCCCTAAATATTCATAGCTCAGGTCTGGTGCTAGGACAGCATATAACAATATGAACATATAAATACATTACATTCTTAATATGTGTGGGAACTAGGTCATAAAGTATAGACAGGTTTCCCCTTTGTGCATGGTATATAGTTAATTACCTAATTCATTTTGATAAGAAAAGTCTGAAGGAAAATCATAGATTTTTGCAATGGACTAGATGTGAGAGGAGAATGATCTGTTGATAGTGTTACTGGTCTTAAATGAAGGTGGTAATGGGGTCGGGTTTGGGAGAGAATATTAGTAATCCCATTTTTAAAAAATATAAAAAAGTAAAACCTTAATTGAAGAGAGCAAACTTTAGTCTGTTGATCTCAAGCTCCCGAAGAGCAGTTAAACTTGTGAATATGTTTTTGGTACTCTGAGATCTTTATTTCACATTATAATATCCTATGTAGATTTTATTTTTTACTTTGTGAAAACTAAGGTTTGGAATCATTTTTTTCATTTTTTTTTATTTGAAAAAAATTTAAAAAAATGTAAGCAAAGCTTCATACATACTACATTAAATCACATAATACAACAAAGACTAACATAATTGCAGGTTTCCATAATTCATTTGACACAAAAAAAACAACAACAAAAAACAAAGTTTGTATAAACACAAAGAAAATAAGGGGAAGAAAAAACACTTTATAAACCCTCAATCTCATCCTGTAATTCATTTTTAGGTGAGAAATGCTTGTCCCACCTTTCCCACTTCAACTTATCCTTGTTACTCCTATTCAAAGTAATATGGGCAAAATCTTTCTCTATCTGCCTATTACTTTCAATTATATTTTTGATCTCATTCCAGGAAGGGATAATTCACAAATTAAATATTCCAAAATTAAATAATTAATAACTTTCACAGTTATGTGTAGTTGTGTTGTGTTAGTGTTAATCTTCTCAGACTCCTTACTGAAATGTGTTACAGTAGCAAAGCAAAATACATGGGCACCCTCAACACAGTACTGGGAATACATAGGACATAAAGAAAAATGCAATAAGAAAGAAAGAAACTTAACTGAATCTGCTTCAGCCCAAGAACAGAATTGTGTTGTTAAGATTTCCACACCCAAACCTAGACCTAGCTAAGAGGAACTAGCAATCACATATATAGTTGTGAGCATTGCGGGTTGTCGCAACTGCGGCGCTTGCTAAGTGAGGGCTGCAGTTGCTGGCATCGCTACAACCCCATACGACATAGGCCCTCATCCATACGACCCACGGGACTACAGATCAACAGAAATCTCAATTAGACAATTCACAATGCAAGACCCGTAGCACTTTGAAAAAATCAAGTGGAAAAATTACGGACCGTAATACTTTGCAAAAAGGAAAGCGGAACTTAGAAAAAAAAGATACGTCCCGCAGCACTCAGAAAAAAAAAATACAAGGTGAAAAAAATACAAAGTTAACGGCCGAACCGTGTACATACGGAAAACCCCCCCCACAAAGGGCCTCATTCTATTTTCGGCCGTAAATCGGCCACAAAGCTGCGATTCCTTACAGGGCTCCCGTTACCTTGCAATTCAAATAGACGGCGCCGCAAGGATATCCCCTTACGGCCGGCCGCATATCTTGCAACCGGCCGTAAGCTCAGAAATCTTTAAAAGCAAATATAAATTCAAAACGGCACTGTAAAGCTCTGTAAATGCTAGGGATCATAATGGGGGACATGAGGATTAATATCAACCCCCTCTCAAGCTTGCACATCAGCCCAAATCCGAGATTTCATTAACTGTTTATTTTCCGGCCCGCAGCATGGGCGGGTCTGAGGTGCTCCAAGCCCTCTGGACTTTTTCCACGGATATTTGACATAAAATAAAATAAAAATTATTTACGGATTTGAGTGTAGGGGAATGTTGTGCTATGAATGCTAACACCTACAATCACTTTATAGTCTCCTCAGAGGGCAGGATGGCTTTATTATGTGCTTAATTGTGTGCCTGCGTGACCTTTTTGCTGCAAGTAAGCTGCGGCTCGGTTTTAGCCTTGCAGAGAGGGTTCCCGGAGCAATTGAATAGCAACCGAGATTTGCTTGCGGCCGAAACTCTTGCGGCCGTTTAAGATCAAAGGCTTGCCTCCGGCGCATGCGGCCGCAAGGGATAACAAGGCGCCGGCCGCAAGCCTGCCGGAGTCCCCGGTCGGAAGGGAATAGAATAGGCAAATAGCTTGCGGCCGGTCCTTGCGGCCCCGCATCTCCTATGGCCGATAATAGAATGAGGGCCAAAGAATATAAAAAAAAAAACATTAAAAACAGCCAGGGGACAGGGGGACAGCCAGGATGTCTGGAAGTGAGGTTGCATGAGAATTTTAACACAATTTGCCTAGTTTCTGCACTCGAAAATCGCCAAAGCAACAAGAAAATTGGTGGCCGAAAAAATGAAAACGACCAGTAACCATGCAAAACACCACAAGGCACATAAGACTGGAAAGCGTGATTTAGAAAAAAACAAATATGAGCCGTGGCACTTATAAAATACGAGGTCAAAAAAATAACAGCCAAACCGGGCACATCCAAAAAAACCACAAAGAAAATTAAAAAAATAAATAAATAAACATCACACACAGCATGGGGGCACAGCCAGGACGTATGGGACTGAGGTTGCACAACAATTTAAACACAATTTGCAGAGTTTTGGCACTCGAAAATCGCCTAAGCGAAAAAAAAACGGCAGATGAAAAAAACGAAAATGAGGCAGCACGACCCCTAACCACACAAAACACCGCCAGGCACATAAGACTTTTACCCAGGAACGTACAAGGTGCAAAATACACTATTAGAAAACACGGAAAAGGCTCCAGACCCACGTTACACATACACAAGCGCAGCCATTTTGCACTTACTTGCAACTAATAACATTAGTTAATCAAAACAGATTGTTAGCTCTTCAGGATATTGATTGCTGGATATATTAATTACAAATAGGTAAAGTATATTAATTTATTATTTAAATAATTAATTATAATATTAAAACATATATTTATATAAAAAAAAGAGCAGGGGAGAGGCTTGCAATGAGCGCCGAAGGCGCTCAGCGCAGGGCTCACAATAAGCGCTGAGGGTGCTCAGAGGAGCAAAAGTACACGAGGGGAGTGGCTCGCAATGAGCGCCAAAGGTACTCAGAGGACCAAAAACCTTACATTGTGTGGCAAAAAGCATTACCTGCCTTACAATTTTATTACCGTCATTTTTTGACGGGCAATTCGGTAGTACTATATAAAGAACTCACATTTCATACCACCAAACTCATGGATAAGATAGAACTCTGCAGTAAGATAGAAGAATTAATAAAAAACTTAGACTCAAGGGGTCTCATTCAATTGCGATTTGGCCAATTGAATAGGGCCCTAAATAAGCACATAGCATATTTTTATTAAAGAAGTTTTTAGTTAGTGAAAATCTTGCTTTTGCATAGATGCTTACTAACTAAAAACTTCTTTAAGAAATATATGGTATGTGCTTATTTAGACCCCTATTCAATTGGTCAAATTGCAATTGAATGAGGGCCAAGGGATTCTTTCTTGATAAACAATAAAATGAATGATGTATTGACACCAAACACAATAACATCAAGCCATGTATCCCATAACTAGGAACTAACCTCATACTAGACAGATCCATGAGACCTTCAGATACAGACTCACTTTAGAACTACTGGACAAATAAATAAAAAAAACTGGTAGCAAATGGAAAAATACAGAAACAAAATGCTATAAAATTGTTAAAAGACTACAAGGACATAAACATCAAGCGGGCAGGAAAGGTCATACCATTGACTATATACAAAAGGCTCAAAGATAGCAGGTGTAGGAAGGTAAGGGAAGTGTGGTGGTGGTGAAGGGGAATGAAAGAGAGAGAAGTGAGGGAGAGAGAGAGAGACAGCAGGTGGGAGAGGGAGGGGATAGAGATGGAGACAGAAGGTGGGAGAGAGTATGGGAGAGAGAGAGGGAGACAGAAGCAGACAGTGAGTGAGGAAGAGAGACAGGAGGTGGGAGAGGGAGGGGGAGAGAGAGGAAGACAGAAGTGGATAGAAGTGGAAAGTGAATTGAGAAAGAGAGGAGACAGAAAGGGGGAGAGAGGGAGGGAGACAGAAGGTGTGGTAGTGAGAGGGAGAGAGAGGGAGACACCAGGATGGAAAGAGGGAGGGGGACAGAAGGAGTGGAAGAGAGAGAGGGAGGGTTGGAGTGAGGGGGAAGAGAGGAAGTGGGAGAGAGAGACAGAAGGTGGGAGTGAGAGGGAGAGGGAGAGGGGGAGAGAGAAAGACAGAAGGTGGAATAGGTGGGGAGAGAGGAAAGGGGAGAGATAGAAATATATAGACTGGGAAGTGAGGTGGAGATAGAGGGAGGGGGAGAGAGGGAGTGGGAGAGAGAGAGTGAGGGGGAGAAAGTGAAAGAGGGAGAGATAGAAGGGGAGAGAGAGAGGAGAGAGAGAGACAGATGGGGAGACAGAAGGGGAGAAAGGGACAGAGGGAGAGACCGAAGGTGGAGATAGAGAGGGGAGAGAGAGAGGAGGGAGAGAAAGGAGAAAGAGAGAAGAGATGAGGGGGAGAAACATGAAGGAGAGAGATGAGGGAGAGAGAGGAGAAAGAGAGAGAGGGATGAGAGAAGGAGAGGGAGAGAGAGTGCAGAGAGGAGGATTGGAGAGGGAGAGAGAGGAGGAAGAGAGAGAGAGAACAGGGGAGTTAGAGAAAGAAGAGGGAGGGAGGAGGATTGGAGAGAGAGAAGGAGTGAGATAGAGAAAGGGAGAAGGGGGAGTGAGACAGAGATAAATAACATGAAGGGATAGTATTCATGCATGTCTTCCAATGCTGTTTCTTTTATACTATGTACTGTGTGAAATAGGACGCAACATGAAAATAGCAATAAACTGAACCTTTGATGAATTTGGATAGATTTTCTAACAGTGCAATGTTACTGTACCCCAGCTGAAAATAATTTACCCAGAAAGACCACTCTACCCAAAACCTGAAAATCAAGAAACTCAAAGGTGATTGCAAAGCATACAGAAGAGGAAAACATATGAAATGAAAATGATTACATCAGTTAACCACAAAGATGAAGGGTTTAATATGCTATACATTTCCTGGCACATTACCAACAAGTCAAATTATTTTCTCTTTACTTTTCCCATGTTTTACTGTTTTACTTTGTTTAATTAATAGAACAATAAAACTGTGATCATAGTGGCATTAATGTAATGTTTTCATATAGTATCTGCTTTTATGTCTCAGAGCTGAACAAGGTAGAGATTACCTCCTAAAAGGAGCATGTTACAGACACAGGCCCCTATTTAATTCCAAGTAATTACCTTCATACAGCCCGTATGTATGCAGGTTAGACATTTGTTACAGTTACGGATGTATTTAATTGACTCAAGCCAGCAAGTACAGGCTCATAGGCACCACACGCAAACCATGAACCAGTACGTAGCATTTCATGGCATGATTATGATCAATTAAGCAAGCCTGTAACTTACAATTTAGACAAAGCCAATAGTAAATGAGACCATCATCATGACGTTAGACTACAATTAAGTAGTTTAGAAGTACAATTTGGGATCGGACTCGCAATCCAAAATGTAGAAATCAATAAAAATGAATACATCAACTGTTCTAATCAATGTGGGTGGCATGATATGTATTAAATTCTTGAATATAAATAAATAAAACATAAAAAATAATATTTTTTATTGCAGATTTGAGAGCTCGAGACTGTTGTGCAATTAAATTGAATTCCTTTCTTTGCTTTCCCAGTATTTTAAAGCACAGTAGTTTGCTTATATTTGCTTTTACAGTGTTATCTAGTACGCATACATTTTTTTTACACATTTGCCATTTACTGGTTTTACGGCAATTGCGGGCTTGTTGAATTGTTGTAGGCAAACATTGATTTACCATCTTTAGCATTGGTAATATTTGCAGGCTTGAAACATCAAAGGAGGACATAGGGCAGAGATATATTTTTGACAACCGCATTGATTTTGATCCTGTAACTCGCAAATGAATTGCTAGTAGCATAATGTAGCTAAATTTATATTTGTAACTTTTACAGGCTTCCTTACGGGCTTCTGCAATTTGGACAATTGAATAGGGGCCAATGTTATGTTGCGTCTTATTTTGAATGTCATGTAAGTTACAAGGAAACTAACTGATGTTATGGGCACTTGTATACACAGATGGAGTTTAAACTCTTTTATCTTTTTGGGTGCTCAATCAAAAATCACCGGAGCTGACACCTCAGGTTGAATATGTTAGTGCTGGACAAACTTTTACTCTAATCACATACATAGTTGTGAGCATACGAATGTGGCTAACGCTCGCAAGAACTGTGTCCCTTTCGAAGCGTGGGATGCAGTTTGCTCCGCAAATGCGGACCCTCGCGAAGCGGGGGCCCACATTTGCGGAAGGTGCAGGCTCAAAGGCGCCTCACACGCAGTTAAACAACCTCGGAACCAACCTTGGAACCAACAAACACCCACACGCATGAAAAATACGATCATAACGGCCAAACCGTGCGCACCTAAAAACAGACAAAACACACCAAATACTCACAAAAAATACATAAAAAGCTTACCCATAGCAAGGGGGGGCATCCAGGACCTCTGAAAGTGAAGTTACACCTCCATTTAAGTCTCAATTCCCGAGTTCAGACACCCGAAAATTCCCTAAGCGAAAGAAAAAATGGCCGCCGAAAAAAACGAAAACAAGGCTCAAAGCCCAGGACTGCACACACACACACACACGACCTCGGAACCAACCTTAATGGAACAAACATCCACATGCACGATAAATACAACCATAACGCGCACCTAAAAACAGTAAAAAAACAAAACAAATACTCACAAAAAATACATAAAAAGCTTACCCATAGCAAGGGGGGGCACCCAGGACCTCTGAAAGTGAAGTTATACCTCCATTTAAGTCCAAATTCCTGAGTTCAGACACACGAAAATCCGCAAAGCGAGAGAAAAAATGGCCGCCGAAAAAAACGAAAACAAGGCTCAAAGCCAAGCCACGTACAACTTACCCAAGAAGGGATCTGAGATAAGCTCGGGAACCCACATTAACCCCACGGGATCCGAGATAGGCTCGGAGATCTGCATTAACCCCACATTAACCATCGCAGTGGGGGTCCCGATCGCACGCGATTGGGGACTCCCGCTGCAATGAAAATTCAAAATTCCCGCGTCACTGGTCCTTAAAGGACCGTAAAGGTCCTTAAAGGACTCGTTATAAAAGAAAACAAATATACCCTGTCACTCATGGGCATCAATACAGACGCCCATAAACCCCTAATTAACCCTGTCACTCATGGGGGTCAATATAGACCCCCATAAGCCCTTCATTAACCCTGTCACTCATGGGGGTCA
The DNA here is from genome assembly GCA_027410445.1 of Discoglossus pictus. Classification (NCBI taxonomy): domain Eukaryota; kingdom Metazoa; phylum Chordata; class Amphibia; order Anura; family Alytidae; genus Discoglossus; species Discoglossus pictus. Next base: position 270,644,040 of record CM050163.1, on the reverse strand, counting down.
ATACAGACCCCATAAACCTTCATTAACCCTGTCACTCATGGGGGTCAATACAGACCCCCATAAGCATTTCATTAACCCCCTCAATCATGGCGGTCAATACAGACCCCCATAAACCCCTAATTAACACTGTCACTCATGGGGGTCAATATAGACCCCCATTAGCCCTTCATTAACCCTGTCACTCATGGGGGTCAATGCAGACCCCCATAAACCTTCATTAACCCTGGCACTCATGGGGGTCAATACAGACCCCCATAAGCACTTCATTAACCCCCTCACTCATGGGGGTTAATATAGACCCCCATAAGCCCTTCATTAACCCTGTCACTCATGGGGTCAATACAGACCCCCATAAGCACTTAATTAACTCCCTCACTCATGGGGGTCAATACAGACCCACATAACCCCTAAATAACCCTGTCATTCATAGGGGTCAATATAGACCCCCATAAACCTTCATATACCCTGTCACTCATGGGGGTCAATACAAACCCCCATAAGCACTTCATCAACCCCCTCACTCATGGGGGTCAATATCGACCCCCATTAGCCTTTCATAAACCCTGTCACTCATGGGGGTCAATACAGACCCCAATAAGCACTTAAATAACCCTGTCACTCATGGGGGTCAATACAGACCCCCATAAGCCCTTCATAAACCCTGTCACTCATGGGGGTCAATACAGACCCCAGTAAGCACTTAAATAACCCTGTCACTCATGGGGGTCAAAACAGAGCCCCATAAACCCCTAATTAACCCCCTCACTCATGGGGTTCAATACAAACACCCATAAACCGCTAATTAACCCTGTCACTCATGGGGGTCCATACAGACCCTCATAAGCCTCTATTTAACCCCATCAGTCCCATAAGGGTATATTAAGACCATTATGTGCCTGTTACAACCCAACATTAACCACATAAGTGCCATGACGGTTCTCAAGGACCATCATGACACTAAGTATAATCACTACACTGCACTATACCCCCACCAATAAAACATTAAATATCAACTAAACACCCTCTACACTAAACTATTAACAGCTACACTACCTACCTACCCCCTAATATCCCCCACCACTCTAATTACAGAAAATAAAAAAGCCTAATGTAACAAAAAATAAAAAATCTACATTACAGAAAATAAAAAACCTAAGTCACAAAATATAAAAAAAGGAACATTAAAAAAAAAAACCCATTACAACCCCCTTCCACTACAGAAAAAAAATTACACACCTGAGAAGGAAATACATACAATATATACAATATAATACATACAATACATACAATATAATACATACAATACAATACATACAATATAATACAATGCAATACAATTAAATACAATACAATACACCCCTATCTAATATACAATACATTCTATCTATCTATCTATCTATCTAATATACATCCCCCAATCTATCTAAATAAATACCATAATCTAATATACATCCTATCTATATAATATACATCACACAATCTATGTAATATACTATCTATCTAATATGCATCCTATCTATATATTATACATCCCCCGATCTATCTAAATAAATACCATAATCTAATATACATCCTATCTATATAAAATACATCCCCCAATCTATCTAAATAAATAACACAATCTAATATACAATACATCCTATGCTATCTATATAAAACACATACCCCTAGCTAACATACAATAAATGCTATCTATATATAAAATAATCTAATTCTAAGCTAAAATAAAATAATTAAGACCACTTACCTTTGCAGATGTCCATTCTGAACAGCCACCTAGGGGAAAAAAATAAAATAAAATAGTGCAACACAGGAAATAAATAAACATTCTAAACATTCTACATATTCTACTCAACTTTCCGGCATGTCCCGTCCTTATTCTTTTCTTCTTCTCCGTTGTGGCATCTGTTAAAAAAAAACATAACATTAATACACATACATAAACATAAAAACAAAATAAAATAAACATAATCTACATTGCACTTACCTCCCCGCGATGTCTCCAGCTTCCTCTGCCTCCTCTTCTGCCACACCCTGTAAAAAAAAAAAAAAGTACTTACATCCGCACTCACGGACATCCCCAACGCACTCACGGACATTCCGGAAGAAAATAGGCAATGCGCCTTCTGATTGGTTGAAAACGCTGTCTATCAAATTCACCCAATCAGGAGGCGCCAATGTGTAAGCCAATCAGAAAGGGATACACCCTAAAAAAGCACTATGATTGGATAATGCACCTGTCAATCTTTATTTAAACCAATCACAAGGCGCAGATGCCTTCAGCCAATCACAATGGAATACACCCCTACAGGGGGATTGGCTAGAGGCATCTGCGTCTTCTGATTGGTTGCACTGACAATAGCCAATCACAATGGAATACATCCCCACATACAGATTGGTGAAGGATTTGAGCTTCTCATTGGCTATTGTCAATGTCAATCAGTATTACAGCCAATGGGAAGGCGCACATGTCTTCATCAATCAGTACGTGGGGGTGTATTCCATTGTGATTGGCTGATGGCAATAAAGCCTTTGGATTGGTTCAAAAAAAGATTGACAGCTGCGTTATCCTATCAGCGTGGGATTTTGGGGTGTATCCCTTTCTCATTGGTTCACAATTGGCATCTTCTCATTGGCTGAATTTGATAGACAGCGTTTTCAGCCAATCAGAAGCTGCCATTGCCAATTTTATTCTGGAACACTCCGTAGGAAGCTCATTAGCGTTGGGGACATCCGCCAGGGCAGAGGTGTGTTGTTTTTTTTTATTTATTTTTTAAACAGCGTGGATGCTTCAAGGGCCCATCCGGGGCAGAACACCAGGAGGCCGGAGACATCGCGGGGAGGTAAGTACAATGTAGATTGTGTTTATTTTACTTGGTTTCATGTTTATGTATGTGTACTAATATAAAGGTTTTTTTTTTTAACAGGGGCCGCGCCACAGAAGCAAAGATGGAGGACGTGACATGCTGGGACGGGACATGCTGGGACGGGACATGCTGGAAAGGTGAGTAGAATATTTAGAATATTTAGAATGTTTAGTTATTTTATGTAAACGTGTTGTATTAATTTTTTACATCTTTTTTTACCCTAGGTTGTTGATCTGAAGAAACATCTCAAAGGTAAGTGGTCCTAATTATTTTATTTTAGCTTAGAATTAGGGTTGCTATATAGAGATAGCATGTATTGTATATTAGATAGATAGGGGGATGTATAGTACATAGATAGTATTTATTGTATATTAAATAGGGGGATGTATAGTACATAGATAGTATTTATTGTATATTAGATAGATAGGGGGATGTATATTAGATAGGGGGATGTATTTTAGATAGGGGGATGTATATTAGATAGATAGTATTGTATATTAGATAGGGGGATGTATATTAGATAGAGGGATGTATATTAGATAGGGGTGTATTGTATTGTATTTAATTGTATTCCATGTATTTGTATTGTATTGTATTATATTGTATTTATTATATTGTATGTATTGTATTGTATGTATTATATGTATTTCCTTTTCAGGTGTGTAAAAAAAAATTCTGTAGTGGGGGGAAGGGGTTGTAATGTATTTTTTTATTTTCTGTAATGTTCCTTTTTTTATTTTTTGTGACTTAGGTTTTTTTTGTTCTGTAATGTACAGTTTTTATTTTTGGTGATTTTAGGTTTTTTTATTTTATGTAATGTAGATTTTGGATTTTTGATGACTTTAGTTTTTTTGATTTCTGTAATTACAGTGGTGGGGAGGGGTTTATTAGGGGGTAGGTAGGTAGGTAGTGTAGGTGTTAATAGGTTAGTGTAGAGGGTGTTTAGTTGATATTCAATGTTTTATTGGGGGGGTATAGGGCAGTCAGACCGTCATGGCACTTATTTGGTTAATGTTGGGTTGTAACAGGCCCATAATGGTCAAAATATACCATTATGGTACTGATGGGGTTAAATAGAGGCTTATGAGGGTCTGGATAGACCCCCATAAGTGACTTGGTTAAAATGGTGTAGTGCTTACACTTTGGGTCAGGAGGGTCCTGGATGACCCTCATGGCACTTATAGTGTTATTACATGCGTGGTCTATATAGTTGAGGCACACAGTACACTCACATTGTGTGGCAAACAGCATTTCAACACTTTTTTGACGGGCAAGTCGCTAGTACTATAAATAAAGGTAGGTCCCATTACACATAAACTCCATACCCCCACCCTATACCCTCACATTAAATATCGCACATAATAAATACATTTGTACATCATTTATACATATTAAAATTAAATTGATTTATTAAGTATGGTGGGAGGAGTGAGGAAGGGAATGGAGGGTGGTGGAGAGATGAGAGGGTGTCCTGAGGAGAGAAGCTGGGAGAAGTGTGTAGAGAGAAATGAGGGGGAGAGAAGAGAGGGACAGGAGCAGAGAGAGAGAGAGAGAGAGAGGAGCAGACAGAAGCATAGGTGCGAAGAGAGAGAGGAATGGAGGAAGGGATTAGTGAGGAGAGAGGGAGAGGAAGTGTGCAAAGCGGAGAGAGAGGGAGAGGGGAGATGAGAAGGAGTGGCTGCAGCGCAGTGTCAAAGAGGGCCAGGAGTGGGTGGTCAGGGAGGGAGGGATTCCCCAGCTGCAGAAACACAAGAAATATGAACAGATGGGGAGGGGCCTGATTCCAGTGGTGGAGGGAGTGCTGGAGACTGTTGTGCATTTTGAGAGTAAAGAATGCCACATTATCTCTTAATTACATTATATGGTGTTTCATTGCCTACTTACTAATTACCATTGTAATTATACACAAACAGAGTATGTGTGAGGAATTGCTGGGTTTTGAACCCTGGTCCCCAGGCTGCTGAACCTCTTCCTTACCACTGCGCCAGCCTGCCTTTGTGAATTTTCTTGAGATCTGATAAACCTTAAATCTGCTAGCAATAGTATCAGTGACTAGTCTCTTCAGCTGTGTCTGGTCAGGTGTCTGGTCCTTGGCCTATATAAGGCACTTCCTGTCTATGTACCTTGCCAGATTATTGTGGTTCCTGTTCCCTTCAATAAAGCTTGTTCCTGTTTCACCTACAAGTTGCTGAATTGGATCATTGCTGACCTAGGCTGCTGGTCTCCAAAACCTTGTGATTCCTATATCATTACAGAATAATATGGCCCTTTCATGGAGACCGCCAGGTCAGATTCTGCATTGGCCCAGCAGGTTGCTTTTACTGCAAGAACTGTGCAGACCCAGGCACAGACCATTCAAGTGCTGCAGGACCAGGTAGCTGAACTGCAAAATAAAGTTCAGTCAATGCACAGTGAGTACACCAGCTACAGGGCACGTGATGTTGCGGCTGCTACTGTTACACCTGCACAAGATGCCCGTTTGCCTCTACCAGAAAAGTTTGGAGGAGATCGCAAAAGATTTAGGGGTATCCTGAATCAATGCCGTTTGCACTTCATGATGTTACCTCACCGTTTTCCATCTGAAAGAGAGAAGGTGGGATTTATTTTCTCCCTATTCAAAGATGAAGCCCTGGCTTGAGGCTCCCTTCTTCTGGAACAGGACAGTCAAGTCTTGGGTAATTTAAATGACTTTCTTGAGGCCATGTGCCTAGTTTTTGATGACCCCAATCGATGTGCTACAGCAGAAGCCACTCTCCTTCATTTGCATCAAGGGAGGCGCTCTGTGGCTGAATATGCTGCTGAATTCAGACAGTGGGTTGCTGATACTACCTGGAACCAATCAGCCCAGAGGTTCCACTTCAGAAAAGGTCTCTCAGAAGCTATAAAATATGAGCTAGCTCATGTTGATCTTCCTGCTGACTTTCATGCATTTGTGCTATCCATATTGATCGGAGACTTTCTGAAGGAAGATTGGAAAGACAAGTGCTACTCCTATTTCCTATTCAAGAATTTCTACTCCGACCCCACAAACACCTACAGACTCTGAGCCTGAGGCTATGCAGGTAAATCTAATAAGAGGGCCATTATCCAATGAAGAAAAACAGTGGCGACGCACTCACAATTTATGCCTGTATTGTGGTAGTGCAGGGCACTATGCCATCAATTGCCCTAGCAAATTACATCTGCCCCCGTCCTGGTACATCCTCAGCCAGAATTATCATTTATTGTGGAAGTTGATGCTTCTGATTCAGCTGTTGGTGCTATACTGTCTCAAAGGACTGGACCCAAGATGCTGTTACATCCGTGTGCCTTCTATTCCCGCCAGATGGTGCCAGCAGAAAGAAACTATGACATAGGGAATAAAGAACTATTGGCTATAAAAGCTGCCTTTACCGAATGGAGACATCTGTTGGAGGGAGCTACCCATCCAATTACTGTCCTCACAGATCACAAAAATCTGGAATGTATTCGATCAGCTAAGAGACTGTCAGCCAGACAAGCACGCTGGTCCCTATTCTTCTCAAGGTTTAATTTTTTGGTTACATACCGTCCTGGCTCCAAGAATGGTAAGACGGATGCCTTGTCTAGAATAGCTGACCCCCTCCATACTACCGTAACCAAGACCACCATCTTGCCAGAGGATATATTTATAGGAGTTAAATTTCTTTCTGATCTGATGTCTCGCATTAAAAAGGGCTACACTGAAGATCCAGTTCTTCGTGATCCTCCTCGTGACCTCCATATGACGATGCGTAATGGGTTTTGTATTTTTCAACAACGTCTGTTTGCTCCGGAGTCAATGCGACTGGACCTTTTACGTCTCTACCATGACTCAAAACCAGCAGGTCATCCAGGAATCCGAAAGACACAAGAGTTACTTGCCCGATCCTTTTGGTGGCCGAAGTATTATGAGGATGTTAAGAAGTATGTGTCCTCTTGTGATGTATGTGCCAGACATAAGACTCCTCGCTCATCCCCTGTTGGCTTGCTTCAGCCTCTTCCGAGTCCTCATCATCCCTGGGGATCTATATCCATGGACTTTTTTGTGGAACTACCTCCCTCTAAGGAAAACACTACCATTCTTGTTGTTGTGGACAGGTTAACTAAGATGGGTCATTTCATACCAGCTCGTGGTCTCCCTTCAGCTAAACAGACGGCTGACCTGGTTATTCGGGAAATATTTTGCTTGCATAGAGGGCCTGATGAAGTAGTTTCTGACAGGGGAGTGCAGTTTACATCTCGTTTTTGGAAACATTTTTGCTCTAATCTAGGTATTAATGTAAATCTGTCGTCAGCTTTTCATCCACAAAGTAATGGACAGACTGAGCGAACTATCCAGACTTTAGAGCAATATTTGCGGTGCTATATTAGTTACCTGCAGGATGACTGGCTGGATTTTCTTGCCTATAACAATGCCCAACACTGCTCCACTTTTTTGAGCCCATTTTTTGCCAACTATGGTTACCATCCAACCTTTCTAGTGAGTCTCTCAATTACTACTTCAATTCCTGCAGCCACTGATCGGCTAACCACCTTACGAGATTCCCAAAACCTGTTGAAGGAGACTCTTTCGGAGGCTCAGGAATGTTACAAGAGAGCTGCTGATAGGCATAGAAGGGAGGCCCCAGTTTATCATGTTGGTGACAAGGTTTGGCTGTCAACAAGGAATCTTACGCTTAGGGTTCCTTCTCATAAATTGGGTCAGAGGTTCATGGGACCTTTTGAGATCATCGCTCAGATCAATGCTGTCACTTTTCGTTTGCAACTTCCAGATTCCATGAGAATACATCCGGTGTTTCACGTTGCACTGCTGAAACCTTTCCATGAAAATACTTTCCCTGGCCGAGCCCTGCCTGCCCCACCTCCTGTCCTCGGGGATGGTGAGGATGAATACGAGGTGGAGAAAATTCTGGATTCCAGGATCTTCCGCAACAAGCTTCAGTATCTGGTTTGGTGAAAAGGCTATGGTGAGGAGGATAGTTCGTGGGAACCAGTGGACAATATTCACGCTCCTGATCTTCTTCGGTCTTTTCATGTGCAGTACCCTGTTAAACCGGGTAATAGGGAATCCAGAGGCTGCACCTATAGAGGCGGGGGCAATGTGAGGAATTGACTCTGCTGGGTTTTGAACCCTGGTCCCCAGGCTGCTGAACCTCTTCCTTACCACTGCGCCAGCCTGCCTTTTTGAATTTCCTTCAGATCTGATAAACCTTGACTCTGCTAGCAATAGTATCAGTGACTAGTCTCTTCAGCTGTGTCTGGTCCTTGGCCTATATAAGGCACTTCCTGTCTATATACCTTGCCAGATTATTGTGGTTCCTGTTCACTTCAATAAAGCTTGTTCCTGTTTCACCTACAAGTTGCTGAATTGGATCATTGCTGACCTAGGCTGCTGGTCTCCAAAACCTTGTGATTCCTATTTCATTACAGTATGTCTCTTTAATTTGTAAAGAGACTAAATCATTTGTCTCTTTGTTCAAATTAAATATCTGAGTTTGCAAATATTTCTCCCTTGGGTAAGAAACGCAAAATCAAACATTGTAAAGTTTTTAGATAGTGTCTTACGTGTTTTTCAATTCTCCATTGTCTCCTTCACATGTTATCATGCAGGTGGTAAGATAATGAATACAATGATGTAGTCTAGTCTACTATAAATAATTTGGCACAAATTAATACTGAGGTCATAACGTTTTAATATAACTAGAGAGCTCCCATGTGGTTAGAAGCAGACATTCACAATATATAATTTTATTATTATCTAATAATTCCTATATATTAAAGAAGGGAGTGGCCGATTGTTATTGGTAGAAACCAGCCCCATGATAAGGAGGCAGGGAGAGTTTATCAGAAGCAGAGAAAGAATATTCTGGGCTTTTTCTGTCTTTTGTCTTTGGCTATTTTCTCTGGTTCTTGGGTCTTTCCATCAGCCTTCTCTATATCATTTTCAATCTTATCTGAAAGTCCTGATCTGAGAACAAACTGACCGTCATTCTTGGCATATAACTTATGCTCCCTTCAAATCTTCCTTAACATATTTCTATATCTACTATATCAATTTCTCAACTCTCTCTCTATACAACCCAATCAGTGGGAAGGGATCCTCCAGTGACCAGGTGTTTATCCTGGTATTCCATACATTAGGTAATGTATAACATGGTATTAACTACTTAGTTTGTAGTAGAGTTAAACTTAGCTCCATATATCACAATCTTTCTGTTACCCTTTTGGGAGTGGCCACAGACCCAGTCTAATTGGCACTTATATTCCGGTCTGTAAGTGTTAATTCAATATTTAATCTGTGCCCATATCCCCTAAAACAGACTGATTAACTTTATTCAATAGTGTAACTGTTTAGCTCTGTTAGAAAGACCAATTAAAACCTCCACACAACAAACCACACTTTGTGATTACTCAACATATATAATCTTGTATCACACAATCAACAAACTGTCTTACATCATTATTGATTGAATTGACCGACTTGATAAATTAATCTAAATGTAATCAATTCTGAGGTAAGACCAACATCCAAATAACAGCTTGCCAACACCTAAAATACAAAGGGCCCTATTAAATTATCCCACGTAGTTCTCTCGGTGCTCGCAAAAGGCAGTTTTTTGCTGTTTGCGAGTACCGAATCTCTCGCAGCCTGCTTTGCGATATGACTACGAGAAAATGGCCGAGAATAGGCTCCGAGAGAGCTACGCATGAGTCTCGCATATCGTAAGAATCCCTACGTGGACAAAAAGTGCATGCAAGGGATCCTAAAGCCTCTACGTGCTGCCTCGGAACACCCCGAGACAGCAGTGTGAGGCTCCCCCCTGCACCCTATACACATCCCCATGCTGCAGGGGTCTCTATCGGGACCCCTGCAGCACCCCCACATTAATCAGGCCCCCCGCTGCATTTAAAACTTTTAAATTCCCCGCCGCAGCTCCTTAAAAGGGCAGCGGCACACTATTACTCAATCCCGGCCGCGGCACCTAAAATGAACCCCCCTCTATGCTGGGGGTCCCCATCGGGACCCCCGAAGTGTCCCCACATAAACCCATTGCAGGGGTGGGCCCCGATCTGCATAGATCAGGCCCCCCGCTGCATTTAAAAAATTTAAATTCCCCGCCGCGGCTCCTTAAAGGGGCCGCGGCACACTATTACCCAATCCCGGCCGCGGCACCTAAAATTAACCCCCCTCTATGCTGGGGGTCCTCATCGGGTCCCCAGAAGTGTCAACCCATAAACCCATTGCAGCGGGGGTCCCCGATCGGCACCGATCGTGACCCTGCTGCAATTCAATTTTAAATTTCCCGCCTCGCGGTTCCTTAAAGGACCGTAAAGGTCCTGAAAGGACTCGCACTGAAAATATTAACCCCAGGCAACTATAATTACCCCATTAACTCATGGTGGTCAATCCAGACCACCATAAGGCCTTAATTAACCCATTAACTCATGGTGGTCAATCCAGACCACCATAAGGCCTTAATTAACCCATTAACTCATGGTGGTCAATCCAGACCACCATAAGGCCTGAATTAACCCATTAACTCATGGTGGTCAATCCAGACCACCATAAGGCCTGAATTAACCCATTAACTCATGGTGGTCAATCCAGACCACCATAAGGCCTGAATTAACCCATTAACTCATGGTGGTCAATCCAGACCACCATAAGGCCTGAATTAACCCATTAATTATATATATATATTAGTATATTATTTAAAATGTATATAATGTTTATTTATTTCATGTTAATGTTTTGTACTAAATATTTTGTTTTGTTTTACCCCTAGGTTAGTGATCTGAAGCAACATCTTAAAGGTAAGTGGTCTTAATTATTTTATTTTAGATTAGAATTAGGGTCTGTGTAGTTAGGACTGTAATTATTTTATTTTAGCTTAGAATTAGGGTCTGTGTAGTTAGGACTGTAATTATTTTATTTTAGCTTAGAATTAGGGTCTGTGTAGTTAGGACTGTAATTATTTTATTTTAACTTAGAATTAGGGTCTGTGTATGTAGTTAGGATTTATTGTAGATTAGATAGATAGGGGGTATTTGATTTGGATTATATGTAATATATTATATGTAATGTATGTAATGTCATGTATTGTATGTAATGTATTATGTGTAATATATTATATGTAATATATTATATGTAATATATTATATGTAATGTATGTAATGTCATGTATTGTATGTAATGTATTATGTGTAATATATTATATGTAATATATTATATGTAATGTATGTAATGTCATGTATTGTATGTAATGTATTATGTGTAATATATTATATGTAATGTATGTAATGTCATGTATTGTATGTAATGTATTATGTGTAATATATTATATGTAATGTATGTAATGTATTATATGTATGTATTGTATTGTGTTTATCTGTCTTTCCTTTTCAGGTGTGTAATTTTTTTATTTTCTGTAGTGGGGATTGGGCTTGTAATGTATTTTATTTTTTTCTGTACTGTAGGTTTTTTGTTTTCTGTACTGTAGGTTTTTTTGTTTTCTGTACTGTAGGTTTTATTGTTTTCTGTAAGGTAGGTTTTTTTTGTTTTATGTACTGTAGGTTTTTTGTTTTCTGTAAGGTAGGTTTTTTATTTTTTGTAATTAGAGTGTTGGGTAGGTTTATTAGGGGGTAGGTAGTGTAGGTAGGTAGTGTAAGTGTTAATAGATTAGTGTAGAGGGGGGTAAGTTTAGATTAAATGGTTTATTGGGGGTTAAAGTATAGTGTTTGTAGTTAGTGTCATGATGGTCCTTGAGGACCGTCATGGCACTTATGTGGTTAATGTTGGGTTGTAACAGGCCCATAATGGTAATAATATACCCTTATGGGACTGATGGGGTTAAATAGAGCCTTATGGTGGTCTGTATTGACCACCATGAGTTAATGGGTTAATTCAGGCCTTATGGTGGTCTGGATTGACCACCATGAGTTAATGGGTTAATTAAGGCCTTATGGTGGTCTGGATTGACCACCATGAGTTAATGGGTTAATTCAGGCCTTATGGTGGTCTGGATTGACCACCATGAGTTAATGGGTTAATTAAGGCCTTATGGTGGTCTGGATTGACCACCATGAGTTAATTCAGGCCTTATGGTGGTCTGGATTGACCACCATGAGTTAATGGTTTAATTCAGGTCTTATGGTGGTCTGGATTGACCACCATGAGTTAATGGGTTAATTCAGGCCTTATGGTGGTCTGGATTGACCACCATGAGTTAATGGGTTAATTCAGGCCTTATGGTGGTCTGGATTGACCACCATGAGTTAATGGGTTAATTCAGGCCTTATGGTGGTCTGGATTGACCACCATGAGTTAATGGGTTAATTCAGGCCTTATGGTGGTCTGTATTGACCACCATGAGTTAATGGGGTAATTATAGTTGCCTGGGGTTAATATTTTTAGTGCGAGTCCTTTCAGGACCTTCACGGTCCTTTAAGGACCCGCGATTCGGAAAATTTAAAATTGAATTGCAGCAGGGTCACGATCGGTGCCGATCGGGGACCCCCGCTGCAATGGGTTTATGGGTTGACACTTCTGGGGTCCCGATGGGGACCCCCAGCATAGAGGGGGGTTAATTTTAGGTGCCGCGGCCGGGATTGGGTAATAGTGTGCCGCGGCCCCTTTAAGGAGCCGCGGCCCCTTTAAGGAGCCGCGGCAGGGAATTTAACATTTTTAAATGCAGCGGGGGGCCTGATCTATGCAGATCGGGGCCCCCCCCTTCAATGGGTTTATGTGGGGACAATTCGGGGGTCCCGATAGAGACCCCTGTAGCAAGGTGTTCATGTGAGGACACTTCGGGTGTCCCGACGGGGACCCCCGAATTGAGGGGGGGTTAATTTTGGTTGCCGGGGGGGGGTATTTGGAGTACCCCCCACGGCAGGGCTTATGTGGGGGACTGCCGCGGTGGTCACTTTTAGGACCCCGGCAGCAATTGATGAGGAGTGGGAGCCTGCGATATCATATCGCAGGCTGTCACTCCTCATGTACATTTACGCAGTGTTGATACGGACGGCCCTGCTGCGTAGCTCATACGTTGCTCGCAGCAGGGCTAATTTAATAGCATTGTAAGTTAGAGAAACTTTGCAGTACGTAGGGCTTAAGTAGAAGCCTCTTATTTACGAGGCTGGAATTTAATAGGGCCCAAAGTGTATTAGCTTGCAACCTCACATACAATATACAAATTGCTTCATATATAGATTTCTATATTCTTATTGCTATATAAAGTGTTATACTATATATTACTGCTTTCATAGAGTAACTGGTTACATTGCTAATTATTAATATCATACACAAATAGACAGCTGATCATGTTTATGCATATCATATGCATGTTATATTGCACTAACAAAATATATAGACAGACTGTAACCAAACTTTACAAGATTATATTCACTGTTTATATACGCCTATATTAAACTAACCAAACATAGATTGTATTAACATATATTGTTAATCTATATTTGATAAGTTTGTATCCATGGCTTATTGATTGATACATTGATCTAACCAAATATAAAGTATTTTAAGACTAACTGTCCAATCATCCAAAGGGATTGTAATACACATCATATAGTTTGTATTGTAATCTAACTAAATATCAAAGCTTACAAGTGTAAACACTTCTAATTGTTTATCCTTGATATTTACTGTTTTACCAATAAAAGCAATTTCTGCACACAGCGTATACTTGTCGATAACTTGATCTTTGAACCTAATCAATCTCTACACTGTAATACTTTATGAAACTACATTAATCTATACAGTGTAATATTTACGTCAGGTCAATTGCACTGACAGGACGGGAATGCCTCAGGGACAGATTAGGGGGATGAGCCACCCCAGGCACATTCAGAAGGACATGAGGCTGTTCTCAAGAACAGGGCCCCAACTTATAGCCACAAATAATTAATGGTTCTTCTTCATTCTGTCAGTGCCCACACCAAAATTCTCAATGAACACAGGGGTGTGAAGCCTGGCCAGAGGGCCAAGATGTGAAAGGAGGTAGTCAGGGTGGTCAGTTGCCTGGGAATCTTTGTAAGGGATGTTAAGTTTGTAAAGCACTGTTACTATGACTGCCGGTACTAGCTGAAGATGTCAGAGAAGATTAAAGCTGCCATAGTGGTGGCCTTCCCGTGTTTAGATTAACCATTTGTCGAATGTTGGATGCGCTGCCGTGAACATGATCAATTAGTCAAACCCGTAGTTACCGGTTTGGACAGAGCCAATGGTAAAAGAGATCATCAGCATTATGTCACTGAAAAATGGAGGTTGGATTTCAAAGTCTTACGGGCTTCAATTACAAGTTGCGATCAGACCCACATTCCAGAAATAATGCAATATTGATAAAGCCGTGAATGATGATATTCTATTACATGCGAGTTCCATTATATGTATTAACACATTGAGTGCTGGGATTGATATAACAAAGAATTTAAACATGAAATAAATGATTTCATATTGCAGATTTGCGAGCTTCAGAATGTTGTGCCATTTATTTTAATACCTAACATCACTTTCCCTTCACATATACGTACAGTAGTGTGTGTATATTTGCACTTACAGTGCTACGGATTGGACTATTTCTCTCAAGCACCCGTTGGCTTATTGGCTCAATTTGTAGGTTACGGGCTTGAACGCCAGTGAATTTGTTGCAATTTAAAAGCATGACTGGAAACCTAACAGTTATTGGCTTGATAGATCAAAGGATTTGCGAGCGTGCAGTTCAAATTTCCACGTCCTGTAGGGCTTTATCGCACCTAACCCGCAAGTCACTCGCGGGTAGCTTTAAGAGGCCAATTTAATAGCCTTAAGTCTAGCGGGCTATGAATTTCAGCATTGAGGAAATTTGATAGGGCTATAAGTACTTAGAGTACTTATACAAGTTTACAATAACAATCGCAAAGGTGGAGTGGAAAAAGCGCACATACTTTTCAGTAGTCCCAATGCTATGGGGAAATGTTTCGTCTGAAGCTCCCAATGTTGGACTCTCTTATGTAGAAATGTTATATATATTTACACTATACTGATGGCGGACAGATAGATAGATGCTATGTATCTATCAATTAGCTAGTTGCCATTCAGATCTGTTCTCCCAGTGCAAAGATCCCGGTGGCAATGAGGTAGACTAGTACTGTGGATATGGCCACCTGTTGATGTTGCGGTTTTGCTGTAATGATAGTGTCTAAACAGCCATGGATCCTTGAAACGCACCCCAAATCAATGATATGGAAACCAGGGTTGATAAACAGGTTTTATTCACAGAATGCCGCAGATAAAATATACACAGTAGTCCGTCTTTGGTGTATGTCATATACAACCGATAAAACAAAGAAAAAATAAAAAGTAAAAACAAACTCTAAAAGATTTAAAACCTATAAAAACATTGATAGGTTGGTGCACAAAAATGAAGTCTCCACTTTATTTGAATTGTAGATGATATTAATGTGTAAATACACTTCGTCAAACGTGTTTCGAAGTTTTGCGGAGGGCTTCCTCAGTGATAATGATATAATTGTTGGTATTGGTAGTACCCTGTTGGGATTGAGTAAATGGATAAGAAAAATAAATAATTGTCTTCTGCCCTTTAGGATCAATCACTTTGGTGATTGTCTGGCCATTAGTCTTCTGATAACAACTTATGAAATATCCCTTTGTTGATTTGCGTATGCTTTATTTATAATGTTAGTGTAACGATCTATGCACAATATATATCGCCCAAGTAGAATTGTGTGAAAGAATGTTACAGATCAATATATGATCTACTAGCGACTTGCCCGTCAAAAAACTGACGGTCAATAAAAGAAAGTGTTGAAATGCTGTTTGCCACACAATGTGAGTGTACTGTGTGCCTCAACTATATTGACCACACACTAATGAACGCATGTAATAACACTATAAGTGCCATTAGTGTCATCCAGGACCCTCATGAACCAAAGTGTAAGCACTACACCATTTTAACCCAGTCACTTATGGGGGTCTATCCAGACCCTCATAAGCCTCTATTTAATCCCATCAGTCCCATAAGGGTATATTATGACCATTATGGGCCTGTTACAACCCAACATTAACCACATAAGTGCCATGACAGTATTCAAGGACCATCATGACACTAAGTATAAACACTACACTGCACTATACCCCCCAATAAAATAAATAAACTAATAAATATCAACTAAAAAGCCTCTACACTAACCTATTAACACCTACCTACCCCGTAATAACCCCCTCCCCACCACTGTAATTACAGAAATCAAAAAAACTAGTCATCCAAAATCAAAAATCTACATTACACAAAATAAAAAAACCTAAAATCACCAAAAATAAAAAAATGTACATTGCAAAAAAAAAAACAAAGTCACAAAAATAAAAAGGAACATTGCAGAAAATAAAAAAATACATTACACCCCCCCCCCCCCACTACAGAAAAAAAAATTACAAACCTGAATAGGAAATACATATAATACATACAATACAATTAAATACAATACAATACACCCCTATCTAATATACATCCCCCTATCTAATATACATCCCCCTATCTAATATGCATCCCCCTATCTAATATACATCCCCCTATCTAATATACATCCCCCTATCTGATATACAATACTATCTATCTGATATACAATAAATACTATCTATGTACTATACATCCCCCTATCTATCTAATATACAATACATGCTATCTCTATATAGCAACCCTAATTCTAAGCTAAAATAATTAAGACCACTTACCTTTGAGATGTTTCTTCAGATCACCAACCTAGGGTAAAAAAAGATGAAAAAAATTACTACAACACGTTTACATAAAATAAATAAACATTCTAAACATTCTAAATATTCTACTCACCTTTCCAGCATGTCACGTCCTCCATCCGTTGCGGCCCCTGTTAAAAAAAACCATTACATTAGCACACATACATAAGCATGAAACCAAGTAAAATAAACACAATCTACATTGTATTTACCTCCCCGCGATGTCTCCGGCCTCCTGGTGTTCTGCCCCGGATGGGCCCTGGATGCATCCGCGCTCTTTAAAAAAAAAACAAAAAAAACAACACACGTCCGCCCTGGCAGATGTCCCCGACTCTATTGAGCTACCTACGGAGTGTTCCAGAATAAAATTGGCAATGGCGGCTTCTGATTGGCTGAAAACGCTGTCTTTCAAATTCAGCCAATGAGAAGACGGCAATTGTGAACCAATGAGAAAGGGATACACCCCAAAATCCCACGCTGATTGGATAACGCAGCTGTCAATCTTTATTTGAACCAATCCGAAGGCTTTATTGCCATCAGCCAATCACAATGGAATACACCCCCACGTACTGATTGGTGAAGACATCTGCGCCTTCCCATTGGCTGTAATACTGGTTGACATTGACAATAGCCAATGAGAAGGCGCAAATGCCTTCACCAATCAGTACGTGGGGGTGTATTCCATTGTGATTGGCTATTGTCAGTGCAACCAATCACAATGCGCAGATGCCTCCAGCCAATCATCCTGTGGGGGTGTATTCCATTGTGATTGGCTGAAGGCATCTGCGCCTTGTGATTGGTTTAAATAAAGATTGACAGGTGCATTATCCAATCAGAGTGGTATTTTAGGGTGTATCCCTTTCTGATTGGCTCACACATTGGCGCCTCCTGATTGGGTGAATTTGATAGACAGCGTTTTCAACCAATCAAAAGGCGCCATTGCCTATTTTCTTCCGGAAAAGTCTCCGGGAGCCTCATTAGCGTCGGGGATGTCCGTGAGTGCAGATGTGAGTACTTTTTTTTTTATGGATTGTGTGATGTATATTATATAGATAGGATGTATATTAGATTATGGTATTTATTTAGATAGATTGGGGGATGTATATTATATAGATAGTATTTATTGTATATTACATAGATTGTGTGATGTATATTATATAGATAGGATGTATATTAGATTATGGTATTTATTTAGATTGGGGAATGTATATTGGATAGATAGAATGTAATGTATATTAGATAGGGGTGTATTGTATTTAATTGTATTGTATTGTATTATATTGTATGTATTGTATTGTATGTATTATATGTATTTCCTTTTCAGGTGTGTAATTTTTTTTTCTGTAGTGGGGGGGGGGGGTTGTAATGTGTTTTTTTATTTTCTGTAATGTCGATTTTTTATTTTTTGTGACTTAGGTTTTTTATTTTATGTAATGTAGATTTTTTATTTTTTGTGACTTTAGGTTTTTCTATTTTCTGTAATTAGAGTGGTGGGGGTTATTAGGGGGTAGGTAGGTAGTGTATGTAGGTAGTGTAGGTGTTAATAGGTTAGTGTAGAGGGTGTTTAGTTGATATTTAATGTTTTATTGGGGGGGTATAGTGCAGTGTAGTGTTTATACTTAGTGTCATGATGGTCCTTGAGGACCGTCATGGCACTTATGTGGTTAATGTTGGGTTGTAACGGGCCCATAATGGTCTTAATATACCCTTTTGGGACTGATGGGGTTAAATAGAGGCTTATGAGGGTCTGTATGGACCCCCATGAGTGACAGGGTTAATTAGCGGTTTATGGGGGTCTGTATTGACCCCCATGAGTGATGGGGTTAGTTAAGGGTTTATGGGGGTCTGTATTGACCCCCATGAGTGAGGGGATTAATTAAGTGCTTATGGGGGTCTGTATTGACCCCCATGAGTGACAGGGTTAATGAAGTGCTTATGGGGTCTGTATTGACCCCCATGAGTGACACAGTTAATGAAGGGCTTATGGGGGTCTGTATTGACTCCCATGAGTGACAGGGTAAATGAAGGGCTTATGGGGTTCTATATTGACCCCCATGAATGACAGGGTTAATTAGGGGTTTATGGGGTCTGTATTGACCCCCATGAATGACAGGGTTAATGAAGGGCTTATAGTGGTCTATATTGACCCCCATGAGTGGGGGGGTTAATGAAGTGCTTATGGGGGCTTCTATTGACCCCCATGAGTGACATGGTTAATTAAGAGCTTATGGGGGTCTGTATTGACCACCATGAGTGACAGGGTTAATGAAGGGCTTATGGGTGTCTAACCCTGTCATTCATGGGGGTCAATATAGACACCCATAAGCCCTTCATTAACCCTGTCACTCATGGGGGTAAATACAGACCCCTATAAGCCCTTAATTAACCCTGTCACTCATGGGGGTCAATACAGGCCCCCATAAGCACTTCATTAACCCCTTCACTCATGGGGGTCAATATAGACCCCCATAAGCCCTTCATTAACCCTGTCACTCATGGGGGTCAATACAGACCCCCATAAGCCCTTCATTAACCCTGTCACTCATGGGGGTCAATACAGACCCCCATAAGCCCTTCATTAACCCTGTCACTCATGGGGGTAAATATAGACCCCCATAAGCCATTCCTTAACCCTCTGTATTGATCCCCATGAGGGGGTTAATTAGGTGCTTATGGGGGTCTGTATTTAGCCCCATGAGTGACATGGTTAGTGTAGTGCTTATGGGGGCCTGTATTGACCCCCATGAGTGACATGGTTAATGAAGTGCTTATGGGGGCCTGTATTGACCCCATGAGTGACAGGGTGTGAGGAATTGACTCTGCTGGGTTTTGAACCCTGGTCCCCAGGCTGCTATACCTCTTCCCTACCACTGCGCAAGCCTGCCTGTTGTGAATTCCAGTGAGACATTATAAGCTTGACTCTGCTAGCAATTGTATCAGTACCTAAGTCTCTTCAGCTGTGTCTGGTCAGGTGTCTGGTCCTTGGCCTATATAAGGCACTTCCTGTCTATTGATCCTTGTCAGATTATTTGTGTGGTTCCTGTTCCCTTCAATAAACCTTGTTCCTGTTTTCACCTACAAGTTTGCGGAACTGGATTATTGCTGACCTTGGCTACTGGTCTCCACAACTTTGTGATTTCTATATCATTACAGAATAATCTGGCCCTTTCATGGAGACCGCCGGGACAGATTCTGCATTGGCCCAGCAGGTTGCTTTATTTGCAAGAACTGTGCAGACCCAGGCACAGACCATCCAAGTGCTGCAGGACCAGGTAGCTGAACTGCAAAATAAGTTTCAGTCAATGCACAGTAAGTATTCCAGCTACAGGGCACGTGATGCTGCGGCTGCTACTGTTACACCTGCTCAAGGGGCCCGCTTGCCCCTGCCAGAAAAGTTTGGAGGAGATCGCAAAAAATTTAGGGGTTTCCTAAATCAATGCCGTTTGCACTTCATGATGTTACCTCACCAATTTCCATCTGAAAGAGAGAAGGTGGGATTTATTTTTTCCTTATTCACAGATGAAGCCCTGGCTTGGGGCTCCCCTCTTCTGGAACAAGACAGTCCAGTCTTGGGTAATCTAAATGACTTTCTTGAGGCCATGTGCCTAGTTTTTGATGACCCCAATCGATGTGCTACAGCAGAAGCCACTCTCCTTCATTTGCATCAAGGGAGGCGCTCGGTGGCTGAATATGCTGCTGAATTCAGACAGTGGGTTGCTGATACTACCTGGAACCAATCAGCCCAGAGGTTCCACTTCAGAAAAGGTCTCTCAGAAGCTATAAAAGATGAGCTAGCTCGTGTTGATCTTCCTGCTGACTTTGATGCATTTGTGCGTTTGGCTATCCGTATTGATCGGAGACTTTCTGAAAGAAGATTGGAAAGACAGGGCTCTTTTAGACCAAGTACTACTCCAATTTCCTATTCAAGAACTTCTACTCCGATCCCACAAACACCTACAGACTCTGAGCCAGAGGCTATGCAGGTAAATCTAATAAGAGGGCCATTATCCAACGAAGAAAAACAGTGGCGACGCACTCACAATTTATGCCTGTATTGTGGTAGTGCAGAGCACTATGCCATCAATTGCCCTAGCAAATCCAAAAGAACAATAGCTATGGCGGCTGAGGGTGCACAGATTCAACACCAATCCCAGATTTCGGATCAACTGGATTCTGTCACACAACCCTTGTTTTCTCTGGCTCATGGTGAAGAGGGTATGTTGACTCAACATCCTCATTTTGTGGTGCCTATCACGTTGCAATGTGGTGATCGTAAAATTTCAACTACCGCTATGAAAGATTCTGGAGCAGGCGGAAACTTTATGGACATTAAATTTGCAGCAGGAAATAGAATTCAGTCTATCCCTAATTCTTCACCTGTGTTAATGGAGACAGTTGATGGTTCTCCACTTACGTCAGGACCGGTTACACATGAGACTGTGCCCTTAAAGTTGACTTTGGAAGTGAATCACTATGAGGCTATCTCTTTCCACCTAATTTCCTCAACACAATTTCCAGTGATTTCCAGTGATTGACTAAGCTTCCTCTACAATATCGGGATTTTGCAGATGTCTGTGATAAGAAGAATGCTGATCAGCTTCCACCACACAGGCCTTATGATTGCCCAATAGAGCTGTTGCCTGGGGCTGCTATCCCATTTGGCCGTATATATTTCCTTTCTGAGCCTGAATTGAAAGCTCTTCGTGAATACCTCCAAGAAAATCTTGCCAAAGGCTTTATTCGACCATCTACTTCTCCAGCAGGAGTTCCTATTTTCTTCGTAGAAAAGAAAGATGGCAGCCTACGACCATGCGTTGATTACAGGGACATTAATAACATCACTGTTAAAAACCGCTACCCCTTGCCTCTGATTCCTGAACTTTTGGAGAGACTCCGCTCAGCTAAAATATTTACGAAGCTTGATCTTCGGGGGGCATATAATCTGGTTCGCAAAAGACCCAATGATGAATGGAAAACAGCTTTCAGAACCAGGTACGGGCATTACGAATATCTAGTAATGCCTTTTGGGCTGTGTAATGCCCCTGCAACTTTCCAGCATCTTATCAATGATGTACTACGAGATCTCCTGGATCAGTTTGTTGTGGCATATTTGGATGATATCCTAATATTCTCTGATAATCTTGAAAACCACAGAAAACAGGTCCGTATAGTTCTAGAGCGCCTTCGTACCCACCGCCTATACATTAAACTAGAAAAATGTGAGTTTGAACAAACAGACATTCAATTCCTGGGGTATGTAATAACTCCCAAAGGTTTAAGTATGGTCGCAAGTAAAATTTAAGCTGTGCTGGACTGGCCCATCCCCAAGAATGAAAAAGATGTTCAGAGATTTGTGGGGTTTGCCAATTTTTACAGGCGTTTCATTAAGAATTTCTCTGCCGTTATTACACCGATCACTGAACTCACACGTAAGGGGACTCCTTTTCAGTGGTCCGATAAGGCGGATACCACATTTTCCCGATTGAAGACTCTGTTTACCTCTGCCCCTGTCCTGGTACATCCTCAGCCGGAATTACCATTTATTGTGGAAGTTGATGCTTCTGATTCAGCTGTTGGTGCTATACTGTCTCAAAGGACTGGACCTAAGATGCTGTTACATCCGTGTGCCTTCTATTCCCGCCAGATGGTGCCAGCAGAAAGAAACTATGACATAGGGAATAAAGAACTATTGGCTATAAAAGCTGCCTTCACCGAATGGAGACATCTGTTGGAGGGAGCTACCCATCCAATTACTGTCCTCACAGATCACAAAAATCTGGAATGTATTCGATCAGTTAAGAGACTGTCAGCCAGACAAGCACGCTGGTCCCTATTCTTCTCAAGGTTTAATTTTTTGGTTACATACCGTCCTGGCTCCAAGAATGGTAAGGCGGATGCCTTGTCTAGAATAGCTGACCCCCTCCATACTACCGTAACCAAGACCACCATCTTGCCAGAGGATATATTTATAGGAGTTACATTTCCTTCTGATCTGATGTCTCGCATTAAAAAGGGCTACGCTGAAGACCCAGTTCTTCGTGATCCTCCTCGTGACCTCCATATGACGATGCGTAATGGGTTTTGTATTTTTCAACAACGTCTGTTTGCTCCGGAGTCAGTGCGACTGGACCTTTTACGTCTCTACCATGACTCAAAACCAGCAGGTCATCCAGGAATCCGAAAGACACAAGAGCTACTTGCCCGATCCTTTTGGTGGCCGAAGTATCATGAGGATGTTAAGAAGTATGTGTCCTCTTGTGATGTGTGTGCCAGACATAAGACTCCTCGCTCATCCCCTGTTGGCTTGCTTCAGCCTCTTCCGATTCCTCATCGTCCCTGGGGATCTATATCCATGGACTTTATTGTAGAACTACCTCCCTCTAAGGAACACACTACCATTCTTGTTGTTGTGGACAGGTTAACTAAGATGGGTCATTTCATACCAGCTCGTGGTCTCCCTTCAGCTAAACAGACGGCTGACCTGGTTATTCGGGAAATATTTCGCTTGCATGGAGTGCCTGATGAAGTAGTTTCTGACAGGGGAGTGCAGTTTACGTCTCGTTTTTGGAAACATTTTTGTTCTAATCTAGGTATTAATGTAAATCTGTCGTCAGCTTTTCATCCGCAAAGTAATGGACAGACTGAGCGAACCAACCAGACTTTGGAGCAATATTTGCGGTGCTATATTAGTTACCTGCAGGATGACTGGCTGGATTTTCTACCCACGGCAGAGTTTGCCTATAACAATGCCCAACACTGCTCCACTTCTTTGAGCTCATTTTTTGCCAACTATGGTTACCATCCGACCTTTCTAGTCAGTCTCCCAATTACTACTTCCATTCCTGCTGTTGCTGACCGGCTAACAGCCTTACGTGATTCCCAAGCACTGTTGAAAGAGACTCTTTTGGAGGCTCAGGAATGTTACAAAAGAGCTGCTAATAGGCATAGAAAGGAGGCCCCAGTCTATCACGTTGGTGACAAGGTGTGGCTGTCAACAAGGAATCTCAAGCTTCGGATTCCTTCTCATAAATTGGGTCAAAGGTTCATGGGACCTTTTGAGATCATTGCTCAGATCAATGCTGTCACTTTCCGTTTACAACTCCCGAATTCCATTAAAATACATCCAGTGTTTCACGTTGCACTGCTTAAACCTTTTCATGAAAACACTTTCCCTGGCCGAGCACTGCCTGCCCCACCTCCAGTCCTCGTGGATGGTGAGGAGTGGACAAAATTCTTGACTCCAGGATCTTCCGTGGCAAGCTTCAGTATCTGGTTCGCTGGAAAGGCTATGGTGAGGAGGAGAGTTCGTGGGAACCAGTGGACAATATTCACGCTCCTGATCTCCTTCGGTCTTTTCATGTGCAGTACCCTGCTAAACCAGGTAATAGGGCATCCAGAGGCTGCACCTATAGAGGCGGGGGTAATGTGAGGAATTTACTCTGCTGGGTTTTGAACCCTGGTCCCCAGGCTGCTATACCTCTTCCCTACCACTGCGCCAGCCTGCCTGTTGTGAATTCCATTGAGACCTTATAAGCTTGACTCTGCTAGCAATTGTATCAGTACCTAAGTCTCTTCAGCTGTGTCTGGTTAGGTGTCTGGTCCTTGGCCTATATAAGGCACTTCCTGTCTATTGATCCTTGCCAGATTATTTGTGTGGTTCCTGTTCCCTTCAATAAACCTTGTTCCTGTTTTCACCTACAAGTTTGCGGAACTGGATTATTGCTGACCTTGGCTACTGGTCTCCACAACTTTGTGATTTCTATATCATTACACAGGGTTAATGAAGGGCTTATGTGGGTCTGTATTGACCCCATGAGTGACAGGGTTAATGAAGGGCTTATGGGGGGTCTATATTGACCCCCATGAGTGACAGGGTTAATTAGGGGTTTATGGGGGTCTGTATTGACCTCCATCAGTGAGGGGGTTAATTAAGTGCTTATAAGGGTCTGTATTGACCCCCATGAGTGACAGGGTGATATTGTATATTTGTTTTCTTTTATAACGGGTCCTTTAAGGAACTTTACGGTCCTTTAATGACCCGTAACCCGGTAATTTAGAATTTTCATTGCAGAGGGGGTCCCCGATCGCGTGCGATCGGGACCCCCACTGCGATGGTTAATGTGGGGTTAATGCTGGTCTCCGAGCTTATCTCGGATCCCGTGGGGTTAATGTGGGTTTCCAGGCTTATCTCGGATCCCTTCATGGGTAAGTTGTACGTGGCTGGGCTTTGAGCCTCGTTTTCGTTTTTTTTGGCGGCCATTTTTTCTCTTACTTATTGGATTTTCGTGTGTCTGAACTCAGGAATTTGGACTTAAATGGAGGTGTAACTTCACTTTCAGAGGTCCTGGGTGCCCCCCCCCCCTTGCTATGGGTTAGCTTTTTATGTATTTTTTGTGAATATTTGGTGTGTTTTGACTGTTTTTAGGTGCGCGCGGTTCGGCCGTTATGGTTGGTTACGAGGTCGTTTTTTTTTCTAAGTCGTGCGTGTGTTTTTAACCGCGTGTCAGGTGCCTTTGAGCCTCCACCTTCAAAAAATCAAGACACACATGAAAACCACTATCGACAAACTTGGTCCTTTTGGAAACAATGACTTCTGTCAGAAGATTGAACAGGATATTAAACACAGAGGCCCTCATTCAATTGCGATTTGGCCATTTAAATAGGGCTCTAAATAAGCACATAACATATTTTTTTTAAAGAAGTTTTTAGTTAGTAAACATCAATCCAAAAGCAAGGTTTTTATTAACTAAAAACTTCTTTAAAAAAAGAATGCTATGTGCTTATTTAGGGCCCTATTCAATTGGCCAAATCGAAATTGAACGAGGGCCAGAATCAACAGACTCGAACATTAAATATATAAGAGAAAGATGGACAAATTTAATCGAGATCTAAATGATCAACAATTGACCAAGAGAAGATATGAGTACCGTTACAAAAGAGATATGAGTAACAGAGTCCACACCAAACCCCCGTACTATGGCGGGGATTATCCACGGAACCATCAAGATCCTAAGGACCTCCCATGCCACCCCAAACACATTATACAGACTGATAGAAATGGAAGGAACAATGAACAACATGGGAATACTCAAAATATCTACAGCAGACACCATCTGCGATGGAGAGACAACAATCGCTATAAAGCCCATTCTGACAGGTGGACCAAGTATAGGGGCCACTGAGACATCACCAACAATTCGAGAGGGAAGATCCCAAGCCTTCCCAAGCTCGACCTGTAACCACGACTAACGGAGAAGGCAAGACAGTAATTCACCGCCCACCCACAGAACATCAAGAGGGATCAGCAAGAAAGAGAAAAGAAAAGAAAAAACACCTAGCCACCAAAGACCAACAGGAGACCATTTGGGAAAGTGGAAAAAGCATGAATCCATCACAGCAGAATTTTTTATTCCAGGAAAGCCGATTTCTAGTCATGGACCTTATCCCTTCATCAAGCCCCATCCTAACATCTCCCCCATTGAGAAGAAGAGAGAATCAACATATAGAACTAAAAGAGGATGTAGAGGAGGGAGGATCGTCCAACATCAAAAAGAGAAGAAGGAGTCAGTAAACACCATCAAGATCTTTAAATTGTCTGACCGTCCGCTCAACAAAATTGAAGAAAACATATTAAGGAGTGGACTCTCTTTTGCGCCTAACATAGAACCCAACGCCTTTGACCTATTTATTGATCACCACAAATGTATCCGTAAGATCACTCTTAAACACCACTTTAAGAGGCTAGCCAGTGGAGACACCAACTTCAAAATCACCGCCGCTGGAGAAGGAACCTCATTAGGCAAACTAGAGGAAGATGACTTCACCACACTCAAGATTTTGGAGGATCTGGGCAGTCTCTCCAATCCTCTAGAAGAAAGCTCCACACATGTCGATTATGAACTACCCATGGACAAAACGATAATTCACTCCAGTCTTAGACCAAAATCGACCTTCTTCCCCACACAGTCATCAGGGAAACATATCCCGGTTTCAAGAGACTCACAAATGAGGAAATTGAAAACATCTGCAAGGCAAAACACGTCCAGAAATCCAATCTAAGCATCAGAGAGAAAGCAACACTTAAGACCTTCAGCTAAGATACATTGATTGTCATCCGCCAGGCCGACAAAGGGGGGGCATCGTCTTCAAGAATAGAAGCGACTATTTACAAGAGGCAAATAACCTAATACAAGACTCCAATAACTCTCTACCCCTTACTACAGATTCTACTGATGTATTTCTGAAGAAATACCATCAACTAATCCTTCAGGGCAAGAACAAAGGCATCTTCAATTGCAGAGAAAGTAAATTTCTAGAACTTTCCCACCCAAAAAAGGCCTTCAAATTCAATCTTCTGAAAATCATCAAAGACCCCCATTATCCACCAGGGTGTCCCATTGGAGAAACTATCAGAATACATTGATTCTTTTCTACAACCCATGGTTTTGAATCTTCCCTCATATATAAGAAACACACAACACGTCCTAGAGAACCTACAAGAAGAAACAATGAGAAGCTCCTATCGATGGATCACTCTCGACGTCTCATCACTCTATACATCCATACCACAAGATCTTGGAGCAGCAGCATGTCAACACTTCCTTAACATTGATGAAAAAATGGAACAAACACAGATCAGTTTTATTACTGAAGCCATCATGTTTATCCTTGAGCGGCAATGGGTACAACATTTGCGCCCAGTTTTGCCAATCTCTACATGGGACTATGGGAAGATACCCACATCTGGCACAACAACCTATTCCGTTCCAACATCATTTTCTTCCTAATCATGAAGATTTAGAATCTGCAGATCTTAAAGAGTTTTTGAAATTTGCAAACTCTAAAACCATGAACCTAAAATTCACCATGGAAAGCGATGCTCATTCCATTCCATTCCTGGACGTCAGACTCATAGGCACAGAACAGGGCATCAGCTCCACACTGTTCACTAAACCGACAGACACCAACTGGTACCTCCATGCCACCAGCGGGCACAACAAGAAATGGATACAAAACATTCCATACGGCCAATTCAGAAGACTGAGGAGGAACTGTAGCAACCTGACTGACTTTGATATAGAAAGCGACAAATTGTCATGCAAATTCCTGGAGAAAGGCTATAATAGAAACCTTATCGATACAGCCAAACTACGTTCAAGGAATCTCAACAGACAGGACTTAATCAAAAAGACAGAAAGACCACATGCCCCAAACAAAAATCCAGTCAGATTCCTTACCAAGTTCAACTCGGGAGCCCAAGCAATCAAAAACAGCCTCACAAAACTTTGGCCTATCCTCAAAAGTGACGAGTTACTAAAAGATATACTACCAGACAAACCCATCGTCACATTGAAGAGGAATACAAACCTTCAAAATATATTAGCTCCAAGTGAATTAAAAAGTGAGAAACCGAAGAAAAGCATATCAGTGTGCAACACCACATTCACTGGAACATACGAATGTTGGGTAAGTCGTTGCCAGACATGCAGACACCTGAAGAAAAAGGAAAGAAACATAATCACATAAACCCACTACCACAAAGACCATAAAATACGAGACTTTACCAACTGCAAGACGGACCATGTGGTCTACGCTATCAACTGTCACTGTGTAAAACAATATGTGGGCAGAATGAAAAGATCACTCAACACACTTGTACAACACTTCCAAAGGGGTTCTCACCAACGGATTCCCACTCACGTAACCACTAAACACAATAAGGACACCAGGGGAACAACCATCCAAGCAGTTGAGAGAATAAAACAAGACAGGAGAGGGGATGACAAAATTCTGACCTTCCGCAAAGCAGAAACCAGATGGATTAATCTTCTGGGAACACTAGAACCTGAAGGTTTAAACCGGGACATAGAGCTAGCGGCCTTCTTCCATCTCCCATGACACCCATATCGCGACCACAATCCTGTGGTTTCCTTCCTTTCATACTCTACATTTTTCTACTCTTCATCGCCCACTCATTTAGAGGTCATCAATTTTTGTGGAGAAGCTATCATCCTTCTAATCAGTGGATACAAGGATTACACTTGGAAATGAACTCTTTTTGGACCATTTCACAGCTGTCTTCTGACCATATACTTTTATTTGCACTGTGCGTTATTACGTTGCAATCTCCAATATGCATATATATGAGGGTACCTTCAGATTTACAGTCATGCCTTAAATTGCCAGTAAACTTTCATTCATATATCTGTTTGTTTATATATTGTGTATTTTTCATGTATGTGTATGTATATATTTTCTTTTTTTTCTTTATTGAGTACATTATTCAAGAACAAGATCCGCATGCTTCCACAATGGGCTTTCAATAATAACTTCAATCATCAACTACAAAGGAGACCATTTCAGATCCCAAGTTTGCCAACATCCCTTCAAACAGCTCACACGAGGATACCCCAGGATATTTCTCCCTTTTTTGCGGGGAACCACTTCCAACTATGACTTCACTTTGGACTGCACAGCATTAATATATTTTTATGTGCATGCATTGTATATGACTATACTTGTATATGTATGGTCATGCCTGTTGTTATTATCATTATTTGTACATCTACGGCAATGTGTGTATATATATAATGTATATATTTATTTATTAATATTCTCTTTACCAGTTTTTTTACTATTTTG
Organism: Discoglossus pictus; assembly: GCA_027410445.1. NCBI lineage: Eukaryota > Metazoa > Chordata > Amphibia > Anura > Alytidae > Discoglossus > Discoglossus pictus. The sequence goes on along the minus strand of CM050163.1, from coordinate 270,614,763 downwards.
ATATGCTTCCGTAAAGGGCCTTTTGGAAATCACTCCCTCCATTAGCTGCTAGGGAACCCAATGTCGCATTCCAAGTGTGCACATACACCTCATTAGTGACTCATAACACCCCACACGTATATTTACACCATTGCCCACAGTATGGGTGTGTTGCCCTCAACAGACATGGTGGCGCAAGCACAGTAAATACCCACAAGCCCCGGGAAATGGGACAGCAACAGGAAGTGACACATTTTGACCCGGAACTCGCCCATATAACACCCTTACACTAGCCACACCAGCATACTATCAAGGGAACACCCAGGAGAACAAGGCACAGTCTTCAGGTAAGCACTAGGCCCAGTACCATTCCTTCCTGAACCACACAGACATACACAGGGGATAATTTGCATACACTGGAAGGCCACAACCAGTCCATAGAGCAGAGAGCCCTAACAGGAGTTAATCAATTTCTGCTTCTTTTTTTTTTGTCAATAACAATTACTACAAGACTGTGGCTTTATAATATTTTCATGTTTCTAAGCACCTTAACCCCCATGCTCCCACTGTCCACTATATAGTTTGTGCCACTGTATTCATCAATGCAATCTGTGTATCATATTCATGAGCGAACATAACATTGCCTGCATTAATTTACACCGTATAGTGTGGGGGAATGTGTGTATAAATTTTTCAGGGAGTATAGGTGTTTTTTTGTTTGTTTGTTTGTTTTTCATTATATATATCCTGTGGCATATTTTGGCTTTATATATATATATATATATATATATATATATATATTATGTTTGCATAGTTGTGCATAGTGGTATGTTATACACTATATCAGCACACACATATCATAATACCCACTACAGTGTATGTATATACATTTTGTTGTACCAATACACATTTTGGCTCTACATGAGTGGTATGTCGGGCACCATACCATCAGACATAGACTAAGACACCAGCGTCTCCCATGGGCTGAACTTGAGGTATAGATCATATATTGATCTGTAACATTCTTTCACACAATTCTACTTGGGCGATATATATTGTGCATAGATCGTTACATTAACATCATAAAGAAAGCATATGCAAATAAACAATTATTTATTTTTCTTATCCATTTACTCAATCCCAACAGGGTACTACCAATACCAACATTTATATCATTATCACTGAGGAAGCCCTCAGCAAAACTTTGAAACGCATTTGATGAAGTGTATTTACACATTAATATCATCTCCAACAATTCAAATAAAGTGGAGACTTCATTTTTGTGCACCAACCTATCAAAGTTTTTATAGGTTTTAAATCTTTTAGAGTTTGTTTTTACTTTTTATTTTTTCTTTGTTTTATCTGTTGTATATGACATACACCAAAGACGGACTACTGTGTATATTTTATCTGCGGCATTCTGTGAATAAAACCTGTTTATCAACCCTGGTTTCCATATCATTGATTTGGGGTGCGTTTCATGGATCCATGGCTGTTTAGACACTATCATTACAGCAAAACCGCAACATCAACAGGTGGCCATATCCACAGTACTAGTCTACATCATTGCCACCGGGATCTTTGCACTGTGAGAACAGATCTGAAAGGCAACCAGCCAATTGATATATACATAGCATCTATCTACAGGGAGTGCAGAATTATTAGGCAAATGAGTATTTTGACCACATCATCCTCTTTATGCATGTTGTCTTACTCCAAGCTGTATAGGCTCGAAAGCCTACTACCAATTAAGCATATTAGGTGATGTGCATCTCTGTAATGAGAAGGGGTGTGGTCTAATGACATCAACACCCTATATCAGGTGTGCATAATTATTAGGCAACTTCCTTTCCTTTGGCAAAATGGGTCAAAAGAAGGACTTGACAGGCTCAGAAAAGTCAAAAATAGTGAGATATCTTGCAGAGGGATGCAGCACTCTTAAAATTGCAAAGCTTCTGAAGCGTGATCATCGAACAATCAAGCGTTTCATTCAAAATAGTCAACAGGGTCGCAAGAAGCGTGTGGAAAAACCAGGGCGCAAAATAACTGCCCATGAACTGAGAAAAGTCAAGCATGCAGCTGCCACGATGCCACTTGCCACCAGTTTGGCCATATTTCAGAGCTGCAACATCACTGGAGTGCCCAAAAGCACAAGGTGTGCAATACTCAGAGACATGGCCAAGGTAAGAAAGGCTGAAAGACGACCACCTCTGAACAAGACACACAAGCTGAAACGTCAAGACTGGGCCAAGAAATATCTCAAGACTGATTTTTCTAAGGTTTTATGGACTGATGAAATGAGAGTGAGTCTTGATGGGCCAGATGGATGGGCCCGTGGCTGGATTGGTAAAGGGCAGAGAGCTCCAGTCCGACTCGGACGCCAGCAATGTGGAGGTGGAGTACTGGTTTGGGCTGGTATCATCAAAGATGAGCTTGTGGGGCCTTTTCGGGTTGAGGATGGAGTCAAGCTCAACTCCCAGTCCTACTGCCAGTTCCTGGAAGACACCTTCTTCAAGCAGTGGTACAGGAAGAAGTCTGCATCCTTCAAGAAAAACATGATTTTCATGCAGGACAATGCTCCATCACACGTGTCCAAGTACTCCATAGCGTGGCTAGCAAGAAAGGGTATAAAAGAAGAAAATCTAATGACATGGCCTCCTTGTTCACCTGATCTGAACCCCATTGAGAACCTGTGGTCCATCATCAAATGTGAGATTTACAAGGAGGGAAAACAGTACACCTCTCTGAACAGTGTCTGGAAGGCTGTGGTTGCTGCTGCACGCAATGTTGATGGTGAACAGATCAAAACACTGACAGAATCCATGGATGGCAGGCTTTTGAGTGGCCTTGCAAAGAAAGGTGGCTATATTGGTCACTGATTTGTTTTTGTTTTGTTTTTGAATGTCAGAAATGTATATTTGTGAATGTTGAGATGTTATATTGGTTTCACTGGTAAAAATAAATAATTGAAATGGGTATATATTTGTTTTTTGTTAAGTTGCCTAATAATTATGCACAGTAATAGTCACCTGCACACACAGATATCCCCCTAAAATAGCTAAAACTAAAAACAAACTAAAAACTACTTCCAAAAATATTCAGCTTTGATATTAATGAGTTTTTTGGGTTCATTGAGAACATGGTTGTTGTTCAATAATAAAATTAATCCTCAAAAATACAACTTGCCTAATAATTCTGCACTCCCTGTATATGTCCGCCATCAGTACAGTATATACATAAGAGAGACCAACATTGAGAGCTTCAGACCAAACATTACCCCATAACATTGTGTCTACTGAAGGGATTGTGCGCTTTTTCCACTCCACCTTTGCATTTCTCTTTTTCTCAGGCACTGACGTGAACAGAAAAGCAGCAGATCCCAGTTTGCACCAATAGAAGCCAAAATATTGCCTACCCCTGAAACAGGGAATCACCATACCTGACATCTTAGTCCGGACCACCTACAGACATGGGTAGGAATGAATATACGTAGGACTACCCATAAGAACCTACTACAAATACAGGGATAATCTTACCAACACGTATACCCTTAGCTACGCCTAAGTTGGACACACACACCCAACATCCTATTCCACTTTACAATAAGAATCAATTACAACACATAATTAAACTGAATAAACAGCAAACAAATTGTCCCTGTATGGGTCTGCCCACTGCTGAGCATGCAGGTAGGGCTGAATGTGCAGTCCCAGCCTATCAGGAACCACATCTCAGCAGCATGTTACTCACTCTTGCTGAAAGATTGTAACAGACTGGTTGTTTTGAGAAAAAGCACAACTAGTACAGCAGAGTATGTGTCACCATGAGCTGTAGAGGGCAGACCCCAGAAGGGCTTATTCGTTTGATATTAGACAGTAATAACAGAGCTCATAATACACATTAAAGACATCAATTACCTGGTAGGAGGTGATGGGCCACGCCCCGGAAGGTGTTAGCGAGTGCAGCTTACAGGCAATGGCGCGTTCACCCGCGGTGTGCTTGCAGTGACCGAGCAGTGGATAAGCCCGAGCCCTGGAGAACTGCCGGTGTGCTGGTAGCGAGGTACTAGTGTGCTGGTTCTTGGAGGTCAACCGGGTATGAGAGAGGCAAGAGGAGCTCGGAGGGAAGGATCCCCGAGGCTGCACATCTGAGTTGGCGGGAGGCCAGGAGGCTGATCAGGGAGGTGCAGATTGGGGGAGGAAGCCATGCTATACTAGTGGAGAGGGAGGAGAGGGTGAAGACATGGCGAGCCTGCAGTGAAGCTTTTTGTGCTCCATTTTTTGATAATTGCAGAAGGCCATTTTGATAAGTCCCTTAATCCCCCTATATCTAAGATGCATGGCAACCCTCAGAAAGATGGAATAGCAGCTCTAGAGACCTCAAAGACTAAGGACAGTTAAGCAAGCTGGTCCTGGAGGTCAGTGAATATCTGCCCTGAAAGTCAGTGAATACCTTCCCTGAGCCCTGAGCCCTGGTTGTAAAGAAGGATGTGTATGGCAAAGTCTCGGTTTTAAAACACTGTGTGGCTGTATTAGTCACGTAGGGATATTTTGGGACACTCTGGCATAACGATTATACGGACAATAAGACTATAGGACTATATGGACTACACGAACCATAGCCCACTATCTCCTAAGAATTTTTTAAGAAGTTTTGTCTAAATCCTGAAAAGACTGGTCCCTTCTCCACGAGTTCTTTGGTGGGGAAAATTATCAACTTGGAACTGTAAAAACCGGGTATATATATTAAGTGGGTAACCCCACCAAGACAAAGCTGTCAGTAGTTAAGACATGTGCTTGATTTTTTTTGAATGAACCTATGGATAGCATAATTATTTAAATCTGTCTAAGTATCTGTCTAAGTATTATCGCAAAAGTATGCAAAATGGCGACAAAGATTATTGGTTCCTTTTGATTTGGCTAAATACAAAATACAAAAGAGTACTTATAAAGGTCTTAGTTGAGCAGGGGTAAAGAACAGGTAATATATCCGTCTAAACTAGGGGGAGAAAGTGTGGAAAGTAGAGAGCCTATAGTAGGTCTTTAAAAAAAAAAAGAGAAACATGAATAAGAAACAAGGCCGAGTAGTAAATAATAAATCTAAGGCGGATAAATTCCAACAAAATCCCATAACATCTAGCTCATTCTTTTCACCATCTAATAAAGGGAAAACTGCAAAGTCAATATATCCTGAGATTAATACTGAAGCCAATTTGTTAAGTATGGCTTAATCTTCTCCTAACGAGACACTTAGGTCAGAAGCTTCCAGCAAAGCGTCAGAACCAGAAGATAGTGGGGTGACACTGTCTGTTCTCAAAGGGCTCTTCCTTGAATTTAGAAACTCTATTATCTCTGACAACAGGAAATATTGCTGAAAATGCAAGAGCAATAGGTATGGTTCAAGTAAAGTCAGATAATTTAGGAAAAGAGCTTAAAATAATAAGGGAGGAAATGCAAACCTTAAAATATAATTATCAACGACTTGAAACAGAAGTAGCTCTCCTTAAAATTCGTAATACTAAATTGGATGATTATTGTAGAAGGAACAATATTAAAATTAGGGGGATTGGAGAAGAAGTTGGAAGTGCAGATCTAAATAATTATGTAGCTACATTTTTGTCCACCATAGTTAGACCAAATTTTGATATATCTATTCTGATTGACAGAACACATTGTCTTCCACTTCCAAAATCTGCCCCTAAAGATTGTCCTAGAGATGTAATACTTAAAATTCATTTTGCTGCTTATAAGGAATCCATTATGAGATACTCGTTTGAAAAAAGATCATTTCCATCACCTTATGAAAATTTGCAGATTTTTCAGGATTTCTCAAGGGAAACTATTATGAAGCGAATGGAATTGAAAGGTATAGCTAAAAGTTTAAGAACTAAAAACATCCAATATAAATGGGTAGTGATGTTGCGAACCGGCGTACATCGGCGAACCGCCATAGACTTTTGCACAAGGTTGGATACCAAGCTAGCCATGTCCCGTTCCTTGTCCTCACTGATGTCATTGAAGGTCTCTTCCTCCACCCAGCCACCAAGGGTCCCCGAAAGGTGACAACAAGCCCCCTGGGACGCCTGCTGTGTTTTGTCTTCCACCTCCTCAAAGCCACCTTCCTCCTCTGACTCCTCTTCTTCAGACTCCTCTCACTGCATTGCCTCTCTCTGCATTATTATAAGGTGTGTTAAGTAGTACTACTCTTATCAGTTTAAAACCTGTTACAGCACATATCAGGGGGCGTGTATAAGGCCTGGTTTTTTAGAACCAGGAGATGGAAAAAGATGCTTTGTTGGTCGTATCACTTCAATTTTGGGGCACGGCACGTGCAGTCAAAGGTGCCACCAGAAAGGAGTGACGTGTTTGTAAGTACTACTCTTATCAGTTTAATACTTGTTACGCTACCTATCAGGGGGCGTGTATAAGGCCTGGATTTTTAGAACCAGGAGATGGAAAAAGATGCTTTGTTGGTCGTATCACTTCAATTTTGGGCACTTTGTGACATTAGCTTCTTACGCTCAAACATGTCCTTTACAGGCACCTGACTATGGGCAGATGAGCAGGAACTGCTCAAGGCGAGAGACGGAGTGGCGGATGGTTGAGAGGGGGCAAGGAGGACAGCAGTGGTTGATGTGGCTTATGATGCTGCACCAGGAGGAGGATGGCGGCTTTGAGTTTGTGTGCTGCTTGTACTCATGTGTTGGTCTGGAGTCACCCAAACATTAGGTCTCAACCTGTAGAGGATAAGGGAACCAGGCTACTCTAGACCTCATTCATCATTACAGGTTTTGACAGATCGGTACTATGCGTCCAAGCTACTGTGACAACAGATATGAGTGGCACTGTGCCCTTGCAGAAGTTGGTAGAGTAGACGCTGTAGGTCTGACACACACGCTTGCAGACAACTAACTGCTATGCAATCTATTACAGTAGAATTTTTTGTTTTGTTTTAAATGTACACTACTGTTACACCAGATATGAGTGGTGTGTTAAGTAGTACTACTCCTATCAGTTTAATCCCTGTTATGTGCCTTTTTTTTGGGTTTGGTTGTTGAAGCCACAGTGCAGCACCAGAGACCAGAAAAATGAGGCATGTACACATGCCTGAAAAATTAGGTATTGTTGATCTTGCAGCGAGCAGAGAAGAAGGTAGACCTGATTCAACGCCCCATCCCTGCATATCCACACTCAGAGATTGAGGGGGCGACCCTTACAAGGCCACGGACCGGAGATATAAAGGGGGGCCATCCCAAATAAGCACACAAGCCGGGACAAAGGTAGTGAAGGGGACATAGAGGCCCATGGACTGACGGTCACCATCTTGGCAGGAAAAGGGCCCAGCAATTAAGCCAAACTGACCCAGCACAGGCAGCTACTTGAGTCAAACGCTGTACAATTACACCTTAATAAAGCTGAAACATGCAGCAGCAGGGATTCTAAACGGCCACACAGGGACAAGGAGGCTAACAGCCCCCACAGTCTCTGCACCACTCTTTTTAACAGATAACACAAGGGGCTAACCAGGGACCTTGCCCACATAAAAAACAGATTTTTTTGGAGGAATTATTAGTGTCTTTACCCCCCAAGAGAGGACATAATATACGGTATCTTTAGACTACCTGATGGCCAAACCTCCTTTAGCCCCAATGCTATCCAAGAAACATTTCAAAACTTCGATCAGACCATATATTCATCCCAATCCCGCTGCAGCGGATCTGACATAGAGTCCTTCCTACTACAGCAAGAAGTCCACAAAATACCTGTACCTCAATTGGACAGCTTGAACCTAGACATATCCCAAGAGGAAGTTAAATCTACAATCCAAGATCTTAAATTTGGCAAGTCCCCAGGGCCAGACGGTTTTACTCATCTGTACTATAAGAAATTTGAGCCCTTGCTTACCCCCGCACCTAACATCTTTGTTTAATGCTATACTAAATGGAGAACCTATGCCCCCTTAATTGAATCAGGCCGACCTCATAGTCTTTCCAAAAGAGGGTAGGGACCCGAATCTCAAACTGTATTACAAGGCAGCGCAGCTGGCTTTCATTCCTCTGGCGCATTCTCCAAAACACATTAGCCGCTCTGGGTATTTATGGAAAATGTAAGCATGTCACCTTATACATGGGATACAGTAATATGGATTCCAGGCCTGTATACTTTTTTGAGAAACTTGAAAAACCCATTGATTAAGCACTCATTAAAAATATGGACGGAGATGAACTGGACACAAAAACTGGACACTCGGGTATCAGATCTTACCCCTATCGTACCCAATCCCCACTTTAAGATACATCTTCCGGAAAGCTCTCTCAGTTGGTGGAAGTCTCAGAACCTACTAAGGGTTGGTCCATGGTGGCATGACGACAAAATAATGACCTTTTGAGTGGGTGAGAGATAGATACAATTTACCCCTGGCTGAACACTATAATTTTTGCAGGATACATCATTTTATATATACGATAAGTGGTAGGGGAACCCCCCAAAGAAACACCTGGCTACTCAAAAAATGTGGGATTCCCCCTTTTAGCCTGGTATTATTAGCCTCATGTATGAACTATTTAATGAAAACTCATGGGCAAACAAACCAGACTATACCAAAGCCTGGGAGAGGGATTTGGGCACCGAGTTGGCAGATAGCACATGGGATAAAAGTTGGCAAGGCTTAAGTAGGGGATCTTTAAATTATAGTCTGCTTGAGACTTCAATAAAGGTCCTACACAGGACATATATTACTCCTTTTAAGCTAATAAATGGGATCCAAAACGGAGCAGCTCATGTTTTAGGAACAGTGGTAATGAGGCTACATTTATTCATGTCTGGTGGGAGTGTTCGGCAGTCATAAGACTATGGGAAGAAACATGCTTACTAGCTCCTAAAATGTTTAAGATTGACCTAATAAAATATTTTTTGAAAGAAAAAAGACACATAGCTAGTAGTTGGAAAACCCCAAATTAAAACTTTCAGGAATTAATAAAAAAAAATCAACTATTTACTGCTCAACGAGAGATTTAACTATGTAGTCTTGGATAGAATCACCCAGTTGCAGACAATTTGAGATCCCTGGATAACATCCCCATTTAGTGCCCCCCTAATATAATAAAACATTTGTTAATGGTTGAAGCGACTCGGGGGGAAGGACCGGAGTGGGGGAGCCCTGGAGGAGACCCTTCAGAAGCAACCGGCGGCAAAATTATCCGAGGAATGAGAGGTCGCCTACTGAAGCCTGCCCTAGGGTAACCCAAGGGCGATTGAGCAGGTTAGATATTGTAAATAATAAGCTACTGCTGGAGTGATGATAGATAATAGGACTTTACTATTGTCTGTTTTAACATGTCTTAGGTTTCTCTTAAAAATTGCAATCACAGTAAAAAAAAAGAAAATGTATTAACCAAAAAAGTTAAAAAACGAACGCCTAGCCACCTAATTTTAACAAAATGTCTTCATTGTAAATATGTATTTTTGCACAACTGTTGTGTTATGCAAGACTGTTCAATATGCTTTCTTTTCCATTACATGCCGTACGCCTTCTGGCATAAAAATTGAAATTCAAAAATTAGATATTGTTGCAGCCGCTGCTGTTGCAGCGGCCAGAAAAATTGACCTTTGTTCCCCAGGCAGAAAGTGCCATAAAACATTGCCTCTTCTTGAACCCTAGTTGGTGGCGAATAATTCACGCAAGTCATCCGGCATTCACAGATAACATACAGCAGCGTGTGGACCATTTATAGCCGAAGGCAGCTCATCTCATCAGGCCTTTTTCAGTCGAATGTATCGCCCAGTGTCAGTCCCTTCGGGATCCATCCCTCATTCATCTTTATAAAGGTGAGGCAATCTAGACTTTTTTGCCCTAGGCGACTTCTCTTCTCGGTGACAAAACCTCCTGCTGCACTGAAGGTCCTTTCTGACAGGACACTTGAAGCGGGGCAGGCCAGAAGTTCAATTGCAAATTGGGATAGCTCAGGCCACAGGTCTAGCCTGCATAGTCAGTAGTCAAGGGGTTCATCGCTCCTCAGAGTGTCGATATCTGCAGTTAAGGCGAGGTAGTCTGCTACATGTCGGTCAAGTCGTTCTCTGAGGGTGGATCCAGAAGGGCTGATGCGATGCGTAGGACTGAAAAAGGTCTGCATGTCCTCCATCAACAACACGTCTTTTAAACGTCCTGTCCTTGCCGGCGTGGTCATGGGAGGTGGATTACTTTCACCTCTTCCCCTGTTATATTGCCCTTGTGCTGTGACATCACCCTTATATGCTGTGTAAAGCATATTTGTTAATTTGTTTTGGACCTGCTGCATCCTTTCTGATTTGCTGTAATTTGGTAACAAATCAGGCACTTTCTGCTTATACCGGGGGTTTAGTAGGGTGCACACCCAGTACAGGTCGTTCCCCTTCAGCCTTTTTATACGAGGGTCCTGCGACAGGCACGACAGCATGAAAGACCCCATTTGCACAAGGTTGGATGCCGAGCTAGTCATGTCCAGTTCCTCATCCTCAGCGATCTCGCTGAAGATATGTTCTTCCCCCCAGCCACGTACAACACCACGGGTACCAGATAGGTGACAACGAGCACCCTGGGATGCCTGTTGTGATTGGTCTTCCTCCTCCCCCTCAAAGCCACATTCCTCCTCTGACTCCTCTTCCTCACAATCCTCTTCCAGCTTTGCCGCATGTCCAGCAAGCGATGCTGATAAGGCTGTTTCTGGTGGTGATGGTGACCACAACTCTTCCTCTTCCTCATCACGCTCATCTACGGCCTGATCCAGCACTCTTCGCAGGGCACGCTCCAGGAAGAAAACAAACGGTATGATGTAGCTGATGGTGCCTTCGGTGCGACTGACAAGGTTTGTCACCTCCTCAAAAGGATGCATGAGCCTACAGGCATTGCGCATGAGCGTCCAGTAATGTGGCAAAAAAATCCCCAGCTCCGCAGAGGCTGTCCTAGCACCCCGGTTCATACAAATACTCGTTAATGGCTTTTTCTTGTTGGAGCAGGCGGTCGAACATTAGGAGTGTTGAATTCCAACGTGTGGGGCTGTCACAAATCAAGCGCCTCACTGGCATGTTGTTTCGCCGCTGGATATCTGAAAAGTGCGCCATGGCCGTGTAGGAACGCCTGAAATGGCCACACACCTTTCTGGCCTGCTTCAGGACATCCTGTAAGCCTGGATACTTATGGACAAAGCGTTGTACGATCAGATTACACACATGTGCCATGCACGGCACATGCGTCAACTTGCCCAAATTCAATGCCGCCAACAAATTTCTTCCGTTGTCACAAACCACTTTGCCAATCTCTAGTTGGTGCGGAGTCAGCCATTGATCCACCTGTGCGTTCAGGGCGGACAGGAGTGCTGGCCCGGTGTGACTCTCTGCTTTGAGGCAAGTCAACCCCAAGACGGCATGACACTGCCGTATCCAGGATGTGGAATAGTATCTGGGGAGCTGGGGGGGTGCCGTTGATGTGGAGCAAGACGCAGCAGCAGAAGAGGACTTAGCTGAGGAGGTTATGGAAGAGGATGGAGTAGGAGGAGTAGAGGAGGTGGCAGCAGGCCTGCCTGCAAGTCGTGGCGGTGTCACCAACTCCTCTGCAGAGCCACGCATTCCATGCTTGGCAGGCGTCAGCAGGTTTGCCCAATGCGCAGTGTAGGTGATATACCTGCCCTGACCATGCTTTGCAGACCAGGTATCAGTGGTCAGATGGACCCTTGCCCCAACACTGTGTGCCACAGATGCCATTACTTCCTTTTGCACAATTGAGTACAGGTTGGGGATTGCCTTTTGGGCAAAGAAATTTCGTCCGGGTACCTTCCACTGCGGTATCCCAATCGCTAAAAACTTTTTGAATGCCTCAGACTCCACCAGCTTGTATGGTAAAAGCTGGCGGGCCAAAAGTTCAGACAAGCCAGCTGTCAGACGCCGGGCAAGGGGGTGACTTTGTGGCATTGGATTCTTACGCTCAAACATGCCCTTGACAGACACCTGACTGTGGGGAGATGAGCAGGAACAGCAAGAGGCGAGAGACGGAGTGGTGGAGAGTTGAGAGGGGGCAAGGAGGACAGCAGTGGTTGATGTGGATGAAGATGCTGGACCAGGAGGAGGATGGCGGCTTTGAGTTTGTGTGCTGCTTGTACTCATGTGTTGATCCCATTGGCATTTCTGCTGTGACATCATGTGCCTTCGCAAAGCAGTTGTACCTAGGTGGGTTTGGACTTCCCACGACTCAGTTTCTTTTGGCACAGGTTGCAAATGGCATCGCTGTTGTCAGAGGCAGACACACAAAAAAAATGCCACACTGCTGAGCTCGGCGGTGACGGCATTCTGGTGGTGGCAACAGCATGCGTTGATTGGCGTGCTATCTGGCTGACCCCGGGTGCTGATGCATGCTGTCTGACTGTGCCACTAGCTCATTGCGATGACCTCCCTCTACTTCCAACTCGTCTCCTCCTCCTCTCTGTCTCCCCATCTGAACTTTCCCCCTGTTCTTCTTCTCTTCTAGCGGGCACCCATGTAACATCCACGGACGCATCGTCATCATCATCACCCGCCTCACTTGTATATGACAACTGAACAAAGGAAGCAGCAGCAGGTACATCATCATCATCATCATCATCATCACATCGTACGTACATGTGTGTAATGCTGCCTGACTGAGACATATCCCTGTTATCTACATTCTCTGGCAATAATGGTTGCGCATCACTCATTTCTTCAAACTGATGTGTAAATAACTCTTCTGACTGATCAATTGAATTGGCTGTGGTACTAGTGTTGGTGGTGGCGGCAGGTGGGTGAGTGGTAACTTGAGAGGTGCCCGAAGCTAAGCTGGAGGAGGATGGTGCGTCAATGTTCCAAGCGGAAGCTGTAGAAGATTGGGTGTCCTGTGTTAGCCAGTCAACTACGTCCTCTGAAATTTTCAAGTTCAGGGTAACTGGCCTCTGAACACTGGGCATTATTGTAGGGCCAAAGGGAATCACAGCACCACGACCACGATGGCCTCTGTGGGGTGTACTGCCTCTGCCTGTCATTTTTTTTTAAATGTGGACTGTTGGTACCCCAACTAGACTGGATTGGTTGAACTTGGCACAGTGTATTTTGACATTATGAGAAACATGATCTGTAAACTAAATAAAAATCATTTTAGGAGGTTAAGAGAAAAAGAAACCGAATGGGGGGATACCGAGCAGAGCACACCATCTACAGCCCACTGGGATACAAACTCATCCATTCCCCCAGTGGACAAAGCCAGGTGGTACTCTGCCCGGATACGGGAGCGCACCAGCACCCGGAACATGGCCTCAGGTGACAAGGGAACCCCCCCTATCAAACACTGCTTCCTGGACTTATATATAGCCAATTTGGCTAATGCCAGGAGCAGGTTGACGAGGAGGTCCCTGGCCTTATTGCCCCGGGACACTGGGCACCCAAAAATAAAAATGTGAGGGGAGAAATGCAGCCAGAACTGCAGGAGTGACAAGAGGGGCTGCAGTCTGGCGCAACTAAAATAAATATGATACACGGACTCTCCCTTGCCACAGAATGGACAAGTGGAGGGAGAGTCCGTGAATTTAGCTAAGTACTCTCCCGTGCTTAGTGCACCATGGAGCACTCTCCAACTCAAGTCCCCGGGGCCTCTTGCCCTCGTCAGCTGGTAGGACCCGCCTCCAGATGGTATCGGGACGGGTCACGAGGGCAAGGAAGTGCACTGTATGGGGCACGAGAGAATATAAGCTCTTCCTCGGCATGCCGCGAAAGCATGCCGAGGGTATGTCCCTCAACTTCGAGAGGTTGGGGACAGGAGGAGCCGGAGGGGAAACACGGGGCTTGTGTCCAATGCAAACAGCCGGAGCAGGGGTGTTGAAAGGTGCATGTGGCACTCCGGCCTGCAAAGCCCCGCGAAGGAAGGTGCGCGAGTCGGGGGAGATGGCATCCCTAATCTCCTGGAGCAAGCGCCCTGAGACTTTGGGCGTCACATATCCCAAACGGAGCGCAAGCTCCTGGTGTGACATCCAATCAGAACGCCCGTATTCCAGGAGATCCCCGACTCGGGTCATCCGTGCATGACTAAGGCGGCGGATGATACTGGGGGACTGTAACATTGGAGCCCCCACTGCTGCATTAAATAGCAGGGGCTCTGTGAATATTTCATCCCCCAAAGGCACGCCCTGCCTGGTCACGGAGACCATGCTCCAGGCCTTGAGGGTTTCCTGGTAGTATGCCGGCAACACAGAGAGGTCTCTCCCAAACCCCTCGGGCCCGATCAGAAATAATTGCCGGTCATACCCCAGGTTGCGCAACTGGCGATAAAAGCTGGATGCCAGTGCGCACCACTGCGGAGAGGGATCTGCATATAGGTATCTCTACAGGTACTGAAGGCGGAAGGTGGACAACTGGGAGCACACACAAACTACTCCCTGTCCACCCTCCACCAAAGGCAGACTTGCCACCCCTGCAGAGACCCAATGCCTTCCCATCCAGAGGAAATCTAACAAATTCCTCTGGATATTGGTGACAAACTCGGGGGTCGGACTCAGACAAATCAGCCGGTGCCAGATGTGAGAAGCCACCAGCTGATTCACCACTAGAGTCCGCCCCCTAATGGAAAGCATTTTTGCTAGACCCCTCCATCGTCCCAGACGAGAGAGGACACTGCCCTCTAACTCCTTCCAGTTGTCTGGGACGGAAGCGTCCGCAGCGGACAGGTAGACCCCCAGATATTTAATGACATCTGCCTCCCACGTGATGTCACAAAACGTGGGAGGCAAAGAGTCTACCTGTAAATTACCCTCTAAAAGGCCTGTGCATTTGGACCAGTTGATCTGAGCGGAGGAGGCAGCTGAATATACCTCCTGGCACTGTTTTGCCAGCTCAAGATCAACTGGATCCTGGGCCACGAGGAGCACATCGTCAGCATAAGCTGAAAGGACAATCCGCATGTCTGGATCTTTTAGCACCAGCCCTGTGAGCCTTTTCCTCAGTAGGCAGAGGAAAGGCTCGATGGCCAGTGCATATAACTGTCCAGACAAGGGACATCCTTGACGCACCCCTCGTCCAAATACCAAAGGTGCTGTTAGGGACCAATTGATTTTAAGGAAACACTCTGCAGAGGCGTACAGCATTCTTATAAAGCCCACAAACTGTGGGCCAAAGCCGTACGCTTGCAGAGTGGCTATGAGGTAACCATGGTCCACCCTGTCAAACGCCTTCTCTTGATCTAAAGAGAGAAAGGCGAGTGACAGACCAGTCCTGCGAGAAAAATGCAATAGATCCCGGACCAGAAAGATACTATCAAAGATAGTCCGGCCCGGGATCACATAGGACTGGTCAGGGTGAACCAATTCTGCCAGCACAGACCCAAGTCTAAGCGAGATGTCTTTAGCTACAATCTTGTAGTCCGTGCTGAGCAGAGAGACCGGTCACCAGTTCTTAATAAGCCGGAGATCCCCCTTTTTGGGCAGCAGGGCAAGTACTGCCCTGCGACAAGACAGGGGCATCTCCCCGGTCTCCAGGGCTTCCCCAAGGACCAAATGGAAATCAGGTCCCAGAGTCTCCCAGAAAAATTGGAAAAACTCTACAGTCAGTCCGTCCAGTCCTGGAGACTTCTCACAGGACATGGCACGGAGGGCTTCAGAGAGCTCTTGAAAAGATAGTGGTATATCAAGCCGCTCTCTTACACCCTCACTGACTGTGGGGAGCCCCTCCCATAGCACCCTGCAGGCGTCTGGAGAAATGGGATCCGGAGAGTAAAGATCTTTATAAAAGTTCCGGGCTCTATCCCGGATACTCTCCGGATCTGTAAGGGGGGCACCGTCGTCATCTAGAAGACAGGTGATGTGCCTACTGTTACCCCCCTTTTTCTCCAGTGAGTAGAAGAGGCGCGAGCCGCGGTCTAGATCTTTGAGAAAACCTAAGCGGCTGCGCACGTATGCCCCCTTGGCCTGGTGTCGTTCCAGGTCACAGAGGACACCCTTCCTCTCTACATACTCGCTCTGCAGGGATTGGTCCCTACAAGTGAACAGCCTCTGCTCCAGATGGAGTACCTCCCCCCGGAGTGACTCCAACTCAGCTTCGCGCTGCCCACTCGCACCCTTGGTATATTCCTGACACAGAAGTCGCAAATGAACCTTGCCCACGTCCCACCACAGTTTTAACGTGGCAAAGTCCCCCTTGCAACCCCTCCAGTCCGTCCAAAACTCCCGGATCAATGTCACGAGCCCCTGGTCCTTCAACAAAGCATTGTTGAAGTGCCAATAGGCGGCTCGTGGCGCTGTTGGCGTTAGCGCCACTGTCACAGACACACAGTTGTGGTCTGTGAACGGAGCCAGCCTAATGGCACAAGAACCGACTCGTGACATATAGTGACTAGATATATATAGTCTGTCGATCCGGGAGTGGGACACCAGACCGGCTCTCACCCTGACGTAGGTGAAACCGTCTTATGCCCCTGGGTTCTGCTCTCGCCAGATGTCCTCCAGGGAGAAGCGGGCGATGATCTCCCGCAGGGCTGACGCAGAAGGCGGGTACGGCTCTGGACTATTCCGGTCCAGAGCGTCGAGGGTACAGTTGAAATCACCCCCGAGTACCAAACACTCATCTGCGTCAACCGTCTCCAAAAACTGGGACAGTCTGGCGAGGAACCTCACTCTCTCGAGCCCTCCAGCAGGGGCATATATATTAACTAGGTTAATGATGCTACCCTGCTCTCGGACCCGGAGGTGGATTAGACGGCCTGGGATAACAGCTTTCACAAGCAGCAGCTCTGGCTGAAAAGACTCTGAGAACAGGGTCACCACTCCACATGACGCCGATGTGAAGTGGCTGAAGAAGACCCTGCCTCTCCACTCCAGTTGCCACGAGGCCTCAGCCTCTGGAGTGGTGTGAGTTTCCTGCAGGAAGCTCACAGAGTACCCTCCCTGATATAAATAGGAGAGTACCTGGAACCTGCGGAAACTGTCTTGACAGCCCTTGGTATTCAGCGTGCTGATGTGCAAAGCCATTACTGCGTGTCAGGAATTGTGCGTTCCTCAGACCCTTGAGACTGCTGATAGGACACGCACATTTTATAGAATTTCCGGACGCGGAGATGCTCCGCAGTCCCAGAATTCTTGGCCCTAGTGCTGACCACTAGATATTGCTGGAGAGAGTGGAGAATAAACGACATATTCTTCCACCTCTCCAAGGCCAGCCGCACCTTCCTTTTCTTTTGTCCATGAAGGGTGCTCTCAAGGAATAGATCTATTTCCTTGACAGGGATAACCCACCCAGAATCTGATGTTCCTTCTAGTGGGTCACCCCTGGGCTCCTCTTGGCTGAGGGCTTTTACTCCATCCTCCCCGGCTGGAGTCAGTTTCCTCAGCTTTATTCTCAGGGACCCCCTCTTAGATGATACAGAAGGAGTCCCTTTAGCACCCTTCAAGGTAAATAATGGACCCTTGGATTGCTGCTGCACCCCTGTAGCTTCAGGAGTGCATTCAGGGGTAGCTGGCTGGACAGCAGTGGCTGGCATGGCTTCCTTAATGGAAGCCTTGGAGGCTTTATATGCCTCCTCTGCCAGTTCCACCGCTGCTTGCTCAGCTTGGATGGCACCGATGTTAGGGTCAGTGGACGGCTGAGGAGGGTAGACAGGCTCTCCCATGATGTTAACAGGAAAACCTGTTTTATCACCCTCCCCCATTTCCACTTCCCCTTGTGCCACATCCCCCCTGACAGACAAATCCATGGGGTCCTGAATGGGGGTCATGCCTATATTCCCCCCCTTCAGTAGTGACTCGGCCTGGGGCTCTAACAAAGCCCGAGGTACGTCACTAGAGAGTGACACTGGAGGAGGAGACTGACTGGTGCCCTTGAAGCTCAGCACCTCAGGGACACTGACTACCCATTCAGCAGGGGCTTTGTTGGGTCCACCCTCAAAGGCCAGAGGCAGAACCTGATCTTTCTTGTCTACCCCTGCCTCACTTGGGAGACCCTCTTGCCCCTGCTTTTCCTCCAGACCCTTTTCCACATTAACCCCTATAGGGTCTGGAGAGAGAGATGTGTGGTCTGGCACCGGCTGGCTGAGCTTAATAACTAGGCCAGACAATGTCACCGGATGAGGAGGAGATGTTTTGTTCCTCTTCTTGCTTTTAGAGGGAGGTGCTCCACTATAGAGCACTTCCCACTTATCAGCAACCTCCCTGTTGGTTTTATGCTTCCTCTTCCTGGGGGCGTCACTCCTGGAAGAGGAGCTGCCACTAGCTGCCTCCCCTGCAGAGGGCTTATTATCCCTCTGCTTACACTGTGCCCCCACACTAACTGATGTAATTATGGTGGGGGCAGATTGGGACTTGGGAGATGCAGCTGTGACACTGGGAGGACCGGTGACATTCTTCCCCTTTTTCCCCGTGTCTGCAGTCTTGCTGGAGACCACAGACACAGATGGCTTTTTTGGGGAAGAAGGGGGTTTGGAGGCCGTGGTGGTGGCTTGAGGAACGGCCTCCTTGCCTGAGCTCTTTTGGGGGCTATGACCCTTGAGGTCCCCGCTGTTATGGGCTCAGCGGGGATGGGTGCTGTACTGACGGAGGTGGGGCTGGGGCATGATGCTTTACATTAGGACAATTCCTACGTGTATGCCCCAACCCCTTGCAATGATAGCACTGCACCTCTGTAGTGCTGTAAAAAATCCTGTAGAGCACCCCCTCAAATGGAACCCCAAAAGACCCCTCTATGTTTTCTGCGCCCTGAGGCAGGCACATTTGTACCTGCCTCTTGAAAGAGAGCACATGACGAAGTACTCTCTCTCTGCACCCCAGGGGAATTTTAATAAATGGTGTTTTTACTTCCCCTAGGGTTAGCAGGTGGGGGCGCAGGAGGGAGTCTGGTAGGAAGGGGGGCACATTAGAGAGTGTTACTTTTGTGCCCAACCCTTCCAGGGGTTCTATTGGTACATATAATCCCCCCACTGTGATGCCTCTCTGTATAAGTATGTGAGCAGCAGCCAGCGTACGGGTAAAGGAAACTGCTTTCCCGTACATTTTGCTGGCTGCTACTATAACAGAGGGGCTGATGACATTAGCTGCAGCATGTAGATAGATATCAATGCTGTAGACCCCAGACATCTGACATTTAACCCCATGCTTCCTGGTGATCTGCCCCTCAGCCCCAGCGGTGGTATTACTGGGGCCAGCAGAAACCACCTGTGACCAGGTATTAGCCACAGGGGTAGGTCTGCTGGCAGAACCACCAGGAGCTGGGGCTGCCTTATCTGCCTGGGGCCTATGCTGTGCAGTGCTGCAGCTAGGGTTTTCAGGGGCCATTATTCCCCCTTTTGACCCCTGAGGCTTCTTAATGGTTTTATCCCTCATGTTTAGACCCTTTTTTTTTTTAGTTTATTTGTTTTATTTATTTTTATTTTTTGTTTTATGATTTTCTATTGTTTTCTTTTTAAAAATATATGTGTGAAAAAGAAACAAAAAGACAAAACTAAGGGAGAGAGAGAGATGATGCTTGGCAGTGGAAGGGTTAATGGCCTGTTGCAAGGTGTCTAATTGCAACAACACAGAGGCTTTTTAACCCCTCTGTGTCTCTGTGTCAGATGTTAAAAAAAAAAAAAAAAGCCTTTTTAACAAAACTTCAAATTGTTTCCCCCCCACTGCCTACAAAGAAGTTACTTGTCTTCTCTCCCCCCAAAACATGAAACCCAACACCAAACAAACAAAACTTTAACAAAACCTGAAAAACTTTAAAAGAAAGTTAAAGTAAAAAAGCTCCAGGAGTGCAGGTGAAGTGCTAAGGGAGGGGTGTGGCAAAGTATCCAGGAGACAGCTCACTCTCCTGGGATAGACAGCTGAGCCTGACTCCCAGAAAACTAAAACTTAAATTAAACTAAGAAAAATACCACAAAAACTCCCAAAAATGAACAACACCGTGCACAAAGTGCTTATAAACAGAAAGGTGTTAAAATAAAACTTGTATTTGAGGGACTAAGACCCTAAAAAGCCTTTTGTTTAGAGCTCAAGCATGCACACAACATGCTCTCTGGCACAGTACTTGTAAAAAGGACCCACACTATGGGTAGCGGTCAAGCAAATGAACTTTGATTAACGGTCAGGCAAATGCACTTACATTTAAGAAAATAAAAGTTTTGTTTTTTTAAATGTGGACTGTTGGTACCCCAACTAGACTGGATTAGTTGAACTTGACACAGTACTTGTAAGCAGGACACACACTATGGGTAGCGGTCAAGCAAATTAACTTTGATTGACGGTCAGGCAAATGCACTTACATTTAAGAAAATAAAAGTTTTTAAAACAATATTATATTGTATTATTATTATTATTATTATTATCTTTATTTATATCGTATGCGTTGTGCACACACAGTATAAGCTGTGAGCCTGACACACCTTTGCAAGCAGGGGCTAGCAGGGAGACAGGCAAATGAAATTAGATTACACAGAAAAAAAAATGATGTTATAGCCCTAAAAAGGGCTTTTTGGGGTGCTGTGTTTACAGCAGAGATCTGATGAGTCCTTCAGCACTGCACTGGACACTGAATAAACTTGCCTAGCTATGGTTTTCTCTATTGATGCAGCATCAACTACACTGTACCTCCTCTCTGTAAGACTGCAAGTTACTTATGATTCCAAAATGGCTGCTGTCCATGAGGTAGATGGCTCTGGAATGGAGTGTATGCTGCTGATTGGCTGGAATGTGTCTGCTGACTGTGACATGCAGGGTCAAAGTTTGCTCAATGATAAAGTATTGGGGGCGGGTCGAATCTCGTATATGTTCGCTGTTCGCCGCGAACATGCTAAGTTCGCCGGGAACAGTCCGCCGGCGAAATATTCGCGACATCTCTATAAATGGGGTTTCCCAATGAAACTGATAGTCTTATTGGGCAATAAATCAGTAATAATTAATAACCAACATGAAGGTTAAGTAATCCTGAAAGACCTGTAACTATGGCCCTTTTCTCTTTCCTTGGTTTCCTTTTTTTCTTCTCTCTCTTCCCCTGTTCTCCTTTTCTTTCCCTCTTCATCTTCGTCTGTAAATATTGATCGCTAAGAATTAATTCAGGGATTGGTATTAAACTGACTTGGTATATGAGGACTAGGCCTTCAGCCTATTAAATAACCAGCAGTATATAAATTGTTTTTTTTAAGTATAGCACAATTAATATTTAACCAACGAATTGAGAGTTTGTAAATATTTGTCATAAGTCTTAAACATTATAAGCTGAATACACAGTGCACCAAAAGGCAATAGTTTGGGAAAGCAGATTTAACACTATTTAAATTTTCTTTTGTTTTTTTTGGTTTTCTGTTACAGGCTTCAACATTGGGAAATAAAGTTGAAACTTAAATATGGATAATATAGAGCCCAAAGAGGCATTAGATCCATTTCACACTTTAAATGAACCGTAAGTTCATAATATTTCCTATTTAATGGTAATTATAAAAGTTGAACACAAAATGCACTAAATTATATTAATTTGAGAAGGTGTTTAAATATTAAGTTAATTTAGTAGTACAAGGTTTTGTTCACATTGAAATAAAAATAAAAATAAAAAAAAAAAAGACAAATGCTGTTCACATAAATCTTTAAAACTGAATAGTTTTGTTTTAGGATAAATTGAAAAGAAATCACAAACTAATAAAAGGGTATTAGGTTTAAATGTTATTATTATGTATCTGCTGATTGCTTGATGAGCTGAAGCTGAGAGTAAGAGGAAAGGGTTGGTTAATTGCTGAGGGGAATAACCCCTTTGAAAATGGAGATCCCCTCAATGCCTCGGTAGATAAAGGGGAGTAAATAAATGATCTCGCATCTTTGGAAGTGGGAGGGAGGGGTAGAGATTAATATGTGTAACATAAATGTGAAATAAGTATCTTGTAAAAATTATTTGTAAGGGCTTTCCATCCTGTTTTGGTCACTGCTGGTTACCACGGGCGCAACTTAGCCAGTGGATTTCCAAATTTTGAACTTATTGAAGTTCAACCTTCTCTTTCCCCACGGTAAACCAATTTTCTTTTCTTGTGTTGGTTTGTCCGGTGAGGTGATGGAGAATGATTCACCGGTAGTGAATGCATGGGTAACAAATGTGATTTGTGTGAATTTTGTGGTAGGCATAAGGGTTTCGGAGGGGACTGGCGGGGGGGGGGGGGGGGGGTTTGAGCAAAGAGCCGTGTGGTAATGGGTCATAAGTTATGATGATGATCCATACAGATAAGGATAAAGAAGGTAGACTGAGAATTTGTAGTCAGAATGTCCAGGGATTAAACTTAGGTGTAAAAAGACAGATGTGCCAGAGATCTTTTGGATCTGGTTTAGCCAATGTGGTATGCCTTCAGGAGACCCACTGGCAGACAGGTAAGATTCCTTACTTTAAAATGAAAAATATAGGCCTGACTCTTAATTCTACTTACAAGAAAAAAGCCCGGGGAGTCTCAATACTTTTTAACCATAAATTAATTTTGATGGAAGAAATCTCTATAATAGATCCCAATGGTCGTTATATAATATGGGAAAGCTTAATAAATAGGGAGAAATTTACAATAGTCAACATATACGCACCAACTTAGCTTTCTTAACCGAATATTCAATTTGATAAGGCGATATAGCTCTGGTGCACTCATTATTTGTGGGGACTTTAATCTATGTGTGGACGCGGATTTAGATAGAAACTCCCATAAAGGAACATTTTTAGATTCCCAAGCTAAACAAAAAAATAATCTCTTTCATAATATCTTAATTAAACATCAAGTATATGACTCATGTCAAACTTTTTATCCTCAGGAAAGGGATTACTCTTTTTATTCCCATCGACAGGATACGCATGTTAGATTGTACTACATACTTGTTAATAGTGTAACTTTAAAAAGAGTGATTAAAACAGAAATTGGACCTATACTGTGGTCAGATCACGGGATGGTCTCTATAAATATATCAACGAGTCATATAGAAACAGTTAGACCACCATGGCAACTAAAAATTCCCTTACTCCAGGATCCACAAATAAAAGATCTCTTAAAAAAATAACTCAATAACTTTTTTAAAGTAAACAACCTGTCTGTTACATCTAAAGTCACAATTTGGACTGCCCATAAAGCCTCCATAAGGGGTCATTTGATTAGCTGGCAGGCTATGAAGAAGAAACTTAGAGGTCGATCTTTACGAGACCTATACATTGACTTGACAAACTTAGATAGGCTTAATAAAATTGGCTCAAATGATAAGATTGTAAAGAGAATGGAAGCAATAAGATCTCAGATTAAAAAAATAGAACAAGAACTGTTAGATAAATCCCTATGGTCACTGCAGCAACGACTGTATCATATGGGAAACAAATCAGGGCGACTCCTAGCTAATAAATTGAAGAGCAAAACATCAAGTAAAAGAATAGACAGTTTAAAGTATAAAAATGAGACCCTGACAAAGCCTGGTGATATAGGAAATGCTTTTGGTCTTTTTTTATCAAGATCTTTATAATTTGAGGGATGATAAAAATTTTATTACACCATCTAAAGAAGAGATATTCAAATTTTTGGATAATATTGACTTACCGAGAGTTTCTGATGACGATCTGGATATTTTAAATAAAGAAATAACTGATAAAGAAATTTCGGAAGCTATAGATGGCCTGAAAAACTTCTCCTCCCCCGGCCCAAATGGCTACAGAAATTGTTACTATAAACTCTGTAAGTCAGAATTTTTAATTCCTCTTAAGAATGCTTTGAATGAAATTAAGAAATCAGGTCGGGCACCGAAAGAAATGCTGGAGGCCTCGGTTATAACAATCCCTAAAGAAGACTGTTAAGAACCATCATGTAAGGATTTCCACCCGATTTCTTTACTGAACACTGATATAAAAATGTATGCAAAAATTCTAGCTACCAGGCTGAATGCAATTTTAGGGAACCTATTTCTTTAGATCAAAAAGGCTTCATTCGAGGGAGGCAAGGATCTGACAATGTGAAGAGAATGGTTAATTTGATCTCTTATGCTAAACGAAAAGGAGCTCCCACCGTGCTCTTATCATTAGACGCAGAAAAGGCTTTTGATAGGGTGGGGTGGGAGTTCCTAGAATTGCTGTTTGAAAGATATGGGTTGGGGGACTTTGGTTCGAAAGCCATCCGGGCCCTATACACTGCCCCCACCGCAAAAGTAGTGGGGCCAGGGTATAGTTCATTCAGCTTTGATATCTCGAATGGGACACGTCAAGGTTGTCCCATTTCCCCTGCTATTTTTGCCATGTTCATTGAACCTTTAATAATACTGATTGGGAAGGAGAAGGAGGTGCAAAGGATAAAGGTCGGATTTATGGAACATAAAATATCTGCTTTTGCGGATGACATTCTTGTAGCACTAGAAGATCCGTTAGCTTCCCTCGGATCTTTGTTCCAACTGATAGATGATTATAGTAAAATATCAAATTTTAAGCTAAATATTAGCAAATCAGAAGCCATGCCCATTAATATCTCTTATGAAATGTTACTTAAATTAAAACATCGATTCCCTCTCATATGGCAAAACTCTCTGAAACATTTGGGAATAATATTGGAAACAAATTTGAAGCAGACAATAATAACTAATTATTATCCCTACATATTTGTTAAACCAATTACAAAATAAAAATTGATATTTTCATTCATAAAGGGGAAAAAAATAAGAATAAAAAAAATGAGAATGGGAGGGAAATTTAAACATGGTGGCTTGGCTTTTCCATTACTTAAGGAATACCAGGAAGCTATATTAGCGGCAAATATGTTGGAATGGCTAGAACCCACAAATGTTAATAATTGGGTCCAAATCGAACAAGAGCTAAAAGGTTTAAATAATATTAAAATTCTCTTATTTCAAAAAAAGATTAATCTTAAATATATGAAACCGGGTGAAACTATGGTTAGAGGAAATGTGAATCTATGGAACAAATTGAATGTTAAATATAATTTGATTCTGTTTCCTTCGCCCATTACCCCGTTATTAGATGTAGCAACACATATTGAATCTCTGACTTTAGGGAGGATAGTTAAAGCAGGTTTTAACCTGCTGCTCGAACTGTTTCCTGGAAATACATTTTCATTGGATAATATAAAAATAAAAGCCCCTCAATTAAAGATCTCATGGTTAGAATTTCTTAAGTTGGAAAAAGTTCTCAAAAAGTCAGAGTTTTATTTGACCAGATCAAGAGATTTAACTCAATTTGAAAAATTGATTATGGCAGAATCTAAAACTCATCCTATTTCAAAATGTTATGATATCATCAGAAGGCCACAAATGTATAAGTCCAAGTGCATGCAGGACTGGGAGGGTGAATTGGAGTATAATTGGACCATAGAAGATTGGCATAGATCATATGCAATTACGGATAGATTTGTTAAAAATCCCTCCTATAGAGAACTTCATTTTAAAATCTGCAATAGGTGGCATTATACGCCGGTTAGGATGGCAATGATTAGTGGGTTAGACCATGAGAAATATTGCTGCCGCAAGTGTAGCCGGATAGGTTCTTCCCTGCATATTTGGTGGCAATGCCCATATATCCAAAAATTCTGAGCAGAGGTTTTTGCCCAGCTGCCAAAGCCGTACGCTTGCAGAGTGGCTATGAGGTAACCATGGTCCACCCTGTCAAACGCCTTCTCTTGATCTAAAGAGAGAAAGGCGAGTGACAGACCAGTCCTGCGAGAAAAATGCAATAGATCCCGGACCAGAAAGATACTATCAAAGATAGTCCGGCCCGGGATCACATAGGACTGGTCAGGGTGAACCAATTCTGCCAGCACAGACCCAAGTCTAAGCGAGATGTCTTTAGCTACAATCTTGTAGTCCGTGCTGAGCAGAGAGACCGGTCACCAGTTCTTAATAAGCCGGAGATCCCCCTTTTTGGGCAGCAGGGCAAGTACTGCCCTGCGACAAGACAGGGGCATCTCCCCGGTCTCCAGGGCTTCCCCAAGGACCAAATGGAAATCAGGTCCCAGAGTCTCCCAGAAAAATTGGAAAAACTCTACAGTCAGTCCGTCCAGTCCTGGAGACTTCTCACAGGACATGGCACGGAGGGCTTCAGAGAGCTCTTGAAAAGATAGTGGTATATCAAGCCGCTCTCTTACACCCTCACTGACTGTGGGGAGCCCCTCCCATAGCACCCTGCAGGCGTCTGGAGAAATGGGATCCGGAGAGTAAAGATCTTTATAAAAGTTCCGGGCTCTATCCCGGATACTCTCCGGATCTGTAAGGGGGGCACCGTCGTCATCTAGAAGACAGGTGATGTGCCTACTGTTACCCCCCTTTTTCTCCAGTGAGTAGAAGAGGCGCGAGCCGCGGTCTAGATCTTTGAGAAAACCTAAGCGGCTGCGCACGTATGCCCCCTTGGCCTGGTGTCGTTCCAGGTCACAGAGGACACCCTTCCTCTCTACATACTCGCTCTGCAGGGATTGGTCCCTACAAGTGAACAGCCTCTGCTCCAGATGGAGTACCTCCCCCCGGAGTGACTCCAACTCAGCTTCGCGCTGCCCACTCGCACCCTTGGTATATTCCTGACACAGAAGTCGCAAATGAACCTTGCCCACGTCCCACCACAGTTTTAACGTGGCAAAGTCCCCCTTGCAACCCCTCCAGTCCGTCCAAAACTCCCGGATCAATGTCACGAGCCCCTGGTCCTTCAACAAAGCATTGTTGAAGTGCCAATAGGCGGCTCGTGGCGCTGTTGGCGTTAGCGCCACTGTCACAGACACACAGTTGTGGTCTGTGAACGGAGCCAGCCTAATGGCACAAGAACCGACTCGTGACATATAGTGACTAGATATATATAGTCTGTCGATCCGGGAGTGGGACACCAGACCGGCTCTCACCCTGACGTAGGTGAAACCGTCTTATGCCCCTGGGTTCTGCTCTCGCCAGATGTCCTCCAGGGAGAAGCGGGCGATGATCTCCCGCAGGGCTGACGCAGAAGGCGGGTACGGCTCTGGACTATTCCGGTCCAGAGCGTCGAGGGTACAGTTGAAATCACCCCCGAGTACCAAACACTCATCTGCGTCAACCGTCTCCAAAAACTGGGACAGTCTGGCGAGGAACCTCACTCTCTCGAGCCCTCCAGCAGGGGCATATATATTAACTAGGTTAATGATGCTACCCTGCTCTCGGACCCGGAGGTGGATTAGACGGCCTGGGATAACAGCTTTCACAAGCAGCAGCTCTGGCTGAAAAGACTCTGAGAACAGGGTCACCACTCCACATGACGCCGATGTGAAGTGGCTGAAGAAGACCCTGCCTCTCCACTCCAGTTGCCACGAGGCCTCAGCCTCTGGAGTGGTGTGAGTTTCCTGCAGGAAGCTCACAGAGTACCCTCCCTGATATAAATAGGAGAGTACCTGGAACCTGCGGAAACTGTCTTGACAGCCATTGGTATTCAGCGTGCTGATGTGCAAAGCCATTACTGCGTGTCAGGAATTGTGCGTTCCTCAGACCCTTGAGACTGCTGATAGGACACGCACATTTTATAGAATTTCCGGACGCGGAGATGCTCCGCAGTCCCAGAATTCTTGGCCCTAGTGCTGACCACTAGATATTGCTGGAGAGAGTGGAGAATAAACGACATATTCTTCCACCTCTCCAAGGCCAGCCGCACCTTCCTTTTCTTTTGTCCATGAAGGGTGCTCTCAAGGAATAGATCTATTTCCTTGACAGGGATAACCCACCCAGAATCTGATGTTCCTTCTAGTGGGTCACCCCTGGGCTCCTCTTGGCTGAGGGCTTTTACTCCATCCTCCCCGGCTGGAGTCAGTTTCCTCAGCTTTATTCTCAGGGACCCCCCTCTTAGATGATACAGAAGGAGTCCCTTTAGCACCCTTCAAGGTAAATAATGGACCCTTGGATTGCTGCTGCACCCCTGTAGCTTCAGGAGTGCATTCAGGGGTAGCTGGCTGGACAGCAGTGGCTGGCATGGCTTCCTTAATGGAAGCCTTGGAGGCTTTATATGCCTCCTCTGCCAGTTCCACCGCTGCTTGCTCAGCTTGGATGGCACCGATGTTAGGGTCAGTGGACGGCTGAGGAGGGTAGACAGGCTCTCCCATGATGTTAACAGGAAAACCTGTTTTATCACCCTCCCCCATTTCCACTTCCCCTTGTGCCACATCCCCCCTGACAGACAAATCCATGGGGTCCTGAATGGGGGTCATGCCTATATTCCCCCCCTTCAGTAGTGACTCGGCCTGGGGCTCTAACAAAGCCCGAGGTACGTCACTAGAGAGTGACACTGGAGGAGGAGACTGACTGGTGCCCTTGAAGCTCAGCACCTCAGGGACACTGACTACCCATTCAGCAGGGGCTTTGTTGGGTCCACCCTCAAAGGCCAGAGGCAGAACCTGATCTTTCTTGTCTACCCCTGCCTCACTTGGGAGACCCTCTTGCCCCTGCTTTTCCTCCAGACCCTTTTCCACATTAACCCCGATAGGGTCTGGAGAGAGAGATGTGTGGTCTGGCACCGGCTGGCTGAGCTTAATAACTAGGCCAGACAATGTCACCGGCTGAGGAGGAGATGTTTTGTTCCTCTTCTTGCTTTTAGAGGGAGGTGCTCCACTATAGAGCACTTCCCACTTATCAGCAACCTCCCTGTTGGTTTTATGCTTCCTCTTCCTGGGGGCGTCACTCCTGGAAGAGGAGCTGCCACTAGCTGCCTCCCCTGCAGAGGGCTTATTATCCCTCTGCTTACACTGTGCCCCCACACTAACTGATGTAATTATGGTGGGGGCAGATTGGGACTTGGGAGATGCAGCTGTGACACTGGGAGGACCGGTGACATTCTTCCCCTTTTTCCCCGTGTCTGCAGTCTTGCTGGAGACCACAGACACAGATGGCTTTTTTGGGGAAGAAGGGGGTTTGGAGGCCGTGGTGGTGGCTTGAGGAACGGCCTCCTTGCCTGAGCTCTTTTGGGGGCTATGACCCTTGAGGTCCCCGCTGTTATGGGCTCAGCGGGGATGGGTGCTGTACTGACGGAGGTGGGGCTGGGGCATGATGCTTTACATTAGGACAATTCCTACGTGTATGCCCCAACCCCTTGCAATGATAGCACTGCACCTCTGTAGTGCTGTAAAAAATCCTGTAGAGCACCCCCTCAAATGGAACCCCAAAAGACCCCTCTATGTTTTCTGCGCCCTGAGGCAGGCACATTTGTACCTGCCTCTTGAAAGAGAGCACATGACGAAGTACTCTCTCTCTGCACCCCAGGGGAATTTTAATAAATGGTGTTTTTACTTCCCCTAGGGTTAGCAGGTGGGGGCGCAGGAGGGAGTCTGGTAGGAAGGGGGGCACATTAGAGAGTGTTACTTTTGTGCCCAACCCTTCCAGGGGTTCTATTGGTACATATAATCCCCCCACTGTGATGCCTCTCTGTATAAGTATGTGAGCAGCAGCCAGCGTACGGGTAAAGGAAACTGCTTTCCCGTACATTTTGCTGGCTGCTACTATAACAGAGGGGCTGATGACATTAGCTGCAGCATGTAGATAGATATCAATGCTGTAGACCCCAGACATCTGACATTTAACCCCATGCTTCCTGGTGATCTGCCCCTCAGCCCCAGCGGTGGTATTACTGGGGCCAGCAGAAACCACCTGTGACCAGGTATTAGCCACAGGGGTAGGTCTGCTGGCAGAACCACCAGGAGCTGGGGCTGCCTTATCTGCCTGGGGCCTATGCTGTGCAGTGCTGCAGCTAGGGTTTTCAGGGGCCATTATTCCCCCTTTTGACCCCTGAGGCTTCTTAATGGTTTTATCCCTCATGTTTAGACCCTTTTTTTTTTTAGTTTATTTGTTTTATTTATTTTTATTTTTTGTTTTATGATTTTCTATTGTTTTCTTTTTAAAAATATATGTGTGAAAAAGAAACAAAAAGACAAAACTAAGGGAGAGAGAGAGATGATGCTTGGCAGTGGAAGGGTTAATGGCCTGTTGCAAGGTGTCTAATTGCAACAACACAGAGGCTTTTTAACCCCTCTGTGTCTCTGTGTCAGATGTTAAAAAAAAAAAAAAAGCCTTTTTAACAAAACTTCAAATTGTTTCCCCCCCACTGCCTACAAAGAAGTTACTTGTCTTCTCTCCCCCCAAAACATGAAACCCAACACCAAACAAACAAAACTTTAACAAAACCTGAAAAACTTTAAAAGAAAGTTAAAGTAAAAAAGCTCCAGGAGTGCAGGTGAAGTGCTAAGGGAGGGGTGTGGCAAAGTATCCAGGAGACAGCTCACTCTCCTGGGATAGACAGCTGAGCCTGACTCCCAGAAAACTAAAACTTAAATTAAACTAAGAAAAATACCACAAAAACTCCCAAAAATGAACAACACCGTGCACAAAGTGCTTATAAACAGAAAGGTGTTAAAATAAAACTTGTATTTGAGGGACTAAGACCCTAAAAAGCCTTTTGTTTAGAGCTCAAGCATGCACACAACATGCTCTCTGGCACAGTACTTGTAAAAAGGACCCACACTATGGGTAGCGGTCAAGCAAATGAACTTTGATTAACGGTCAGGCAAATGCACTTACATTTAAGAAAATAAAAGTTTTGTTTTTTTAAATGTGGACTGTTGGTACCCCAACTAGACTGGATTAGTTGAACTTGACACAGTACTTGTAAGCAGGACACACACTATGGGTAGCGGTCAAGCAAATTAACTTTGATTGACGGTCAGGCAAATGCACTTACATTTAAGAAAATAAAAGTTTTTAAAACAATATTATATTGTATTATTATTATTATTATTATTATCTTTATTTATATCGTATGCGTTGTGCACACACAGTATAAGCTGTGAGCCTGACACACCTTTGCAAGCAGGGGCTAGCAGGGAGACAGGCAAATGAAATTAGATTACACAGAAAAAAAAATGATGTTATAGCCCTAAAAAGGGCTTTTTGGGGTGCTGTGTTTACAGCAGAGATCTGATGAGTCCTTCAGCACTGCACTGGACACTGAATAAACTTGCCTAGCTATGGTTTTCTCTATTGATGCAGCATCAACTACACTGTACCTCCTCTCTGTAAGACTGCAAGTTACTTATGATTCCAAAATGGCTGCTGTCCATGAGGTAGATGGCTCTGGAATGGAGTGTATGCTGCTGATTGGCTGGAATGTGTCTGCTGACTGTGACATGCAGGGTCAAAGTTTGCTCAATGATAAAGTATTGGGGGCGGGTCGAATCTCGTATATGTTCGCTGTTCGCCGCGAACATGCTAAGTTCGCCGGGAACAGTCCGCCGGCGAAATATTCGCGACATCTCTATAAATGGGGTTTCCCAATGAAACTGATAGTCTTATTGGGCAATAAATCAGTAATAATTAATAACCAACATGAAGGTTAAGTAATCCTGAAAGACCTGTAACTATGGCCCTTTTCTCTTTCCTTGGTTTCCTTTTTTTCTTCTCTCTCTTCCCCTGTTCTCCTTTTCTTTCCCTCTTCATCTTCGTCTGTAAATATTGATCGCTAAGAATTAATTCAGGGATTGGTATTAAACTGACTTGGTATATGAGGACTAGGCCTTCAGCCTATTAAATAACCAGCAGTATATAAATTGTTTTTTTTAAGTATAGCACAATTAATATTTAACCAACGAATTGAGAGTTTGTAAATATTTGTCATAAGTCTTAAACATTATAAGCTGAATACACAGTGCACCAAAAGGCAATAGTTTGGGAAAGCAGATTTAACACTATTTAAATTTTCTTTTGTTTTTTTTGGTTTTCTGTTACAGGCTTCAACATTGGGAAATAAAGTTGAAACTTAAATATGGATAATATAGAGCCCAAAGAGGCATTAGATCCATTTCACACTTTAAATGAACCGTAAGTTCATAATATTTCCTATTTAATGGTAATTATAAAAGTTGAACACAAAATGCACTAAATTATATTAATTTGAGAAGGTGTTTAAATATTAAGTTAATTTAGTAGTACAAGGTTTTGTTCACATTGAAATAAAAAAAAAAATAAAAAAAAAAAAGACAAATGCTGTTCACATAAATCTTTAAAACTGAATAGTTTTGTTTTAGGATAAATTGAAAAGAAATCACAAACTAATAAAAGGGTATTAGGTTTAAATGTTATTATTATGTATCTGCTGATTGCTTGATGAGCTGAAGCTGAGAGTAAGAGGAAAGGGTTGGTTAATTGCTGAGGGGAATAACCCCTTTGAAAATGGAGATCCCCTCAATGCCTCGGTAGATAAAGGGGAGTAAATAAATGATCTCGCATCTTTGGAAGTGGGAGGGAGGGGTAGAGATTAATATGTGTAACATAAATGTGAAATAAGTATCTTGTAAAAATTATTTGTAAGGGCTTTCCATCCTGTTTTGGTCACTGCTGGTTACCACGGGCGCAACTTAGCCAGTGGATTTCCAAATTTTGAACTTATTGAAGTTCAACCTTCTCTTTCCCCACGGTAAACCAATTTTCTTTTCTTGTGTTGGTTTGTCCGGTGAGGTGATGGAGAATGATTCACCGGTAGTGAATGCATGGGTAACAAATGTGATTTGTGTGAATTTTGTGGTAGGCATAAGGGTTTCGGAGGGGACTGGCGGGGGGGGGGGGGGGGGGGGGTTTGAGCAAAGAGCCTTGAGGTAATGGGTCATAAGTTATGATGATGATCCATACAGATAAGGATAAAGAAGGTAGACTGAGAATTTGTAGTCAGAATGTCCAGGGATTAAACTTAGGTGTAAAAAGACAGATGTGCCAGAGATCTTTTGGATCTGGTTTAGCCAATGTGGTATGCCTTCAGGAGACCCACTGGCAGACAGGTAAGATTCCTTACTTTAAAATGAAAAATATAGGCCTGACTCTTAATTCTACTTACAAGAAAAAAGCCCGGGGAGTCTCAATACTTTTTAACCATAAATTAATTTTGATGGAAGAAATCTCTATAATAGATCCCAATGGTCGTTATATAATATGGGAAAGCTTAATAAATAGGGAGAAATTTACAATAGTCAACATATACGCACCAACTTAGCTTTCTTAACCGAATATTCAATTTGATAAGGCGATATAGCTCTGGTGCACTCATTATTTGTGGGGACTTTAATCTATGTGTGGACGCGGATTTAGATAGAAACTCCCATAAAGGAACATTTTTAGATTCCCAAGCTAAACAAAAAAATAATCTCTTTCATAATATCTTAATTAAACATCAAGTATATGACTCATGTCAAACTTTTTATCCTCAGGAAAGGGATTACTCTTTTTATTCCCATCGACAGGATACGCATGTTAGATTGTACTACATACTTGTTAATAGTGTAACTTTAAAAAGAGTGATTAAAACAGAAATTGGACCTATACTGTGGTCAGATCACGGGATGGTCTCTATAAATATATCAACGAGTCATATAGAAACAGTTAGACCACCATGGCAACTAAAAATTCCCTTACTCCAGGATCCACAAATAAAAGATCTCTTAAAAAAATAACTCAATAACTTTTTTAAAGTAAACAACCTGTCTGTTACATCTAAAGTCACAATTTGGACTGCCCATAAAGCCTCCATAAGGGGTCATTTGATTAGCTGGCAGGCTATGAAGAAGAAACTTAGAGGTCGATCTTTACGAGACCTATACATTGACTTGACAAACTTAGATAGGCTTAATAAAATTGGCTCAAATGATAAGATTGTAAAGAGAATGGAAGCAATAAGATCTCAGATTAAAAAAATAGAACAAGAACTGTTAGATAAATCCCTATGGTCACTGCAGCAACGACTGTATCATATGGGAAACAAATCAGGGCGACTCCTAGCTAATAAATTGAAGAGCAAAACATCAAGTAAAAGAATAGACAGTTTAAAGTATAAAAATGAGACCCTGACAAAGCCTGGTGATATAGGAAATGCTTTTGGTCTTTTTTTATCAAGATCTTTATAATTTGAGGGATGATAAAAATTTTATTACACCATCTAAAGAAGAGATATTCAAATTTTTGGATAATATTGACTTACCGAGAGTTTCTGATGACGATCTGGATATTTTAAATAAAGAAATAACTGATAAAGAAATTTCGGAAGCTATAGATGGCCTGAAAAACTTCTCCTCCCCCGGCCCAAATGGCTACAGAAATTGTTACTATAAACTCTGTAAGTCAGAATTTTTAATTCCTCTTAAGAATGCTTTGAATGAAATTAAGAAATCAGGTCGGGCACCGAAAGAAATGCTGGAGGCCTCGGTTATAACAATCCCTAAAGAAGACTGTTAAGAACCATCATGTAAGGATTTCCACCCGATTTCTTTACTGAACACTGATATAAAAATGTATGCAAAAATTCTAGCTACCAGGCTGAATGCAATTTTAGGGAACCTATTTCTTTAGATCAAAAAGGCTTCATTCGAGGGAGGCAAGGATCTGACAATGTGAAGAGAATGGTTAATTTGATCTCTTATGCTAAACGAAAAGGAGCTCCCACCGTGCTCTTATCATTAGACGCAGAAAAGGCTTTTGATAGGGTGGGGTGGGAGTTCCTAGAATTGCTGTTTGAAAGATATGGGTTGGGGGACTTTGGTTCGAAAGCCATCCGGGCCCTATACACTGCCCCCACCGCAAAAGTAGTGGGGCCAGGGTATAGTTCATTCAGCTTTGATATCTCGAATGGGACACGTCAAGGTTGTCCCATTTCCCCTGCTATTTTTGCCATGTTCATTGAACCTTTAATAATACTGATTGGGAAGGAGAAGGAGGTGCAAAGGATAAAGGTCGGATTTATGGAACATAAAATATCTGCTTTTGCGGATGACATTCTTGTAGCACTAGAAGATCCGTTAGCTTCCCTCGGATCTTTGTTCCAACTGATAGATGATTATAGTAAAATATCAAATTTTAAGCTAAATATTAGCAAATCAGAAGCCATGCCCATTAATATCTCTTATGAAATGTTACTTAAATTAAAACATCGATTCCCTCTCATATGGCAAAACTCTCTGAAACATTTGGGAATAATATTGGAAACAAATTTGAAGCAGACAATAATAACTAATTATTATCCCTACATATTTGTTAAACCAATTACAAAATAAAAATTGATATTTTCATTCATAAAGGGGAAAAAAATAAGAATAAAAAAAATGAGAATGGGAGGGAAATTTAAACATGGTGGCTTGGCTTTTCCATTACTTAAGGAATACCAGGAAGCTATATTAGCGGCAAATATGTTGGAATGGCTAGAACCCACAAATGTTAATAATTGGGTCCAAATCGAACAAGAGCTAAAAGGTTTAAATAATATTAAAATTCTCTTATTTCAAAAAAAGATTAATCTTAAATATATGAAACCGGGTGAAACTATGGTTAGAGGAAATGTGAATCTATGGAACAAATTGAATGTTAAATATAATTTGATTCTGTTTCCTTCGCCCATTACCCCGTTATTAGATGTAGCAACACATATTGAATCTCTGACTTTAGGGAGGATAGTTAAAGCAGGTTTTAACCTGCTGCTCGAACTGTTTCCTGGAAATACATTTTCATTGGATAATATAAAAATAAAAGCCCCTCAATTAAAGATCTCATGGTTAGAATTTCTTAAGTTGGAAAAAGTTCTCAAAAAGTCAGAGTTTTATTTGACCAGATCAAGAGATTTAACTCAATTTGAAAAATTGATTATGGCAGAATCTAAAACTCATCCTATTTCAAAATGTTATGATATCATCAGAAGGCCACAAATGTATAAGTCCAAGTGCATGCAGGACTGGGAGGGTGAATTGGAGTATAATTGGACCATAGAAGATTGGCATAGATCATATGCAATTACGGATAGATTTGTTAAAAATCCCTCCTATAGAGAACTTCATTTTAAAATCTGCAATAGGTGGCATTATACGCCGGTTAGGATGGCAATGATTAGTGGGTTAGACCATGAGAAATATTGCTGCCGCAAGTGTAGCCGGATAGGTTCTTCCCTGCATATTTGGTGGCAATGCCCATATATCCAAAAATTCTGAGCAGAGGTTTTTGCCCAGCTGACTAAGATATGTGAGGTATATCTTATCCAGAAATAATTTTATTCCATATTTTTCCTCCACTGCCTTTAAAAGTTAAAGTCCTTATGTTGCAGATTTTAATGATAGCAAAATCATTGATAGCCTCCAAGTGGAAGCAGAAATATGTCCTGTCTTGGAATGAGGTTAAAACGAAAGTGGATTAAAATCGTCTGCTAGAATTAAACTTTACCGACCTGGTGGGGATAAAAAAAAGTAGTCTAACCTGGTCCCTATGGGATAAGTATTCTTCTAATACGTAATTAAGGAAGCCACTGATATGACCTAGGATGTTCTGGCCACCTCTCCCAGGCCCATTTTCCCGATTTCCCTGCCCGAGCCCCCACCGGACCCGAAGCCATGAATGGAAGAAGTGTGAATGGAAGTGTGTTTAGTTTGAATTTATATTTTAGAATAGTAGTTTGCAATATCATTGTGATGCCGTTGGGACACTATTGTAGATCAATCTATTGAATGAACTTAATGGTGCAAAGGACCAATAGGAGATGGAAGGCCTTAGTAAGATGGAAATAAAAGAAGGGTAAAAGAAGAGGGAAAGGAAAAGGAAGTAAAAGACAGAATGATAACAATAACTTTGTCTAACTAGAACGATCCCATGTAATGTACTTTTGTGCTTCTTCATGTAACATTTCTCGTTGTTAACTTTAAAATGTAAAGAAAAGGGAAGAGACACGTGGTTTCAGTATATGGTTTTATTTCCTTTACCCAACTGATAAGTTGTACAATTTATTTTGTCTGATATATTGTTCTTCTTCTCCTCCTGTTTGCTGTGCAAATTTCCCAACGGATGAGTAGATGATATGTTTGCTTATGAAGTGTATGTAATTTATACTTTTCTAAAATAAAAAAATAAAAAAAAAATGACATCAATGATAAATCATAAGAAATAAATACTCCCGAAAATGGCAATTAATTTAAACATTCAGGATAAACACATCATGAAGTCGGGTATATAGTAACAAACAGAGATCATATAATAACCCAGTATTATTATCTCATTTCAGTACAAAGGACATCGGATGTCTCCACTGATACTGAGGCAGCGGCCGAGGCCCAGGCTGAGGCCAAATATGAAGAGCCCTACTATGCCCCAGCCAGCAGGGTCTATGGTATGAGAAGGAGGAGCAGCAAGCAAAGGACCAGTTATTAGCAGAGGACCAAAATATGAGCAAGAGGATGACACGTACATGTGGTGAGTGGCAGAAACACCAGGATCTTTTGCCACCCAGGTGAAGCTAGACCCCACTGGCCCCTTCCTGCCCCAGATAGACTCACCACCTGCAACCTCATACTGGTCTGACTCACCAACACCCCAACCTGCTCTTTCACTACCACCTGCTCCTTCAGCAAGGTGGATGCCTGCTCAACTATACCCACCACCAGTGATAGAACTAACACCATCTCTCACCATTCTGCCACCACCTCATCAACTCCCCATCATGCCATCACCCCCGCTACCTCAACCCCAACCAGCGTATTTTTGCAGGCTCCGGATGGTTTATGGGTTACGGGCTTGAAAACTTTGCGATGGTTAAACCTGGAACTTACAGCCTCCAGAAGCCTTTCACTTCCGCAAGAATTACGATTGCTAAAATCGCAAATCGCTATTCAATTGCTCCAATTCCCCAAGGCCGCAAATAGTTTCACACCCATAAATGACAAATTTAGGAGAAAATCCAGCTAGTGCTAGAAAGTACCCGCAAGGGGGTTAAACACCTATTCGCAGCACTGTAAATGCAAATAAAAATCCAATACTGCACTATAAATAACGGAGGAAGCAATGAATAACATTAGAATAAATTGCACAACAGTCTCAAGCTCGGAAATCGGCAGTAAAATACATTTATTTTTTTGTTTAATTTCAGGGTTTTATCGATCTTGGGAATCAATGTTAATACATATCAGGCCACCCATATGGACTAGAAAAGTATTGGCATTCATTATTATAAATTCGTATTTAGATGGTTTGCGAGTCCCATTGCATATCGGACCCCCGAACCTAATTGATTTACATGTAACCTCCATGTTTTACTGCCGTAATGATAGTGGTCAATTGCTTAATTGATCATATTCCATCCCTGACAAGGGCATGGTTTACGGAGTCGGCTTTTTATTCCCCTAACTTGTGGATTCCTTCAATTAAATAGCATCGGAATTAGTGACAAATGGGAGCCGGCATCATGCCCGCAGACATACGGCCTGCATCTAGCGAGATGTGGGTTTGCAGTTGAATTGGGCTCTATGTCTGTAAAAGAGGTTTACCATACCCCCCCCGGAGTGAGGGTATTCTGACGCAAGAGGAAAGATAGCTCATGACACTAATATGTGAATCTCCCCTCTTCTTCAGGGAGCAAAGACCTAGCAGTTTAAAGACAGTCATGAAGGGCTAGGGGGAGGCGCTATTTCAATCTTATTAATCAGATTTTAATAAAACTGGAGTTGCAGTGTAATGTATAACCCCTCTATAATGTTTATGCTAGGATAAGCATGAGGCATAAAAAAATACCCACTAGGATACCTTTCCATTGAACTGGAGATTGCCTAATCTGTATAGCTAGCCAGATGCCAAAAATGGTTTGTTTATAGGCATCTTTTAATATTCTGTTTTGGTTGGTGTGGCCATCTGTATATCAGGACTGCTGCAGCCATGATGGCATAGACAATTTTAACATGTGTAAGAAATTAACTGATAATTAAATAATTAATGTATAATTTCTACAAATAATAAGTTCTTTTGGACAAATCAATAAACGAACATATGAATACGTTTATAATTAAGATATATTTTGCATAAATCAATATACGGTTACACAATGGGTTTTAGACAAACAGATAGACAGTAGAGATAAAACGATATTTACAAAAAGATACTTATATGAATAACTACATTATTATTAAATACTACACCACAGGTCAGCAATATCTTCAGAGTCCATATCTTTAGGCTTCAAGTCACAGCACAGCATGGCTTCTACTCAGCTGGGCCCTCCAGACTTTCAGACCTCCAACCTTAGACTCCAGACTTAGCCTGACTAAACTCTCTGGGCTTTTTGTATATCTTTCTTGGACACTCCCCCTTGATATGTGACTGTACATCTTATTAAAATCAACTCACCTTACCCCAAACTCCATAAAAATGCCATAGATGGGAATCTCACACACCCAGATGTCCCTTTGTTTACATATAAACACCCTGGGCCAAGAGACCTCCACACCCAACTGTTCTTTTGTTTACCCATAAACAACCTCAGGCATAAGTCTTTTGTTACAGTATGAATAGATAGCCACACCTGGTTTCTCAGGGATGGGTTAGATGAACACAATCTATATATTATGAATAAAGAT
The DNA here is from genome assembly GCA_027410445.1 of Discoglossus pictus. Lineage (NCBI taxonomy): Eukaryota > Metazoa > Chordata > Amphibia > Anura > Alytidae > Discoglossus > Discoglossus pictus. The sequence continues at coordinate 270,575,439 of CM050163.1, read as the reverse complement.
CTATACAACTACATATATTTTATAAGATACACTTATTAAATACACAATGTTTAAAAATGTTCACTGTATAAGCCATATCTTACACATGGGTGCAATGCTAGTATCTGAGCTTATACTTCATATGGTTTAATGTGCTCATACTGTTGAATAATAATTCCTAAGCATGAGATATCATCATGTTTAGGCTTGAAATGCAGCCGTTCCCATCGGGGTTCTTATAAAAAAAAGGTTGTGTGGGACTCACATGGAAGGGGGGCACAAATTGGGGTACTTGGTTGAGAGGTATGGTTCAGTGTACCAGAGAACCAAGAAAGGATTAGGGTTAGCCATCAACATGGCTCTTGGCCAGCATGGGGTAATCATGGGGAATGTCATCATTTGATGGTCAGCAACCGCTGTAGCTTGTCTAGGGTTGTGTGATTAGTTGTAGTATTCAATGTGGATCTACAGTATGTGCATGCTTCATTCTGCTGAAGATAATTATTCTTTTCATTCTTATAATTGGGATTATGAAACTGCCGGAACTATAACCCTTACCAATGGGGTTACTATTGCTAAGCCTGTTTTCTGAGATTCCCTGGGTACCAGTGGTGGTCATACGTTGTGCTGGCTTTATTCCTGCTAATAGGGATATCCAAAGAACCCAATGATCTGCTGGGTAAGATGGAATATGTTTAATAATTAATGCACACTACTAGTTACTTCTATTTTTTGAAGTGATGAATGATGAGATTTATAGTTATCTATTACTTATTTTTACTGCGGTGTAATAACCACATGTGACTAGTAGATGCTATGCATCATTATTATTGAACATTATTATCTTTAACTCATTATATGATCCCATTTTAAACAGCCTATTGTCCTCCTGAGTTTGTGCTGGGTTCATTCCTGCTAATAGGGATATCCAAAGAACCCAATGATCTGCTGGGTAAGATGGAATCTGTTTAATAATTAATGCACACTACTAGTTACTTCTATTTTTTGAAGTGATTAATGATGAGATTTATATTTATCTATTACTTATTTTTACTGCGGTGTAATAACCACATGTGACTAGTAGATGCTATGCATCATTATTATTAAACATTATTATCTTTAACTCATTATATGATCCCATTTTAAACAGCCTATTGTCCTCCTGAGTTTCTCTTGCATCAACCCAGGCACAGACTGCACTTTGTTTTTTACAGGGACAGGTTGCACTTGGGCTTTTGCACAGACTGCTCTTGTGCTCTTTTAGGCAATGTTACACAATGGTCCTGACCCTTATTCCACTTACTGAGGGGTGTGGCAAGCTCTTCAACTTCCAAGCAAGAGTCGAGTCCCTAGCAAATTAATCAGTCCTGCGCTTTCAGCAAGCAATCCCCCCCTCTGTGTGACACATCAAGTTCCAAAAAAGACCCAAATACATAGAAAAAAATTCACTAGCTCTGCCACTGTGCAAAACATAACATCTTATATATTAAGCAGCTCACGTACAGCTAGTGTATCTATATATCTGCCCTTGTCACATATTTGCATGTTCAGTCAGGAGTATCCCAGTGTTGCTGCTGATACTATTTATATCTCTCTCGGTATCTGCTTTTATGTCTAAGAGCAGAACAAGGCAGAGATTTCCTCCTAAAATGAGCCTGTTACAGACACTGTTTAGCTGCGTCTTACTGTGGATTTCAGGTAAGTTACAAGGAAACTTTCTGATGTTCTGGACACTTGTTTTATACACAGATGTTGTTTGATCTCTTTTATCTTTTCAGGTGCTCAATCACAAACCCCGGAGCTGACTCCTCACGTTGGATCTGTTAGTGCTGGACAGAGTTTTACATTTAAATGTGATGTGAAATCAGAAGCAGATGCTCTAACTTTCTTAAAACAATCACCTGGAGAAAATCCTAATCTTATATTAAGCCATCATGCACAGTGGGGATCACCTAAGTATGGACCAGGAATGTCTTCAGTCCATTTCACTGTCACAAGAAACAGTGCTAAAACTGAATATCATTTAACTATTAAAGATACAAGCATTGCAGACACATCTATTTATTACTGTACACATTGGTATAACAGTATTACAGCATAACACAGTGTTATAGGCTCAAACAAAAACCCTCAAGTGTATGTATATGAAACAGGAACTATATGTAAGCTAGGAACCCTATGCAAGATCAGTGATCTTAAAACAATGATCAGCTTACATAGTTAGTGATGAAGTGTAATTCACTGTATAAGAAGTGAGAATAATACAAATTACATAAATGCAAAATCTCAGATTACACAAGTTGCCTTGTCTATCTAGGAGCAGAACCTTCATACATGCACCAGCACCATATAATTATAATTATTATTATTATTATTATTATTATTATTTTCATTATTATTATTATATTTTATTTTAGAGCACTAAGGAATACACTATATAGTATGTTTACATAGAAGACAGATAAAACAAGACAGCACATTTGTACACGAGGAGATGATGCCCTGCTCTTACGAAAGCTTAAGATCTAAGAGTTGATAGAGGATAGGAATGTGATAAGAAGACTACTGGATGGATTGATGTACCATAGTATAAAGTTGTGATTTAGTTAAGGAGGAAAGTGGTAAGATTCTCTGAACATGTCAGTTTTCAGAGAAAGTTTGAATATTTGAAAAGAAACTTTGATATTTGCAGAGAAAGGGGAGAAAGTTACAGAGCGAGGTAGAGAATTCCAAAGAATGGGACTGATCTTTAGAGCATTGATTAGTGTGTTAGTAGTGTCTTGGATGAGGAATGAACACATTTTAGAGATGTTATGGAGGTGGTGATTGCGGGATTTGGTTACTGATTGAATGAGGGGGATGAGGGAGAGTCTGAGTCATATGTGACACCAAGACATCTGACTTGAGATGTGGATATTTTTGCCTTGTCTGCAGTAAGAAATATTTCAGTATAAAGACTGAGAAGGAAGGGGCAGAATAACTACCAGCGCAGTATAGAAAGTTAATTTGTAGATATCAGGAGATCATTGAGGACGATATGTGTGAAATATTTGCTTTGGCATGGCTTAATAGGGTGAGGGATAGGTATGTAGAAGAGTGATACATTTGCGCATCAACAGCATTAAGAACTCATAAAAGATGATACGTTTAGCAAGAGAGGAAGTGTAGAGAGCAATGGACCTAACATTGAAGGTAGTGGAACCTCAACAGAAAGAGATAGTGGGACAGTAAAGCAGAACATATAGAGATAAGATGCAAACCATTAGGAAGTTGTGCTGCCAGGGGAGTAGGAAGCAGATCAATTCATGGGGGTGTGATAATGGGAGAAACAAGAGAGCAAGAATTGAAGTATGAAAGATAACAAAATAATAAGAAATAAAAGGTAGAAGAACTTGGAAGTATAATTAAAGAAGAAAAGGGAGAAAACAGAACAGAATCAGGAGAAAATGTTAGAGGGAGAAAGATAATAAAAAAAAAAGGAAAAGGAGAGGAGAGGAAGAGAGGGGTGAAAGAGAAGAGGAGAGGGGGAAATAGAAGATAAGAGAGGGAGAAAAGAGGAGAGAGAGGCCAAAGTAGAAGGAGGAAGCATAAAAGAGGATAGCGGATATAAAAAAAAAAGTTGAGGTAGAATAAAGAAGAGTAGAGGGACAAATTATGAGAGCAGAGGGTAATAAAGGGAGAAAAAGAAGAGAATGGGAGGAAAGAGAAGGATGGGGGATTAAAGGGGGTAAAAGAAGTGGAGAGGAGGGGAAGAGAAGAAGAAAGAAAGAGAAGGTGAGAGCAAAGAGAAGAGAAAATAGGGAAAATAATAAGGGAGAAAATAAATGGAAAACATTTAACGTTTTACTAAATATACATACATATCAGAACACACCATATGAAGATAAAAGCAAAAAGAGTAAGTAACAACCAATGTGCCTTAACAGTGATTCAAAAATTCAAAATACAGAGTAAGAAACAGGCATTTAAAATACACAAGAAAGAGGGTGAAAAGGTAGCTTTACATGTGCACAAGAAATCTAAGAATTTTTGCAAAAAAGTTATTAGATCAGATAAAATAGAAAATGAAAAAATGAATTACAAAGGAGAGTAAGACTAACCCTAAAAAGTTTTAAAAAAATGGAAAGAAGTCTAGGAAAGAAAATATTGGAATCTTAAAATATGAAACAGGTTGAGGCAGGTAAGCTAAATAAAAGATTTTTCTCTGTATACACAAGGGAGGTACCAATGGTTAGGACACTGCAACAAAATGTGCATGCACTAATGTTACTAATGCCATTAGGTTATGCCATCCACTGACCAGAAAATGCCATTCCTCAATATCAGTAAGGAAATACATATAGGCTACTTATTCTGGTGTCAGGGTATATATTTCAGTAATTAAATGTACTTATACTACAAGGGGGCTCAAATTTAGGAGTGCTTGTGGATGACAGTACTCAATGTTAAGCAGCATTTGCAAAGGCATGTAAAATATAAGCATTTATTAAGAGGGTTATAGAAGCAAGGGAAGTGTCAGGAACTTCACAAGGTGCCTGTTCTTCTCTTACATGCCTTCCTGTATCTGCTGCAATTCCCAGGTGGGCATGACTGTCTAAGCAGGATTCTTAGATTCAGCACACCTATTAGCAGCATATGTGCAATCACAATGATTTACATAATCACATAGTATTTGATGTTGAAAAAATGCTTTTAGTCCATCAAGTTCAACCTTTTAAGATCTCCTCTGATCTGCAATATGCGGATATTGTTCATTGATCCAGTGGAAGGCAAAAAAAAAACAGTGAAATTCAGCCAATTGTCTCAAAAGGGGAAAAAAATGAATTCCTTCTTGACTCCAGATACTGGTGATCGGATTCCTCCCTGGATCAATACGCCCTCTCTAACTAACCAGGATAACCCGGAATGCCCTTTTTATTAAAAAATATATCCAGGCCATTTTTTAAGTTATCTATCAAATTCGCTGCCACCACCTCCTTTTGTAGAGCTGCAAGAGACTACTTTAAACACTTTGAGCCCAATTCAGTTGAGCTTTTGCATGTTACTGTAGCTCATAAGTGAGGTCGCAAGATAATTTGCTATTGGCTTTTTGCGAGCTCCAAGCGGGTTATGATTTACGGCATAGAAAATATTGCAATGGTTAATCTGTAACTTACAGCCTCCCAAAGCCTTTGTTCTTTCACTTTCGCAAGAGTTACAATGGATAAAATTGCACCCGGAAATGGCAAAAGAAGGAGAAAATCCTACGAGTGCTAGAGAGGACTCGCAAGGGGGTTAAACACCTGATCGTAGCAATGTAAATGCAAATAAAAAATCAATACTGCGCTGTAAATTATGAGGAAACTGATGAAAATCATTAGAATTAATTGCACAACAGTATCAAACCCGCAAATCAGCAGTATATAAGATTTATTTTTATATTTCATTTCAGGGTTAAATCGATCTTTGGGAATCAATGAGTTAACATATCAGACCACCCATATGGACTAGAACAGTATTGACATTCATTTTCATAATTCTTATTTTGCGGGTTTTGCGAGTCTGATCGCATATCGGACCCCCGAACCTAATTGATTCAAATGTAACCTCCATGTTTTACTGCCGTTATAATGACAGTCTCATTTTCTATTGGCTGATTCCAAATGGGAGGTCATGGTCTTGCGTAATTGATCCTGTTTCCGCCCTGAACTGCTAAGAACCAGTGCATGGTTTACAGAGTCGGCTTTAGGCCAGAACTTGCAGCCTTGAGAAATTGAATAGCTACAGATTCGGAGACGAACAGCAGCCCGCAGCACACCCGCAGCCATACCGCCTACAACGATAGAGTTGCGGGTTTGCAATTAATCTGATTGGAACCCTGCATGCACTTGTGAATCATATTGGAGAAATTTCTCCTGCTTATTCAGCACTTTTAACAACTATTCCTGTTTCCAGTCCTATTAGTAGCATTAGCATTGAACTACCTACACATTTACACTATGGAAGAGAACATGTGAGAACATCAAAACAAATAGAGATGATATTGCTTTTGATTAGACAAACCAAGGAGAATTCTACAACATTTAACAAACAGATTAGAAATGCATAGATTGAGCTTATGTGGTAGTAAATGCAGAATTAAAGCTTTTGTAGCAGTGGAAATGGTCACCTTAGAGAGGAGACCTGGTCCACTTCAGAAGCAGAGAGGAGTTAAGGTGTATGTCTTTGTCCTAGGTCTTAGCGAGGAGCAGGGGACCAAGTTCAGTTCTGAAGCAGAGAGGAATAAAGGTGTGATGGGTATAATGGGTATAATGAGTTCTGCAATGCTCTCTCAAACTCTCAAACTCAAAATCAAGTGCTGTAGCATTTTGCAAGCTTAGGAGAAAATTTAGGAAGTTTCTGTCCCTACAAGCACAGTGCCAGTCTGACTATTTGCCAATATGAGGAAGAGGCAAATCTCCAGCAAATCTCGACATGTCATCTGAGTTTGAATAACATTGTTGAGTTCATGCCCAAATACACTGGTGAGTACCCAGTCTTACATTTTACACTAAAGATTAGGGGTGGTAAAATATTATATCCCATATGCCTGATTTTAGTAGACACATTAAGGATTAATCCAGGTTCTTGTATACAAGGAAGTTGGAAGGATATGTGATCATCTCTGAGAAAGTGCATTAGTTTGAAAAGCATAGGATATGGTACATCACAAAATGTCAGATGCTCCTGCATGACGCAGGAACTGATTTATAATGTGGTAGGAAAACTCAGTGTGAGGCTGGCAAAGCACAAGTCAGAGATGCAACCTGATCCTTCCTCATATTTATACCATATGGGATATATGAGGTTAATTGGTGGGACTGGAATGTGTCTTTATTTCATGAGCATGGTTGTGTTCAAACTCAGGTGAGTAGCCATGTGTGGTATATTGTTAACAAAATGAAAGAAAATTACAGTATTAAAGATTGTTTTTCTAGATCTTTTAGAGAACTAAGCCCCTAGTAAGACCACCATCAGAAAACTTGGGGCCTAGTACAAAAGTAACAATCAGACAACTTCCCCCTTAAAAAATGACCATCCCAAATGCATGTGTTAGCACACACAGAATTTTAGACATGTTTTCTAAAGCACTAGTAGATTGTTAGGCAGGGAAGCATGAGGTAACCATCTGGAGTACCATGCAAAAGAGAGTCCTGTGACCTGAAACCAGATTTGTTTTGTGTCATTGTTATTAATAAAAGTATATAAAAACTTATTGTTCACACAGACAGATATACAAAACATTTTCACAGGCACATACATGCATTCTGTATATCACAAATTTTCTGTGGGGGAAAAAAAAACTTAAGTTCACATCCCATCAGAGACAATGTATAGTGAGGTGGCATTACAGTGAGGGCAGTATAAGAAGGGAGCAAGGTGGCAAGAAGGATAAGGGGTTGGGGAGCGGTCATAGAGGTGTCTGGAGGCCACCTAAGATTTCATGGCTTGTTTGGTGGAAGCCCCTTGACCCCATGGGACCGAGTGTGAGGGGAAGGAAGTGGCTAGTGGGGGTGCAGCCGGTTATAAGGGTCTCTGGGTGCCTTCCGCGCTGTTGTGCCCCCAGCTAGCCACGTGTCAGGTTTGGGACCCCATACCCAGCTTTTCTGTGCCCTGCTTGTGTTTTTCCCTTTGTGGAGGATGACAGCCTAGGCAGAGAAGCAGCCAAGCTAGCAAGTAGAGTGTGGGTTTCTGGAGAACCATTCAGGAACAGCTGCTGATATAGTGACTCTTGCCCTATCTCAGTCTTTTGTAATGGGCATTTTGTGAGGGTTGAAAAGTTTTTTGGGGGCTATTGTGGCTTCACATCTTTATGGAGGATTTGAACAGAGGGTTGATGGAGATAATTCTGTGTGTATATGACAAATTCTTCTGGTATCAGAAGTTGATGGTGCTATGTGTGAAGGATCATCTGGGAGTACATTTGAGGGACCCACCTTTGCCTATTTTTGGGGGGCCCCTTTGGGAGTGGTACCTAAGAAGCATTGTGAAAAGTTGAGGCTGATTCATTACCTGTTCTATCCCAAAGGAGATACTGTGAATGATGGAATTGACAAATAACTCACTTTTGTGTCATATGCATTGTTCAATATGGCCACATCACTTGTTCATCTGGCAGGTAGAAGTGCTCTTATGGCTGACATTGATGTGGAATCTGCCTTTTGCCCCTTGCCAGTTGACCCGAGAGTCATCTCTTGGGACGTTGTTTTGAGTATGAATTCTAGATGGACCTTTCTCTCCCTATGGGGTTTTCGATATCATGCTTTTATTTTGGAATATTCAGTCACATGTTCCTTATGATGTTGGTTTGGCACAAATCAGGGTATGCTTTTTTTATTCACGATTTGGACCACTTCTTGTTTGTGGCCCAGCTGGTGAGGAGCTTTGTTTGAATATCATATCCACTTTACAGTGATTAACCCATGAGTTTGGGGTTACATTAGTGGATGCCAATAAGGATGACCCTATGACCTGTTATTCACTCTTCTTCTTTCTTTCAGGAGTTGTTTGGAGATTGAAGAAATGTGATATTTAAAGGTGTCAAACAATATAGTCTACTTTGAGGCATCTTAAATTTGTGTTTGTGAGTGCAAGTTTCCATCATCTTTAAAACAGGCCATAATTACATCCATTCTTAAGAAATCCTCATCTGACTCAGCTTTTGATTCTGTCACCATGTCTCTCTACTTCCCCTGGCTTCAAAACTGCTTGTGCAACTAAGTTGTAATCTCTTTACCTAAGTTATTTCCTGCAACCCCCACCTTGATCCATTCCAATCTGGCTTCTGACCCCAACACTCCACAGAGACAGCTCTCACTAAAGTCACCTCGACTTGCTCATCTCCAATACAAAAAATAATTTCTCTCTTCTAATTCTCCTGGATCTCTCTGCTGCCTTTGACACAGCTGGCCACCCTCTTAACCAAATATCTTCACTATCTTGGAATCCATGACACATGGTTCACACCATACTTAGAAGATTGAACATTTGGTGTCTCCTTCTCTGGCACCTATTCTTCACCATGCCATTTTATTCTTGGCATATCCCAAAGATCAGTCCTATCCTCTATCTATACATCTTCCCATGAAACCCTAATAAAATATTTTGGATTTCAGTAACACTAGCATGAGTCACCAACTGTCTCTCAAGCATATTGTTCTGGATGTCCACCCGTCACCTGAAACTCAACATGTTAGAGACTAAGCGCGTAATCTTCCCAGCCTCTACCTCAGCTTCCTCTCCTCAAATATCTCTCACTGTTGACAATGCTATCATCACTCCCACCTCTCAGGCCAATTGTCATAGGGTTATACAGGATCCTACCTTCGCTTCCATTCCTCACATACAATCAATCACAAAATCTTGTCATTTTCACCTAAAAAACATCTCCAAATAAATTACTATCTCACCCAAGATACAACTAAAATTATAATTCACTCTCTCATCATATCTCGCCCTGACTACTGCAACTCTCTCCACTCCTATCCATAATGAACGCCTCCACTAGTCTCTTCCATACTCAACAATCAGTGTCTGCAGCACCTCTCTGTCAGTCTCTCCACTAGCCTCCCACAGCCTACAGAATAAAATGTAAAAACATGACCCTCATGTATAAAGCCCTCAACCATAGTGCATCCCCTTATAACTTTGTTCTTGTCAAAATACTCCTCCAACTGCACCCTATTCTTTTGTAACTTCTTGACTCCTTCCACTAGACTATCATTCTGTCTCAAAATCTCTGTTTAAAGAAGCTTGTCACATTCAGCCTTAATATGCACAAGGCATCTATCACCTTTCTGTACCAAACCTATACCCATTAGATTGTAAGTTGACAGGTTTTCAATCTCGTTAGGTGCTTGTATATTTGATTTTAAACTCAAAGACAGGGCCCTCCATTATTTTGCAATATGTTAAAATTTGTTTATGCCTTGTACTGAACCTTTGTATAGCACTATGGAATAAGTTATCACATCACAAATAAAGTATAATGATAATAATAATAATAATAATAGTAATATTAATAAATTGAGTACATTGGGTATTGAGATTGATTCCATGAAGATGGAGTGTTGTTTGCCAATGGAATAAGCTGGCAAACTTGTGTTCAGAGCTTATCTCTCTTAGAGCTTCTAAGAGGGTTTCATTGAGGCGGCTGCAAACGCTTCTAAGCAAGTTTAACTTTGCCTGTTGAATCATCCCCATTGGAAGGAGTTTCTGCAGATGGATGGCATTCACAATGCAAATATTCACCTTCCTAATCACTTTATTAGGCTGACATAAAGTACAATGTGATGGTATGGTTACCTGTTGTTCAATGGAAGAATGCTTATTCACCCCAGGAGACTTTCTTGAGCTTGAGCTATAGGCGGATGCATCAGGTGTGCATGGCATTGAGGCTTTCTTTGGGGATGATGGTGTACAGAGAGATGATTTGCAGGCTGGACCAAATTTGGGTTAAAAATAAAAATGGAGCTTTTTCCCATAGTCATGCTACTGTTTCTATGGGGTGACGACTTTTTTTGTTGCATAACATGGCCGTAGTGCAGGCTATAAATTCCTTGTCAGCATCATCCCTCCTGTTAGCACATTTGCTATGCATGGTGCAGGGGCGAAACTTGTTCCAGGTTCCATGAACAATATTGCTGATGCTTTTTCTTGTTTCAGTGAGAGTGCTTCAGGCCACTGGCGCCTTGAGCAAGGCTGGATGGTGGAGTCTTTCTGGAACATCTGTGGGAACATGGAGCAGGGAGATAGTATTGTTGTTGAGGCAATCTCTGGCTCCATCTACTTGGCTTTCATACAAGTAAATTTGGAAGTGGTGCAAGGTTTTTGTACAAGTGGAAGCAAGTGGTGGGAGTGGTGCAAGATTTTACTTGTGGTATGGCCAGGAGGAATGGCAGGCCACCTATAACATTTTTCCTCCTGGTTGCCATTGGTTTTGGAGAAGGTCTGTACCAGTAACGAGGAAGCCTTGCTTTTCCAGCAAGTCTTCTCTATTGCCTTTTTCAGGGATTTCAGGTACTCAGAATTGGGCATCCATGGATAGATTTGGGGATCTATGGTGATTATGTTACTATATGGTTATGATGGTTCAAGATTAACCAGGATAAAAAAGAGAGATATTGTATTATATCAAGTGATTGCTGCCATTTGTTTGCATAAAAGCTTTCTTGGACCAACATCCAGCTTTCTAATTGTGGGTTATCAACCATTCGTATATGTACTTGGTTTTATGCTGCAGTTGCTGATAATGGCCTGTGCATGCCTTGGGATCAGTTGGAGGAGCAATGGTTTGGTTTCCAGGGTATGCAATAGTCCCAGATCAGTGGGCATGTAGTGAGTTATGCCACTCGACTCAGCCTCCTGTCTTTATAATGATCCATCTTGGTGGAAATGATCTTGGCATCACACCCATCAAATAGTTGGATCTTGTGATGAAAAGAAACATCAGGGCATGTGTAACAGAGTTGCAACACGAATCCAATATCTCCGCTGGTATACGGTAAAATATCCAAGAAGCACTACAGTCTCACCATCCTCAACCTCCCATATTGGACGACTCAATTGGGAGTCAAAAAAATACTGTCTTTATTTTGTTGTGCAGAGATATATATACACATCTCTTCCCACAGGCAATACACATCCCCCATAGTTGGCCACACAATACACATAGAGGGACAATAGGTGGGTCACACCTCCCTGAGGCTACCTGGCAACTTTGATACAATCAGACATTGATTAGATCATCCTTCTCTTTGTTCTTTATGTCTCATAATGAAAACACTTTATACAATAGACTTCCTTATCTTATGAGGAGTCTCTGTAATAGGATTATCTATTAGCCTAGTAGCTGTAATATTCTGAGCCAATATATTCTGTAGAACATAAAACAACATATCTACAGTACAGCAATGTGATGATATTTTAACCATAACCATAAAACTGGGTAAAACAGTGATGGGTTCCATTACAGCATGGTTGCAGCATTTTCCACAACCGTTTCCATTTAGTTTGAGATGATTTAAGCATAGATTTTGGAGGTAGGTCAAACACAGAGAAAAGTTGGATAAGGATCATCTGAAAATAAACAAGCTTACATCTAGTTTTGTTAGGAAGTTTAGTTTTACTTCTCTGTGGTACCATGAGGCTGATTGGTTATTTCTTTCAGATAGTGTCCATCTTAATGAGGAAGGGATAACAAGGCCAGTGGTTAAATGTGTCCCTAGCTTATGGAGGTATGGCTGTTCCATCACAGTAAGCCTTGGATGCTGGATCAGGACAGAGATTCTACTGTCTCTGGCCTGGCTTCTCCCTCAATTGTTCATTACATCATTTTTGTTTATCAATAAACTCCATGGCCCGTTTTCCTCCAACATGTTTAATTATTTTTTCAATACATTATGTGAGATGTGCTTAGGTCAAGGAGGGCCCTGTAGGCTAACTAAGATTTCCTGGGTTAAAGCCCATTGGCCCGGCAGGAACGGTTGTGAGGGGAAGTGGATAGCTGGGGGTGGAGCCAATTATAAGGCTCTGTCGATGCCTTCAGCACCATTGTGTACTCAGCTAGCCTTGTGTAAGAAAAAATATATAAAATAGGAGTGTTGTTACAAAGTCTTAATATGTATTATGTGGTTATTGTTTGAGTGTACACCATGTGATTGTTGCATATTAGTTAGTTGTTTATATTAATTAAAATTATTTATGTATTATTACAGCGGCACATTGTGAGAGGAGTCATTGGGCAAATGTTGAAGTGGGTGAGACCCTACCCTGTGGAGGTATGGCTGTTCCAACAAAGTAGTCCCTAGACGCATGTTCAGGGTGTAGGTTGTACTCCCCTTAGTTGTTTATTATGTCATTATACTTTATCAATAAAGTCTGTGGCCTGTTGTCCTCCAACATGTTTTCTGTATCGAATTATTGTTTGATCACACTATCTAGGCTGTGCTTTTGTCAAGAGGAAGCACTGTTTACAGAACAGGAACATTTGAGGATGGAGTGAGCAGATAAAGGGGGCAGAAGATATTAACATCAGAGGAAGTTGCAAAGAGCAGTGTAAGGTGGGAGCAAGTGAGAGGGTTGTGGAGGTTGTTATATTACACAAATTCTGTCACCAGAAATTGATAAACACACATTATAACACAGACAAACACTATACCTTTCATAGGAAAAATGCTATAATGTCCCAGGCATATTACATTCTTCTTTTAGGTTTGCTTAGTCATTATTTTTCTTTTAAGCAACAAAGCTCCAGCTTTAGCTGTACACATTCTACAAAAATAACAAAGCTTTGCTTTGCATTATCCTTCCAGTGAAACTTGGCATTTGGGTATTTATTTCAACTTCAGCAATTGACCTTTTCATAGTCTTCCTTTATTTAAATATATTCAGTCTAAACAGACTATAAGGGGTTAATAGCTGAAGCTTAAAAAATGCCATAGTGTCAAGTGTCACTGGAAAGAGCTGGGTGTGCAGCTTTGGACGTTCCATCTACAGCACCATTGGACCTCTGTTTCTTCTTGGACTTCCTCCACACTACTACTCCAGACAGCCAGAGTAGTCAGGGTAAGGGATCGTGCGCCCGTTACAGGGTGACCCGGAGGGCCTCTAGTCGGCCAATAACTTTATTATTTTCCTTCCCCATATTGCCATTTAGCATATGCGGTACTGGTGGTAGGTATTGTTTTTTACATTTTTGCCTCATATAGTGAAGCACTGAGCTCTACACTCTGCATTTGAATTTCATATAATTGAGGCATCATTGAAAACGCCACAGGATAAAAGTGGCAAAACGTGTCTGTTCAGTATTTTACTATCTATTTATTTATTTATAATATTAGAGTCACTGTATAATTTGCAATTTTTATTCTTATGTTTCACTATTGAACATATTTTATTATATTTCATTTTTTTATAAAAACATTGAATAAATTGAATATTTATAGAAAACCATGTTTTATATGGTATTTTGATTAAAGATACCTATTACTCCAAATATATATATTGATATATTGAACTTGAGCAAAATATTTATATTCGTGTACCTCTATGTACTGATAGTGTTGTAATATTCCCCATGCTCTGAAAAGTACACATAAACTTTACCCTAATACCCACACTCTATTGGAAGAATATGAGATAAGACGTTCACGGAGGAAAGAAGTAGCAACCTACAAGCCAGCACATGTTAGGAAGTCTATAATATACCTCACAGACTGAGGTTAGAAAAGGTGAGAACTATACTTATTGATCTCTGGTAACAAGGGTTTGGGATTACAATGTCTCGGTTATTTTGCACTAGGAATTGGTGCGCTATCTCTTCCCACCCCTCTTCTCTTGGTTAAAAATAGGTGGGGGTACCCTTTACTTGTTACAAACATTGGTCCACTGTATTGTGATTTGTATATATACTGTGCCATACTCATTTAATGTGTTCTTCTCTGAATAATATAAGCACCCTCCCTCTTGATTTATTTTAAATCATACTAATGTTTAGCCTCTTTGTGGGAATTTCTTTATTGCATACCTAAATTGGGTCCGATATTAAATTGGTAGATGGTGCACTTACACTGAGTTTTCCCCATATCTGTTAAAAAACTGAATGGGCGTGTCAGGGCCACAGCATAGTTCATCAACGTTCTGACCCAATCTTAACTGCCCCACAATAAGAGCCTTTAACATTGCTTCTTTTATTACAACTGACAATATAATTGTTTCGGTCTACCAACTGTCAGTTATTATTAAATTAGGTTAAGGCTCTCATCTCATTCTCATTTTGGGTAATTTGAGTCTGATAGAGCATATTACCGCTAGTTGCCCTCTCTAAGGAATAGCGATGTTCCTAGTTTTCTAGGGCTTTCCAGGGGATCTGTCTATCTATGTATTCAGACTAAAGGCACCACTCAAATCTTTTTCTATAGATATTTTGGATATGATTAATATCACGATCTGCTTCTTCAAGTGGCTTGATATGAACCTAGTTCAAACCTACCCCAGCAGAATCATGTAGTTCCTGTTCTCTGTGGCACAAAAGATGGCTGCTGAAGAGGGCAAGGCCCAAAAGGTACAGGCAGATAATACTGGATACAGGTTACTAGTGGCCTCCAGCAAGACCACTCCCCAAGTCAAGATACAAAACACAGAAATATTCTCACACTGCGGATATGTGAAAACTATCTCTCAACCTTTTTTGAATGATCAAAACAACATATTTATACTCTACAATACCTCACCCTTGTGTACATTTGTGTATGTGGGATGTCAGCACTAAGTCCCATCTGGCTTGCAACCTTGGGCTATCAAAGCTCTTAAGATCAAATTTACCAGATATCTATAGCAGGCTAGTGAAAAAAACGTGATGTTAAACTAAAGTGTTTGCTTAGGACTACTTGAAGTACATACATCTGTCTTGACCCAAGGTCTGTATGTGAGGGTGCAATGATCTGCAGCTAACTTCTCTGCAGAGAATTTTTACTAATTCCACATATGTTCTATATAACATTTTCCCTCTTATAATATAATATTATTAGGAAGGTAGACAGGGTTATTTGTCACCCAGATGCCAGCAATCGAACAGTTTGCTGTCTCCCGGGTGCTTGGGTTCAACATGTTGTAGATCTGGAAGACAAATTATTGGGAGGGCTGGAAATGAACCAGTCGTCTTGGTACATATTGATACCAATGACAAAGTTAGTGGAAGATAGAGTGTCCTAAAGAATGATTTTAGAGAACTAGGTAATAAGCTGAAGACAAGGACCCTCAAGGTAGTATTTTCTGTGATACTACCAGTGCCAAGTGCTAGCCCAGGGAGGAAAAAGGAGCGTTGGGAGGTTAATGCATGGCTAAAGATGTGGTGCACTAAGGAGGGGTTTGGGTTTTTAGAGCACTGGGTTGACTTCTCACTTCAGTACAATCTCTACAGCAGGGACAGATTGCATCTTAATGATAAGGAAGCTTTTGTGCTAGGGGATAGGATGGTAGAAATGCTGGAGGAGTTTTTTAACAAGTAGGTGGGTGGGAGGGACTAGATATAAGTAATGGGGTAGAAAGTGTAGAGGGTATAAGGGATGAATTAACAACTCATAGGGGAGGAGATGGTGGAGGGGGAGTATAGTCAATAGGGAGGTAGTACTAAGTAACTCAAGTACAGTGGCAGGCCCTTCAGAAGTACAGACTCATAACATAGGGTCTATGCTTGCTAATGCCAGAAGCTTGCCAGGAAAAATGGGAGAGTTTGAATTATTAACAATTAATGAAAAATGGGATTTAATAGGCATTACCGAAACATGGTGGGATGAATCTCATGACTGGACTGTTAATCTGGATGGTTATAACCTATTTAGGAAAGATAGTGGCAATGGTAAAAGAGAAGGAGGGATTTGTCTGTACGTTAAGCCTGAATTTATGCCCATAGTCAGAGAAGATATTTATGGCGGAACTAGTGATAAAGTTGAATGTTTGTGGGTAGAGTTAAATAGTGGAGCAGCAAATTCCAAAACAATATTAGTTGGAGTATGCTATAAATCCCCAAATATAGCTGAAAGTGAGGAAATACAATTATTGTTATAGATTGGAAATGCAGCTAAGCATGGGCAAGTTCTAATAATGGGAGATTTTAATTACCCTGAAATAAACTGGATAAATGAAACCAGCAGTTCAGCTAAGGGGAGCAGGTTCTTGAGCACACTCAGGGATCATTATCTGGCCCAGGTTATATAAGAGCCTACTAGAAATGAAGCTATCTTGGATTTAGTCATCACAAGTAATATTGATATAGTATGAAATGTTGAAATAGGGCAACCTTTGGGAAACAGTGATCACAACACAGTCTCATTTGAGAATAAATTAAAAAAACTAAATTTTAAGGGGCCAACAAAATCTCTTAATTTTAAAAGGGCAGATTTTAACGGTCTAATGGCAGCAATACAAAGTATAGACTGGGACAGACAACTGATAGGTAAAAACACTGAACATAAATGGACAACATTTAGATCCTTACTAAATATACATACTTATCACCATATACCAAGTTCGAATAAAAGTAAAAGGAGTAAATCACATCCAATGTGGCTTAACAATTATTTAAAGATCAAGAAAAAAACAGGCATTTACATTATACAAACAAGAGGGGACAGAGACTGCTTTACGGGAGTTCAAGGAAATCAACAAGGCTTGCAAAATGGCTATTTGGCTAAAATAGAAAATGAGAAATTAATTGCAAAAGAGAGCAAGACGAACCCTAAAATATTTTTTAAGTATATTAATGGAAAGAAGGCGAGGAAGGAAGCTATAGGAACATTACAATGTGACCCAGGCCGTCTGATAATTAGTGACCAGGAAAAGGGAGATGAGCTAAATAGGTTATTTTCTGTGGTATACACAAGGGAGGAACCAGTGGTTGGTACACTGCAACATAATGTGGCTACACTACCTTTGCGGAATAATTGGTTAACGCAGGAAGTAATCCAAAAGAGGTTGGAAAAAATAAATGTTAATAAAGCTCTGGGTCCTGATGGAATACATCCACGGGTACTGAGAGAACTGGGTTCTGTAATAGCAGAAGGGAGCAAGAGCAAATCTGGGGAATTATAGACAAGTGAGCCTCACTTCTGTAGTGGGGAAGCTTTTAGAATGGTTAATAAGGGATAATATACAAGAATATGTCTATTTGAACAGGATTATAAGTAGGAGTCAACATGGATTTATGAGGGATAGGTCATGTCAAACAAATCTAATTAGTTTCTATGAGGAGGTTAGTAGGAAACTGGATCAAGGCAACTCAGTGGATGTAGTCTTTTTGGATTTTGCAAAGGCTTTTGATACAGTGCCACATGGGAGACTATTGTGCAAACTAAGAGATACAGGAGTTGCAGTAAATATCTGCTCATGGATTGAGAGCTGGCTAAAAGGCAGGAAGCAAAGGGTTGTTGTAAATGGAACATACTCCGATTGGACTAATGTGGGGTTCCTCAGGGTTCAGTATTAGGTCCTCTCCTTTGTATCCTATTTATTAATGACTTAGACGTGGGACTGGAATGTAGTGTCTCCATTTTTGCTGATGACACAAAGTTGTGCAAGGTAATTTAATTAGATAATGATGTGCTTTCCCTCCAAAGGGATTTACATACAATTGAGGAATGGGCATCTAAATGGTAGATGAGATTTAATACAAATATATGTAAAGTTATGCATCTGGGAAGGAAAAATAGCCATGCAATTTATAATCTTAATGGAGAATCTAGGGGTATCAGATATTGAAAGGGATTTGTGAGTGCTTGTGGACAACCACCTAGGTAACAGTGCTCAAAGCCAAGCAGCAGCTGCAAAGGCAAATAAAATATTACTTATCAAAAATAACTTTATTTGGATACTTATGATCCTAGACAACGCCGATAAATGATTAAAAAGTGCTTTCAAATTCACACAATATCAAAGTAGCAGTAAAAAAGTATATTTTCACATGGGAATAGTCAGCTCTGCATGAATAAATCTAGGCCCTTTCATCAATAAACTGATATAATACTGCTATTATAGACCTTTGCTAATCAACTCTCATATATGAGAATATGCTGATAATCCTGTTAGTACATGATATACTGATAATCACAGTGTAGTAAAGTAATTATAAAAAAGCACATCAATTGACAATCCTTGAGGTTAGAAGTAAAAAGATTCACAATAAGGGTGGTTAATCTGTGGAATTCTCTACCAGAGGAGGTGGTGACAGCAGATTCAATAACTGACTTTAAAAGGGGACTGGATTTATTTATAATTAAAAAGGGAATTCAGGGCTATCCTGGATAATTAGAGAGTATTGATCCAGGGAGAAATCCAATCATCAGTATCTGTGGTCAGGAAGGAATTATTATTTTTTTCCCTTTGAGACGATTTGCTAAGTTTCACTTGTTTTTTTTTTCTTTTTGCCTTCCTCTGGAATAATTAATAATTAAATACATAATAAAAATAAACAAAATAATAATTAAATAGTTGATTAATAATTAACAACAAATTAATTAATAACTAATCCACATATTGCAGATCAGAGGAGATCTTAAAAGGTTGAACTTGATGGACTGAAAGTCTTTTCTCCTTAATAACCATGTACAGGCAACATATATCCACAAACAATAATACATAATCCCAATGTAACAATGCCATGCCCCCTTGGCCACATCCCCAATTACTGGCAATATCAGTCCTTAAACACTGATATCATGGGGACCTCCCCTGGGGGCGTTACCGGATATGCACATGTGAGCGGACGCTCGCACAGTCCGATGGAGGAGACTACGCTGGAGACTGGGATTCCCTAAACCTTTTCCCTCAGCCCTTCCCAAGGTACAATCACTCCAAACCCGATACGGGTTCAGCAGCACGGGACCGGCTGCATGAAGAGCAGGACCGTTAAGGAGATATAGCCCCAGCATTTGCCCCCGGTCTCGATGTCCCGCGAGCGGTGAGAGCGCACAAGCTGTGCAAAGAGACTGGTGGGGGCTAAGCTAAGCATAGCAGTGATTTGGAGAACTGTGGCGGGGGAATGCCAGACTGCGGGCCCACAGAAAGGATCTTTGACTACCTAGAGCAGGGGTCACCAAACTTGGTCCTGGAGGGCCGACCCAGGCCTGGATTTGTGGATATCCTTGCTGCAAACAGGTGAGAATCTTGTTTCTTCAGCCATCCTGATTGACTCACCTGTTTGCAGCAAGGATATCCACAAATCCAGGCCTGGGTCGGCCCTCCAGGACCGAGTTTGGTGACCCCTGACCTAGAGTATTGGATATTCCAGGCCTTTCACAGCAGCTCGTGCAGCTATTAGCTGATATCACCTGGAGGCCATGAGGTCTGGTAAGGCTCTAATAGAGCACTCTTTATACATAAACACTGACTCTTTTCTGTAAGGCCCTAAGATATTAACGGGCATAATATATACACAGGTCCTATAAAGGATATAAGGTCCAGTTCAGCAAGTAAGGACCTGAAGTATAATTTTGTGGGGTCTATAATTTCTTCCAGAATGAAAACCATTATTGGGGCTTTGGTCTGGGAAAAGTGAGAGTAATAATACAATCTAATTGCTCCCTGACAGACCTTATGCAAAAGCTATACATTAATGGGAAAAATCTTACGGACCCATATCTCAAAGGAGGTAATACTAATATGGTTAAAAGTAATTAAGGAATAAAGGTCTGGAATGGACTCCACCAATCGACTAAAGGAATACTAAAGAAATTAATCCCTAAAAATAGGGGATCTGGCTCCAAACCTTTATATTACCTATAATTGTGAAATAAAACCATATATACTTAAAAGACAAAATATTCCCAATTAAAGAATTGGATCAGGACCACTGAGGGGGAAGAGAGAAAGATAAATATATAAAAGAAATATATATCCCCAAGTAAAAGTATGTGATCAGGACCACATCTACTGTAAAGCGGATTTGGGACTACCTCTGTTTTTGCATGTTTTTTTGTGTTTGTTTTTTTGGTATATCTTTTTTTCTCTTTTATTATATTCCAGGAACTTGATTCTAGGTAAATTTCATACAATGCCTCCGAAAAATAAAAACAAAGATAAAATAAGATCTCCTCCTAAATCTAAACTATTTTTTTTGCCTAAAATGGTGCAAAAAACTATGGAGTTATCCCTTTTGGCTTCTCCAATAGGGGATAAATCTACAGAGGCATATGTAGATAATACGGTAGATACCTCTTCGGAAACAAATACAGTTAATTTAGAGGAGGAAATCCTCACGGTTGGAAAACTGGAAAATATCCTAGAGAAGTTTCAAAACAAATTCTTGGATGAATTTAAAAATCTAATTCTTCTAAATATCAAGGCAACACAAGAAAACACAGTCAAAATTGCAGAATTGGGGAACACTTGTGAAACAATTAAAAAGGAACAAACTTATTCCAAAGAAAGTATCAAAGCAATGGAGGGGAAATTAAATGCATTGGAAAATAAGGTGGACTTCCTTGAAGATAGATCAAGAATTAATAACTTAAAAATACGAGGGATTGATGAAAAAATACCCAAAGAGGACCTGGGATAATATCTTACTAAGTTTTTTTCATATTTAGTGCCTGATTTTGCGGATATAAAGTTCAAGTTCGATGCAGCCTATAGACTCTCTAAGCCGAAAAACATTGAGGTAGAGTTTCCTAGAGATGTAATGGTAAAAATCCATCATTTGCCACTGAAAAATCAACTATTAAAAGCTAGCTATGGAATAACATCCTTTGACCCTCCCTATTCAAATATTAAAATATTTTCGGACATTTCTACTTCCACGAGAAATAAAAGAAGACAATGTTTTCCTATTACCCAGAAACTGAGGGAAAAAGAAATACCATACAAGTGGACTTTTCCCATAGGACTTTCATTTTTAAGAGACTCTAGATGGTATAAAATCACATCACTTAAAGAGGGAGAAGATTTATTTAGTAAATGGGAAATTTGAGAGTCTTTGCCTCATTGTCATTTGGTGGGATTGCTAGATTTCCAAAAAAGGGAGGAATACTTTACTAATTCCTCGCTACTATCCCTTTTATTTTTAGGATATATTACCATTTCCTCACAAAAAGGATGGATTACAATGTTTAAAGGGTTTGTGATTGTATATTGCCTTCCTCCTAAGAAATTGCACAGCACTTTTTTGTAATGAATGCACTTTAAACTTTATTATTTATTAGGGGTATTAAGGAAGGAAATAGGTGGTTTAGATAGGGTCTTTTTTTTTTTTTTTTTTTTTTTTGGAGTCATGCAATTATGATTAGATGCAATATTTAAAGGGTCTAAGATTGCATATTGACTTTCCTCATAAGAAATTGCACAGCACTTTATTTGTATTGAATGCACTTTAACCTTATTACAAATTTTGGGTATTAATGATGGGTTTTTTTTTGGGTTTTTTTTAATCTAAATATATTGAAGCCACGTAATTTTAATAAGAGGTTCACCAGCTTATGATTGAATCAACTATAGGGTGATTTTAAAGGAAAGGAATGGAAGAGAAAAGAAAAAGGAAGGAATTTTTGGATGCACAAATTTTAATGTAATAGATTGAACCAGTATATGAAATGAAATGGAATGATTCTACACGTAAAATTATGCTAATTTGCACATGTAAATTGTATATAATAATTGATATTATGATTAAGTAGGATTTGTAGCACATGATTGCACTACAAGATAAAGGGGGATATGTAGCCTAATTTAGATTACGCTTGGAAATCAAGAGTGATAGAGTAAGTAAATGAAAAAGGGGTGAAGACAACTTGATCATGGTAAAGATTTTGTATAATTACGATTTAGAACTCATTTTAAGGAATAGCATCTGCACAAAATGTAACAATAGAACATAAATATAATATTATAAATTGTGGAATGTTCAAGGAAATTTACGAAGAATATGAAAATTAAGAAAATTACAAAAGCGAATAAAAATAGAAATATAAAATGACAGGAAGGGAGGAGAGGGGTATATTTACAACAGGAATTGTGATTAGGTAAATTATTAATTAATAGAAATGAACAGGCAAAGAGAGCATATCCAGGATTAAAAAGGCTTGGAGAGAGCAGGGGTAAAGTAACATAATTGGGGGGGGGGGGGTAGGGGGACGGTTGGGAACCAGAAGGTAAATTAGGAATACAAGATATACAGGAGGACTTAACATATCCCTTCATTGTTCACGCCCATAAGGCACAACTGGGTGGTTGCAGTTGTAATCCCCTTGGAAGGGGAAGGGAGCGAATGGTTAGACTGGATAGGTATGACTCCAAGAGAGAGTGTGGTATGTTTGGATGTAGCCAGGGGCTACAGGATGGGAGGCGGGGGGGAGGGCCTAGTGGAGGGAAGATAATGCCGGGTTTGAAGGTAGTGAGTTACAACGTTAGGGGATTAAATTCTCCGTCCAAGAGAGCCTCCATTTCGAGAATGCTGATCAAAACAAATCCAGTTATTGTATTAATTCAGGAATCCCATTGGGATAAGGGAAGAATATTTCATATGGCCAAACATAGATTCCCTCAAGTATTTAATGCTTGCCATAAAAAAACTCAGGAGGAGTTTTAATGATGTTTAATAAAAAAATAAAATTAAAAGAAGAATTAGTGGTCTTGGATAGTAAAGGCCGTTATATTATCTGGGTAGGAGAAATAAATGGCGAACATATGACAATAGTAAATGTATATGCCCCTAATAATAAACAAAATATATTTTTGAAGGGAGTATTAAAGAAACTGGATAAGATAGCTATAGGAGGACGTATAGTAGGTGGTGACTTTAATATGACGCCGGATGCTAAGATGGACAGAAGCTACAAAAAAGTTCCCAAAAACTATAAAGGTATAGAAAAAACAGCTCAGGATTTCTCCAAATTATTGGTGGAAAACCACTTATATGATGCATGGCGCCTTATAAATATAAATGAAAGAGACTATACCTATTATTCTGCATCTCATAAAATGTATTCAAGAATTGATAATATAATAGTGAATGAGACTTTGTTAAACGCAATTCAATCAGTTAAAATTGGTTTAATAACAATCTCAGACCATGCTCCAGTCACCCTCCAAATACAGGAAAAGGGGGAGATAAAATCTAGCAGGGCATGGAGAATGGATGATAAAATCTTAGAAAATAAGGAAAGACTAAATACTATTAGAATAGAAATAAAAAAAAATGTGGAAATTAATATGGGGTCGGTTCCATTAAATACAACAATATGGAACTCACTAAAAGCATATATAAGAGGTATATTAATTTGAGTTGAAAAGCATCTGGGTTAAACAGAGAGGATTGTCCTTACGACTTTTACATATAAAATTGTATAAATTGGAACAAGAAAACAAAATAAAAATAAATGACACCCTTACACAAGAGATAATAACAATTCGGAACAAAATTAAAAACATTAACCAAAAACGCTCAGATATGAGTCTTTGGCAACTACAACAAAAATCATTTCATTTCAATAATCGAATAGGAAAAGATCTTGCGAATAAGATTAAAAAACAAAAATATCAAGATTGTAATACTCCTTATCTTGTAAAACAGGGAATAAAAAATTTTAAGCCTAAAGAAATGACGGATCAATTTGCAAAATTTTATCAAGCCTTGTATAATCTAAACTCGGAAGAAAACTTTATAACACCCAAAAGTGAAGACATATCATCATTCTTAGATCAGATTGACTTTCCAGTTATCTCAAATGAGGAAAAGGAGGCTTTAAATAGTCAGATAACGGAACTAGAAATTAGACGAGTTATTAAAAACCTAAAAAACTACACGGCACCAGGCCCAGATGGATTTTCTACAACATACTATAAAATATTTGAGGAAGAGTTAATGCAAATCTTAGTAGCTACATTTAATGAAATTAAAACCACAGGTACATTCCCACCAGAGATGCTTAGAGCCAATATAATCACTATACCAAAATCAGATAAGGAAGCACACTCTTGCAAAGAATTTAGACCAATTTCGGTTATGAATATAGATACCAAAATATATGCGAAAGTTTTGGCTCTAAGACTTACAGAAATATCTAAATCATTAATAGCGACCGACCAAACAGGATTTGTCCCAGGGAGGCAGGGCGCCGATAATTCCCATAAAGTGATTCACTTAATAACTTATGCGAAGAAAAAAGACATCCCCACCCTATTCCTATCCATGGATGCTGAAAAAGCTTTTGATAGGGTAGGGTGGGATTTTATGATGCAGACCCTCCATAGATATGGGTTTGACTTATTTGCATCGAAAGCCATAGCTGCCCTATATAAGGCTCCCTAGGCATCGGTTTTGGGGAAAGGGGTACAATCAGATTATTTTATGGTAACAAATGGAACCCGTCAGGGTTGTCCGCTGTCTCCCATTTTATTCGCATTGACCCTAGAACCCCTCGCTATAGCTATTAGGGCTTCGTCGGACTTTAAGGGGATTAGAGTAGGCAAAAGGGAATACAAGATCTCCCTCTTCGCGGATGATGTAGTAGTATATATGCAGCAACCTCATATATCTATGAAGGCGCTGATGGAAATCATTGCAAACTACAGTAAGGTGTCAAATTATAAATTAAACATAGAGAAATCTGAAGCACTAAGTGTTAATATTCCAGAGGAAGACGAAGAGTGCATGACTAGTAGATATCAGCTGGCCCACACAAAGGGATTTACACACCTGGGAATTAACTTTAGTGATGATATAAGAAGTATTCAAACCTCCAATTTGAACAATTTATATAAATCATCTAAAGAGCTTATTGAGAACTGGCCGGTCAATCAAATATCCTTCTCTGGTAGAATTGCATCAATCAAGATGTCTCTCCTTCCAAAACTTAACTATGTATTTAGATCTTTCCCTTTTTCAATAGCAAGCCAATGGACAGCTAAATTCCAGAAGATGATCGATAGATATATTAACAAGAACGGTCAGATCAGAGTTAAAAAAGCAATAATGAGTAGAAAATTTATAAAAGGTGGCATTGCATACCCAATGTTTTTTCACTATCAGGAAGCAATTAAATTGGCGCAATATATAAAGTGGAGTCAACCTCTTTCCACTCACCCGGAGAACCAGATTTTAAGTGATATGCTACACAATATCGACCTTAATGCTCTATTGTTCATTCCCAAACTAGCATTAGCATACATTGACCCGAGAGCAACTATTTTGACTATAATGGTAAAAGAGTGGATAAAAATGAACAAAAAATTTAAATTCATAGAGCAATATAGTGAACTTACTCCTTTGACAACATTAGCACGCATGAATTATATCTACTTAGAACCAGAATGGAAAGACAAAGGAATATATCTACTGGGGCACATTATAGATAAAGAAAAAGGTAAAATGTTAGATTATAACATGCTAAAGTTGAAATATAATATTTCAACTAAACTTTGGTTCACTTCACATCAAATTTCACGAGTTTTGAAGGATATAAATAAAAACATTACTCGGCAAAGCTTAAACAACGTTGAAATTTTAATAAAGTCCCAAAATACTAGACACTTGATTTCTAAGTGTAGTGAGATCATTTATAAGCAAATACAGACGGATACAATTAGACCTTTGGACCTCTGGGCTAAAGATATGCAGTTAAGGATACCTAAAGAGTCATGGCAACAAGCCTTAAAATCTCTAAATAGGTTTGTTAAAAATACAAACCAGAGAGAAATTCAATTTAAACTACTTAATAGATGGTACTGGGTTCCCTCCAAAATCTACTTTATAACATTTAAACCAGAAATTAAATTATGCTGGAGGAACTGTGGGAAATCTGCAGATATGTTCCATATATGGTGGGAATGCCCTATAACCCTTCATCTTTGGAAGGAATGTTCTGAATACTTATCTATTATATTTAAGACAGAAATGATAGTAAAACCGCAGATGGCCTTGTTTAATATTTTTCCCCCTAAGATGGAAATAAAAAATAAAGCGTTTATGACTCAAATTTTTCAGGTAGTAAAAACTGCAATTGCACGAAATTGGAAGAAAGAGGATCTTCCAAAACTAACTGAAATATTGGCCATGATGGGATACAATAGGGAACTAGATAGGGATTTTAATATGGCATTTCAGCTAAAACAGGACCCTGTAAAATGGGTAGTTTGGGACTCAATTTTTTAAGTAACCTCTACGGGGTAATCTCACGAAGACACCATATCTTCCCTGGCAGATCGATCGCTCCCTGGCTCTTCCTCCCTACCTTCACCAAGCTGGCTAGAATATGAGTGGAATGAAAGGGTGTTATAGGATATGTAAGTAATTTAAGAGAGAAGAATATTGAAGAATATTCAACCAAATATTAAAGTTTAGATTTCATTCATAGCCATATGTAAGTTTAATACAATGATACACTTAAAGTCTATTAATAGCAATAAACATGAAAGAACAGTTACACTCTTATGATTATTGTTATAATGTCAGGGCACAAATGTATGCCTTCCGTATTTTTGTCTGGCTGTGTATATAATATGTAATGTATTATTTATGTAAATGGAGATTTTAAATTTGTAAAATAAAAAAGAATAAAAAAAAAACACTGATATCATGACAATTAACTTATAGGAATGCCCTTGGCTTCACACCTAGCCTCAATCTGATATTTTAAACATTGATTTTAAATGATTTTGTATTTCTATTTGTGTCTTTAATGGGATGTATTTATTAAAGGTTATGTTTTAACTTATGTTTGGCTCCTGATATTATTGTCAATTTTCTCTTAACTATTCACTGTTCTCTACTGGATACATTTCTATTTGATACACTCACTAGAAAGATTAAGCAGAGCAGACATTTCTGATTCATAAAGAATGTGTAATATAATTTTTTTTTGCCGACATGGAAGAAGGGATTATTATCAAAGCTCTCTACCACTACAAAATGTATATACATTGAGTTTAGCAGAAGCAGAGTTGGTTGAGTCAGAGTCAATTAGGCTGAGGTAACTTTAGGAGCAACACAGTGGCAGCAAGTGCTATAGCTACTGAGCAGCTTAAGTAGGGTGAGTCCCCAGCTAAAGAGTGGTCCTATCTTACAAGAAAGTGAGGACTGGGAAGGATGAACAAATACAAACACTGTAAATAAAGATATTTAACAAAAAATAACTAGAGTCTAGATGGAGTGTGGATACATCCTGTCTTACTGGGCCTAAGAGAAGTGTGTTATCTTAACCCGCTGTGAGCCACTCTAACCACCAAAAAGTGAATCTATACTTTATTTAATGTGTACACTTTATTGTTATGATATCTGTTTCTTAATTGCAAGAACATTTTTAGAATTTATCCTGGTTCATATTTAGATATCTATGTTTATAAAATGATAACATCAGCAGCAGTTTCAGAAAGGCACTTCAAAGTGGTAAATATCCCGCCGGACAAAATACATAGCTAAAAAACACTTCAACGATATAGTGCCAATTTTTTTAATCTTATTTATTGGAAGTGCACCTCAGACAAAAAGGCTACATTTTGACTCAATACAATATGTCAAGCTTATAACTGCTTTCTTATTTGGTACATACATCACACATATATTGTTAAATTATCCACACACAGGAAACTAATAAATAATAATAACAATAATTATTATAATTATAATAAATATAAAATGTAATGTATAATATATTTATTAATTAACATTTCAATGTGATGACCACATGGCTATAGTAACAAGTAGCATAATGTTGATACAAGCATATTTTTTTCTTTACATTATATTTCCTTTTTAAGATTTTTATCAGATCCTAAAAATAATGTTTTTCTAAAAAATATTTGTGTTGACTTTAAGGGAAGCATTCTAATAAACTTTAGTTAATGTACATATGTAAAGAATATATATATATATATATATATATATATATATATATATATATATATATATATATATATAAATAACTTTGTAAAAGTACCACCTCTATGATGAAAATGATACAGTGGGCTGAAAAAGGGAGAATAACATTTTAAAATAGCAGACTATTCAGTCCACAATATAAATCATGTACTTTTACAGCTAAGCTGCAAGGTCATTTGACAAAACAACAAAAAAACAACAAAAAACAAACAAATTGGAGCTGCACAATCAGAAAACAAATTACCCTTAGTAGATTAGTTCTATGGATATGATAACCCACTCAGAGAGCCACCTCTTTTAGCTAACTTGTGCCGTTCACTGGGAGAAATATCTTTACATAACGAGTATTCATGGCGAGAAGCTAAATACCTCAATGCACAGAGAAAGAGAAAAACTTTATGGATTGTTTATCTGTTCCAGGCTGACAGGGTAAGATGAACTATAAAATTGGGGAACATAGAGGTGCAGGAGAGTTATTTTATTGAAACATATCTATATGCAGAATACCTTTGTAATATATAGTGCCTTGCAAAAGTATTCACCCCCTTGGCATTTTTTTGTGTTTTGTTGTCTCACAGCCTGGAATTACCCGCAACTTTGAAGATGCTTTTGTATTTTTATTGTGAAGCAAACAACAAATAGGACAAAATAACAGAAAAAGTAAATGTGCATAACTATTTACCCCCCTAAAGTAAATGCTTTGTAGAGCCACCTTTTGCGCAACCACAGCTCCAAGTAGCTTTGGATAAGTCTTTATGAGCTTACCATATCTTACCACTGGGATTTTTGCCCATTCCTCCTTGCGAAACTACTCCAGCTCCTTCAGGTTTGATGGTTTGCGCTTGTGAACAGCAATCTTTAAGCCTGACCACAGATTTTCTATTGGATTGAAGTCTGGGCTTTGACTAGGCCATTCCAACACATTTACATGTTTCCCCTTAAACCACTCAAGTGTTGCTTTAACAGTGTGTTTAGGGTCATTGTCCTGCTGGAAGGTGAACCTCCATCCTAGCCTCAAATCACGCACAGAGTGGTACAGGTTTTTCTCAAGAATATCCCTGTATTTAGCACCATTCATCTTTCCCTCAACTCGGACCAGTTTCCCAGTCCCGGCTGCTGAAAAACATCCCCACAGCATGATGCTGCCCCCACCATGTTTCACTGTGGGGATGGTGTTCTTTGGGTGATGTGATGTGTTGGGTTTGCCCCAGACATAGCGTTTTCTTTGATGGCCGAAAAGTTCAATTTTAGTCTCATCAGACAAGAGCACCTTCCTCCATACATTTTGGGAGACTCCCACATGCCTTTTCGCAAACTCAAA
This sequence comes from Discoglossus pictus, assembly GCA_027410445.1. NCBI lineage: Eukaryota > Metazoa > Chordata > Amphibia > Anura > Alytidae > Discoglossus > Discoglossus pictus. The sequence goes on along the minus strand of CM050163.1, from coordinate 270,545,755 downwards.
ATGTGCCATTTTGTTTTTTGCTGAAAGTAATGGCTTTCTTCTGGCCACTCTGCCATAAAGCCCAACTCTATGGAGCGTACAGCTTATTGTCGTCCTATGTACAGATACTCCAGGCTCTGCTGTGGAACTCTGCAGCTCCTCCAGGGTTACCTTAGGTCTCTGTGCTGCCTCTCTGATTAATGCCCTCCTTGCCCGGTCAGTGAGTTTTGGTGGGCAGCTGTCTCTTGGCAGGTTTGCTGTTGTGTCATGTTCTTCCCATTTGGAAAAACTAATTTGGCATAAATGTGTAATTTCTGTTTATGCTTATTAGTAGACCTTTTCAGACTATAAACTTCCAACCAGCAAGAAAACACTCCTAGCATTCACACTGCAGATGTTAATTAATTTAACTAAATCTTTTTATATCAACATACAATGGGGATCCTGCCTATTGTCTCTTCCATGAGTAATAGACAGCCGAGTCACTGGGTGAATACAGTGATTGATAGCAGTTTTCCCTGGACTCTGGAATGCTTTGATCAGTTAACCCAGGGATATCAACATGCTTTTAGGGGATATTTATTGCGATGTGATCCAGGTTGTGCTTAATTAAGTGGCCCTTTAATTACAGTTATAAGATGCTTACATATTCTAAAATTTGGTTATATTCACAGGGGTAAGAAAATCTGGACATGTTTGTTAAAAACTTTACATAAAATCAGCTGTTTAAGATGACCCTCCACCAAACTCCATTCACATCCCATGTCTCTCTTATGAATGAATGCCAGGGAGGTGCATGAAACTTTGCTTAATTCTAATGCTAGACCCTGAGTAAATACAGTTCACATTATTAGTTATTACAGCTAATTTATTTTCTTCAAAAGCTAATTTTAAACACTGTTTGTTGTTGGTGCATCTACCAAGCTAACAATGTCTTGTGGTCTGCAGATAAAGGATAGTAGTGACAACATGGGGTCGGTCATTGCATGAGGAAAGAACATTTTACGTAGGGCTTTACATGTCCTTAGAAAAGATTAATGTAATTGCTGACGCGTTATCCCATGGGCAGTGGCAACACTAGGGCTGCACATTACCCTGCAAAGCTTAATGGAATCGCTGACGTGTTATCACATGGGCAGTGGCAATGCTTCAGGGAGCTGGCAACAGGAGCAAGTACCAATGCAACCCCTTGTCCATGACAATTATAGGACCTGGGTAGTCCTTGAGAATAGTTCATGTTTCTGTTTTGCTTGTGATTTGGCCTAATGTATAAATATGGCTATGCTAATTGCAATGTTATCCTGCTACAGGCAATACGTTTATTGGGCTTATGTGCATTGGGCACCAAAAACGGCAATAGAGAAAGTTATCAACATGCAGCTTAGTTTTTAACAATGCAGTGTTACTGTTAAAATGTTTTGTTATAAGGAGTATACATCGCAGAGTGTCATTAGTGAAGTAGTGCAGTGTGCACTTTGGCTGGTCCTCTGGATACACTGGCAATTCATGCAAATGATTTAGGGTTCAAGCCGTTAAAGGCATTAATTGCACGTATGAAAAATTATGTGGATAGGTTGCACCAGCTATTCCCTAGAATGTGTATTAAATGGTCTGAGATGGTGCACCAACTTAAAGGGAGATTCCTTATTCAAGATTAGGGGCAGTTATGTTAGAAGAAGGGGTGGTATTTAATTACGTCATACTGACCTGGAAGGGAATGATGCTTTAGCATTTTATAAGAGGGATAGGGTTCATTTAAATAATTTTGGCTCTAATCTTTTTATTTTAGGCTTCAAGGAAATCATGCCATTAAGGAAACCATTTGCTTGGTACTAGATGACATGGGACTGGGTTTAAGGTAACTTGCCTGGTCTTCCTTGAATTATTCCCAATAATTGTGTCTATTTACGTATGGGGTGACAACTTGAAGGACCAGAATATCATATTTAATAGTGACAATAAGGGCACTGTCATGGCAATTAACAGATTGTCCTCCTCATTGCCAGTGGTAACCCTGCTTCATAAGCTGGTATTGCGGTGCATGGAGAAGAATATTTAGTGTAGGGCAGTGCATGTGCCGGGCTGTCTTAACTGTATCGCTGATGCTCTGTCAAAGGGTCGGTGGGAATGTTTCAGGGTGCTTGCTCTGGAAGCAAGTGAAACTTCAACCCTATATCCGGAGTAGTTATGGGACCTTGGTAGTCCATTAGATTAAGTTATGATTATTATTGGGTGTGGAACATTTCTTAGTCATGTTAATACTGTTAAAAAGAAAAACAATATATGAGTGTGGAGGTGGTACAGTATGGAAGGGTAGTGGGTCTTCCTGACATCTTAATTATTTATGCGGGGGAGCATACTGTTAAAGTCACTCATTACACATATGAAATGGGATGTGGATAGGTTGCACCTTTTATTCCCTAAAATCCATATGATATGATAGGAGATTATGCACCGTATTGCATGGCATTCTCACATTTCTCCTGCTATTTTAAAATAATGCAGGAAGAAAGTAAATAGGGCAATGTCTAGCTGCATTAGAGCTATTGCGGGAAAGTCAATACGCCACACGCATTTGGAAGGGGAGAATGCATTTGCATTTTATAGGAAGGATGGGTTTCACCTCAATGATTATGGATCAAATCTGTTTATCTTGGCATTCAAATTAACCATTTGTTTAGTCTTTGAGAGCTTGGATCATCATTAGAATAGATTATGGGTGCCACCTTATTAAAATATTACACTTGTAATTAATGATAATTGATATGTTATGGTCACAGTTCTTTGTTATATGGTTAAGACCACAGCTCTATGTTAAATGGTTAAAAGCACAGCTCTATGGTGATGAGCAATTAATTGGTGCTTGCTATAAGATGGGTAGAGTCATTTCTTATCAACACACGTAAGGGACAGGGCCCCTCGGTCCCATAGACGGCAAGGTGAGTGCTTGGACATAATTGTGAGGTACCTGCAAAATTCGGGTCTGAAAAGGGCTGACTGCCCGATTAATCCGCAGGCAACAAAATTTAGATGGCTAGGTACGGATTTATCCATTAGGGGTGCGTTGCCCAGGACACAGGGTTCCCATAGTTACAAGTGGTGTGCTTAGTGGTAACTGTGCACCTCTTGGATGTTCGGGTCCGAAAAGGGCAGAGTGCATGATTTTCCACATGCAACTGAATTAGACGGTGGTATGGAATGCATTTAGCTGCTAGGGGTTCATAGCCTGGACAAGTGCATCCTATATAATTAGATGTTTTTGGAATGCATTTAACCATTTTGGGTGCATAGCCTGTAGGGGGCGGGCACATGGTGTTCGTGCACCTGTGGCGGGGGTGCTTGCCCACAGGTGGTTAATGAGCTGCGAGGTGCGCTCATTTGGTTGTACTCCTGGGGCACAGGGTTTTCTTAAGCCGTTAAGTGTGGGTGGGCAGGCACCTCTTGTTATTTATGTGTGTTATTGTTTATAATAAACAGAGCTGTGGCCTTTTAACTCCACACCTTGTGTGCAGTATTTATTGGTCTGTTTTTAAAATACAGGAGAGCCGTATTGACAATGCTAAGGTCAAGGTAGAAGGCTATATAACTCAAACTGCAAGCTTTATTGAAATTGTAAGACAATAGGGATTATACCAAAGATAAAGAGAAAAAAAACACATATTCAAAGTTATCAGCCCTGGAATAATGTTAAAACATAACTTTTATTATTTACTGACAGAAAATAAAAATTAATTAAACTTTTACAATAAAATCTAAACAACTAAAATTTTAATTTGGCCAGACCTTATTACAGTACTTCAGATTTTATATAATTTTAATGGAACAAATACTGTAAATCTATTTTTTTCAGATTAGTGCTTTAAATATGAGATTAATTCTAATTCAAGGAATTATTCAATCAAACAATACATTTCTTGTCTTACAGCTGCAATGATTTAATATTGTTTGATCCTGTGGGCTAAAATACGTAGGTAAAACAGAGAGAGAACTACATTGTAGAGTGCTTGAACATATAGACTCAGTACTCAACAAACATGATATGCCTATAGGCAAACATGTAAAAAATATGCATAAAAAAAGACACCAAGGGCTTTATTCAATTAAGCAATTGTTGGTTACTGGAGTCCGTAATGTAGCCCATAAACTAATTTTCTATTTTATTGGCTACCTGCAAACGAGTTGTGGGCTACAGGCTGAAAATCCCTGGGGTTGTCAAAATCGTAGCTCCAACCCATCTAAGCCTTTGATCTTTCAATCCCGTAAATGTTACAATCGCCGCAGGGGGGTTAAACACCTGTTTGTAGCACAGTAAATGCAAATAAAACGTCAATACTGAATTAATTGAAAAAGCTCGCAAATCTGCAAAAAAAAAATGTTATGTTTAATTTTTTGTGTTATATCAATTTTGGGAATCAAGGAGTGAATATGTATCAGGCCACCCATATGTACTAGAACATTTCCTTCAATTATTTTTATTATTCTGTACATAGCCGGATGGCGAGTCCGATCACATATCGGACTTCTAAACGCTAATTGATTGACATTTAACCTCCATGTTTTAATGTTCCTCATTTACTATTGGCTGTTTCTAAACGATAGTTATGGCCTTGCTTAATTAATCGTGAACATGCCCTGAAATGCTACTTACAGGTGCATGGTTTACGTTTTAGGCTTTCAGCCAGTTAGCTGTGGGCTTGTTCAATTGAATCACTCTGTAACTGCTGCAAATTTCAAGCCTGCAGACTTACGGCTGCTATGAAGGCAACTGTGGGCTTGCAATTGAATAGGGGCCCAGGTGCCTTAAAGTTATAGGCACTGATGAGATAAAATGCACAATTAGGTAAGGTGCTTGGAAGAAAAGAGTGTTAAAAGGCCCCAAATGGATTTAATAAGGGCTTTACATTTTTCCCTTTTATTTGAAAAAATCTGCAATATGCTGAATATTAAGGTTTATGATAATAATTAACTTTGACAGATGTAACCTTTTATTGAAGTTGGGGAAAGTGTGGAATCTGAATTGAGTTGCTAGGTATATTTTTATTAAAAGAACAACTGAAAAACTCTATGTGGAAAGCTATTTGACTTTAAAGGACAATGATTTTGGGAGAAATTTGATTGCACAGTGAATAATGGTACTTATGTCAACTACATATTGGGATCAGCCTAATTTTTCTTAAAGGTAAATAAATCATAAGGCTTGAAAAGCATTGCTGGAAATCTATAAGTGAAAAGTCATTTCCACCATGTAGCTTCCGGCAAGTCCCAGCCGAAGTCAATCTCCCATCTAACAATCCTATCGATCTTGCCTCCATGATTGAGATTTAATATCCCCTGACACTTTGTGTGACCAATTGTCTTTCAACAATACAATTCAAACTTCAAAATGTCTTGTTCATATTCCTTTCTATAATTCAATCTATCCAATTTACTTGTCATTGTCATAAAGTCCAACTAAGTAAAATTATTCAAATGATAGTCCCTTAGAAGAGCCTCGTATGAATATCTTTGTCCTTTAACATAAAGGTCCTTAATACTTATAATACCCCTACTTTTTAAATACTATCCAATGTTTGACAATTTCTTACAAAAGATTAAATCAATTCGAGCTGCTAAGGACGGTACACTCAAGATTTTTTTTTTCCAGTGACTATACCAATATTTAATTATTGACAGGATTCCATACGGAAGATTTCCAAGCCTAGTTATATCCATGTCTGGGAGCTATAAAAATAACTCTCTTGTGAGACTGGGTGTTAGATCTTCTTCTATCTGTATCCATTTTGCTGATAAATTAAGACTACTCCAACCTATCAGTTGTGAGATAATTATAGAGTCATACATATCCTTAATCGAAGGAAGGGCTATACCTCCTTTCTCATACTTTCTTCTCATAATTTCTCTAGTCTTATTCTTGGTCTTTTATTATTATAAATACATTTGTTTATAAGTGTCTGAAAGTTCTCTAACATATACTTAGGAACTGTTTGAGGTATACTCCTTAGTATGTATGTTATTTTCAGTATAATCACCATGTTAATTGCGGATATTCTCCCAATCAAGACAGATTTTGATAGTTCCAATCTATCACAGTTTTTCTAATGTGTAAAAGAGTTTTATCTAGATTTTCCATTATATTCTTTATATCGTATGAGAGACTAATTCCCAGATGTGTTAAACTTTTATCTTTCCAATTTAACTGGAATAGTTGTTGTAATCTTTTTAATTGTTCATACTCAATATTCTTACTGATCATTTCTGATTTATCTATATTTACTTTAAAGTATGAGACATAACAGTATACATCTAAGATCTTAAATAATTACCTTATCGAATTCTTAGGGTCAGTGAATGTTAAGATCACGTCATCGGCAAACATGGATACTTTATAGTTCTCTTCTCCTATTGTAACTCCTTTGATTCCACTAGATCTTATTGCTTCTGCTAATGGTTCCATCACCATAATAAAAATTAATGGTGACAATGGGCACTCTTGTCTTGTTCCATTATTCAGGGGGATCAAGTCAGTTTCAAACCCCAGACCACTAATTGTGGCTTTTGGTTTTGAGTATAATGATTTATATACTCCAGCCCAAATTTGTTCAAGACTGCCCCTATAAACATTTTCAGCATCTAATGATAGGGTGAGTATGGGAATACTATTTTTTTGACCATGATAAAATATCTATAATTCTCCTTATATTATCCGTGCCCTGTCGCCCACAGAGGAAGTACGTTTGGTCCTCATTAATTAATTTCGGAATTACTCTACTCAATCTTTTAGCCAAAATACTCGAATATAGCTTAACATCAAATTGATAAGACATATGGGTCAATATTTTTTTATATTTTCTGGATCCTTGTCTAATTTCAAAATGTTAGATATTCTAATCGCTGTCATTTCTTGGGGGATATTTCCCTGGGTTTTGAAATCATTAAACATTCTACATAGAGTGGTTTTTAGTTCCTCTACGAAAATCTTGTAATAGCAATTTAGGAAACCATCTCTCCCTGGAGCTTTATATTGTTTTAAATCTTTAATAGCATTAACTATTTCTTCAGGTGTAATTTCCTCATTCGGGTCCTCTAGGTCTCTATTAGAGATTCTTGGCAAGTTTCTTTATCTAGAAATTCAAGAATGTCTGATTTGAGGGTTGTTTTAAAATTAATCTAATTTTCTATATTATAAAGAGATTCATAATAGTTTGAAAATGTTTTACCAGTTTATATCAGTTGAGAGTGTATTCAATTTTCTTTATTCCTTAATGTCTTAATTCTTTTTTGCATCTCTGGATGTTTTAATTTCTTAGCTAGAATTTTTCTGGCTTTACTTCCCATTTGATATTGGGTTTGTTGAAATCTCCAAATCATGTTATGTGTCCGTAATTGGATAACCTTTCTTATCTTGAGTGTAACTTCCTAAATTTGTGACTTTATAGACTCTTTTGGATTTGTCTTATCCACTAACTGTAATTTATTCAAATCTACATACAACTCCCTCAAAGTTAAACCTCTTTTCCTTTTTTCTGCTGCAGCTTTAGAGATAAGAATGCCTCTCATAAAGGCCTTATGTGTACACCAAACCAAGGAGTTCACATACTTCTTATTTTCATTGGATTCAAAAAAGAATCCAATTTGTTTTTTAAGATCCCTGATCTTTCAATTTAAATAGTCTGATCCATCCTCCATTGTTTTCTGCGCCCTTCCATATTTACTTCCCGCAAACTCAAACATATTGAAGAATGGTCTTACCATAAACTTTTGTTTATTGTTATATTATCCACCCTAGCCAAAGTCTGTATGTCAGTTAGAAAATAGTCTACTCTTGTATAAGATAAATGGCATTTGGAATAGAAAGTATAATCTCTTTCTATGGGATAAATTTTTTAGCGACATCTATAGAGTAGGAATCTGGCACAGCTTTAACAGAGGAGGATCTATCCAAGGTTGAATCTGCCACCATATTATAGTCCCCACAGAGGATCAGAGAGCCTCTGTAGATTCTAAAGACTTGTTTAAAAAGTTCTCTCACACTTGTTGTTTATCAGGGGAATATAAGTGGGGTAAAATACGTAGGTACTATAGTATAATATACTTATTATTGATTTCACCCACCCAAATTATGTATCTTCCCTCTTGATCTATGATTTTATGTTCTTCCTGGAGAGCTAGATTTCTACAAAATAAAATTGAGACCCCTCTTGCTTTACTTTTAAACATGGAATTTATTGGTTCTATGTATAATTTACTATACATTTTTGAAATTGTACCTGTTTTCCAATGGGTCACCTGAAAACAGGCAATGTCTGCCTTATATTTAATACATTCCAGGATTGCTGCATTTCTCTTAAAGGGAGTATTCATACCTTGAGCATTATGGGACATAATTACTAGTTTAATTTCATCATAATAAAAAACCTTTCTGTCTGAGCTCTATACCACTCCCCTACTTTCCCATTCACTTCACCCATACTCACAAGTACTCACAAGCATATTTTTATAAAAGGGACAAAGAAAATCTATGAGTGAAAATCTATTTGACTATGAATAATGATTATTTATGAGAATAGTAGACTCTGATACTTGTGACTTTTCTACAGAGAGATTGTCAAATTTAATGAATCCTCTTAATAACACAATAAACATCAAATTATGATTAAGTATATCCGATTTAGTGACAAGTTTGGCTGTTTAAGAAGTCTTCAAGTACTCATGAAATGTTTAGTATATTAAAAGATTTATTTTTTGTGAGCACACATTAAGTCTTGAGCAACATTTAAAGATGACGGTATAAAGTAGTGCGACACAGGCCTCTCAGCCAATAGAAAGCTGTCTAGCCAAAGATGATTGAGAGTGAGAGTTTATAAATTTGGGTTCCACACGCCCATGCGTTAACTGTGTTGTATTTTCTTTTGAAGTAGCATGTAGGTCCCGGAGTTGGTGGTTGGATTCGAGTTTTGAGAGAAGTAGTTTGCAGTTTTGTTAATTTATATATCTATTAAATACGATTTTTACACTTAATCCTTGATTACACATATTTACAGATTACACATAATTGCAATGCACATAATTTAAAGAACACACATAGAGACATATAGAGTTAGGTCACTCCACACACCCCAATCCCATCCCCCACACCCCATCCCCCAATGGTTATTAATTACACATAATACTACTTTATTTTACCTCATATATTAACAGTTACTCTTATTTTTACTTATCCCTATTTTCATTTTGGGTTTATAAGAGAGGAGAGAGAGGTGGCCATGGGGAGTAGAGGTGGTGAGGAGGAGAGGAGTAGAAGAAGGCGGTGGAGGAGAAGGAGGGGGCGAATCAGTAGGTGGAGGAGGAAAGGAGTGGAGGAGAGTGGGAGAGGAGCAGAGGAGAGGATTAGAAAGTTAGTAGTGGTGGAGGAGAGTTGGTGGCGGAGAAGGAGGAGGTGGAGGAAACGGAGGAGGAAGAGGAGAGTGCAGAGGAGGTGGGTGGTGTCAGGGTGGTTCGAGCAGCAGGTACACAAAGGAGGGGGACAGAGGGGAAGGGGCCTGATCCCAGGGAGGGATGGTAGTTCATGGAAGGGACAGGCATCAGGGACAGGTCAGGGAGGCAAGGATCCTCATTCACAGTCATGAGGGCAAGAAGCTAAGAGCAAGCACAGGGCCCACAATTACTCACACCAGGAGACTGTGGTCCTCCTCAGTGCTATCCGTGAGCACCTCGTGATTCTTTCAGGGTGGAGAGGATTTAGGCCAGGGCCTAGGTCTCAGGCCTGGAAGGAGTTAGTGGCTGAGGTTACAATTCTAGGCACAGCACAAAGGGATGTGAGATCCATCAAGCACCGTTTTTTTGACATTAGGGCCAAGGTGAGGAGGATGATGGCTAAGGAGGACAAGTACGTGACTGTGACCTATAATGAGTGTGAGCGGGTCACAAAGAACCTTCTGGGACAGGTGCCAGCCGCGGAGCTTAAGGTCTGGTGTCCCAGCACGACCCAGCCTCCATGTCAGCTGAATATCACATACACCAATATGCCACCACATGTGCATCACACACACTACACATGTAGATGATGATCAACAAGGACACTGACATGTCAGCTCCATGGAATTGACAAGGGATAGATGGATGCATCATTAAATCCATGAAGCTGACAAATCACTGTCATTCCTGGACACAGCAACAGTAATCAAGCAGTAGAGAGTCCATTTATTGGTGTGCCTACTGCAGCCTATGCAGTTACAGAATGCAGCCAGAATCAAGATATCGTTAGGAGCAAAGTACGATCAAGACCAATAGCCAGCGAATAGATTACATCTAGCATATGAAGCTAATCTGAGGTGCAATTAGGAAATTCATCCAGGTTGAAGCCTAGATGTCAGATAGATAGGTGCCGCTGCCTCCCGGGGGTTGCATCCCCCTGCCCCCAACACACAACCAGCAGGGAGACGGAGGCTGGCCATGGGGGATTGAGGCCCTGTGCCTAGGCGGAGGAAGACATAGGGACTGCGCATATGTTTGTGCCTTCTCAACAGCACTCCTCAATGACAATCTATTGGTCACAATGTTAATCTAATCTAGCCTGGCTACAGAGTTTTGGATCTTGGCCTAAGTGATGGTGATATTTGTATGCAGATGGCTACCTCCCATCACATGGTCCATGATCCTCTTCTCGGTGGACACACATGTTCTGTTGATGGTCACTGAGGAATTCTGTTGAGAAGAGATGCTGCAGTCCCTTTTATTTTTTTAGGCCTTATTTTGTAGGATTTGCCTTTTATTTTGGGTGGGGGGGGGGGGGGGGGGGTTAGGTGCAATTCAGGTCCATAAAGGCAACTTCTGCATCTGCAAGCATTGTGAAGGAAATGTATGCAGTGTAAGATTTTCACAGTGCCTCTCTGGTAGACATTCCTTCAATGACAGCCCCGTTAACATGTAGCTCCCACAATCTTAAAGCTATTATATAGGCAGATATCTAAGACATGATTGTTGTTAGCTTAAATATATGCTAATACCACTATGGCAGTGGACTTGCAAAGTCTCACAATGGCGTGTTAATGACAGCCAGCATTGAAATATGCACTAGTGAAGAACGTCATCCTGACCTCTATATCAATCTGAGAACAGATCCTTGGGTCTGATGTAAGTAACAGTGAATCTGGCTGCTGAACTTTGTGTCATTGCAGTATTAATGAGTATATTCCTATATTGCTGATTATCCAGAGATCTAGCTCATAGTTAGTAATTATAGATGTCCCGGACAGTTCGCCTGCGGACTATTCGCGGCGATTTTGGCTCTATCGAGCTCGCAGCGGACGGCGGACACATGCGCTTTTCGGTCCGCCCCCTATTCTTTATCATTGAGGAAACTTTGACCCTGCACCTCACCGTCAGCAGACACATTCCAGCCAATCAGCAGCATACACTCCCTTCCAGAGCCTTCCATCTGAAGGACAGCATCCATTTTAGAATCATTCTGAAGCTGCATTCGTTGTGAGAGGACAGATAGTGTATCTGCTGGAGATTTATAGCCAGGCTGTGTATTTAGCTTCCACTACAGACCTGAAGGACTCATCTGATATCTGCTGCAAGGACAGCAACCCAAAAAGCCCATTTTAGGGCTAGAACATCATTTATTTTATTATTTTTTTCTGTGTAATCTAATTGCATATGCCTGCCTGCCAGCGTGTGTGTGTGACAGACTAACACCTAACAGCTTATATTGTGCTTATTTTCACTACTCATACCTGGTGGTGTACCATACATTGAAAACAACCATTTTTTTCCTGTAATCTAATTTCAGTTGCCTGCTTGTGTCAGGCTCACAGCTTATATTGTGCTCAGTGAAATAAAACAACACTTTTTTGACTGTAATAGATTGAATAGCAATTGCCTGCCTACAGGCGTGTGTGTGAAGCCTATTGCATCTACTCTGCCAACTTTTGCCAGTGCACAGTGATACGTCATATCTGGTGCAACCGTAGTGTACAGTGACATAAAACAACACTTTTTTGACTGTAATCGATTGAATATCAGTTGCCTGCCTACAGGCGTGTGTGTGAGGCCTACAGCCCCTACTCTGCCAACTTTTGCCAGTGCACAGTGACACTCATATCTGGTGCAACCTAGTGTACAGTGAAATAAAAGAACCCTTTTTTTACTGTAATCGATTGAATATCAGTTGTCTGCCTACAGGCCTGTGTGTGAGGCCTATTGCGTCTACTGTGCCAACTTTTGCAAGTGCACAGTGCCACTCACATCTGGTGTCACAGTAGCTTGTACGCATAGTACCACTAATCGAAAAAAAAATGACAGTCAGAGGCAGGACACCCCGCAGGGGCCGTTGTGGTCGTGGTGCTGTGATTCACTTTGGCCCTAGAATAATGCCCAGTTTTCAGAGGCCACGTACCTTGAACTTGAAAAGTTCTGAGGACATGGTTGACTGGTTAACACAGGACACCCAATCTTCTACAGCTTCCGCTCGGAACCTAGACGCACCATCCTCCTCCAGCTTAGCTTCGGGCACATCTCCAGTTACCACTCACCCGCCTGCCGCCACCACCAACACTAGCACCACAGCCGCTTCACTTGATCCGTCAGCAGAGTTATTTACACATCCGTTGGAAGAAATGAGTGATGCGCAAACATTACTGCCAGAGGATGTAGATAACAGGGATATGTCCCAGTCAGGCAGCATTACACATATGGACGTACGGTCTGATGATGATGATGTTGTACCCGGTGCTGCTTCCTTTGTTGAGTTGTCAGATACAAGTGAAGCGGTTGATGATGACGATGCATCCGTGGATGTCATGTGGGTGCCCGCTATAAGAGAAGAAGAACAGGAGGAAAGTTCAGATGGGGAGACAGAGAGGAGGAGGAGACAAGTTGGAAGCAGGGGGAGGTCGTCGCAAGTAGCTAGCGGCATCGGGTCAGTCAGACAGCACGCCAGTCAACGCATGCTGTTGCCACCACCAGAATGCCGTCATTGCAGAGCTCAGCAGTGTGGCAATTTTTGTGTCGTGGGAAGTCCAACACCCACCTAGGTACAACTTCTTTGCGAAGGCACATGATGTCACATCACAAACGCCTATGGGATCAACACATGAGTACAAGCAGCACACAAAGTCAAAACCGCCATCCTCCTCCTGGTCCAGCATCTTCAGCCACGTCAACCACTGCTGCCCTGCTTGCCCCCTCTCAACCATCCGCCACTCCGTGTCTCGCCCTGAGCAGTCCCTGCTCATCTGCCCACAGTCAGGTGTCTGTCAAGGACATGTTTGAGCGTAAGAAGCCAATGTCACAAAGTCACCCCCTTGGTCGGCAACTGACAGCTGGCTTGTCTGAACTCTTAGCCCACCAGTTTTTACCATACAAGCTGATGGAGTCTGAGGCGTTCAAAAAATTTGTAGCTATTGGGACACTGCAGTGGAAGGTACCCGGCCGAAATTTCTTTGCACAAAAGGCAATCCCCAACCTGTACTCGATTGTGCAAAAGGAAGTAATGGCATCTCTGGCACACAGTGTTGGGCAAGGGTCCATCTGACCACTGATACCTGGTCTGCAAAGCATGGTCAGGGCAGGTATATCACCTGCATTGCGCATTGGGTAAACCTGGTGACGGCTGCCAAGCATGGAATACGTGGCTATGCAGAGGAGTTGGTGATGCCGCCATGACTTGCAGACAGGCCTGCTGCCACCTCCTCTAATCCTCCTATTCCATCCTCTTCCATAACCTCCTCGGCTGAGTCCTCTTCTGCTGCTGCTATGTCTTGCTCCACATCATCGGCACCCCCCCAGCTCCAAAGGTACTTTTCCACATCCTGGATACGGCAGTGTCACGCCGTCTTGGGGTTGACTTCCCTGAAAGCAGAGAGTCACACCGGACCAGCACTCCTGTCCGCCCTGAACGCACAGGTGGATCAGTGGCTGACTCCGCACCAACTGGAGATCGGCAAAGTGGTTTGTGATAACGGAAGAAATGTATTGGCGGCATTGAATTTGGGCAAGTTGACACATGTGCCGTGCATGGCACATGTGTGTAATCTGATTGTACAATGCTTTGTGCATAACCACCCAGGCTTACAGGACGTCCTGAAGCAGGCCAGGAAGGTGTGTGGCCATTTCAGGCGTTCCTATTACAGATATCCAGCGGCGAAACAACCTTGTGGTAATATTTTAAGTTTGGACACGATAGTCTCCCCTCTGACTGACTTATGAAGGTACATAATTTTCTTTGTGATGCATGAGGGAGAGTGGTTCCAGATAAACTGAAATATTTCCCTTTGAATATTTTCTAATTCTTTTTATTTAATCTGCATCGGGAGTGTTCGAAATATGTAGGGCAACTTAGGAAGGACATTCATTTTTATCGTATTTATTCTCCCTAGCCATGATAACCTATACTTTGTCCATTTACTCAGGTCATTATTTATTGTTTTATAAAGTTTTGAGTGGTTGGCTTTGTACAAGTCCTCTAGCTTAGGGGTTAGTCAGATTCCCAGGTAGTTTATGTGGTTCTTATCCCACTTAATATTAAACTTCTCTTGGAGACCCTGCTTCTCTACTGCTGTTAAGTCAATCGCTAGTGCTTCTGTCTTCTCTATGTTCAGTTTAAGGCCAGAAAACTGACCAAACTCCTCCATAGTTCGAATCATCTCTGGGACCGATTGGGTAGGGTTTGAGAGCATACACAGCAGGTCATCTGCAAATAGACAAGTTTTGAAATGGTGATGGCCTATTTTTATGCCTGTGATCCCAGCGTTGGCCCTAATTGTCTGAGCCAGGGGTTCTATTGCTATTGCGAATAGAAGGGGAGAAAGGGGGCACCCCTGTCTTGTTCCTCTTTCAATTTTAATTAAGGATCTCTCATCTCCCGGAATCTGTAACCTTGCCCTGGATGATTTGTATGATGAGTGTATGAGATTTATGAAATGGCCTTTAATACCAAATTTTTCAAGTGTGGCGTATAGGTAAGTCCACTCCAGGGAATCAAATGCCTTTTCAATGTCAAAGGCCATAAGACAGGCTTGAATGTTAGAGGCTTTGGTGTGGTACAGTAGGTACATGACTTTTCTAATGTTGTCTCCCGCTTGCCTGTGGGAGACAAAGCCTACTTGGTCATTATTGTCACAACCTACAATGATGATGGAGTATAGAGGATCCTAGTCCTCTTATCTCCTGTAGGTTTTAGACCTAAGATTTGGGTGACTCAGACCAATGGACCTTCCTTGCGGATGCAAGAGAATAAGTCCCAGCTTTTGGTAGCGTGCCTGGGAAAACCTGGAAGGGAGTCAGAAACGATCTCCTCTGCCAGCATATGCCCCTGGGTCAATAATACACCTGCACACAAAGTCTTGATGAAAATTATGAACCATGTTTTATTTTAGAACAGCATATTTAACCACATCACACAAGAATGGGGGAAGTGGCTACCGTTAGCCAGCCCCAAATGACGCCTGGCCAATCATGAAGGGGAACTGTGCGTGAACCAATAGTCCCCTCCCAGGTCCGCCCACTAGGCGAGACCAACTAATTAATTTGGGCTTTGACTCTCCAGGGCAAAGCATGTCTTTTACTCTCCTCTGCCCATGCTATGAAGGCTGAGAAGCCTTCAGGGCATCCCATTGTTTCTGGGTGCCTGCCTGTCTGCTCTCCAGCTGTGAGCTCCCCATTGTTAGTTCTATGCTGGATACTTAGCTAATGGGATTAACAGGCCTTTGGGAACAAAGGAGGCTTGGCTGTATTCACTGGCTTCCCCTCTACAATATAATGACATACTAATATAATAACATACATTCATATTTACAAATACAACACACAATGTTTCACACACATAGAACCAACACATCCCACCAGCTCCCTCACATGACACCCATTACAATGAGCCTAAACATGGAAGGGATGGGAATATGCTAAGGGATAAACTTATAATACTTTATCCCCTAGACCACAAAATAACAATATAACCATAACAAGTGGGCCCCAAACCTTTTGTTCCTCCCCATGGCAACAGCATGTGGAAGACCACCCAGCCCAAAATGGCCACTGCTGCCAGTCACAAAATGGCCCCAGCATAGTTCACACCAAATCCAATATGGCCACTGGCTGATTCATGACAATTATGTATTAACTTAGGCAAGAAGGATGACATTCTATCCGCTATTATTTTTGACAGGATCTTTGTATCACAGTTTAGAAATGATATTGGCCTGTAGTTCTTTGGTTCTAGGGCATCTCGACCCTCCTTAGGGAATAGAGCGATATCTGCCCTGTTCAGCTCTGCTGGTGTTTGCTTGCCTTCTAGAACTCTGTTAGAGAGACCAAGTGCGGGCCTAATATGTCTATACATTTTATATAATATAAATTGGTGTACCCGTCTGGGCCTGGTGACTTACTAAGTTTGAGGTTCTGGACTGCTTTTCTCACTTCCTCTAGGGTCACTTTGGCATTTAAAGTCTCTAAATCATTTTCTTCTATTAAGGGGAGATCACAGGAATTAAGAAATCCCCTCATTTTGTGTAGATCTATGTGTTGTTGCCGTATAAAGAGTTTGGAAAATTTTGTAAAAATCTTCTGGATCTTATTTGGGTTCGTTGTTTTTTCTCCCTTCGAGGTCTTCATTTGAAGTATCCTATTTTGTGTTGTTTTGGTTTGTAGTTTCCTGGCTAGTAATGGGCCAGGTTTATTGGCTTTATTGAATCCGATAGGAATAAATAGTACAACTGAACACACCACTCCTATCTGGTGGCACCTTAGATTGCACGCTCAGTGCCCCAAATTTGAAGTGTGAGGACCGACCAAGCATCTTTTTCCATCTCCCCCTTCCAAAAATCAATGCCGTATACACGTCCCCTAATAATGGACGTAACAGGGATTAAACCGATAGGAATAGTACTACTTAACAGTACACACCTTATAATAACGCAGACAGAGGCAACGCAGAGAGAGGAGTCTGAAGAAGAGGAGTCAGAGGAGGAAGATGGCTTTGAGGAGGTGGAAGACCAAACACAGCAGGTGTCCCAGGGGGCTTGTTGTCACCTTTCGGGGACCCTTGGTGGCTGGGTGTAGGAAGAGACCTTCAATGACATCAGTGAGGACAAGGAAAATGACATGGCTAGCTTGGTATCCAACTTTGTGCAAATGGGGAGTTTGCGGTTGTGCAAAGGAACTGTTTGAGGTTGTTTGCGGTGCATTTAACGGTGAGATTGGTCTGTTTCTGTGAAGCGGGTGTAACCCTTACACTACCTGATCGATACAACATCATACCTGATGTTTTAAAGCATGTTATTCCAAACAATTAAGGAATGTTAGGTGATTTATGCCCTTTATGGCTTAAAACCAGACTCTGCCTCAACTATGTAATTTTCTGTGGGAGTTTTGTCATGGATCCCCCTCCGGAATGCCACAGTCCAGGTGTTAGTCCCCTTGAAATAACTTTCCCATCACTATTGTGGCCAGAAAGAGTCCCTGTGGGTTTTGAAATTTGCCTGCGCATTGAAGTCTATGGCGGTTCGCCGGTTCGCGAACATTTGATGAAATTCGCGTCCGCGGTTCGAGAACCGAAAATGATTGCAGATGGGAATCAGGTCAGTTGGTATATTCTTACAGTATTTAGCACTGTACTGTACATGCATGTTGAATTTTTTTATCTTCCTCCTTTTTTTAGTTGATCACTTTTTTCTTTTTTTTTGTCACCACACTGTATGTGTGAAATTGGATTGGATTAGACAGTCCAGAGGTTAAATCATCTGTGTCATTGAGCAGATCTAGATAAGGTGGTTTCTTCAATTAAATGGAGTGATTTCTGATGATCCTTTTTTTCATCAGAATCCGGTTGCAGTGGTGTAGTGACCAGATGTTACCCTGGTAGATGCTATGCATCATGCTTATTCTAGACTATGACATTACCCCCTGTAGGTATCCTCCTTTTCCCACATGCCTCCTGCTCTCCCGGGATCCCCCCCACACCACACCCATGATATTAATGCACAGTCTTGTCCATTTCTCATTGTGCTCTACGTATGAAATTAAGCTTTGTTATACCGTTAAAACCGTGTCAGTGTGTATCAGGGATATAGTCCCTTTGATCACAATTGGTAACTGTAACAAGTGTAAAAACTTGTGAGACTAAGATCTTTAACAACTTAAATAAGAAAGAAAGTGGTTAATTGAAGTAAAGGAATACAAATTACTCAAAAATAAACAATATTATTAAAGAGTACCGTATATGTTGGTAGAAGGAATTAGATCTTGTCTTTCCTGAGAATTGGTAAATATATTTATGATACACCACTATATACTAAGTTATGATAGCACCAACATCACTATTGGAAATGTAATTATTTTATATGAATGAAGAAAGGGTCTAACTTTAAAAGGTCATAAAACTTAACATCACACAAAAAAAAAAATTAACAGAATTTTCACCTTATTAAATATAATAAATTGATTTATTTTCACTATTTGTTTTAAAGATATTATGTGTGTATATATATACCACCACTACCACTCGCGGGGTCAGTGCCCTGTTTAAGCCGACTCTTTACCTTAAGGGAGGAAGGCACAGGAGGCTTTTTATTCCACTCCAGGTTTTTATATTGACACAGCCAGCACATGAAAATAATATAAACACAGCCAGCAAATTAAAATAACATAAACAGAAGAAGTCAGTGTACTTGATGCTGGCTTCTCTCTTTCAGTATTACCCTCTTCAGGTGTTTTCACTTTGCCTGTAATATCAGGTCCCTCTCTCTCTATTACTCCTCTGGTTGGAGCAGACTCTTTCTCCTTCTGTTTGGAACAGTTTCTCTCTCTCTCTCTCTCTCTCTCTTCTGGTTGGAGCAGTATTTTTCTCCCTCTGCAGCCGTTTCCTACTGGGTAATCACCTTTCTGGGGTCCCTTTCTGGACTGCACGCTTTTTAGACTCTCATGCTTGGAGCATCAGCCTCTGCTCATCAACTCCAGCTCAGGCCTTTCCTCACTTGGGCCTGTGTCTCCCAGGCAGCTCCAAGCCTGCAGCTCCACACACTGTCAGGCTTCTGACAGGGGACGCAGCCATTATATATATATATATGTTTGTGGTTGGATCCCTATCCCTAAATATATCTGGTGGTGTGACCTGCTTAGAGGTCCAAGGGATAGGATAAATGATAAAAAGGGAGAGGGGGGTGTGTGATGTGAAGTCTGAGAGCAGGTAAGTGAGGAGTGAAGAGGGTTTTATAAAGGGGTTTGAGGGATAGGGCTTGTGGTAACTTGTCTTCCTTGAATGGTAATTCAGGACTTCCTCAAACAGGCCTTTGTAGGAGGGCTGAGAATCTTTACTTCCCTCCCACAATTGCTCATGGACAGGATCTGATGTAAATTACATCATCTCAACTAAGGATATATCCAGGCAGGAAACTGGTGCTGTTTCCTGTTTCTTGCTGGATGGTGTTGGTGAGGGTGATGGTGGTGATGAATGGCGATGGTCTAACCGTGGGTAAGATCAAGCGTTTGGGGAAGGGAATTATTATATATATATATATATAGGTAGATAGATTTAAAAAAAGGGTGTTGCTCCGTGGGTCTGGGCTGTGTGTTTGTGATGCATTTATAGTATTGTGTTGTTGCCTTTTAATAAATACCTTTTAATGTAGACGAACCTTGTGTAATATTTATATATATATTAATTTGGTGATACACCACATTTGGCGACCACGAATTTTAGACTTCTACAAAGGTTATTTATGAGGTAATATCACATTAATAGATAGTCAGATTTATTTTTATTTTTTTGGGGGGAAGAAAAAAAAGTACTTTGTCTAATTATCCTCTGCATGGGAAATCAAGTGCTGATTGTGTGTGGAGTCTAGGTTAAGCCTCCATTTTTTAATATATATCGTACTAGCTTCTGAGTTGAGTTTTGTTCGTACTAGCTTATTTTGATACATAAAACAAATATATATCATACAGGTTGTTTTTGTGGGTTTATCTGAGTTGAGTTTTGTTCGTACTAGCTTATTTTGATACATAAAACAAATATATATCATACAGGTTGTTTTTGTGGGTTTATCTGAGTTGAGTTTTGTTGTGCTTTTGACTATCAAAGTACAGGCCTAGGTCTGCATTTGAATAAGGCTCCATGAGGCTTCTTTGTGTATTTAAATGCTAATTCAAGCCTCCATTTTTAATATACAAGCTTGGTCATCAGGCCACAATTAGTTTGTTGTGTGTTTCAAATACCTGAGTTTGTTAATACTATTATTTTTGTTTTGTTTTTGTTTTTTGTTTTTTGTTTTTTTTAAAAGAAGAAAAAAATGTTTTTATTTTTTTTCTCTTCTTTCTTTTTCTTTCTCTAGTCCTTTATCATAGTACAGGCCTGGAGAAAAAAATAATAAATAAACCATTTTAAATATTATATATATATATATATATATATATATATATATATATATATATATATATATATTATTTCAGGCGTGCATTTTAATACACTATAGGCTTCCATACCTTATACATTTTGGGTGTCTTGCATATCCTAGTTCAGGTATATCTCCTACCCTGCAGGCCTTGCTATTATATTCCTCTGCATGGGAAATCAAGTGCTGATTGTGTGTGGAGTCTAGGTTAAGCCTCCATTTTTAATATATATCGTACTAGCTTCTGAGTTGAGTTTTGTTCGTACTAGCTTATTTTGATACATAAAACAAATATATATCATACAGGTTGTTTTTGTGGGTTTATCTGAGTTGAGTTTGGTTGTGGTTTTGACTATCAAAGTACAGGCCTAGGTCTGCATTTGAATAAGGCTCCATGAGGCTTCTTTGTGTATTTAAATGCTAATTCAAGCCTCCATTTTTAATATACAAGCTTGGTCATCAGGCCACAATTAGTTTGTTGTGTGTTTCAAATACCTGAGTTTGTTAATACTATTATTTTTGTTTTGTTTTTGTTTTTTGTTTTGTTTGTTTTTTAAAGAAATTTTTATTTTTTTATTTTTTTTCTCTTCTTTCTTTTTCTTTCTCTAGTCCTTTATCATAGTACAGGCCTGGAGAAAAATAATAAATAAACCATTTTAAATATTATATATATATATATATATATATATATATATATATATATATATATATATATATTATTTCAGGCGTGCATTTTAATACACTATAGGCTTCCATACCTTATACTTTTTGGGTGTCTTTCATATCCTAGTTCAGGTATATCTCCTACCCTGCAGGCCTTGCTATTATATTTTAAGTTAATTAGCAAGTATTACCTTCACCATACTAAGGTAAGTATAATTTGCATTGTGGGTACTAGTCTATTTTTCTACATATTACACCTGGCCTACTGAATAGTCATCAACTATTGTTGGCTACTCAGAAGCATGCTACTTTAGTCGCAAATTGATTTGGATTCTTACTTGGGTGAGTAAAAGAGTAGGAATGTCTTTTCAAGGGGCCAAATAATTTCCCACAGAAGTGCGTGAGTACTTTAGGAAACATATTCAAAAACATGATGGTCCATATGAGCTTCCAGAGCCAGAAAACCCAGACAGTGAAAAAGAGAAGAGATTAATGGATGTTCTAACACAAATTGTAAATAACAAAAAGTATAGAACAAAGAAGAGAAAAAGTTTGGTCACACAAGCTGTTTGTAGCCACAATAGGAGGCCTAATAGACTTACGGCAGCATAATTTGGAAACAACAAATAAAATGGAGGAAGCAATGGACAAAAGGGATTGTTTAAAAATTGCAGCTTTGAGAACAACTACAATTGTGGGGGAACTAGAAAGGGAGTTAAGGGAAATAGAAGAACAGAGGGATGCTTATGGAGTAAAAATAACAGAACTTCAAAACATAATAATGGACTATAAAAATAAAACAAAGTTAGAAGGGATAAAAGGAGTCAGAGACATTGCCAAAATATATCCAGATCTGGATATGTTCGTGGCACAAAATAAAGAACCAGTGCTGAAAATGAACCAAGATAGAAAAGATTCCTTATGTTATTCTGTTCCACAAGTAGATACCATACCACAAGCACCAGTTATTATTTCAGAATTATTTAATGCAAGGCAAACACCTACAGGATTTTCTATGCAGACTTGACCAATGTCTATGGCAGATAAAGACAATTTCCAGAAATGGTGGGGAAGTATGCCAACTAACAACTTTAATACGTTTACACATTGGTTTATGAGGGGAGCAGATAGAGCTAAAAAAGGAGGTCTTAACTTAGAGGAATGGACAGAACTGTTAGAATACGCTATGGATCCTTTGGCTAGTAGACTATTGGGATTTAATAACAGTGTGTCTGATCAGGCAGGAAGAATTGCTGCAACTAATTTCTATCTACTTAGCATAGAGAAAGAAATAGCAAATATTACCATGAGGCCAACAGATGGTCCTAGAGAGGTAGCTCAAAGGATATTTTTTTGGTATACTCTACGACAACCTCAACAGCCTCTAGTGCTGGGCTCACCAGAACATATAGCAAAAGTAATGGAAGCTCTTCCCCGGGAGTGTCAAGAATTTATCAGGCTTTTTGATCCAACACCAACAGACTTGGAAATGGTACTAACTAGAGCTGATAAGTGGTGGATCAAGCATCCTTTCACAGAACAGGCCTGCTCTGTTTCAGCTGTAAGAACATTTAAGGTCGAGTCTGGTAGAGATATAGATGGTAATTGGAGAAACCAGACGTGGGATGTACCCCAGAACAAGAAGGATGATCAAAACTGGAGACCAAAACAGAACTTTGACAAAAGATGGAGAGATCCACCTAGGGACTATAGTAATAGGGATGGCAGCAACTGGAAGGCTAATCAGGAGGGAGAGAGAAACGGTAACATGGGCTGTTGGGAACTCAGGAGACAGAAGGATAGGATAGAAGAGGAAAATCACATACTTAAAAACAAGGTAGCTGAGTCAGAGAGGAAATTGAAGGAAAATGAGGCAAAGATGATAAAAGAGGGACAGAGTAGAAGTGAGTCACAATGAAAAATCCCAACCCCTGAGCCCCAGCATCTCATTCACTCAGCTAATTTAACCATGGATGAGGCAGGTCGGCCTACTATTTATACAGTCATCGCAGGGGTAGGGAAAAATATGTTGGTAGATACAGGAGCAGCAGTTACAATGACCAACAGGGTCAAAAATGGGGATTCTTCAGTAAGTAGTATGGGAGTTACTGGGAATCCACAGGAGGTTAGAGCAGGTCCAATTGATGTAGCAGTTGGAGAAAAAACAATACAAGTAGAAGCAATAGTGGGTTGGCCAGAGGAAATATTGGGAATAGAAGCTTTAAAAAAAGGAAATTTCATTGTAGATCTTGCCAATTTTTGTTTGTGGAAGACAGAAAAGGTGAATCAGGTAAGTACAGAGTTGACGAAAGGGGTTGTGCTCCCAATGGCATATATTGTCTCTCCGATAAAAAGTCTGGAAAAAGACAAACTGAAACTAGACGGACAACCAGAATGGCTGCAGAAGCTAATCCAAGACATACCTGTTTGGGCAATTACCGAGATGATAGAAATGCTGGAGAGACGTGGAATAATTAAATCTGGAAATGGGTATGCATGTAACTCACCATGTTGGCCTGTGAGAAAAGCTGTGTTAAAAGGGAATGGAGATGAAAAAGCAGCCTCATCATGGAGACTTACCATTGATTACAGGGCCGTGAACAAACTTGCAAAAAGAATGTCCCCTGTTGTTTTTGTTATGTATATGTTTCTAATGATGGAATCTAGTAGCAAGGCCGTATAAGAATGAAGATGCATGTCAACAGAAGATTGTGGTGGATCCTTGTTACAGGATGGATAAGTATAAGCTGTATCACAGTAGGAATGGGGAGACAGGCAATAAGGCCAGAAGATACCGCAAATAAGGGAGAGAGTTTGAAAAGATTGGAGTTACATTATGTTCAAGCAGATAGATTTATTTGGCCCAGGGAATTGGAAGTAAAAAAGGGCAAAGGGTTACAAGTAAACATTATTTTGCCACATAATAGTACCAGGGGATTAGCTCTTAGAGCTCCAATAAAAAGTATAGAGGGACATAACTGGGAATGGGTTATAAGATATGGACAGATAATGAATACAGGAAACTTTAAAGGAAGGACTAAAATAACAACAAAGGTACAAGGGAGGGTTACAAATATTACAGTAGTAGTGAGTAACTTAACATTAGAAGAAGGTGGAGAATGGGACGCTGCAGTTATAGCTGCCCAGCCTGATCTAGAGGAATTCTGCAATTTTGATACTGGAAAGGGGTGTGTTCTAACAATAGATGAAGTATTTGTCTCTGTAAAGGAGCTGCAACGTTGTAAAGATCAGAAGAAGGTACCATGGCCAATAGGCGGATTGGTGGTGGTACCAACACATGAAACAGTTGTGCAAGGGGTTGGGTGGACTTACTACCCAATAATTCTAAATTTTAATGATTTTTCTATTCCTCCAAAGTGCCCGGAATCACAGCGGCAGTGGTTTAAGCAAAGTATACAAGAGATCATCATTGAGTGGACCGGAGCAGGGAGTCGAGAAAAACGGGACACACTTGCAGCCCTTTTAGGAGGAGTCGGAACTGGATTGGGAGTATGGAATTCAGCAGACATCATTGGACTGAACAGCAGGATAAACTCCCTTACTGATGGCATGGGACATGCTATGAAAACAGGTGGAGTAGCTGACTCCCTCATAGTGAGTAGACTGACAGACAATGTTGATGACATACACACCATTGCCAACAACCTGCATCTAGTTGAGGAAAATATTGCTTCCATTGCTAACAGCATTAAGAATGAAATAGTGGGAACTGCCATTTTCTGTTCTATGATTGGAGGAAAGCTGTTGGCAGATTTAAAGGAAACTATTAAAGATATCCAGGAAAACAAGTGGGCAAGACAAATCAATGCAACAAGGATTATCACGTCATTGAAAAGAAAAGGAGTGGACATCACTGAGGACAATCTTAAATACAGCTATATTGAAGGCCCAGATCAATGGATGCCACATGGACTACAATCTGGGACAATAGGACTAATCCTGGCAATTCCCCGTTGGGAGGGGCAGGCAGAGCAACTGAACTTTATACATAGCATTGGCACGTTAAGTGATGGAATCTACAAGCAACACTTCCCATCAAAAAGACTGGCCACTATTACAGGATTGGAGATGGATGAAAGCTGTTGCAGGAAATCTCAACACCGATGGCTGTGCAGTTGTGTTTGGGAGAAAGGAGCTGAGGAGGATGGCTGGGTGCAGTTGATAAAAGAAAACCTGGTGCAAGAAGTGATCCGCATAGGGGACATTGCATGCTTTATCGGCCACTCTGAATATAGGACAGTTGATGAAATATGTTTGGTGGAAGAAGGGTCTTGTATCATGGTATTTCCATCAAGAAACCTTACCACTGAAATGATCAATTTTACTGCAAATGCAGATTGGACAAATTTGACAATGAAGCTTTCTACCTTGGAACTTCATGAGTCAGAGACACATCCAGTCCTACGAACACTGTCGCTGGTACTCATGTTCATTCAAGTATTAACGACAATTATAATAATATACTTTTGTGTGGCAATGAAACAAATGAGGAAGAAACTTGCAAGGAGGATATATAATAATGTGTCTTTTTCCTCTTCTTTCTCTCTCTCATACATTCTTCAAATAAAGTTTTACATTGCACATACATAAACATTTATCACACACTCTCACCTAAATTCTATAAATTCTGTTTTTGTGTAATATGTCGATTGACAGCCATAGGAAAGTACAGGAGAACTTATGTCGCTGAGGGAACTATTCCGGAGGGACGGTGGGTTGAATTTCTCCTGTATATCAGGTTTTTGCTCCCACTAGGTTCTCCTGTACTAGAGGGATAACTAGAAAACTGAGCAACATAGAAGAAGAAAAAGTGAGGGAATGTGGTAACTTGTCTTCCTTGAATGGTAATTCAGGACTTCCTCAAACAGGCCTTTGTAGGAGGGCTGAGAATCTTTACTTCCCTCCCACAATTGCTCATGGACAGGATGTGATGTAAATTACATCATCTCAACTAAGGATATATCCAGGCAGGAAACTGGTGCTGTTTCCTGTTTCTTGCTGGATGGTGTTGGTGAGGGTGATGGTGGTGATGAATGGCGATGGTCTAACCGTGGGTAAGATCAAGCATTTGGGGAAGGGAATTATTATATATATATATAGGTAGATAGATTTAAAAAAAGGGTGTTGCTCCGTGGGTCTGGGCTGTGTGTTTGTGATGCATTTATAGTATTGTGTTGTTGCCTTTTAATAAATACCTTTTATTGTAGACGAACCTTGTGTAATATTTATATATATATTAATTTGGTGATACACCACAGGGCTCCTCCCACAATTCCAGGTAATTAACCTGGTAATTTGTGGTCAGATCCCTTACCCTGTGGTCTGGCCAAAGCTACACTTTCTCTGCCTGCTTAGAGGGGCATGGAAGATTTACTGATTCATCTTTTAGAAGGCTTGTCAGACTTCAGAGGATCGATCAGGAATGTATCTCCTGAAACAGTGAGATCTCCAGGGGCCCACGACGTTTACTAGTTAGTGAGAAGCTTGGGCCAAAAATATCCTGTGAAAGGGAAGTGATGATTTTCTAGAACAAGTCACTTGCGATAGATGACCTGGAAGGAGGTGAAGTTGTAGACATACATGAAACAACTTTGAGAAATAATTTTACAGGTGGAGAGGATAGAAAAGATACTGAGATAAATAGTACTGGACTCCTGACAAGTACATTTAATATTCTCAGAGAATAATCTGATTATAGTACCATAAATTGCATTAGGAGAAATTGGTTGGTAATAATAAATAATTAGCAGTGCCGCCTGGTGACTTTTCAAGTTGGAGTGGTTGGCCCCTTACCCTTCTTAGACTCCACCCATTTGTATGGACTCCACCCATTACATAATTTTGACCTTTATATGCCCCACCCAATAACCTTATACTGCCTCCACTGGCTCCACCCATTGAAATAGACTCCACCCATTTGTTCCATTAATAAATTCAAGATTCTTAGAACTCTGACAAATAATAACATTAAAATCTGTCTTCTGTTTCAACAACACAATGACACTCACCAACAGTTGGCTCTCCTTCTTAGGGTCTCTTGAAGTGTAGTCATTGAACAACCAGTCCAAAAAAGTCTGCAGCCACAGAGTGCTTGGACCTGGGTGTGATCTAAAACAAGCAAACAAATCAGAGTTTACAAGGCATCATCCCTTCCACCACCACTGTCCCCTTTATCACCTAAATAGTTACCTAATATCCATCACTATACCATGCTGGTCCATATAGGGCCCCAGGGTACCTAAAAAAAAACAAAATACCATGCAGGTCTCTATAGGCCCAAACCATACCTAAAAACCCACATTATACCATGCTGGAATATATATAGGCCCAAACCAATCCTAAAAATCCACATTATACCATGAAGTCTATATAGGACCAAACAGTACCTAAAAACACATATTATACCATGGACGTCTATATAGGCCCAAACAGTACCTAAAAACCCACATTATACCATGCAGGTCTGTATAGGCCTAAATCATAACTAAAAACCCACGATATACCATGCAAGTCTATACAGACCCAAACAGCACGTAAAAACCCACATTATACCATGCTGATCTATATAGACCCAAACAGTACCTAAAAACCCATATTACACCAAGCGAGACTATATAGACCCAATTAAACCTTGAAAATCTTCATTACACCAAGTGGGACCATATAGGCTCCAACTGGACCTTTAAAACCTTAAAATATTAAGTGGGACTATATAGGCCAAAACCATACCTAAAAAAACTTAAAATCCCAATCAAACAATTGAGGTGTTGCTGGTGGTGCAGTGGGTTACAGCTCTGTACTTCTATACTGTTGACCTGGGTTCTAATCCAAGTCAGTATCACTACCTGTGCAAACTTACTTGGTTGATGAGGTTGGGTAGATCAGCACAGGAGGATCAGTCAGTAAAAAGAGTAGGAACAGAATGCAGAGTGTTTGAAATAATGGGCTTATAAATCCTTCCTGATATCGTAACATTGAGCCTCTATAGGCTAGGGGGCATTCAGAGGATAGCAGCAGTGAAGGACACCAGACAAGGGGGAAGGCACATAAAGGGTTAATTTAAAGTGATAGATGCATATTTTTAACAAAATCATTTGAAAGAAGACTTGAAAGCTGATATACAGATATAATAAAATGTTATTATCTATATACATATAAAATACAATATTAAAGTGATTGATAATTTTAGGGGGGCACTTGCCCATTTGCCCCTATGCACCAGCCACCCCTGCTAAGTAGTGTGAAAAATTCAGAACATGCATAAAGTAGAAAGAAAAAAAGAACACTATTAATGTTAGTTACAGTGGAGGGGGAAAGTATTTGATCCCCTGATAATTTTGAACATTTGTCCACTGACAAAGAAATGATCAATCTATAATTTTAATGGTAGGTGTATTTTAACAGTGAGAGACAGAATAACAAAGAAAAGAGAAACGCATGTCAAAAAAGTTATATATTGATTTGCAGGTCAGTGGGGGAAATAAGTATTTGATCCCCTATCAATCAGCAAGAACTCCCAGGTGTCTTTTACACAGGTAATAAGCAGAGATTACGAGCACTCTCTTAAAGGGAGTGCTCCTAATCTCAGCTTTTTACCTGTATAAAAGACACCTGTCCACAAAAGCAATCAATCAATCAGATCCCAAACTCTCCACCATAGCCAAGACCAAAGAGCTGTCCAAGGATATCAGGGACTAGACTGTAGACCTACACAAGGCTGGAATGGGCTACAAGACCATTGCCAAGCAGCTTGGTGAGAAGGTGACAACAGTTGGTGCAATTATTCGCAAATGGAAGAAACACTAAATAACTGCCAGTCTCCCTCGGTCTGATACTCCATGCATGATCTCACCTTGTGGAGTTTCAATGATCATGTGAGGAATCAGCCCAGAACTACACAGGAGGATCTTGTTAATGATCTTGAGGCAGTTGGGACCATAATCACCAAGAAAACAATTGGTAACACACTATGCCGTGAAAGACTGAAATCCTGCAGCGCCCTCAAGGCCCCCTGCTCAAGAAAGCACATGTACAGGCCCATCTGAAGTCTGCCAATGAACATCTGAGTGATTCAGAGGAGAATTGTGTGAAAGTGTTGTGGTCAGATGAGACCAAAATCAAGCTTGTTGGCATCAACTCAACTTGTTGTGTTTGGAGGAGGAGGAATGCTGCCTATAACCCCAAGAACACCATCCCCACTGTCAAACATGGAGGTGGAAACATTATGCTTTGGGGGTGTTTTTCTGCTAAGGGGACAGGACAACTGCACCACATCAAAGGGAAGATGAACGGGGCCATGTACAGTCAAATTTTGAGTGAAAACCTCCTTCCCTCAGCCAGGGCATTAAAAATGGGTCGTGGATGGGTATCCCAGCATGGCAGTGACCCAAAACACACAGCAAAGTGTAACATATGGCTTATAAAGTGATCATTTTTAAACATTGTGTATTTAATAAGTGTATCTTTTAAAATATATGTAGTCGTATAAATCTTTATTTATGATATATAGATTGTGTTAGTCAACTCCAATCTTATCCCTGAGAAACTTTCTAGTCCATTCATACTGTAACAAAAGACTTATGCCTGAGGTTGTTTATGGGTAAACAAAAGAACAGTTGGGTGTGGTGGACGCTCTATCATATAGACAACATAATAACGGGGTCTCTTGGCCTAGAGTGTTTATATGTAAACAAGGGGACATCTGTGTGTGTGAGATTCCCATCTATGGAATTTTTATGGAGTTTGGGGGAAGGGGAGATGATTTCAGTGAGATGTACAGTCACATATCAAGGTGGAGTGTCCAAGAAAGATATACAAAAGCCCAGAGAGTTTAGTCTAAGTGTGGAAGTCTGGAGGTCTGGAAGTCTAGGAGTGTGTGTGTCCATGAAGAGGTGTCCAGAAGAGCCATCCAAAGGAGTGCCCAGCTGAGCAGAAGCCATGCCCTGGTGTGACCTGAGGCCTACACACATGGACTCTGAAGTTATTGCTGACCTTTGGTGTAGTATCTAGTTATAATGTAGTATATTATTCATATAAGTATCTTTTTATAAATATCGTTTTATCCCTACTGTCTTTTTGTTTGTCTAAAACCCATTGTGTAACCGTATATTGATTTATGCAAAATATATCCTTTTATAAACTTATTCATATGTTCGTTTATTGATTTATCCAAAAGAACTTATTATTTGTAGAAATTATACATTAATTATGTAATTATTAGTTAATTTCTTACATATATGGCGAGCCTTAATCCAGGAGGATATTAATGTAATAATCAAGCATATTAATAAGTATAATATTTTGCATAAATTAATGTACTATTTTCCTATTGTGTGCTGTAGTTATAGAAAGTTGTAGAAACGTTTTTGTATGGTACGTTTGGCTGTGGTAGATTCAGGATTCTAAAGCAGGATTTGTTTACTCTTATATTTTTGCTTTTCTGCACTTTTAAAATTGTATAGTTTTGTTATCCAATAATGGAGGGCTTAATGAAAAAGATTGCTAATGTTGATAACTCTGATGCTATAATTAGAGCTATGGTGAATACTTCTGACCCCTGGTCAAACACCCAGAATCATGTAGCATTAGCCATTAATGAAAAGAAATTGTCTAAATCAAAAGGGAAAACAATTTTAATATTTGCTGCACATTGGATTGCAGAACAATATAAACATTTATTTGTGCAGAAACAAGCTTTAGAGACTAAAGTGTGTGAGCTAACTACTGCTTTAGAAAACCTTACAGTCACTGCCACTACAGCATCTGCTTTGGGTTAGATAATCAGAAGACATTGCAAGAAAATGAGCAGCTACATAGTAAAAATAATGAACTTGTGGATAAATTGATAGATGCAGAAAGGGCAATAAGATGTTTAGTTTCTTGTAAAAAGGATACTGATTATAGACAATGTTTAGCAAAATGTAAAGAGACAGAGGTCCAGAAAGTGGACTGCAAAGTTTTTAAGAAAAGTAAAAATGATTGTTTTAAAATGGCGCCAGTTTCTACTGAGCTCAAGAGAGGAGCACATGGGCAGGTCATTTCTGAAACTACTGTGAATAGATCTCTTTCTATTAGTGAAATTCAGACTTTGAGCAAAACGCTTGATTGTATAGGTTTTCATGATGATCCTGTTGAAATCATGATAAGAATTAAAACGTTTTTAAAATGTAATGCAAATTTAACTGAGACTGATGCATTTGCTGTGATTATGGCTTCTTTAGATCAATCCTTAAAATCTAGTTTGCCTTCTGATGTTTTTGCAGAGCCTAAATCTAAAGAGCATTTGGTTAAAGAGATTTTAAATGTACTGGTATAGATGAATTGGATCACCATTCTGTGTTTGGTAACTGTACTCAGAAGATGGGAGAGTCTGTACAAGAGTATAGTGATAGATTATTCATTTTGTATAAACTCACACTCCCTTCTGATACTGAGGCTAATCAGAATGACCACATGTATAAGAAGGCCTTACTAAAAAGATGTCTGCCTGAAATTATAAATATTGTTGGGTTGACAGTATCTGTCAACAATCACTTTTTAAAAATTCTACATTATCTAAAGAGAGCAGAGAGCTGTTTAAGAGAGATAAATAGAAATAAAGGCAGAATTTGTGTAGTTAAGACCACCCCACCCCAAACAAAGATGTTTAGCAATGCAAATCAAATCTCTTGTTTTGCTTGTGGAAAATTGGGACATTTTGCCAGGGACTGCAAAAATGTGTTACATCCCCTCCCTAATTCAAACAAAGGGCTGCATATTACCAGATGGACAAACAATAGCCATAGTCACAATAGGTGGGCACCAAATGGTAGAGTTAGAATAAATACAAATACTCCATTTGTTCCTTTTCATGTACTGAAATCTCAAAATGAATTGCTCAGAGCTGAAAATGTTACACTAAGACAGGAAAGAGATATGTTCAAGAAAAATTTAGAAGCTTTAAGATTATAACTGAATCAGTGTAAATCAAACTATATTACAGAAAATGATTTACTTATCAATCTTTCCTAAACTAACTGATTATCAAGTTTTATTTTTATAGGAAAACAGAAATGGGCACATGAAAAAGGAAGGAAAGGAGATCCAGTAAATAACCTTTCCTAATTTCTTCTACAGGTTTTTATTTTTCTAAATATATAATAGAGGACCTTCACTTTTATTTTTTATTTTTAAGGACAAGCCTATATATATATATATATATATATATATATATATATATATATATATATATATATATATATATATTTTTTTTTTTTAAATACAGTGTGGGTGGGACAAATTCCAAATTATAGTTTTTGTGTAATATTTTATACACACATTTTAAAACATCTGCACTTTTTTGTTTTTGCTGAGTAAATCTTACTTTAATTTTTTTAAACTGTTGCCACAATGAGGACTGGACATGCAAGAGAGCATTTTAACTGTGATTTTTGAGAATCAGTTATACACTCTTAATTTTGTGTTTTTAAAGCCTCATTAATTGTTTTGCTTGTTTTTTTTATGAATGGCAGCAAGTGTTTAAAATATTTTTATACAGATTGCATGGTATCCTTTCTTTTGAAAAAAAATAATAATGCATCCCAACACCCATTTCATAAAATCTAAGTTTTCTAGGTGGGGAAATTTTAAAGTATAAAGGAATCATTCAATCTGGATCATTTTTTTTTTTAAATGTATTTATTATTTTTTTTAAACATTGTTTTTTTTTTAATATTTTTTCTGAAGGAGGTGTGGCACACAAAGAAACCTCACCAGTATTCATATAGTTTCAGAACTAGTACATTCTGGAGCTACATGCATATAAATGTAAATATACTATACTTATATGAATAATAGTTTAGTAATGATTTAATACTAATTTAGTACTGCAAATAATACGTTTAGTAGGATACACCATTGGTCAATGATTTGTTTATCTCTTGTTTTAATTGTTTATCTCTGTTAGGGACACAGACCATTTTAGAATTAGATCACCCCAATTTAGGAATGGTTGGTATGTTAGGTTATTATGATCTGCTGTTTTTATTATTTTCTATATCTTGTTTTAGAAAACCAGACTTGAAAGTGATGGAGACTCTGAGACATGTGTGAAATGTACAACCTTAGTGATTCCACTAAGATCCTGCTGCATGCTTTAAATGTAGTTGTGGGTCTTATAATTTCCTGAAGCTACACAGAGATTATCACACACATTTTCCATTTCCTGAGTGAATACTGAGTCACATTTAATGTTTTCACTAAAGTACCTAATAAGGTGTTACAATCACCTACACACTTTTTCTATCCAAACATGCTCACAATAAAGTGTCCTTTAAGTGGTTTCTTCAATACACACAATAAAAAGACAGCATAAGTCTGTAGGCGGATTGGTGGTGGTACCAACACATGAAACAGTTGTGCAAGGGGTTGGGTGGACTTACTACCCAATAATTCTAAATTTTAATGATTTTTCTATTCCTCCAAAGTGCCCGGAATCACAGCGGCAGTGGTTTAAGCAAAGTATACAAGAGATCATCATTGAGTGGACCGGAGCAGGGAGTCGAGAAAAACGGGACACACTTGCAGCCCTTTTAGGAGGAGTCGGAACTGGATTGGGAGTATGGAATTCAGCAGACATCATTGGACTGAACAGCAGGATAAACTCCCTTACTGATGGCATGGGACATGCTATGAAAACAGGTGGAGTAGCTGACTCCCTTATAGTGAGTAGACTGACAGACAATGTTGATGACATACACACCATTGCCAACAACCTGCATCTAGTTGAGGAAAATATTGCTTCCATTGCTAACAGCATTAAGAATGAAATAGTGGGAACTGCCATTTTCTGTTCTATGATTGGAGGAAAGCTGTTGGCAGATTTAAAGGAAACTATTAAAGATATCCAGGAAAACAAGTGGGCAAGACAAATCAATGCAACAAGGATTATCACGTCATTGAAAAGAAAAGGAGTGGACATCACTGAGGACAATCTTAAATACAGCTATATTGAAGGCCCAGATCAATGGATGCCACATGGACTACAATCTGGGACAATAGGACTAATCCTGGCAATTCCCCGTTGGGAGGGGCAGGCAGAGCAACTGAACTTTATACATAGCATTGGCACGTTAAGTGATGGAATCTACAAGCAACACTTCCCATCAAAAAGACTGGCCACTATTACAGGATTGGAGATGGATGAAAGCTGTTGCAGGAAATCTCAACACCGATGGCTGTGCAGTTGTGTTTGGGAGAAAGGAGCTGAGGAGGATGGCTGGGTGCAGTTGATAAAAGAAAACCTGGTGCAAGAAGTGATCCGCATAGGGGACATTGCATGCTTTATCGGCCACTCTGAATATAGGACAGTTGATGAAATATGTTTGGTGGAAGAAGGGTCTTGTATCATGGTATTTCCATCAAGAAACCTTACCACTGAAATGATCAATTTTACTGCAAATGCAGATTGGACAAATTTGACAATGAAGCTTTCTACCTTGGAACTTCATGAGTCAGAGACACATCCAGTCCTACGAACACTGTCGCTGGTACTCATGTTCATTCAAGTATTAACGACAATTATAATAATATACTTTTGTGTGGCAATGAAACAAATGAGGAAGAAACTTGCAAGGAGGATATATAATAATGTGTCTTTTTCCTCTTCTTTCTCTCTCTCATACATTCTTCAAATAAAGTTTTACATTGCACATACATAAACATTTATCACACACTCTCACCTAAATTCTATAAATTCTGTTTTTGTGTAATATGTCGATTGACAGCCATAGGAAAGTACAGGAGAACTTATGTCGCTGAGGGAACTATTCCGGAGGGACGGTGGGTTGAATTTCTCCTGTATATCAGGTTTTTGCTCCCACTAGGTTCTCCTGTACTAGAGGGATAACTAGAAAACTGAGCAACATAGAAGAAGAAAAAGTGAGGGAATGTGGTAACTTGTCTTCCTTGAATGGTAATTCAGGACTTCCTCAAACAGGCCTTTGTAGGAGGGCTGAGAATCTTTACTTCCCTCCCACAATTGCTCATGGACAGGATGTGATGTAAATTACATCATCTCAACTAAGGATATATCCAGGCAGGAAACTGGTGCTGTTTCCTGTTTCTTGCTGGATGGTGTTGGTGAGGGTGATGGTGGTGATGAATGGCGATGGTCTAACCGTGGGTAAGATCAAGCATTTGGGGAAGGGAATTATTATATATATATAGGTAGATAGATTTAAAAAAAGGGTGTTGCTCCGTGGGTCTGGGCTGTGTGTTTGTGATGCATTTATAGTATTGTGTTGTTGCCTTTTAATAAATACCTTTTATTGTAGACGAACCTTGTGTAATATTTATATATATATTAATTTGGTGATACACCACAGGGCTCCTCCCACAATTCCAGGTAATTAACCTGGTAATTTGTGGTCAGATCCCTCACCCTGTGGTCTGGCCAAAGCTACACTTTCTCTGCCTGCTTAGAGGGGCATGGAAGATTTACTGATTCATCTTTTAGAAGGCTTGTCAGACTTCAGAGGATCGATCAGGAATGTATCTCCTGAAACAGTGAGATCTCCAGGGGCCCACGACGTTTACTAGTTAGTGAGAAGCTTGGGCCAAAAATATCCTGTGAAAGGGAAGTGATGATTTTCTAGAACAAGTCACTTGCGATAGATGACCTGGAAGGAGGTGAAGTGGTAGACATACATGAAACAACTTTGAGAAATAATTTTACAGGTGGAGAGGATAGAAAAGATACTGAGATAAATAGTACTGGACTCCTGACAAGTACATTTAATATTCTCAGAGAATAATCTGATTATAGTACCATAAATTGCATTAGGAGAAATTGGTTGGTAATAATAAATAATTAGCAGTGCCGCCTGGTGACTTTTCAAGTTGGAGTGGTTGGCCCCTTACCCTTCTTAGACTCCACCCATTTGTATGGACTCCACCCATTACATAATTTTGACCTTTATATGCCCCACCCAATAACCTTATACTGCCTCCACTGGCTCCACCCATTGAAATAGACTCCACCCATTTGTTCCATTAATAAATTCAAGATTCTTAGAACTCTGACAAATAATAACATTAAAATCTGTCTTCTGTTTCAACAACACAATGACACTCACCAACAGTTGGCTCTCCTTCTTAGGGTCTCTTGAAGTGTAGTCATTGAACAACCAGTCCAAAAAAGTCTGCAGCCACAGAGTGCTTGGACCTGGGTGTGATCTAAAACAAGCAAACAAATCAGAGTTTACAAGGCATCATCCCTTCCACCACCACTGTCCCCTTTATCACCTAAATAGTTACCTAATATCCATCACTATACCATGCTGGTCCATATAGGGCCCCAGGGTACCTAAAAAAAAACAAAATACCATGCAGGTCTCTATAGGCCCAAACCATACCTAAAAACCCACATTATACCATGCTGGAATATATATAGGCCCAAACCAATCCTAAAAATCCACATTATACCATGAAGTCTATATAGGACCAAACAGTACCTAAAAACACATATTATACCATGGACGTCTATATAGGCCCAAACAGTACCTAAAAACCCACATTATACCATGCAGGTCTGTATAGGCCTAAATCATAACTAAAAACCCACGATATACCATGCAAGTCTATACAGACCCAAACAGCACGTAAAAACCCACATTATACCATGCTGATCTATATAGACCCAAACAGTACCTAAAAACCCATATTACACCAAGCGAGACTATATAGACCCAATTAAACCTTGAAAATCTTCATTACACCAAGTGGGACCATATAGGCTCCAACTGGACCTTTAAAACCTTAAAATATTAAGTGGGACTATATAGGCCAAAACCATACCTAAAAAAACTTAAAATCCCAATCAAACAATTGAGGTGTTGCTGGTGGTGCAGTGGGTTACAGCTCTGTACTTCTATACTGTTGACCTGGGTTCTAATCCAAGTCAGTATCACTACCTGTGCAAACTTACTTGGTTGATGAGGTTGGGTAGATCAGCACAGGAGGATCAGTCAGTAAAAAGAGTAGGAACAGAATGCAGAGTGTTTGAAATAATGGGCTTATAAATCCTTCCTGATATCGTAACATTGAGCCTCTATAGGCTAGGGGGCATTCAGAGGATAGCAGCAGTGAAGGACACCAGACAAGGGGGAAGGCACATAAAGGGTTAATTTAAAGTGATAGATGCATATTTTTAACAAAATCATTTGAAAGAAGACTTGAAAGCTGATATACAGATATAATAAAATGTTATTATCTATATACATATAAAATACAATATTAAAGTGATTGATAATTTTAGGGGGGCGCTTGCCCATTTGCCCCTATGCACCAGCCACCCCTGCTAAGTAGTGTGAAAAATTCAGAACATGCATAAAGTAGAAAGAAAAAAAGAACACTATTAATGTTAGTTACAGTGGAGGGGGAAAGTATTTGATCCCCTGATAATTTTGAACATTTGTCCACTGACAAAGAAATGATCAATCTATAATTTTAATGGTAGGTGTATTTTAACAGTGAGAGACAGAATAACAAAGAAAAGAGAAACGCATGTCAAAAAAGTTATATATTGATTTGCAGGTCAGTGGGGGAAATAAGTATTTGATCCCCTATCAATCAGCAAGAACTCCCAGGTGTCTTTTACACAGGTAATAAGCAGAGATTACGAGCACTCTCTTAAAGGGAGTGCTCCTAATCTCAGCTTTTTACCTGTATAAAAGACACCTGTCCACAAAAGCAATCAATCAATCAGATCCCAAACTCTCCACCATAGCCAAGACCAAAGAGCTGTCCAAGGATATCAGGGACTAGACTGTAGACCTACACAAGGCTGGAATGGGCTACAAGACCATTGCCAAGCAGCTTGGTGAGAAGGTGACAACAGTTGGTGCAATTATTCGCAAATGGAAGAAACACTAAATAACTGCCAGTCTCCCTCGGTCTGATACTCCATGCATGATCTCACCTTGTGGAGTTTCAATGATCATGTGAGGAATCAGCCCAGAACTACACAGGAGGATCTTGTTAATGATCTTGAGGCAGTTGGGACCATAATCACCAAGAAAACAATTGGTAACACACTATGCCGTGAAAGACTGAAATCCTGCAGCGCCCTCAAGGCCCCCTGCTCAAGAAAGCACATGTACAGGCCCATCTGAAGTCTGCCAATGAACATCTGAGTGATTCAGAGGAGAATTGTGTGAAAGTGTTGTGGTCAGATGAGACCAAAATCAAGCTTGTTGGCATCAACTCAACTTGTTGTGTTTGGAGGAGGAGGAATGCTGCCTATAACCCCAAGAACACCATCCCCACTGTCAAACATGGAGGTGGAAACATTATGCTTTGGGGGTGTTTTTCTGCTAAGGGGACAGGACAACTGCACCACATCAAAGGGAAGATGAACGGGGCCATGTACAGTCAAATTTTGAGTGAAAACCTCCTTCCCTCAGCCAGGGCATTAAAAATGGGTCGTGGATGGGTATCCCAGCATGGCAGTGACCCAAAACACACAGCAAAGTGTAACATATGGCTTATAAAGTGATCATTTTTAAACATTGTGTATTTAATAAGTGTATCTTTTAAAATATATGTAGTCGTATAAATCTTTATTTATGATATATAGATTGTGTTAGTCAACTCCAATCTTATCCCTGAGAAACTTTCTAGTCCATTCATACTGTAACAAAAGACTTATGCCTGAGGTTGTTTATGGGTAAACAAAAGAACAGTTGGGTGTGGTGGACGCTCTATCATATAGACAACATAATAACGGGGTCTCTTGGCCTAGAGTGTTTATATGTAAACAAGGGGACATCTGTGTGTGTGAGATTCCCATCTATGGAATTTTTATGGAGTTTGGGGGAAGGGGAGATGATTTCAGTGAGATGTACAGTCACATATCAAGGTGGAGTGTCCAAGAAAGATATACAAAAGCCCAGAGAGTTTAGTCTAAGTGTGGAAGTCTGGAGGTCTGGAAGTCTAGGAGTGTGTGTGTCCATGAAGAGGTGTCCAGAAGAGCCATCCAAAGGAGTGCCCAGCTGAGCAGAAGCCATGCCCTGGTGTGACCTGAGGCCTACACACATGGACTCTGAAGTTATTGCTGACCTTTGGTGTAGTATCTAGTTATAATGTAGTATATTATTCATATAAGTATCTTTTTATAAATATCGTTTTATCCCTACTGTCTTTTTGTTTGTCTAAAACCCATTGTGTAACCGTATATTGATTTATGCAAAATATATCCTTTTATAAACTTATTCATATGTTCGTTTATTGATTTATCCAAAAGAACTTATTATTTGTAGAAATTATACATTAATTATTTAATTATTAGTTAATTTCTTACATATATGGCGAGCCTTAATCCAGGAGGATATTAATGTAATAATCAAGCATATTAATAAGTATAATATTTTGCATAAATTAATGTACTATTTTCCTATTGTGTGCTGTAGTTATAGAAAGTTGTAGAAACGTTTTTGTATGGTACGTTTGGCTGTGGTAGATTCAGGATTCTAAAGCAGGATTTGTTTACTCTTATATTTTTGCTTTTCTGCACTTTTAAAATTGTATAGTTTTGTTATCCAATAATGGAGGGCTTAATGAAAAAGATTGCTAATGTTGATAACTCTGATGCTATAATTAGAGCTATGGTGAATACTTCTGACCCCTGGTCAAACACCCAGAATCATGTAGCATTAGCCATTAATGAAAAGAAATTGTCTAAATCAAAAGGGAAAACAATTTTAATATTTGCTGCACATTGGATTGCAGAACAATATAAACATTTATTTGTGCAGAAACAAGCTTTAGAGACTAAAGTGTGTGAGCTAACTACTGCTTTAGAAAACCTTACAGTCACTGCCACTACAGCATCTGCTTTGGGTTAGATAATCAGAAGACATTGCAAGAAAATGAGCAGCTACATAGTAAAAATAATGAACTTGTGGATAAATTGATAGATGCAGAAAGGGCAATAAGATGTTTAGTTTCTTGTAAAAAGGATACTGATTATAGACAATGTTTAGCAAAATGTAAAGAGACAGAGGTCCAGAAAGTGGACTGCAAAGTTTTTAAGAAAAGTAAAAATTATTGTTTTAAAATGGCGCCAGTTTCTACTGAGCTCAAGAGAGGAGCACATGGGCAGGTCATTTCTGAAACTACTGTGAATAGATCTCTTTCTATTAGTGAAATTCAGACTTTGAGCAAAACGCTTGATTGTATAGGTTTTCATGATGATCCTGTTGAAATCATGATAAGAATTAAAACGTTTTTAAAATGTAATGCAAATTTAACTGAGACTGATGCATTTGCTGTGATTATGGCTTCTTTAGATCAATCCTTAAAATCTAGTTTGCCTTCTGATGTTTTTGCAGAGCCTAAATCTAAAGAGCATTTGGTTAAAGAGATTTTAAATGTACTGGTATAGATGAATTGGATCACCATTCTGTGTTTGGTAACTGTACTCAGAAGATGGGAGAGTCTGTACAAGAGTATAGTGATAGATTATTCATTTTGTATAAACTCACACTCCCTTCTGATACTGAGGCTAATCAGAATGACCACATGTATAAGAAGGCCTTACTAAAAAGATGTCTGCCTGAAATTATAAATATTGTTGGGTTGACAGTATCTGTCAACAATCACTTTTTAAAAATTCTACATTATCTAAAGAGAGCAGAGAGCTGTTTAAGAGAGATAAATAGAAATAAAGGCAGAATTTGTGTAGTTAAGACCACCCCACCCCAAACAAAGATGTTTAGCAATGCAAATCAAATCTCTTGTTTTGCTTGTGGAAAATTGGGACATTTTGCCAGGGACTGCAAAAATGTGTTACATCCCCTCCCTAATTCAAACAAAGGGCTGCATATTACCAGATGGACAAACAATAGCCATAGTCACAATAGGTGGGCACCAAATGGTAGAGTTAGAATAAATACAAATACTCCATTTGTTCCTTTTCATGTACTGAAATCTCAAAATGAATTGCTCAGAGCTGAAAATGTTACACTAAGACAGGAAAGAGATATGTTCAAGAAAAATTTAGAAGCTTTAAGATTATAACTGAATCAGTGTAAATCAAACTATATTACAGAAAATGATTTACTTATCAATCTTTCCTAAACTAACTGATTATCAAGTTTTATTTTTATAGGAAAACAGAAATGGGCACATGAAAAAGGAAGGAAAGGAGATCCAGTAAATAACCTTTCCTAATTTCTTCTACAGGTTTTTATTTTTCTAAATATATAATAGAGGACCTTCACTTTTATTTTTTATTTTTAAGGACAAGCCTATATATATATATATATATATATATATATATATATATATATATATATATATATATATATATATATATATATATATTTTTTTTTTTTTTTTTTAAATACAGTGTGGGTGGGACAAATTCCAAATTATAGTTTTTGTGTAATATTTTATACACACATTTTAAAACATCTGCACTTTTTTGTTTTTGCTGAGTAAATCTTACTTTAATTTTTTTAAACTGTTGCCACAATGAGGACTGGACATGCAAGAGAGCATTTTAACTGTGATTTTTGAGAATCAGTTATACACTCTTAATTTTGTGTTTTTAAAGCCTCATTAATTGTTTTGCTTGTTTTTTTTATGAATGGCAGCAAGTGTTTAAAATATTTTTATACAGATTGCATGGTATCCTTTCTTTTGAAAAAAAAAAAATAATGCATCCCAACACCCATTTCATAAAATCTAAGTTTTCTAGGTGGGGAAATTTTAAAGTATAAAGGAATCATTCAATCTGGATCATTTTTTTTTTAAAATGTATTTATTATTTTTTTTAAACATTGTTTTTTTTTTAATATTTTTTCTGAAGGAGGTGTGGCACACAAAGAAACCTCACCAGTATTCATATAGTTTCAGAACTAGTACATTCTGGAGCTACATGCATATAAATGTAAATATACTATACTTATATGAATAATAGTTTAGTAATGATTTAATACTAATTTAGTACTGCAAATAATACGTTTAGTAGGATACACCATTGGTCAATGATTTGTTTATCTCTTGTTTTAATTGTTTATCTCTGTTAGGGACACAGACCATTTTAGAATTAGATCACCCCAATTTAGGAATGGTTGGTATGTTAGGTTATTATGATCTGCTGTTTTTATTATTTTCTATATCTTGTTTTAGAAAACCAGACTTGAAAGTGATGGAGACTCTGAGACATGTGTGAAATGTACAACCTTAGTGATTCCACTAAGATCCTGCTGCATGCTTTAAATGTAGTTGTGGGTCTTATAATTTCCTGAAGCTACACAGAGATTATCACACACATTTTCCATTTCCTGAGTGAATACTGAGTCACATTTTATGTTTTCACTAAAGTACCTAATAAGGTGTTACAATCACCTACACACTTTTTCTATCCAAACATGCTCACAATAAAGTGTCCTTTAAGTGGTTTCTTCAATACACACAATAAAAAGACAGCATAAGTCTTAAAGCAAGCTAGCTATGTGTAACATTAACCTCTCAATAAGATCCAATATGGGTCAGAGGATGGGACATGGGTGGAAATGGTGACACATGGATGCAACAATGCAGGAAAAAATGGTGGAAGTTGGGTGTGGCACACAGAAGTGGTATTAAAGTGTAAACAGACTTTGTGGCTGAGGGATACATTTGCAATAGTTATGGGAGGGTGATGTGATTTTACACAGTAGCCACAGGAGTATAAATTAATATTATAAAATGCATACTGTGAGTGCATACATAATTAGTAAAAATTTGCCTCACAAAACCCTAAAATTTACAGAAAATATTGGTTGTTATCAGATCATTCCTGTCTCAGTGAACTGTATTAATTTGAAATCTCACACACACACAGGGGGTCTATACACAATAAGCCATATTTGTTTGTGTAATTTGAAAGAGCTCATTCTATACCAAATCATTCGCTCTCTAGGTGGGGATTGTAACATATGGCTTATAAAGTGATCATTTTTAAACATTGTGTATTTAATAAGTGTATCTTATAAAATATATGTAGTCGTATAAATCTTTATTTATGATATATAGATTGTGTTAGTCAACTCCAATCTTATCCCTGAGAAACTTTCTAGTCCATTCATACTGTAACAAAAGACTTATGCCTGAGGTTGTTTATGGGTAAACAAAAGAACAGTTGGGTGTGGTGGACGCTCTATCATATAGACAACATAATAACGGGGTCTCTTGGCCTAGAGTGTTTATATGTAATCAAGGGGACATCTGTGTGTGTGAGATTCCCATCTATGGAATTTTTATGGAGTTTGGGGGAAGGGGAGATGATTTCAGTGAGATGTACAGTCACATATCAAGGGGGAGTGTCCAAGAAAGATATACAAAAGCCCAGAGAGTTTAGTCTAAGTGTGGAAGTCTGGAGGTCTGGAAGTCTAGGAGTGTGTGTGTCCATGAAGAGGTGTCCAGAAGAGCCACCCAGAGGAGTGCCCAGCTGAGCAGAAGCCATGCCCTGGTTTGACCTGAGGCCTAAACACATGGACTCTGAAGTTATTGCTGACCTTTGGTGTAGTATCTAGTTATAATGTAGTATATTATTCCTATAAGTATCTTTTTGTAAATATAGTTTTATCCCTACTGTCTTTTTGTTTGTCTAAAACCCATTGTGTAACCGTATATTGATTTATGCAAAATCTATCTTTTTGTAAACTTATTCATATGTTCGTTTATTGATTTATCCAAAAGAACTTATTATTTGTAGAAATTATACATTAATTATTTAATTGTTAGTTAATTTCTTACACAAGGCAACAGAGGAGTGGCTCAAGAAGCAGCACATTAAGGTCCTGGAGTGGCCTAGCCAGTCTCCAGACCTTAATCTAATAGAAAATCTGTGGAGGTAGCTGAAAGTTCAAGTTGCCAAACATCAGCCTCGAAACCTTAATGACTTGGAGAGGATCTACAAAGAGGAGTGGGACAAAATACCTCCTGAGATGTGTGCAAACCTGGTGGCCAACTACATGAAACGTCTGACCTCTGTGATTGCCAACAAGGGTTTTGCCACCAAGTACTAAGTCGAAGTGGTCAAATACTTATTTCCCTCATTAACTTGCAAATCAATTTATAATTTTTTTTACATGCGTTTTTTTTTTGTTTGTTTTTTTGTTATTCTGTCTCTCACTGTTAAAATACACCTAATATTAAAATTATAGAATGATCATATCTTTGTCAGTGGACAAACGTTCAAAATCAGCAGGGGATCAAATACTTTTATTACCACTGTGTATATATATTCCTTATGTGTGGCATTAACTAACAATTATAGGTTGCTGGAATCAGAAAAAAATAATCTACCACAAATGTAATAAAGTATTACTTTTATTTATAGAATATAACAAATATTACCAACAATATGCTAATAACCATCAAATAAAAACAGATATATACAGAGAATGTCCTTGAATGTGAAATTCAAAGACAACTTTCTAGTCTCAAAACGCCAGCAATAATAATTAATTAATATACAATTAAATATAAACTATCAACAGGATGAAATCATAACATGCTCATTGGAAATTAGTAGTTCATTTAGTCTAATCAATTAAATGTAATCTATTCTGAGAATTAATTCATAACATTAGTTCCAATCTTGTATGGACACCACCAAGGTACATAGCAACAGAGAGCTCAACAAATTATATACAGGTCATTCAGGGAA
Organism: Discoglossus pictus; assembly: GCA_027410445.1. Lineage (NCBI taxonomy): Eukaryota > Metazoa > Chordata > Amphibia > Anura > Alytidae > Discoglossus > Discoglossus pictus. The sequence goes on along the minus strand of CM050163.1, from coordinate 270,501,004 downwards.
TACAGAGTATTTTAACTGTGGCCCTAAAATTGCTCGTTTGTAGCAGAGGTTCCAGGGACCCACTACTTACCCCCTTATAATACATTTGTCATACAAAAATCAATAAATAAATATAAGTATATGGTTATTCTTACTAGTCTAAGGACTAATTCCCACCTGACCTGTAAGATTTTCATATGCAAGACTTCAGTATATCGAGATGCATCAGATTACAATCAGGATACAGAGCTACGTCTCTACCTCCGCTTTTCAGTGAGCCGCCTGACGTCATCATCCAAGGACAACAGATAGTGGTCTGACTCACAAGTTTTGCTTTCCTGCTTCCAGTGAGACCAGATCCAGGAGATCAGAGTGGCAGGTTTAAATAAGGTGAGTAATTAGCTAACAGGCTTGTGTATTAACTCTGTATGTTCTCTTTCAGGTTACTCAGAATGATCATATTGAGTATAGGCTTTTGAATCCAGGAAGGACCACAAGCAAGGGCTGTTAGAGTACTGGAGAGACCTAGCAAGCAGTGGAATTAACTCCTAGGGAAACAGGCCATTGAGCCGTGAATGATATGACCAGAAAAGGCCTTAAAGAAATGGTTGCAATGAGTAGAATGAATGGTAGGTCTTGAAATGAAAAATTATCTCCCATTCCAAGATTGGAGGAAGGTTTCCCATAGGTTTAGATTTTGATTGTAGCATCACTAACATGGATGTTAGATTGTTTGGAACGGACATGTGGTAGAGTAAGTTGCTTAGAAAAGGTCTGCCTTGAGGTAAGATCTGAGTAGCGTAATTAAAGTGACCTAGGAGTATTTGAAGGTCTTTGAGGGAGCAAGAGTTAGAGATGGAAGTGGAGGTGAAGAACTCTTGAAGGCATTGCAGTTTGTTCGTTCGAAGTTGAGACTCCATATTTACTGTGTCTCGAATAATGCCCAGGAATGCGAGGGTAGTGGCAGGTCTTTCAATTTTATCTTGAGCAAATGGAATACGAAGTTCGTGGAACAAGGTGTTAGTTATGCGTAGACTTGAGAGGGCAGAGTTAGCTAGTGCAATGAAAAAGAAATTGTCCAAGCAATGGAGAACATTTCTGCATTTTTTTTTATAGTTAATAGAATCCAGCAGAGGGCTTCAGAGAATAGATTGAAAAACTTGGGAATGCTTTTTAGATGAGTGTAAGTTTGGTAGTGAAGTAGAAGCTATTTTTCTAATTGGCTCAATGCAAGTGCCAGAGGTCTGGATTGATTGTAAGAAGTTTGAAGGCATTTTGGATGTCATACTTGGACAACCAATATTGGGGGCCGAAGTTGAGGATCGTTGTAATGGCGTTGTTGACCCTTGAGTATTGCAAAGAGTAATTTTCTGAAGGTATAAGAGATTTGATGATAGGAGTCATCGAGTTATGGGGAGCTGAAAGGTCTATGATGAGGTGCTTTTTTAGTGGCTATACCTAAAGGATTTTTTTGACATATAGGAATTGGAGGGGAACGGAAGTGCCCTATGAGGAATCAGTTAATGACCTCAGATGAGAGGAGTTCTTCCACTACCCAGGCTCCATTGTAGCAGTGAGTAAATTATTGTTATCAAAGGAAGCCTGGAGCAGTGCCAATACCCCAGTGTGGATGCCCTGTGAGAAGCCTTCAGTGAGAAACTTAACTAAGTGTTGGGATGGGTGGTGAGAGTGATATTTGGTAAGTTTAGGCAAGTTGACAACAGATAGTCATTTGGTGTGCACTACCGAGGGACAAATAGATTTAGCATGAGGCCTTGTTGCAAATGGCAAACACGTGGAGAAAATTACGGTTGGGGGAAGTTGGTATTAAAGTTGTTGAAAATCACAGATGACCCAAGGTAGTGCACCTGTCTGCCAAGACAGTCTTTACTTGGCCGGGAATGCTGAGGGAGATCTATGATAGATACAGTAAGAATATGATATGAGACAAGTCGTTGAGGAGTAGAGTTAGGCTAGAAGTTTAAAGGAATATAGAAAAATAATGATCTATATTGGTAGTATCCTGGGTGCTTTACACCCCTTCATATATCAAAAAAGATTATTTAAAAAGAAAAAAACTTTATTGGATACTATTGATCCGGAAACTACGCCGATTAAAATGTATAAGTATGACACATAGATACTCTAATCATATGAGGTATGAGTAGTGAGATATATAGTGATATTCTGTATTCATACCATAGACTATGCTGTAAAATCCTCATAAATCAGGATATACTGGTACTCCTGTTGATACAGGATATACTGATAATCATAGGATAGTGCAGCAATATATAAAAAGGGTGGTATCTATATATATATAAAAACTGATATACATAAAAATGAAATCTGATACCTGAAAAAATACTTAAATAAACTGGAGGTAAATACAAGCATAAATCAAAGGCTCTGCGGATCCACTGTAGTATGGAGTATTGCAAGAGGACAATGGCACTGTTGGATATGAGCTAAACAAAACACATATAGCAATATACTTGCTGTTCAGTAGTTAGAGCTCTCCAATATAGTTCTCCATAGACTCTCTATTAGCAATAAGTAAGTAAAGATGTTGAATGCAACAATAAATAAATGAAGTGATAGTTGAGCCAATATAATTTGTACACAAAGAAGAAATACACTCCAGAGAGTGTTTGTACTTAGCTTCCAGTGTTTCCAGGTTCAGAAAGTTGCAAAAAATGATGCCAACGGGCCGTTTCGTTCCTCCACTGGGACTTTTTCAAAGGCTTTTAACTTCTAACAGCGTTTTAGGCCTATTTAAGGCCTGTAGAACGCTTCCTTGATTGGATCTCATTGAAGACGCAGTGATGCGCAGCGTCATGACGTCTTGACGTTTTTCAAATTGAGTAAACTTTATTTACTACTAACAGTGGCAAAATGGACATACAAGTCCTATACAACTTTATTGGGATTGTTTTTGACAAAGGATACAAATGTCTAGGATCATCAAAACAGGCTCAAAAACGACCCAAAATAGATGGCAGAAGTTCTAAAGGGATTGGCTAAAGATAATAGGGATCAAATATATATATACAAAGCATGTTATATGCAGATGAACATTGGGGCTAGGATATGAATAAAGAGTATAATTGTGAATGAAAGCTAGATAATATTCTATTGTGCTTGGGCATATATTGTGCCCATAGTGAGAAGAAACAAAAATATTGCATGTACTAAAGATATATCTTGAATTAATGTCAGTAATTTGAAAGATCACAACAGTGAAGATATAATGTATGCTAAAATGAAAAATATATGTCATGTCTATAGAACAAAATAAATGGTGCTTAGATGGTGCTTAGATAGCTAAGCATAATCAAAACACAGTGGAATTGGTATGCCCCAGTAGTGTAATAGTATCTAAGAAATTGTGAAATAGAATGTAAAACAACCAACTATCACGGCTGTATAATGAAAACATAATGTGGAATGCAAATCTACTATTAAGTGGCTAGTTGCAGTGAGACTAGTGTAATTAGAAAGCAATTTTGCTAGTAAATAAAAAATGAGTGAAAATTATTTAAGGGGAGGGAAATAAGGCAAAAAGTTCTCTAAAGAAAAGCAGAATAGGAATATCCTTCATTAAGTCCCATTGGATATTTACTGTTCAATGTGAATATCCATTTACTTTCTTTTTGAAGTAGTATTTGGTCAATGTTTCCACCTCTGGGTCCTACCACTAGTTTTTCCAAAACTTGGAACTTCATTACCCCAGCTTGATTTTGATGGAAATTATTAATGTGTCTAGAGACAGGAGTATCCAGGAACTTAGTTATTGAGTATTCATGTTCCAGGATCCGCCTTTGTAGTTGTCTAAAAGTTTTTCCGACATAATATTTTTGACACGGGCAGGTCATAACATAGATGACTTGTGTGGTTTCGCAATTTAAGAAGGTTTTTACTGGATACTTCTTTCCTGTCTTGTAGTCAATAAATTCTTTGCTGGGTTGGATGTAGTTGCAAGCTTTGCAGTGGCCGCATTTGAATAATCCTGTTGTTGAAGTTAACCAATTCGATGGTTTGCAAGGAGGTTTATAATAACTCTTTACCAATGTATCTTTTATGTTTTTGTTCCTCCTATATGTTATGGAGGGTTCAGGTGTTAATGATTCTTTTAATGCCTCATCTTCTTGTAGAATATACCAGTTTTTTTTAAGGATTTGTTTAATAGCACGCCAATCTTGACCATATTGCATTATGCAATGTATTTTCATGTCCAGATCTTTAAATTCGCTTTTATCCTTGTATATCAAGTCTTAGCGTTTGCTTGACAGGGCTCTACTATAGGCTCTCTTGAGTACACGATTAGGGTAGCCTCTTTCTTTAAATCTCATTCGTAATTCTTTTGCTTTTGACTTGAAATCTGATTCATTATTACAATTTCGTTTTAAACGCAAATATTGTCCAGTCGGTATCCCTGATTTTGATCTTAAAGGGTGTTGGCTAGACCAGTGAAGAAGAGAATTGGATGCAGTGGGTTTACGAAATACTGATGTGTGTATCTTGCCCATATTGTCTTTCAAAATAGTAAGATCCAGAAATTCGACTTTACTCTTATTGACCACATATGTGAATCTTAAACCCATGTCATTTTGATTCAATATGTTGATAAATTCGAGAAATAGTTCCTTGGGACCTGTCCAAAACAGTAGTATGTCATCAATGAAGCGCTGCCACAGTAGTATATTTTCCGTGAATTTCTGCATTTCTTTATTGAAGATTTCTGTTGCCTCCCAGTAGCCTAGATATAAGTTGGCATAGCGGGGCGCACAGCTGGTCCCCATCGCTGTTCCCTTGCTCTGGTGGTACCACCGATTGTCAAAGAGGAAATAATTCTTAGTGAGGGTGAACTCAAGAAGTGTAATAATGAGTTCATTTATTTCGATATCTTCACTACTGTGCATACTTAAAAAGTGTTTGACTGCTTTCATACCCATATCATGGGGAATAGATGAGTAAAGCTGTTCGACGTCAATTGAAATTAAAATCGTTTGTTCAGGCACTGTAATGTCGTCTAACTGTTTTAAGACATCCAATGTATCTTGAAGGTATGATGGCAAAGTTTTAACTGTTGCTTTTAGATGTTCGTCAACAAATTTACTTATTCTTTCGGTGAGGCAATTGTTTCCAGAAACAATTGGACGGCCTGGTACAGGAGAGATTTCCTTATGGATTTTCGGTAAAGCATAAAAGGTTGCTATTGTGATATGCTTGGGTAGTAGAAAGTCATATGTAGACTGATCAATCAGTTTTTTACCTTTTGCATTCAATAATATTGTTTGCAGTTCTTTCCGAAATTTCCCTGTTGGATTTTCTTTTAATATTGTGTATGTTGTCTTGTCTCTCAATATCTTGTTACACATATCCAGGTAATATGGGCCGTTCAATAGTACAATGTTGCCTCCTTTGTCTGCTGGTTTAATTATTATATTGGCATCAGCAAGTTCTTTTAATGCTTTTCTTTCCAGCATACTTAAGTTTTGTTGGTCATCAACCTTATATGCCGCAATGTTGGTAGCATGCTTTATAAGGTCCTTTTCCACCATATCCAGAAAGAATTGTATGTTGGCAAACATTGTTAAGTCCGGAGTAAATTTGCTTTTGTTTTTTATCCTTTCTTTATACTTTTTATTTTTGGGTGCAGATATATCTTGCTCATCCAGCAACGCCATTAGAGCTTTGAAGGCTTCTGCCTGTTCCTGATCCACCCCTAGTTGGTTCAGTTCACGGATTTCTTTGTTAAGATACCATTTTTTCAGTGCTAATTTTCTGACAAACAGATTGACGTCTTTTATGTAGTCAAAAAGGTTAGAATTGCTCGTTGGGACAAAGGACAAACCCTTTGTTAGTAGTGATTCATGGGCTTTCTTAAGAGTAAAGTCCGATAAGTTGACAATATTAATTTGTGAATTGTCATTTTTGTTGGTATTTTGTACTTGTTTGGATTTACCATTTTTTTTCTTTCAATGTAAGGCAAGATGTATTCACGTCCCACTTGCGGGTTACCTGTTGTTTCTTTTGTTTTGTTGTTTCGTTCCCTGACAGTTTTTTTGGATATGCTCCTTGGCTAAAAAATGATGTTCCATCGTTGTTTGATTGGTGCTATTTGCAGATCTGGTTTGAGGGCCTGATGGATTTGGTGTCCGTAATGGGTATGTCTGCTGACTATTTGATCCATTTCTTTCTGGATCTTCTCCTTCCGATTGCTCATATTCTGACGAACTTATGTCCTCTGGGTTATTTCTTCTTGATGATCTTATAAATTTATAGATTCTCCCTGTTTTGAAATCCTGTGAATCTCTCGCAAATTTTTTTTGTTTTCTTAGAATTAAATCTCTCTTAAATCTCTCAATGTTGTTTATCAGTTTGTTGTTTAAATCCTCAAATTCTAGTGTGTCCTTGAATTTATCAAATTGATTCCCTTGTTCTATGACTTTCGTATTTATGATTTCTAGGTTTCTAAGTTCTTCTTCAAGGATAAGTGTCATGAGATCTTCTAAACATTTATTTATAACATCAGTCCAGGATTTGATAAATGTCTCATTTAAGAGATGTATTGCTGGTGCTAATTGGATTCTTAAGCCACGGGGAATCAACTTGTTTTTAATATAATTTTTTATACTAGACACCTCCCATATGGTCCTGATCTGCTTTTTTAATATCTTTAACATCTCCTTAGATGTTACAACGGCATTATTTATGGCATTAGAATGTTGGTCAAATACACCTTGATTACTGAATGTTCCTTCTGCCTCTAACATAAGGTTGGCCAGTTGCCATCTGTTAGTTTGTGGTTGTACTGTTGTCATCTTGACATACGATCACTGTGTTATATGATCACAAATGTTGGACTAAACCAATGGGTATGATAATAGAATATAGAAAAATAATGATCTATATTGGTAGTATCCTGGGTGCTTTACACCCCTTCATATATCAAAAAAGATTATTTAAAAAGAAAAAAACTTTATTGGATACTATTGATCCGGAAACTACGCCGATTAAAATGTATAAGTATGACACATAGATACTCTAATCATATGAGGTATGAGTAGTGAGATATATAGTGATATTCTGTATTCATACCATAGACTATGCTGTAAAATCCTCATAAATCAGGATATACTGGTACTCCTGTTGATACAGGATATACTGATAATCATAGGATAGTGCAGCAATATATAAAAAGGGTGGTATCTATATATATATAAAAACTGATATACATAAAAATGAAATCTGATACCTGGAAAAATACTTAAATAAACTGGAGGTAAATACAAGCATAAATCAAAGGCTTTGCAGATCCACTGTAGTATGGAGTATTGCAAGAGGACAATGGCACTGTTGGATATGAGCTAAACAAAACACATATAGCAATATACTTGCTGTTCAGTAGTTAGAGCTCTCCAATATAGTTCTCCATAGACTCTCTATTAGCAATAAGTAAGTAAAGATGTTGAATGCAACAATAAATAAATGAAGTGATAGTTGAGCCAATATAATTTGTACACAAAGAAGAAATACACTCCAGAGAGTGTTTGTACTTAGCTTCCAGTGTTTCCAGGTTCAGAAAGTTGCAAAAAATGATGCCAACGGGCTGTTTTGTCCCTCCACGGGGACTTTTTCAAAGGCTTTTAACTTCTAACAGCGTTTTAGGCCTATTTAAGGCCTGTAGAACGCTTCCTTGATTGGATCTCATTAAAAACGCAGTGATGCGCAGCGTCATGACGTCATGACGTTTTTCAAATTGAGTAAACTTTATTTACTACTAACAGTGGCAAAATGGACATACAAGTCCTATACAACTTTATTGGGATCGTTTTTGACAAAGGATACAAATGTCTAGGATTATCAAAACAGGCTCAAAAACGGCCCAAAATAGATGGCAGAAGTTCTAAAGGGATTGGCTAAAGATAATAGGGATCAAATATATATATACAAATATATATATATAGAAGTTTAAAGAATGGAGTGGAGATTGACAGTGGTTGCACACAGCAGTCTTTATGCCGGGAAAGTGGCAGCAGAAAAGGTTGTGATGCAAAGATGCCCAATTTAGTGTAACATTAAATTGGTTTAAAGTGGCTGCTGCTTTAGAGGAAAATTACCTTTAGTAATCATAGAAAGTGAAGCCGCCATAGGGATAGGCCAGGTCCACTATCAGATAAAGATAGTCATCCATTTTTTGTCTTTTTAAAGGGAAGGCGGTACACAGCACGTCTCTAAACATGCTAAACCCAAGGACAAATTCCGGGACATACGTATGCGGGCCAGGTGGGGGTCTTTTGATTTGACCGGCACAGAGAAATCACCCTGCAAAATTGTTTTGTTATCTCCTACATCATTAGAGGAGATATGCAGGGTCACCAGATTGACGTCTTTCCCATCAAGAATATCCCTCCTCAGATGTGATGGAATGAAAGGGGCCAGCATGATGGCTGGTGGAGATTAAGAAGGCTGTTGGAATTGGAGGAGGAGCGGTCAAAGTAGATGAAATTGGTTGCTTGATGTGACTCGTTCTCTGATACAAAGGGAAGACAGTAGCTCCTATGTCCGCAATCATTCTCTGTAAATGAGAGAACTGATCATTCGGCAAGGCAGCAGCGGCAGGTTGAGCTGGTCCGGCTGCATGTAGGATTCCATATAGTGCAGACTTCCTGGCAGAAACTGGGTATGAAATGCCATGGTTTTGAAGCTCCTGTATCAAGCAGGGGACTGTCCAAAGTCAGAGGGATGATTGACTGCCAGTCACTAGAGATGTCGCGAATAGTTTGCCGGTGGACTGTACCTGGCGAACATAGCATGTTCGCGTTCGCGGCGAACAGCGAACATATGCGAGATTCGACCCGCCCCCAATACTTTATCATTGAGCAAACTTTGACCCTGCATGTCACAGTCAGCAGACACATTCCAGCCAATCAGCAGCATACACTCCCTTCCACACCCTTCTACCTCATGGACAGCAGCCATTTTGGAGTCATAACTAACTTGCAGTCTTACAGAGAGGAGGTACAGTGTAGGTGATGCTGCATCAATAGGGAAAACCATAGCTAGGCAAGTTTATTCAGTGTCCAGTGCAGTGCTGAAGGACTCATCAGATCTCTGCTGTAAACACAGCACCCCAAAAATCCCTTTTTAGGGCTATAACATCATTTTTTTTCTTTGTTTTTTTTTCTGTGTAATCTAATTTCATTTGCCTGTCTCCCTGCTAGCCCCTGCTTGCAAGTGTGTGTGTCAGGCTCACAGCTTATACTGTGTGTGCACAACGCATACAATATAATATTGTTTACTAGTTGTCTACTTTTAAAAAAACCAAACTTTTTTTATTTTCTTAAATCTAAGTGCTATTGCCTGACCGTCAATCAAAGTTCATTTGCTTGACCGCTACCCATAGTGTGTGTCCTGCTTACAAGTACTGTGCCAAGTTCAACCAATCCAGTCTAGTTGGGGTACCAACAGTCCACTTTTAAAAAACCCAAACTTTTTTATTTTCTTAAATGTAAGTGCATTTGCCTGACCGCCAATCAAAGTTCATTTGCTTGAACGCTACCCATAGTGTGTGTCCTGCTTACAAGTACTGTGCCAAGTTCTACTAATCCAGTCTAGTTGGGGTACCAACAGTCCACATTTAAAAAGTTCTCAGAGAGCATGTTGTGTGCATGCTTGAGCTCTAAACAAAAGGCTTTTTAGGGTCTTAGTCCCTCAAATACAAGTTTTATTTTAACACCTTTCTGTTTATAAGCACTTTGTGCACGGTGTTGTTCATTTTTGGGAGTTTTTGTGGTATTTTTCTTAGTTTAATTTAAGTTTTAGTTTTCTGGGAGTAAGGCTTACCTCTCTATCCCAGGAGAGTGAGCTGTCTCCTGGATACTTTGCCACACCCCTCCCTTAGGACTTCACCTGCAGCTCCTGGAGCTTTTTTACTTTGACTTTTTTTTTAAGTTTTTCAGGTTTTGTTAAAGTTTTGTTTGTTTGGTGTTGGGTTTTATGTTTTGGGGGGAGAGAAGAAAAGTAACATCTTTGTAGGCAGTGGGGGGGAAAAGAATTTGAAGTTTTGTTCAAAAGGCATTTTTTAACATCTGACACAGAGACACAGAGGGGTTAAAAAGCCTCTGTGTTCTCTGTGTTGTTGCAATTAGCAACACCTTGCAACAGGCCATTAACCCTTCCACTGCCAAACATCATCTCTCTCTCTCCCTTAGTTTTGTCTCCCTTAGTTTTGTCTTTTTGTTTCTTTTTCACACTTTAATATTTAAAAAAAAAAAAAACAGTAAAAAAAATCATAAAACAAAAAATAAAAATAAATAAAACAAATAATCTAAAAAAAAAAGGGTCTAAACATGAGGGATAAGACCATTAAGAAGCCTCAGGGGTCAAAAGGGGGAATAATGGCCCCTGAAAATCCTAGCTGCAGCACTGCACAGCATAGGCCCCAGGCAGATAAGGCAGCCCCAGCTCCTGGTGGTTCTGCCAGCAGACCTACCCCTGTGGCTAATACCTGGTCACAGGTGGTTTCTGCTGGCCCCAGTAATACCACCGCTGGGGCTGAGGGGCAGATCACCAGGAAGCATGGGGTTAAATGTCAGATGTCTGGGGTCTACAGCATTGATATCTATCTGCGTGCTGCAGCTAATGTCATCAGCCCCTCTGTTATAGTAGCAGCCAGCAAAATGTATGGGAAAGCAGTTTTTTTTACCCGTACTCTGGCTGCTGCACACATTCTTATACAGAGAGGCATCACAGTGGGGGGATTATATGTCCCAATAGAACCCCTGGAAGGGTTGGGCACAAAAGTAACACTCTCTAATGTGCCCCCCTTCCTACCAGACTCCCTCCTGCGCCCCCACCCTGCTAACCCTAGGGGAAGTAAAAACACCATTTATAAAAATTCCCCTGGGGTGCAGAGAGAGAGCACTTCGTCATGTGCTCTCTTTCAAGAGGCAGGTACAAATGTGCCTGCCTCAGGGCGCAGAAAACATAGAGGGGTCTTTTGGGGTTCCATTTGAGGGGGTGCTGTACAGGATTTTTTACAGCACTACGGAGGTGCAGTGCTATCATTGCAAAGGGTTGGGGCATACACGTAGGAATTGTCCTAATGTAAAGCATCATGCCCCAGCCCCAGCAAATGGCACCTCCGTCAGTACGGCACCCATCCCCGCTGAGCCCATAACAGCGGGGACCTCAAGGGTCATAGCCCCCCCACAGAGCTCAGGCAAGGAGGCCGTTCCTCAAGCCACCACCACGGCCTCCAAACCCCCTTCTTCCCCAAAAAAGCCATCTGTGTCTGTGGTCTCCAGCAAGACTGCAGACACGGGGAAAAAGGGGAAGAATGTCACCGGTCCTCCCAGTGTCACAGCTGCATCTCCCAAGTCCCAATCTGCCCCCACCATAATTACATCAGTTAGTGTGGGGGCACAGTGTAAGCAGAGGGATAATAAGCCCTCTGCAGGGGAGGCAGCTAGTGGCAGCTCCTCTTCCAGGAGTGACGTCCCCAGGAAGAGGAAGCATAAAACCAACAGGGAGGTTGCTGATAAGTGGGAAGTGCTCTATAGTGGAGCACCTCCCTCTAAAAGCAAGAAGAGGAACAAAACATCTCCTCCTCATCCGGTGACATTGTCTGGCCCAGTTATTAAGCTCAGCCAGCCGGTGCCAGACCACACATCTCTCTCTCCAGACCCTATAGGGGTTAATGTGGAAAAGGGTCTGGAGGAAAAGCAGGGGCAAGAGGGTCTCCCAAGTGAGGCAGGGGTAGACAAGAAAGATCAGGTTCTGCCTCTGGCCTTTGAGGGGGGACCCAACAAAGCCCCTGCTGAATGGGTAGTCAGTGTCCCTGAGGTGCTGAGCTTCAAGGGCACCAGTCAGTCTCCTCCTCCAGTGTCACTCTCTAGTGACGTACCTCGGGCTTTGTTAGAGCCCCAGGCCGAGTCACTACTGGAGGGGGGGAATATAGGCATGACCCCCATTCAGGACCCCATGGATTTGTCTGTCAGGGGGGATGTGGCACAAGGGGAAGTGGAAATGGGGGAGGGTGATAAAACAGGTTTTCCTGTTAACATCATGGGAGAGCCTGTCTACCCTCCTCAGCCGTCCACTGACCCTAACATCGGTGACATCCAAGCTGAGCAAGCAGCGGTGGAACTGGCAGAGGAGGCATATAAAGCCTCCAAGGCTTCCATTAAGGAAGCCATGCCAGCCACTGCTGTCCAGCCAGCTACCCCTGAATGCACTCCTGAAGCTACAGGGATGCAGCAGCAATCCAAGGGTCCATTATTTACCTTGAAGGGTGCTAAAGGGACTCCTTCTGTATCATCTAAGAGGGGGTCCCTGAGAATAAAGCTGAGGAAACTGACTCCAGCCGGGGAGGATGGAGTAAAAGCCCTCAACCAAGAGGAGCCCAGGGGTGACCCACTAGAAGGAACATCAGATTCTGGGTGGGTTATCCCTGTCAAGGAAATAGATCTATTCCTTGAGAGCACCCTTCATGGACAAAAGAAAAGGAAGGTGCGGCTGGCCTTGGAGAGGTGGAAGAATATGTCGTTTATTCTCCACTCTCTCCAGCAATATCTAGTGGTCAGCACTAGGGCCAAGAATTCTGGGACTGCGGAGCATCTCCGCGTCCGGAAATTCTATAAAATGTGCGTGTCCTATCAGCAGTCTCAAGGGTCTGAGGAACGCACAATTCCTGACACGCAGTAATGGCTTTGCACATCAGCACGCTAAATACCAATGGCTGTCAAGACAGTTTCCGCAGGTTCCAGGTACTCTCCTATTTATATCAGGGAGGGTACTCTGTGAGCTTCCTGCAGGAAACTCACACCACTCCAGAGGCTGAGGCCTCGTGGCAACTGGAGTGGAGAGGCAGGGTCTTCTTCAGCCACTTCACATCGGCGTCATGTGGAGTGGTGACCCTGTTCTCAGAGTCTTTTCAGCCAGAGCTGCTGCTTGTGAAAGCTGTTATCCCAGGCCGTCTAATCCACCTCCGGGTCCGAGAGCAGGGTAGCATTATTAACCTAGTTAATATATATGCCCCTGCTGGAGGGCTCGAGAGAGTGAGGTTCCTCGCCAGACTGTCCCAGTTTTTGGAGACGGTTGACGCAAATAAGTGTTTGGTACTCGGGGGTGATTTCAACTGCACCCTCGACGCTCTGGACCGGAATAGTCCAGAGCCGTACCCGCCTTCTGCGTCAGCCCTGCGGGAGATCATCGCCCGCTTCTCCCTGGAGGACATCTGGCGAGAGCAGAACCCAGGGGCATCAGACGGTTTCACCTACGTCAGGGTGAGAGCCAGTCTGGTGTCCCACTCCCGGATCGACAGACTATATATATCTAGTCACTATATGTCACGAGTCGGTTCTTGTGCCATTAGGCTGGCTCCGTTCACAGACCACAACTGTGTGTCTGTGACAGTGGCGCTAACGCCAACAGCGCCACGAGCCGCCTATTGGCACTTCAACAATGCTTTGTTGAAGGACCAGGGGCTCGTGACATTGATCCGGGAGTTTTGGACGGACTGGAGGGGGTTGCAAGGGGGACTTTGCACGTTAAAACTGTGGTGGGACGTGGGCAAGGTTCATTTGCGACTTCTGTGTCAGGAATATACCAAGGGTGCGAGTGGGCAGCGCGAAGCTGAGTTGGAGTCACTCCGGGGGGAGGTACTCCATCTGGAGCAGAGGCTGTTCACTTGTAGGGACCAATCCCTGCAGAGCGAGTATGTAGAGAGGAAGGGTGTCCTCTGTGACCTGGAACGACACCAGGCCAAGGGGGCATACGTGCGCAGCCGCTTAGGTTTTCCTCAAAGATCTAGACCGCGGCTCGCGCCTCTTCTACTCACTGGAGAAAAAGGGGGGTAACAGTAGGCACATCACCTGTCTTCTAGATGAAGACGGTGCCCCCCTTACAGATCCGGAGAGTATCCGGGATAGAGCCCGGAACTTTTATAAAGATGTTTACTCTCCGGATCCCATTTCTCCAGACGCCTGCAGGGTGCTATGGGAGGGGCTCCCCACAGTCAGTGAGGGTGTAAGAGAGCGTCTTGATATACCACTATCTTTTCAAGAGCTCTCTGAAGCCCTCCGTGCCATGTCCTGTGAAAAGTCTCCAGGACTGGACGGACTGACTGTAGAGTTTTTCCAATTTTTCTGGGAGACTCTGGGACCTGATTTCCATCTGGTCCTTGGGGAAGCCCTGGAGACCGGGGAGATGCCCCTGTCTTGTCGCAGGGCAGTACTTGCCCTGCTGCCCAAAAAGGGGGGATCTCCGGCTTATTAAGAACTGGCGACCGGTCTCTCTGCTCAGCACGGACTACAAGATTGTAGCTAAAGCCATCTCGCTTAGACTTGGGTCTGTGCTGGCAGAATTGGTTCACCCTGACCAGTCCTATGCGATCCCGGGCCGGACTATCTTTGATAGTATCTTTCTGGTCCGGGATCTATTGCATTATTCTCGCAGGACTGGTCTGTCACTCGCCTTTCTCTCTTTAGATCAAGAGAAGGCGTTTGACAGGGTGGACCATGGTTACCTCATAGCCACTCTGCAAGCGTACGGCTTTGGCCCACAGTTTGTGGGCTTTATAAGAACGCTGTACGCCTCTGCAGAGTGTTTACTTAAAATCAATTGGTCCCTAACAGCACCTTTGGTATTTGGACGAGGGGTGCGTCAAGGATGTCCCTTGTCTGGACAGTTATATGCACTGGCCATTGAGCCTTTCCTCTGCCTACTGAGGAAAAGGCTCACAGGGCTGGTGCTAAAAGATCCAGACATGCGGATTGTCCTTTCAGCTTATGCTGACGATGTGCTCCTCGTGGCCCAGGATCCAGTTGATCTTGAGCTGGCAAAACAGTGCCAGGAGGTATATTCAGCTGCCTCCTCCGCTCAGATCAACTGGTCCAAATGCACAGGCCTTTTAGAGGGTAATTTACAGGTGGACTCTTTGCCTCCTACGTTTCGTGACATCACGTGGGAGGCAGATGTCATTAAATATCTGGGGGTCTACCTGTCCGCTGCGGACGCTTCCGTCCCAGACAACTGGAGGGAGTTAGAGGGCAGTGTCCTCTCTCGTCTGGGACGATGGAGGGGTCTAGCAAAAATGCTTTCCCTTAGGGGGCGGACTCTAGTGGTGAATCAGCTGGTGGCTTCTCAGATCTGGCACCGGCTGATTTGTCTGAGTCCGACCCCCGAGTTTGTCACCAATATCCAGAGGAATTTGTTAGATTTCCTCTGGATGGGAAGGCATTGGGTCTCTGCAGGGGTGGCAAGTCTTCCTTTGGTGGAGGGTGGACAGGGAGTAGTTTGTGTGTGCTCCCAGTTGTCCACCTTCCGCCTTCAGTACCTGCAGAGATACCTATATGCAGATCCCTCTCCGCAGTGGTGCGCACTGGCATCCAGCTTTTATCGCCAGTTGCGCAACCTGGGGTATGACCGGCAATTATTTCTGATCAGGCCCGAGGGGTTTGGGAGAGACCTCTCTGTGTTGCCGGCATACTACCAGGAAACCCTCAAGGCCTGGAGCATGGTCTCCGTGACCAGGCAGGGCGTGCCTTTGGGGGATGAAATATTCACGGAGCCCCTGCTATTTAATGCAGCAGTGGGGGCTCCAATGTTACAGTCCCCCAGTATCATCCGCCGCCTTAGTCATGCACGGATGACCCGAGTCGGGGATCTCCTGGAATACGGGCGTTCTGATTGGGTGTCACCCCAGGAGCTTGCGCTCCGTTTGGGATATGTGACGCCCAAAGTCTCAGGGCGCTTGCTCCAGGAGATTAGAGATGCCATCTCCCCCGACTCGCGCACCTTCCTTCGCGGGGCTTTGCAGGCCGGAGTGCCACATGCACCTTTCAACACCCCTTCTCCGGCTGTTTGCATTGGACACAAGCCCGTGTTTCCCCTCAGGCTCCTCCTGTCCCCAACCTCTCGAGGTTGAGGGACATACCCGCGACATGCTATCGCGGCATGCCGAGGAAGAGCTTATATTCTCTCGTGCTCCATACAGTGCACTTCCTTGCCCTCGTGACCCGTTCCGATACCATCTGGAGGTGGGTCCTACCAACTGACGAGGGCAAGAGGCCCCGGTGGAGGGAACTTTATTCTGATTTAGTTCCACGACCCACCGGGGACTTGAGTTGGAGAGTGCTCCATGGTGCACTGAGCACGGGAGAGTACTTAGCTAAATTCACGGACTCTCCCTCCACTTGTCCATTCTGTGGCAAGGGAGAGTCTGTGTATCATGTTTATTTTAGTTGCGCCAGACTGCAGCCCCTCTTGTCACTCTTGAGGGGCCTCCTCCTGCAGTTCTGGCTGCATTTCTCCCCTCACATTTTTATTTTTGGGCGCCCAGTGTCCCGGGGCAATAAGGCCAGGGACCTCCTCGTCAACCTGCTCCTGGCATTAGCCAAGTTGGCTATATATAAGTCCAGGAAGCAGTGTTTGATAGGGGGGGTTCCCTTGTCACCTGAGGCCATGTTCCGGGTGCTGGTGCGCTCCCGTATCCGGGCAGAGTACCACCTGGCTTTGTCTACTGGGGGAATGGATGAGTTTGTCTCCCAGTGGGCTGTAGATGGTGTGCTCTGCTCGGTATCCCGCCATCCGGTTTCTTTTTCTTTCAACCTCCTAATATGATTTTTATTTAGTTTACAGAAAATGTCTTCTCATAATTTTAAAATACACTGTGCCAAGTTCAACTAATCCAGTCTAGTTGGGGTACCAACAGTCCACATTTAAAAAGTTCTCAGAGAGCATGTTGTGTGCATGCTTGAGCTCTAAACAAAAGGCTTTTTAGGGTCTTAGTCCCTCAAATACAAGTTTTATTTTAACACCTTTCTGTTTATAAGCACTTTGTGCACGGTGTTGTTCATTTTTGGGAGTTTTTGTGGTATTTTTCTTAGTTTAATTTAAGTTTTAGTTTTCTGGGAGTAAGGCTCACCTCTCTATCCCAGGAGAGTGAGCTGTCTCCTGGATACTTTGCCACACCCCTCCCTTAGGACTTCACCTGCAGCTCCTGGAGCTTTTTTACTTTGACTTTTTTTTTAAGTTTTTCAGGTTTTGTTAAAGTTTTGTTTGTTTGGTGTTGGGTTTTATGTTTTGGGGGGGAGAGAAGAAAAGTAACATCTTTGTAGGCAGTGGGGGGGAAAAGAATTTGAAGTTTTGTTCAAAAGGCATTTTTTAACATCTGACACAGAGACACAGAGGGGTTAAAAAGCCTCTGTGTTCTCTGTGTTGTTGCAATTAGCAACACCTTGCAACAGGCCATTAACCCTTCCACTGCCAAACATCATCTCTCTCTCTCCCTTAGTTTTGTCTCCCTTAGTTTTGTCTTTTTGTTTCTTTTTCACACTTTAATATTTTAAAAAAAACAAAACAGTAAAAAAAATCATAAAACAAAAAATAAAAATAAATAAAACAAATAATCTAAAAAAAAAAAGGGTCTAAACATGAGGGATAAGACCACTAAGAAGCCTCAGGGGTCAAAAAGGGGGAATAATGGCCCCTGAAAATCCTAGCTGCAGCACTGCACAGCATAGGCCCCAGGCAGATAAGGCAGCCCCAGCTCCTGGTGGTTCTGCCAGCAGACCTACCCCTGTGGCTAATACCTGGTCACAGGTGGTTTCTGCTGGCCTCAGTAATACCACCGCTGGGGCTGAGGGGCAGATCACCAGGAAGCATGGGGTTAAATGTCAGATGTCTGGGGTCTACAGCATTGATATCTATCTGCGTGCTGCAGCTAATGTCATCAGCCCCTCTGTTATAGTAGCAGCCAGCAAAATGTACGGGAAAGCAGTTTTCTTTACCCGTACTCTGGCTGCTGCACACATTCTTATACAGAGAGGCATCACAGTGGGGGAATTATATGTCCCAATAGAACCCCTGGAAGGGTTGGGCACAAAAGTAACACTCTCTAATGTGCCCCCCATTCCTACCAGACTCCCTCCTGCGCCCCCACCTGCTAACCCTAGGGGAAGTAAAAATACCATTTATTAAAATTCCCCTGGGGTGCAGAGAGAGAGCACTTTGTCATGTGCTCTCTTTCAAGAGGCAGGTACAAATGTGCCTGCCTCAGGGCGCAGAAAACATAGAGGGGTATTTTGGGGTTCCATTTGAGGGGGTGCTCTACAGGATTTTTTACAGCACTACGGAGGTGCAGTGCTATCATTGCAAGGGGTTGGGGCATACACGTAGGAATTGTCCTAATGTAAAGCATCATGCCCCAGCCCCAGCAAATGGCACCTCCGTCAGTACGGCACCCATCCCCGCTGAGCCCATAACAGCGGGGACCTCAAGGGTCATAGCCCCCCCACAGAGCTCAGGCAAGGAGGCCGTTCCTCAAGCCACCACCATGGCCTCAAAACCCCCTTCTTCCCCAAAAAAGCCATCTGTGTCTGTGGTCTCCAGCAAGACTGCAGACACGGGGAAAAAGGGGAAGAATGTCACCGGTCCTCCCAGTGTCACAGCTGCATCTCCAAAGTCCCAATCTGCCCCCACCATAATTACATCAGTTAGTGTGGGGGCACTGTGTAAGCAGAGGGATAATAAGCCCTCTGCAGGGGAGGCAGCTAGTTGCAGCTCCTCTTCCAGGAGTGACGTCCCCAGGAAGAGGAAGCATAAAACCAACAGGGAGGTTGCTGATAAGTGGGAAGTGCTCTATAGTGGAGCACCTCCCTCTAAAAGCAAGAAGAGTAACAAAACATCTCCTCCTCATCCGGTGACATTGTCTGGCCCGGTTATTAAGCTCAGCCAGCCGGTGCCAGACCACACATCTCTCTCTCCAGACCCTATAGGGGTTAATGTGGAAAAGGGTCTGGAGGAAAAGCAGGGGCAAGAGGGTCTCCCAAGTGAGGCAGGGGTAGACAAGAAAGATCAGGTTCTGCCTCTGGCCTTTGAGGGGGGTCCCAACAAAGCCCCTGCTGAATGGGTAGTCAGTGTCCCTGAGGTGCTGAGCTTCAAGGGCACCAGTCAGTCTCCTCCTCCAGTGTCACTCTCTAGTGACGTACCTCGGGCTTTGTTAGAGCCCCAGGCCGAGTCACTACTGGAGGGGGGGAATATAGGCATGACCCCCATTCAGGACCCCATGGATTTGTCTGTCAGGGGGGATGTGGCACAAGGGGAAGTGGAAATGGGGGAGGGTGATAAAACAGGTTTTCCTGTTAACATCATGGGAGAGCCTGTCTACCCTCCTCAGCCGTCCACTGACCTTAACATCGGTGCCATCCAAGCTGAGCAAGCAGCGGTGGAACTGGCAGAGGAGGCATATAAAGCCTCCAAGGCTTCCATTAAGGAAGCCATGCCAGCCACTGCTGTCCAGCCAGCTACCCCTGAATGCACTCCTGAAGCTACAGGGGTGCAGCAGCAATCCAAGGGTCTATTATTTACCTTGAAGGGTGCTAAAGGGACTCCTTCTGTATCATCTAAGAGGGGGTCCCTGATAATAAAGCTGAGGAAACTGACTCCAGCCAGGGAGGATGGAGTAAAAGCCCTCAGCCAAGAGGAGCCCAGGGGTGACCCACTAGAAGGAACATCAGATTCTGGGTGGGTTATACCTGTCAAGGAAATAGATCTATTCCTTGAGAGCACCCTTCATGGACAAAAGAAAAGGAAGGTGCGGCTGGCCTTGGAGAGGTGGAAGAATATGTCATTTATTCTCCACTCTCTCCAGCAATATCTAGTGGTCAGCACTAGGGCCAAGAATTCTGGGACTGCGGAGCATCTCCGCGTCCGGAAATTCTATAAAATGTGCGTGTCCTATCAGCAGTCTCAACGGTCTGAGGAACGCACAATTCCTGACACGCAGTAATGGCTTTGCACATCAGCACGCTAAATACCAATGGCTGTCAAGACAGTTTCCGCAGGTTCCAGGTACTCTCCTATTTATATCAGGGAGGGTACTCTGTGAGCTTCCTGCAGGAAACTCACACCACTCCAGAGGCTGAGGCCTCGTGGCAACTGGAGTGGAGAGGCAGGGTCTTCTTCAGCCACTTCACATCGGCGTCATGTGGAGTGGTGACCCTGTTCTCAGAGTCTTTTCAGCCAGAGCTGCTGCTTGTGAAAGCTGTTATCCCAGGCCGTCTAATCCACCTCCGGGTCCGAGAGCAGGGTAGCATCATTAACCTAGTTAATATATATGCCCCTGCTGGAGGGCCCGAGAGAGTGAGGTTCCTCGCCAGACTGTCCCAGTTTTTGGAGACGGTTGACGCAGATGAGTGTTTGGCACTCTGGGGTGATTTCAACTGCACCCTCGACGCTCTGGACCGGAATAGTCCAGAGCCGTACCCGCCTTCTGCGTCAGCCCTGCGGGAGATCATCGCCCGCTTCTCCCTGGAGGACATCTGGTGAGAGCAGAACCCAGGGGCATTAGACGGTTTCACTTATGTCAGGGTGAGAGCCGGTCTGGTGTCCCACTCCCAGATCGACAGACTATATATATCTAGTCACTATATGTCACGAGTCGGTTCTTGTGCCATTAGGCTGGCTCCGTTCACAGACCACAACTGTGTGTCTGTGACGGTGGCGCTAACGCCAACAGTGCCACGAGCCGCCTATTGGCACTTCAACAATGCTTTGTTGAAGGACCAGGGGCTCGTGACATTGATCCGGGAGTTTTGGACGGACTGGAGGGGTTGCAAGGGAGACTTTGCCACGTTAAAACTGTGGTGGGACGTGGGCAAGGTTCATTTGCGACTTCTGTGTCAGGAATATACCAAGGGTGCGAGTGGGCAGCGCGAAGCTGAGTTGGAGTCACTCCGGGGGGAGGTACTCCATCTGGAGCAGAGGCTGTTCACTTGTAGGGACCAATCCCTGCAGAGCGAGTATGTAGAGAGGAAGGGTGTCCTCTGTGACCTGGAATGACACCAGGCCAAGGAGGCATACGTGCGCAGCCGCTTAGGTTTTCTCAAAGATCTAGACTGCGGCTCGCGCCTCTTCTACTCACTGGAGAAAAAGGGGGGTAACAGTAGGCACATCACCTGTCTTCTAGATGAAGACATTGCCCCCCTTACAGATCCGGAGAGTATCCGGGATAGAGCCCGGAACTTTTATAAAGATCTTTACTCTCCGGATCCCATTTCTCCAGACGCCTGCAGGGTGCTATGGGAGGGGCTCCCCACAGTCAGTGAGGGTGTAAGAGAGCGGCTTGATATACCACTATCTTTTCAAGAGCTCTCTGAAGCCCTCCGTGCCATGTCCTGTGAGAAGTCTCCAGGACTGGACGGACTGACTGTAGAGTTTTTCCAATTTTTCTGGGAGACTCTGGGACCTGATTTCCATCTGGTCCTTGGGAAGCCCTGGAGACCGGGGAGATGCCCCTGTCTTGTCGCAGGGCAGTACTTGCCCAAAAAGGGGGATCTCCGGCTTATTAAGAACTGGCGACCGGTCTCTCTGCTCAGCACAGACTACAAGATTGTAGCTAAAGCCATCTCGCTTAGACTTGGGTCTGTGCTGGCAGAATTGGTTCACCCTGATCAGTCCTATGCGATCCCGGGCCGGACTATCTTTGATAGTATCTTTCTGGTCCGGCATCTATTGCATTATTCTCGCAGGACTGGTCTGTCACTCGCCTTTCTCTCTTTAGATCAAGAGAAGGCGTTTGACAGGGTGGACCATGGTTACCTCATAGCCACTCTGCAAGTGTACGGCTTTGGCCCACAGTTTGTGAGCTTTATAAGAACGCTGTACGCCTCTGCAGAGTGTTTCCTTAAAATCAATTGGTCCCTAACAGCACCTTTGGTATTTGGACGAGGGGTGCGTCAAGGATGTCCCTTGTCTGGACAGTTATATGCACTGGCCATCGAGCCTTTCCTCTGCCTACTGAGGAAAAGGCTCACAGGGCTGGTGCTAAAAGATCCAGACATGCGGATTGTCCTTTCAGCTTATGCTGACGATGTGCTCCTCGTGGCCCAGGATCCAGTTGATCTTGAGCTGGCAAAACAGTGCCAGGAGGTATATTCAGCTGCCTCCTCCGCTCAGATCAACTGGTCCAAATGCACAGGCCTTTTAGAGGGTAATTTACAGGTGGACTCTTTGCCTCCTACGTTTCGTGACATCACGTGGGAGGCAGATGTCATTAAATATCTGGGGGTCTACCTGTCCGCTGCGGACGCTTCCGTCCCAGACAACTGGAGGGAGTTAGAGGGCAGTGTCCTCTCTCGTCTGGGACGATGGAGGGGTCTAGCAAAAATGCTTTCCCTTAGGGGGCGGACTCTAGTGGTGAATCAGCTGGTGGCTTCTCAGATCTGGCACCGGCTGATTTGTCTGAGTCCGACCCCCGAGTTTGTCACCAATATCCAGAGGAATTTGTTAGATTTCCTCTGGATGGGAAGGCATTGGGTCTCTGCAGGGGTGGCAAGTCTTCCTTTGGTGGAGGGTGGACAGGGAGTAGTTTGTGTGTGCTCCCAGTTGTCCACCTTCCGCCTTCAGTACCTGCAGAGATACCTATATGCAGATCCCACTCCGCAGTGGTGCGCACTGGCATCCAGCTTTTATCGCCAGTTGCGCAACCTGGGGTATGACCGGCAATTATTTCTGATCAGGCCCGAGGGGTTTGGGAGAGACCTCTCTGTGTTGCCGGCATACTACCAGGAAACCCTCAAGGCCTGGAGCATGGTCTCCGTGACCAGGCAGGGCGTGCCTTTGGGGGATGAAATATTCACGGAGCCCCTGCTATTTAATGCAGCAGTGGGGGCTCCAATGTTACAGTCCCCCAGTATCATCCACCGCCTTAGTCATGCACGGATGACCCGAGTCGGGGATCTCCTGGAATACGGGCGTTCTGATTGGGTGTCACCCCAGGAGCTTGCGCTCCGTTTGGGATATGTGACGCCCAAAGTCTCAGGGCGCTTGCTCCAGGAGATTAGAGATGCCATCTCCCCCGACTCGCGCACCTTCCTTCGCGGGGCTTTGCAGGCCGGAGTGCCACATGCACCTTTCAACACCCCTTCTCCGGCTGTTTGCATTGGACACAAGCCCCGTGTTTCCCCTCAGGCTCCTCCTGTCCCCAACCTCTCGAGGTTGAGGGACATACCCGCGACATGCTATCGCGGCATGCCGAGGAAGAGCTTATATTCTCTCGTGCTCCATACAGTGCACTTCCTTGCCCTCGTGACCCGTTCCGATACCATCTGGAGGTGGGTCCTACCAACTGACGAGGGCAAGAGGCCCCGGTGGAGGGAACTTTATTCTGATTTAGTTCCACGACCCACCGGGGACTTGAGTTGGAGAGTGCTCCATGGTGCACTGAGCACGGGAGAGTACTTAGCTAAATTCACGGACTCTCCCTCCACTTGTCCATTCTGTGGCAAGGGAGAGTCTGTGTATCATGTTTATTTTAGTTGCGCCAGACTGCAGCCCCTCTTGTCACTCTTGAGGGGCCTCCTCCTGCAGTTCTGGCTGCATTTCTCCCCTCACATTTTTATTTTTGGGCGCCCAGTGTCCCGGGGCAATAAGGCCAGGGACCTCCTCGTCAACCTGCTCCTGGCATTAGCCAAGTTGGCTATATATAAGTCCAGGAAGCAGTGTTTGATAGTGGGGGTTCCCTTGTCACCTGAGGCCATGTTCCGGGTGCTGGTGCGCTCCCGTATCCGGGCAGAGTACCACCTGGCTTTGTCTACTGGGGGAATGGATGAGTTTGTCTCCCAGTGGGCTGTAGATGGTGTGCTCTGCTCGGTATCCCGCCATCCGGTTTCTTTTTCTTTCAACCTCCTAATATGATTTTTATTTAGTTTACAGAAAATGTCTTCTCATAATTTTAAAATACACTGTGCCAAGTTCAACTAATCCAGTCTAGTTGGGGTACCAACAGTCCACATTTAAAAAGTTCTCAGAGAGCATGTTGTGTGCATGCTTGAGCTCTAAACAAAAGGCTTTTTAGGGTCTTAGTCCCTCAAATACAAGTTTTATTTTAACACCTTTCTGTTTATAAGCACTTTGTGCACGGTGTTGTTCATTTTTGGGAGTTTTTGTGGTATTTTTCTTAGTTTAATTTAAGTTTTAGTTTTCTGGGAGTAAGGCTCACCTCTCTATCCCAGGAGAGTGAGCTGTCTCCTGGATACTTTGCCACACCCCTCCCTTAGGACTTCACCTGCAGCTCCTGGAGCTTTTTTACTTTGACTTTTTTTTTAAGTTTTTCAGGTTTTGTTAAAGTTTTGTTTGTTTGGTGTTGGGTTTTATGTTTTGGGGGGAGAGAAGAAAAGTAACATCTTTGTAGGCAGTGGGGGGGAAAAGAATTTGAAGTTTTGTTCAAAAGGCATTTTTTAACATCTGACACAGAGACACAGAGGGGTTAAAAAGCCTCTGTGTTCTCTGTGTTGTTGCAATTAGCAACACCTTGCAACAGGCCATTAACCCTTCCACTGCCAAACATCATCTCTCTCTCTCCCTTAGTTTTGTCTCCCTTAGTTTTGTCTTTTTGTTTCTTTTTCACACTTTAATATTTAAAAAAAAACAAAACAGTAAAAAAAATCATAAAACAAAAAATAAAAATAAATAAAACAAATAATCTAAAAAAAAAAAGGGTCTAAACATGAGGGATAAGACCACTAAGAAGCCTCAGGGGTCAAAAGGGGGAATAATGGCCCCTGAAAATCCTAGCTGCAGCACTGCACAGCATAGGCCCCAGGCAGATAAGGCAGCCCCAGCTCCTGGTGGTTCTGCCAGCAGACCTACCCCTGTGGCTAATACCTGGTCACAGGTGGTTTCTGCTGGCCTCAGTAATACCACCGCTGGGGCTGAGGGGCAGATCACCAGGAAGCATGGGGTTAAATGTCAGATGTCTGGGGTCTACAGCATTGATATCTATCTGCGTGCTGCAGCTAATGTCATCAGCCCCTCTGTTATAGTAGCAGCCAGCAAAATGTACGGGAAAGCAGTTTTCTTTACCCGTACTCTGGCTGCTGCACACATTCTTATACAGAGAGGCATCACAGTGGGGGAATTATATGTCCCAATAGAACCCCTGGAAGGGTTGGGCACAAAAGTAACACTCTCTAATGTGCCCCCCATTCCTACCAGACTCCCTCCTGCGCCCCCACCTGCTAACCCTAGGGGAAGTAAAAACACCATTTATTAAAATTCCCCTGGGGTGCAGAGAGAGAGCACTTTGTCATGTGCTCTCTTTCAAGAGGCAGGTACAAATGTGCCTGCCTCAGGGCGCAGAAAACATAGAGGGGTATTTTGGGGTTCCATTTGAGGGGGTGCTCTACAGGATTTTTTACAGCACTACGGAGGTGCAGTGCTATCATTGCAAGGGGTTGGGGCATACACGTAGGAATTGTCCTAATGTAAAGCATCATGCCCCAGCCCCAGCAAATGGCACCTCCGTCAGTACGGCACCCATCCCCGCTGAGCCCATAACAGCGGGGACCTCAAGGGTCATAGCCCCCCCCACAGAGCTCAGGCAAGGAGGCCGTTCCTCAAGCCACCACCATGGCCTCAAAACCCCCTTCTTCCCCAAAAAAGCCATCTGTGTCTGTGGTCTCCAGCAAGACTGCAGACACGGGGAAAAAGGGGAAGAATGTCACCGGTCCTCCCAGTGTCACAGCTGCATCTCCAAAGTCCCAATCTGCCCCCACCATAATTACATCAGTTAGTGTGGGGGCACTGTGTAAGCAGAGGGATAATAAGCCCTCTGCAGGGGAGGCAGCTAGTTGCAGCTCCTCTTCCAGGAGTGACGTCCCCAGGAAGAGGAAGCATAAAACCAACAGGGAGGTTGCTGATAAGTGGGAAGTGCTCTATAGTGGAGCACCTCCCTCTAAAAGCAAGAAGAGTAACAAAACATCTCCTCCTCATCCGGTGACATTGTCTGGCCCGGTTATTAAGCTCAGCCAGCCGGTGCCAGACCACACATCTCTCTCTCCAGACCCTATAGGGGTTAATGTGGAAAAGGGTCTGGAGGAAAAGCAGGGGCAAGAGGGTCTCCCAAGTGAGGCAGGGGTAGACAAGAAAGATCAGGTTCTGCCTCTGGCCTTTGAGGGGGGTCCCAACAAAGCCCCTGCTGAATGGGTAGTCAGTGTCCCTGAGGTGCTGAGCTTCAAGGGCACCAGTCAGTCTCCTCCTCCAGTGTCACTCTCTAGTGACGTACCTCGGGCTTTGTTAGAGCCCCAGGCCGAGTCACTACTGGAGGGGGGGAATATAGGCATGACCCCCATTCAGGACCCCATGGATTTGTCTGTCAGGGGGGATGTGGCACAAGGGGAAGTGGAAATGGGGGAGGGTGATAAAACAGGTTTTCCTGTTAACATCATGGGAGAGCCTGTCTACCCTCCTCAGCCGTCCACTGACCTTAACATCGGTGCCATCCAAGCTGAGCAAGCAGCGGTGGAACTGGCAGAGGAGGCATATAAAGCCTCCAAGGCTTCCATTAAGGAAGCCATGCCAGCCACTGCTGTCCAGCCAGCTACCCCTGAATGCACTCCTGAAGCTACAGGGGTGCAGCAGCAATCCAAGGGCCTTCTATTTACCTTGAAGGGTGCTAAAGGGACTCCTTCTGTATCATCTAAGAGGGGGTCCCTGATAATAAAGCTGAGGAAACTGACTCCAGCCAGGGAGGATGGAGTAAAAGCCCTCAGCCAAGAGGAGCCCAGGGGTGACCCACTAGAAGGAACATCAGATTCTGGGTGGGTTATACCTGTCAAGGAAATAGATCTATTCCTTGAGAGCACCCTTCATGGACAAAAGAAAAGGAAGGTGCGGCTGGCCTTGGAGAGGTGGAAGAATATGTCATTTATTCTCCACTCTCTCCAGCAATATCTAGTGGTCAGCACTAGGGCCAAGAATTCTGGGACTGCGGAGCATCTCCGCGTCCGGAAATTCTATAAAATGTGCGTGTCCTATCAGCAGTCTCAACGGTCTGAGGAACGCACAATTCCTGACACGCAGTAATGGCTTTGCACATCAGCACGCTAAATACCAATGGCTGTCAAGACAGTTTCCGCAGGTTCCAGGTACTCTCCTATTTATATCAGGGAGGGTACTCTGTGAGCTTCCTGCAGGAAACTCACACCACTCCAGAGGCTGAGGCCTCGTGGCAACTGGAGTGGAGAGGCAGGGTCTTCTTCAGCCACTTCACATCGGCGTCATGTGGAGTGGTGACCCTGTTCTCAGAGTCTTTTCAGCCAGAGCTGCTGCTTGTGAAAGCTGTTATCCCAGGCCGTCTAATCCACCTCCGGGTCCGAGAGCAGGGTAGCATCATTAACCTAGTTAATATATATGCCCCTGCTGGAGGGCCCGAGAGAGTGAGGTTCCTCGCCAGACTGTCCCAGTTTTTGGAGACGGTTGACGCAGATGAGTGTTTGGCACTCTGGGGTGATTTCAACTGCACCCTCGACGCTCTGGACCGGAATAGTCCAGAGCCGTACCCGCCTTCTGCGTCAGCCCTGCGGGAGATCATCGCCCGCTTCTCCCTGGAGGACATCTGGTGAGAGCAGAACCCAGGGGCATTAGACGGTTTCACTTATGTCAGGGTGAGAGCCGGTCTGGTGTCCCACTCCCAGATCGACAGACTATATATATCTAGTCACTATATGTCACGAGTCGGTTCTTGTGCCATTAGGCTGGCTCCGTTCACAGACCACAACTGTGTGTCTGTGACGGTGGCGCTAACGCCAACAGTGCCACGAGCCGCCTATTGGCACTTCAACAATGCTTTGTTGAAGGACCAGGGGCTCGTGACATTGATCCGGGAGTTTTGGACGGACTGGAGGGGTTGCAAGGGAGACTTTGCCACGTTAAAACTGTGGTGGGACGTGGGCAAGGTTCATTTGCGACTTCTGTGTCAGGAATATACCAAGGGTGCGAGTGGGCAGCGCGAAGCTGAGTTGGAGTCACTCCGGGGGGAGGTACTCCATCTGGAGCAGAGGCTGTTCACTTGTAGGGACCAATCCCTGCAGAGCGAGTATGTAGAGAGGAAGGGTGTCCTCTGTGACCTGGAATGACACCAGGCCAAGGAGGCATACGTGCGCAGCCGCTTAGGTTTTCTCAAAGATCTAGACTGCGGCTCGCGCCTCTTCTACTCACTGGAGAAAAAGGGGGGTAACAGTAGGCACATCACCTGTCTTCTAGATGAAGACATTGCCCCCCTTACAGATCCGGAGAGTATCCGGGATAGAGCCCGGAACTTTTATAAAGATCTTTACTCTCCGGATCCCATTTCTCCAGACGCCTGCAGGGTGCTATGGGAGGGGCTCCCCACAGTCAGTGAGGGTGTAAGAGAGCGGCTTGATATACCACTATCTTTTCAAGAGCTCTCTGAAGCCCTCCGTGCCATGTCCTGTGAGAAGTCTCCAGGACTGGACGGACTGACTGTAGAGTTTTTCCAATTTTTCTGGGAGACTCTGGGACCTGATTTCCATCTGGTCCTTGGGGAAGCCCTGGAGACCGGGGAGATGCCCCTGTCTTGTCGCAGGGCAGTACTTGCCCAAAAAGGGGGATCTCCGGCTTATTAAGAACTGGCGACCGGTCTCTCTGCTCAGCACAGACTACAAGATTGTAGCTAAAGCCATCTCGCTTAGACTTGGGTCTGTGCTGGCAGAATTGGTTCACCCTGATCAGTCCTATGCGATCCCGGGCCGGACTATCTTTGATAGTATCTTTCTGGTCCGGCATCTATTGCATTATTCTCGCAGGACTGGTCTGTCACTCGCCTTTCTCTCTTTAGATCAAGAGAAGGCGTTTGACAGGGTGGACCATGGTTACCTCATAGCCACTCTGCAAGTGTACGGCTTTGGCCCACAGTTTGTGAGCTTTATAAGAACGCTGTACGCCTCTGCAGAGTGTTTCCTTAAAATCAATTGGTCCCTAACAGCACCTTTGGTATTTGGACGAGGGGTGCGTCAAGGATGTCCCTTGTCTGGACAGTTATATGCACTGGCCATCGAGCCTTTCCTCTGCCTACTGAGGAAAAGGCTCACAGGGCTGGTGCTAAAAGATCCAGACATGCGGATTGTCCTTTCAGCTTATGCTGACGATGTGCTCCTCGTGGACCAGGATCCAGTTGATCTTGAGCTGGCAAAACAGTGCCAGGAGGTATATTCAGCTGCCTCCTCCGCTCAGATCAACTGGTCCAAATGCACAGGCCTTTTAGAGGGTAATTTACAGGTAGACTCTTTGCCTCCCACGTTTCGTGACATCACGTGGGAGGCAGATGTCATTAAATATCTGGGGGTCTACCTGTCTGCTGCGGACGCTTCCGTCCCAGACAACTGAAGGGAGTTAGAGGGCAGTGTCCTCTCTCGTCTGGGACGATGGAGGGGTCTAGCAAAAATGCTTTCCCTTAGGGGGCGGTCTTTAGTGGTGAATCAGCTGGTGGCTTCTCAGATCTGGCACCGGCTCCCTTAGGGGGCGGACTCTAGTGGTAAATCAGCTGGTGGCTTCTCAGATCTGGCACCGGCTGATTTGTCTGAGTCCGACCCCCGAGTTTGTCACCAATATCCAGAGGAATTTGTTAGATTTCCTCTGGATGGGAAGGCATTGGTCTCTGCAGGGGTGGCAAGTCTGCCTTTGGTGGAGGGTGGACAGGGAGTAGTTTGTGTGTGCTCCCAGTTGTCCACCTTCCGCCTTCAGTACCTGCAGAGATACCTATATGCAGATCCCTCTCCGCAGTGGTGGGCACTGGCATCCAGCTTTTATCGCCAGTTGCGCAACCTGGGGTATGACCGGCAATTATTTCTGATCAGGCCCGAGGGGTTTGGGAGAGACCTCTCTGTGTTGCCGGCATACTACCAGGAAACCCTCAAGGCCTGGAGCATGGTCTCCGTGACCAGGCAGGGTGTGCCTTTGGGGGATGAAATATTCACGGAGCCCCTGCTATTTAATACAGCATTGGGGGCTCCAATGTTACAGTCCCCCAGTATCATCTGCCGCCTTAGTCATGCACGGATGACCCGAGTCGGGGATCTCTTGGAATACGGGCGTTCTGATTGGGTGTCACCCCAAGAGCTTGCGCTCCGTTTGGGATATGCGACGCCCAAAGTCTCAGGGCGCTTGCTCCAGGAGATTAGGGATGCCATCTCCCCCGACTCGCGCACCTTCCTTCGCGGGGCTTTGCAGGCCGGAGTGCCACATGCACCTTTCAACACCCCTGCTCCGGCTGTTTGCATTGGACACAAGCCCCGTGTTTCCCCTCAGGCTCCTCCTGTCCCCAACCTCTCGAAGTTGAGGGACATACCCTGGGCATGCTTTCGCGGCATGCCGAGGAAGAGCTTATATTCTCTCGTGCTCCATACAGTGCACTTCCTTGCCCTCGTGACCCGTCCCGATACCATCTGGAGGCGGGTCCTACAAGCTAACGAGGGCAAGAGGCCCCGGTGGAGGGAACTTTATTCTGATTTAGTTCCACGACCCACCGGGGACTTGAGTTGGAGAGTGCTCCATGGTGCACTGAGCACGGGAGAGTACTTAGCTAAATTCACGGACTCTCCCTCCACTTGTCCATTCTGTGGCAAGGGAGAGTCCGTGTATCATATTTATTTTAGTTGCGCCAGACTGCAGCCCCTCTTGTCACTCTTGAGGGGCCTCCTCCTGCAGTTCTGGCTGCATTTCTCCCCTCACATTTTTATTTTTGGGCGCCCAGTGTCCCGGGGCAATAAGGCCAGGGACCTCCTCGTCAACCTGCTCCTGGCATTAGCTAAATTGGCTATATATAAGTCCAGGAAGCAGTGTTTGATAGGGGGGGTTCCCTTGTCACCTGAGGCCATGTTCCGGGTGCTGGTGCGCTCCCGTATCCGGGCAGAGTACCACCTGTCTTTGTCCACTGGGGGAATGGATGAGTTTGTCTCCCAGTGGGCTTTAGATGGTGTGCTCTGCTCGGTATCCCCCCATCCGGTTTCTTTATCTCTCAACCTCCTAAAATGATTTTTCTTTAGTTTACAGAACAGTTTTTCTCATAATTTTAAAATACACTGTGCCAAGTTCAACTAATCCAGTCTAGTTGGGGTACCAACAGTCCACATTTAAAAAACCCAAACTTTTATTTTCTTAAATCTAAGTGCATTTGCCTGACCGTCAATCAAAGTTCATTTGCTTGACCGCTACCCATAGTGTGTGTCCTGCTTACAAGTACTGTGCCAAGTTCAACCAATCCAGTCTAGTTGGGGTACCAACAGTCCACATTTAAAAAACCAAAACTTTTATTTTCTTAAAGTTAAGTGCATTTTCCTGACCGTCAATCAAAGTTCATTTGCTTGACCGCTACCCATAGTGTGTGTCCTGCTTACAAGTACTGTACCAAGTTCAACTAATCCAGTCTAGTTGGGGTACCAACAGTCCACATTTAAAAAAAAATGACAGGCAGAGGCAGGACACCCCGCAGAGGCCGTCGTGGTCTTGGTGCTGTGATTCCCTTTGGCCCTACAATAATGCCCAGTGTTCAGAGGCCAGTTACCCTGAACTTGAAAAGTTCAGAGGATGTAGTTGACTGGCTAACACAGGACACCCAATCTTCTACAGCTTCTGCTTGGAACATTGACGCACCATCCTCCTCCAGCTTAGCTTCGGGCACCTCTCAAGTTACCACTCACCCGCCTGCCGCCACCACCAACACCAGTACCACAGCCAATTAAATTGATCAGTCAGAAGAGTTATTTACACATCAGTTTGAAGAAATGAGTGATGCGCAACCATTATTGCCAGAGAATTTAGATAACAGGGATATGTCTCAGTCAGGCAGCATTACACACATGTACGTACGATGTGATGATTATGATGATGTACCCGCTGCTGCTTCCTTTGTTCAGTTGTCATATACAAGTGAGGCGGGTGATGATGATGGCGATGCGTCCGTGGATGTCACGTGGGTGCCCGCTAGAAGAGAAGAAGAACAGGGGGAAAGTTCAGATGGGGAGACAGAGAGGAGGAGGAGACGAGTTGGAAGTAGAGGGAGGTCATCGCAACGAGCTAGTGGCACAGTCAGACAGCATGCATCAGCACCCGGGTTCAGCCAGATAGCAATCCAATCAACACATGCTGTGGCCACCACCAGAATGCCGTCACCGCCGAGCTCAGCAGTGTGGTATTTTTTGTGTGTGTCTGCCTCTGACAGCAGCGATGCCATTTGCAACCTGTGCCAAAAGAAACTGAGTCGTGGGAAGTCCAACACCCACCTAGGTACAACTGCTTTGCGAAGGCACATGATGTCACATCACAAACGCCAATGGGATCAACACATGAGTACAAGCAGCACACAAACTCAAAGCCGCCATCCTCCTCCTGGTCCAGCATCTTCATCCACATCAACCACTGCTGTCCTCCTTGCCCCCTCTCAATTATCCACCACACCGTCTCTCGCCTCTTGCTGTTCCTGCTCATCTCCCCACAGTCAGGTGTCTGTCAAGGGCATGTTTGAGCGTAAGAAGCTAATGCCACAAAGTCACCCCCTTGCCCGGCGTCTGACAGCTGGCTTGTCTGAACTCTTGGCCCACCAGCTTTTACCATACAAGCTGGTGGAGTCTGAGGCGTTCAAAAAGTTTTTAGCGATTGGGATACCGCAGTGGAAGGTACCCGGCCGAAATTTCTTTGCCCAAAAGGCAATCCCCAACATGTACTCAATTGTGCAAAAGGAAGTAATGGCATCTCTGGCACACAGTGTTGGGGCAAGGGTCCATCTGACCACTGATACCTGGTCTGCAAAACATGGTCAGGGCAGGTATATCACCTACACTGCGCATTGGGCAAACCTGCTGACGCCTGCCAAGCATGGAATGCGTGGCTCTGCAGAGGAGTTGGTGACACCGCCACTACTTGCAGGCAGGCCTGCTGCCACCTCCTCTACTCCTCCTACTCCATCCTCTTCCATAACCTCCTCAGCTGAGTCCTCTTCTGCTGCTGCGTCTTGCTCCACATCAACGGCACCCCCCCAGCTCCCCAGATACTATTCCACATCCCGGATACGGCAGTGTCATGCCGTCTTGGGGTTGACTTGCCTCAAAGCAGAGAGTCACACCGGGCCAGCACTCCTGTCCGCCCTGAACGCACAGGTGGATCAATGGCTGACTCCGCACCAACTAGAGATTGGCAAAGTGGTTTTTGACAACGGAAGAAATTTGTTGGCGGCATTGAATTTGGGCAAGTTGACGCATTTGCCGTGCATGGCACATGTGTGTAATCTGATCGTACAACGCTTTGTCCATAAGTGTCCAGGCTTACAGGACGTCCTGAAGCAGGCCAGAAAGGTGTGTGGCCATTTCAGGCATTCCTACACGGCCATCGCGCACTTTTCAGAGGTGAAAAAGAGGTGCCAGAGAAGGAGACACTAAATGTACGATCTTTGAGATAGGATGTTAGCTGTGTCTTCTGTAAGATAATGACGAATTTTGGAGATGTTTTTTAGGTGAAACTGACATGATTTTGTTATTGCTTGGATGTGAGGAATAAAAGAGAGGGCGGGATCCAGTAGAACCCCAAGACAACGGGACTGGGAGGTAGGGGTGATGATGGTGTTGTCAACAGTGAGAGATATTTGAGGTGTGGAAGCTGTAGTAGAGGGTGGAAAGATTAGAAGTTCAGTCTTAGACATGTTGAGTTTGAGTTGACGGGTGGACATCCAGGAGGATATGCTAGAGAGGCAGTTGGAAACTTGAGCTAAAAGAGAGGGGGATAGATCGGGTGCAGAGAAGTAGATTTGAGTATCATCTGCATAGAGATGATACTGAAATCCAAAGGATTTTATAAGGGTGCCAAGGGAGGAGGTGTAGATGGAGAAGAGGAGGGGACCTAGGACAGAACCTTGGGGAACGCCAACAGACAGAGGGAGAGGTGAAGAAGAGGTGCCAGAGAAGAAGACACTAAATGTACGATCTTTAAGATAGGATGTGAACCATGAAAGAGCTGTGTCCTGGATGCCAAAAGAGCGGAGAGTTTGGATTAGAAGAGGGTGGTCAACTGTATCGAAGGCAGCAGAGAGATCCAGGAGAATTAGAATAGAGTAGTGACCCTTTGATTTGGCGGTTAGCAAGTCATTAGTGACCTTTTTAAGGGCTGTTTCTGTAGAGTGTTGGGCCCGGAAACCAGATTGAAAGGGGTCAAGTAGGGAATTGGAGGAAATAAATTGAATGAGGCGATTGAAGAACTGTAGTACCATTCCTAAAGTGCAATACCCGTCCTCCACTAGAAGTGATGTTTCTACTACCAGCACTGGATGATCTGCACAATCAGCTGTCTTTGTGCTCCAATATGAAAACCTTCCAGTGGGGGGGGACATAACAGGGAAGATACAAACAGAATTGATGCACATGGAAGTAGTAAAGACACAACAGTTATACACAGAGCAATCATTTCTTCCGCTCCTGGGTACAGCGAGGACAAAATCATTTCCCTTTAGGTTTTGTGGTGAGATCCACACAAGCAAAATGAAACCATTCAATTGGCCAATCTGGGTTGTCACAGCCAATCATTTCTCCATAGGACACTTGGTGACACAGGCAGTATGAAAGGCTCATTAGGATCCACCGGCATATCCAGGACGTCTGACGGATGGACAGACAGTACTGCCTCTGAAAAGACCGGCCCTCCTTTTAGTTTATTTTTCTTCACAGTGTCTTCTTCAGATACCCTGCGGCCCCGAGATCCTCACTTTTCTTCCTGACCACGATTCTTTTTTATTCCACATCCTGTTGGGCTGTCAAACTCTGTTCCCTCAAGCTTATCCTGCAGGTCAGCTTCAAAACGAGCAAGATCTGCATCCAGCCTCCGGATGTGCTTATCCACCATCTCATAGGTCTGCATGGCCAGCTACACCTTATCATCACTGTATTCTTTGCACTTGCTGTAGGCATTCTGTATTCGCTGAAGGTGCTGCACTCTCTGCTCAGGTGAGAGGTCACGTACAGTGGCAATGTACTCAGCAGCTAACGTATCTATTTCTTTCTTTTTATCTTCTGTTCTTTGATCCAAGTCACTCATAAGCTGAAAGTTTCTTTGAAGCTCACACGGCAGGTTTTCTATACTGTCCAGATAATGCTCCAGATACATCGCGGTGGCCATGTTTGCACAGTGCTAACGTTTCCTCACTAGCTGCGCTCTGTCAATTGCCGGAGTCAACAATACCTAATTTTTTTTATTTTTTATAATTAACTTTTTTATTGAAAGAATAAACAAATATAACATCGTAAGTTCAGCAAATCATATAACAAATATCTCAAGTATCAACAAGATATATCAAAAATTTTCTTTCAAAGTTTTTCTTTTTTGGTTAGAATAACACATGACCATGTAAAACATATATATTAAGTCACACAAGGTCTTGAACATATATACATTCCTCAAAGCAGACATGTGTCCAGGAGGTACAGTAAGGTGAAACCATAGATCAAACATCAGGTCAACCCATAAAAGTAGTTCACACGAACCTTATTGTGGACCTTGTAGAGTCCATATGTCCTAGCAGGAGGCCCATCGACGGTATCTTTCATCAATTTCAGCTGAAAGTGAGCTCATAGCCCGAATGAACCTGATTTTGTAAAGAACTTCAGTGTGAGTAGGGGAGGTAAGTTTCCAGTGTTTAGCATCGCGTGGCCAAAAATATCTGTGTTGTTAAACATTGTTCTGATTTGAATAGCCCCGTAATTGGAAGGCCTAGCAAAGCTTCCTCAGGCTTTTGTGTTACTGTTGTCCCCAAAAGTGTTTCTAATAGGTCGTATTGCTGTCCATATGGGTCTTATTTTCGGACACTCCCACAGCATGTGAATCAGTGTACCCGTGTCTGTGCAGCCCCTAAAACATGTGTCAGGGTGTGTTTTGTTCAGAAGATGGAGTTTTGCTGGTGTAAAGTACCACCTCATTATTGTCTTAAAAGAGTTTTCTTTTAGTGTCACGTTTAGTGAAGAGGAAACAATACCTAATTTTTGATAAGTGCACGCATCCCGGGGAGTCAGCGCTCGTCGGCATGTATCATCTCTCTAATTCCGACAGTTATCAAAGTAGCAGATGGAGCGATCAAAGGAACCAGTCTATAACTGATTAAATGAGCAGTTCGCAGTTTCACTGTACCGGCTGTGTGTATTTAAACGTGCATGGCTTAATCTTAATCTCAGGATCAACCAGGTAGCCCGACGAGGGGGCACCCCCCGGCCCTGTCACAGTAGGAGGACCGACCCAGCATCTTTTTCCATCTCCTGGTTCTAAAAATCCAGGCCTTATGAACGCCCCCTGATAGGTGACGTAACAAGTATTAAACTGATAAGAGTAGTACTTACAAACACGTCACTCCTATCTGGTGGCACCTTTGACTGCACGTGCCGTGCCCCAAAATTTAAGTGATACGACCAACAAATCATCTTTTTCCATCTCCTGGTTCTAAAAATCCAGGCCTTATACACGCCCCCTGATAGGTGCTGTAACAGGTATTAAACTGATAAGAGTAGTACTTACAAACACGTCACTCCTATCTGGTGGCACATTTGACTGCACGTGCCGTGCCCCAAAATTGAAGTGATACGACCAACAAAACATCTTTTTCCATCTCCTGGTTCTAAAAATCCAGGCCTTATACACACCCCCTGATAGGTGACGTAACAAGTATTAAACTGATAAGAGTAGTAATTACAAACACGCCACTCCTATCTGGTGGCACCTTTGACTGCAAGTGCCGTGCCCCAAAATTGAAGTGATACGACCAACAAAGCATCCTTTTCCATCTCCTGGTTCTAAAAATCCAGGCCTTATACACGCCCCCTGATAGGTGACGTAACAAGTATTAAACTGATAAGAGTAGTACTTACAAACACGCCACTCCTATCTGGTGGCACCTTTGACTGCAAGTGCCGTGCCCCAAAATTGAAGTGATACGACCAACAAAGCATCTTTTTCCATCTCCTGGTTCTAAAAATCCAGGCCTTATACACGCCCCTGATAGGTGACGTAACAAGTATTAAACTGATAAGAGTAGTACTTACAAACACGCCACTCCTATCTGGTGGCACCTTTGACTGCACGCGCCGTGCCCTAAAATTAAAGTGATACGACCAACAAAGCATCTTTTTCCATCTCCTGGTTCTAAAAATCCAGGCCTTATACACGCCCCCTGATATGTGCTCTAACAGGTTTTAAACTGATAAGAGTAGTACTACTTAACACACCTTATAATAATGCAGAGAGAGGCAATGCAGTGAGAGGAGTCTGAAGAAGAGGAGTCAGAGGAGGAAGGTGGCTTTGAGGAGGTGGAAGACCAAACACAGCAGGCGTCCCAGGGGGCTTGTTCACCTTTCGGGGACCCTTGGTGTTGTACGTGGCTGGGTGGAGGAAGAGACCTTCAATGACATCAGTGAGGACATGGAACGGGACATGGCTAGCTTGGTATCCAACCTTGTGCAAATGGGGAGTTTGCGGTTGTGCAAAAGGACTGTTTGTGGTTGTTTGCAGTGCATTAAACGGGGAGTTTGGTCTGTCACTGTGAAGCGGGCCTAACCCTTACACTACCTGATCGATACAACATCATACCTGATGTTTTAAAGCACGTTATTCCAAACAATTTAGGAATGTTAGGTAATTTATGCCCTTTATGGCTTAAAACCAGACTCTGTATCAACTATGTAATTTTCCGTGGGAGTTTTGCCATGGATCCCCCTCGGCATGCCACAGTCCAGTTGTTAGACCTCTTGAAACAACTTTTCCATCACTATTGTGGCCAGAAAGAGTCCCTGTGGGTTTTAAAATTCGCCTGCCCATTGAAGTCTATGACGGTTCGCCGATGTTCGCCGGTTCGCGAACATTTGCGGTGGTTCGCGTTCGCGGTTCGCGAACCGAAAATTTTAGGTTCGCGACATCACTACCAGTCACTGATGGTGCTCTTCCAGGAGATGAAGCTTCCTGGGAAGGAAAGCTCTCTGCATCGGAGCGATAGAGATCATCCATTATTGATGCATATTGTCATCTGAAATGAATGAATGGGTTAATGATTGGTGCAAGGATGTAAAATGATTGGACCTTATGATGGTTTTGCGACTTGGAGCTATGAGCTCTGAGATCTGTGACTTGATTTGGAAATGAAAAGGTGTGAAAAATAGAGCAGAGTGTGTTTTACACTTACATACCAACTTCTGTGTGCCATATTCCTACTTCCACAATCATGTCCTATATGTGACCCTTGCTGGATCTTATTGAGCAGTTATTCTGTATTTAAAACTGTGTATTGTGTGTATTGAAGAAACCACTCATCAAAGGACACTTTATTTTTAGCACGTGTGGATAGAAAAAGTGAGTAGGTGATTGTACCACTTTATTAGGTACTTTAGTAAAAACATTAAATATGAGTCGGTATTCACAATTATAGGACCCACAACTACATGTAAAGTATGTAGCAGGATCTCAGTCGAATCACTATAGTAGTACATCTCACTCGTGTCTCTATACCTCCATATTACTTCCAAGTCTGGCTTTCTATAACAAGAGCTACAAGATAAAAAAATAATAAATCATAATAATACAACATTCCCAACCATTCCTAAATTAGGGTGATTTAATTCTAAAATGGTATGTGTCCCTAACAGAGATAAATAATTACAACA
Source organism: Discoglossus pictus (assembly GCA_027410445.1). Lineage (NCBI taxonomy): Eukaryota > Metazoa > Chordata > Amphibia > Anura > Alytidae > Discoglossus > Discoglossus pictus. The sequence continues at coordinate 270,462,533 of CM050163.1, read as the reverse complement.
AGAGCAAAACAAGTGACAGACCAATGGCATATGATACTAAATTTCTGATTGGTAGTACCAAATTAATGTTAATATCAATAACAAATCTGACAAATTTTATATCATTCTGCATTCATAACTTGCAGTATTAAATTATTATTCATATCAGTATGGTTTGTTTACATTTATATTCATGTAGCTCCAGAATGTTCTAGTTCTGAAACTATATGAATACTTGGCGAGGTTCCATTGAATGCCACAGCTCCTTCAGAAAAATAAAAAAAACAATGTTTTAAAAAAATAAAATAATCCAGATTGAATAAAACTGTCTGTTTCATTTCTTATATTATCCCCACTTAGAGAGCAAATTAATTTCCAAATAATAAGCTCTCTTAATTATAAATCTTTGATTTTATGCAGCATAATAAAATTGAACATAACATCAAAAGAAAGGATACCATGCAATCTTTATAAAAATATTTTAAACACTTGCTACCATTAAAAAAAAACAAGCAAAAAAAATTGAGGCTTTAAAAACACAAAAATAAGAGTGTATAACTGCTTCTCAATCTTAACCTTTTTGCTATGTAGAAAGAAGTACAACAGTTATAATAACTTGTTTTTATTTTTTTAACAGTCAACTTGTATTTTAACAACTGGTAAACGATCATTTGTTAACCATATTAATTGTCATGTATGCTGAAATAATGTAGCAATGAATGAAGTATGTATGAATAAATTGTTGTAAATAATTACATAATGCTTTGCAAAATGCAACCTATATTTAAAACATTAGTGAACTATATTTATTAACAATACTAACATTTTTAAATCTGAGGTATGGATGAGTAACATAATATTAGGTCAACTTTATATCAATGAGTATATTAAACCATTACATAATGGTTTGCAGCATGCAACTTTTATTTAAAGTACTGTTAAACCACATAGGTATTTAATTCCAGAGGAAGGCAAAGAGTAAAAAAAAAAAAAACATTAAAACTTAGCCAATTGTTTCAAAGAAGGGAAAAAATGAATTCCTTCCTGACCACATTAACTGGCGATTGGATTAATCCCTGGATCAATACTCTGTATTTAATTATACATTTAATTTTTACAACAAATGATCATCCTCCTACTAACATGAACCCTTGATTACATACAATGAAAGAACTTTTGTGACCTTTGAAAAAACTTTTTTAACATTACAAACATGATAACATTTTGTGGGGCCAATCTTGACAAAAGGCCACTTTCAAGACATTCTAATACTTTTTGTTTTTGCATGTCCAAGTAGATCCCTTAAAAAGAGCCCAACAAACTTCTAATTTTGTCTGTGGGATATAACCACTGTTTATTGTTGCTGTTTTTTTTTTTTGCTTTTTTGTTACTGTTGTAGCTTTGTAAGATTGTACATAGAGTTTCATATGTAAAATATTGGTCTTCTAAAAAGGAAATGAAACCACTATTCTCTATGTTTACAATATCTCATAGTACACCATGTTTTTTGTAAAAATGCATCTATCGTGTAATAGATCACCCTGACTTGGGTTGTCTTTAATTGAAACATTAATATCATCTGGATTTGTGCACCTTGAAAAAGCATTATAGAGTTGTCCATGTGTAAATACAGATTCCTGTAAAAAAATACACACAGACTTAAAAGTTTGTCCTTGGGATTTATTTATGGTCATGGCAAATACCATGATAACTGGAAATTGTCTCCTTTGAAGGACAAAAGGCAAACCACTTTCCCTTGGAGCCAAATCAATTCTTGGTATAACAACTTGTTCACCTTTATGGGTACCAGTCATAATTTCTGCATGTATGAAATGATCTTTTAAATCGTGCACAATTAATCTGGTCCCATTACAAAGTCCTTTTTTGGTTTCATAGTTCTCAATAGCATGACAATTGCCCATGTTTTCAATTGCAAAACATGTGGTGGCATTCCAGATGGTGTTAAAGAATTAATAAATTCTATACTAAAGTTAGATTCACTGTCTTTATCATCAGCCAGAACTGAATATGCACTGTAATAATTCTTTTGGGGTAGTTTGATGAATTTTAGATTTTGTTATTTAGATTTAAGGCATCTATATATTTGGATGTTAATATCACTTTGTTTGCAATGTCAGAGTAATCATTGATATTAAGAGTGTTTAGAAAGATTGCTGATATGAGTGATTCCTTCCAAATAGTGATGTCCCGAACTATTCGCAGCGATTTTCACATGTTCGCGTTCGCCGAACACATGCGCTTTTCGGTCCGCCCCCCATACTTTATCATTAAGGAAACTATGAACATCATTTATTTTATTTTATAATTTTTTTTGCGTAATCTATGCCTGCCTGCCAGCGTGTGTGTGTGATATGCTAACACCTAACAGCTTATATTGTGCTTATTTTCACTACTCATACCTGGTGGTGTAACATACATTGAAAACAACCATTTTTTTCCTGTAATCTAATTTCAGTTGCCTGCCTGTGTCAGGCTCACAGCTTTTATTGTGCTCAGTGACATAAAACAACACTTTTTTGACTGTAATATATTGAATAGCAATTGCCTGCCTACAGGCGTGTGTGTGAAGCCTATTGCATCTACTCTGCCAACTTTTGCCAGTGCACAGTGACACTCATATCTGGTGGCACCTTAGATTGCACGCACAGTGCCCCAAATTTAAAGTGGGAGGACCGATCAAGCATCTTTTTCTATCTCCCGCTTCCAAAAATCCATGCCATATACACGTCCCCTGATAGGTGACGTAACAAGTATTACACTGATAAGAGTAGTACTTACAGACACGCCACTCCCATCTGGTGGCACCTTTGACTGCACGTGCCGTGCCCCAAAATTGAAGTGATACGACCAACAAAGCATCTTTTTCATCTCCTGGTTCTAAAAATCCAGGCCTTATACACGCTGTGCAGTGGAAGCCCCCAGACTCTGACCTGTGTATAATCTTCCATGCTGTGCAGTGGAAGCACCCAGACTCTGACCTGTGTATAAGCTTCCATGCTGGGCAGTGGAAGCCCAAAGACTCTGACCTGTGTATAATCTTCCATGCTGGGCAGTGGAAGCCCCCAGACTCTGACCTGTGTATAATCTTCCATGCTGGGCATTGGAAGCCCCCAGACTCCGGGTGTCTGAAGAAGAGGAGTCAGAGGAGGAAGGTGGCTTTGAGGAGGTGGAAGACCAAACACAGCAGGCGTCCCAGGGGGCTTGTTGTCACCTTTCGGGGACCCTTGGTGGCTGGGTGGAGGAAGAGACCTTTAATGACATCAGTGAGGACAAGGAACGGGACATGGCTAGCTTGGTATCCAACTTTGTGCAAATGGGGAGTTTGCGGTTGTGCAAAGGGACTGTTTGAGGTTGTTTGCGGTGCATTAAACGGTGAGATTGGTCTGTTTCTGTGAAGCGGGTGTAACCCTTACACTACCTGATCGATACAACATCATACCTGATGTTTTAAAGCATGTTATTCCAAACAATTAAGGAATGTTATGTGATTTATGCCCTTTATGGCTTAAAACCAGACTCTGCCTCAACTATGAAATTTTCTGTGGGAGTTTTGTCATGGATCCCCCTCCGGAATGCCACAGTCCAGGTGTTAGTCCCCTTGAAATAACTTTCCCATCACTATTGTGGCCAGAAAGAGTCCCTGTGGGTTTTGAAATTTGCCTGCGCATTGAAGTCTATGGCGGTTCGCTGGTTCGCGAACATTTGATGAAATTCGCGTCCGCGGTTCGAGAACCGAAAATTTTATGTTTGCGACATCTCTATTAGTAATGATTGCAGATGGGAATCAGGTGAGTTGGTATATTCTTACAGTATTTAGCACTGTACTGTACATGCATGTTGAATTTTTTTATCTTCCTCCTTTTTTTAGTTGATCACTTTTTTCTTTTTTTGTCACCACACTGTATGTGTGAAATTGGATTGGATTAGACAGTCCAGAGGTTAAATCATCTGTGTCATTGAGCAGATCTAGACAAGGTGGTTTCTTCAATTAAATGGAGTGATTTCTGATGATCCTTTTTTTCATCAGAATCCGGTTGCAGTGGTGTAGTGACCAGATGTTACCCTGGTAGATGCTATGCATCATGCTTATTCTAGACTATGACATTAACCTCTGTATGTATCCTCCTTTTCCCACATGCCTCCTGCTCTCCCAGGATCACCCCCACACCACACCCATGATATTAATGCACAGTCTTGTCCATTTCTCATTGTGCTCTACGTATGAAATAAAGATTTGTTATACCGTTAAAACCGTGTCAGTGTGTATGAGGTATAGTCCCTTTGATCACAATTGGTAACTGTAACAAGTGTAAAAACTTGTGAGACTAAGATCTTTAACAACTTAAATAAGAAAGAAAGTGGTTAATTGAAGTAAAGGAATACAAATTACTCAAAACTAAACAATATTATTAAAGAGTACCGTATATGTTGGTAGAAGGAATTAGATCTTGTCTTTCCTGAGAATTGGTAAATATATTTATGATACACCACTATATACTAAGTTATGATAGCACCAACATCACTATTGGAAATGTAATTATTTTATATGAATGAAGAAAGGGTCTAACTTTAAAAGGTCATAAAACTTAACATCACACAAAAAAAAAATTAACAGAATTTGCACCTTATTAAATATAATAAATTGATTTATTATCACTATTTGTTTTAAAGATATTATGTGTGTATATATATACCACCACTACCACTCGCGGGTCAGTGCCCTGTTTAAGCCGACTCTTTACCTTTATGGAGGAAGGCACAGGAGGCTTTTTATTCCACTCCAGGTTTTTATATTGACACAGCCAGCACATGAAAATAATATAAACACAGCCAGCAAATTAAAATAACATAAACAGAAGAAGTCAGTGTACTTGATGCTGGCTTCTCTCTTTCAGTATTACCCTCTTCAGGTGTTTTCACTTGCCTGTAATATCAGGTCCCTCTCTCTCTCTTACTCCTCTGGTTGGAGCAGACTCTTTCTCCTTCTGTTTGGAACAGTTTCTCTCTCTTTCTCTCTTTTCTGGTTGGAGCAGTATTTTTCTCCCTCTGCAGCCGTTTCCTACTGGGTAATCACCTTTCTGGGGTCCCTTTCTGGGCTGCACGCTTTTGAGACTCTCATGCTTGGAGCATCAGCCTCTGCTCATCAACTCCAGCTCAGGCCTTTCCTCACTTGGGCATGTGTCTCCCAGGCAGCTCCAAGCCTGCAGCTCCACACACTGTCAGGCTTCTGACAGGGGACGCAGCCATTATATATATATATGTTTGTGGTTGGATCCCTATCCCTAAATATATCTGGTGGTGTGGCCTGCTTAGAGGTCCAAGGGATAGGATAAATGATAAAAAGGGAGAGGGGGGTGCGTGATGTGAAGTCTGAGAGCAGGTAAGTGAGGAGTAAAGAGGGTTTTATAAAGGGGTTTGAGGGATAGGGCTCCGCCCACAATTCCAGGTAATTAACCTGGTAATTTGTGGTCAGATCCCTCACCCTGTGGTCTGGCCAAAGCTACGCTTTCTCTGCCTGCTTAGAGGGGCATGGAAGATTTACTGATTCATCTTTTAGAAGGCTTGTCAGACTTCAGAGGATCGATCAGGAATGTATCTCCTGAAACAGTGAGATCTCCAGGGGCCCACGACGTTTACTAGTTAGTGAGAAGCTTGGGACAAAAATATCCTGTGGAAGGGAAGTGATGATTTTCTAGAACAAGTCACTTGCGATAGATGACCTGGAAGGAGGTGAAGTGGTAGACATACATGAAACGACTTTGAGAAATAATTTTACAGGTGGAGAGGATAGAAAAGATACTGAGATAAATAGTACTGGACTCCAGGCCTTATACACGCCCCCTGATATGTGCTCTAACAGGTTTTAAACTGATAAGAGTAGTACTACTTAACACACCTTATAATAATGCAGAGAGAGGCAATGCAGTGAGAGGAGTCTGAAGAAGAGGAGTCAGAGGAGGAAGGTGGCTTTGAGGAGGTGGAAGACCAAACACAGCAGGCGTCCCAGGGGGCTTGTTGTCACCTTTCGGGGACCCTTGGTGTTGTACGTGGCTGGGTGGAGGAAGAGACCTTCAATGACATCAGGGAGGACCAGGAACGGGACATGGCTAGCTTGGTATCCAACCTTGTGCAAATGGGGAGTTTGCGGTTGTGCAAAAGGACTGTTTGCGGTTGTTTGCGGTGCATTAAACGGGGAGATTGGTCTGTTACTGTGAAGCGGGTGTAACCCTTACATTACCTGATTGATACAACATCATACCTGATGTGTAAAGCATGTTATTCCAAACAATTTAGGAATGTTAGGTGATGTATGCCCTTTATGGCTTAAAACCAGACTCTGCATAAACTATGTAATTTTCCGTGGGAGTTTTGCCATGGATTCCCCTTCCGGCATGCCACAGTCCAGGTGTTAGTCCCCTTGAAACTAATTTCCCATCACTATTGTGGCCAGAAAGAGTCCCTGTGGGTTTTGAAATTCGCCTGCCCATTGAAGTCTTTGGCGGTTCGCCGGGTTCGCCCGTTCACGAACATTTGATGGAAGTTCGGGTCCGCTGTTCGCGAACCGAAAATGTGATGTTCGCGACATCACTACTTCCAAACCATTTGTGATGGAATTTAAATGGTATCATTGGGTAAATCATGTATTTGTGGATGTTTTCCCTCTCCAATTTGAATGAGCCAATCATTGAATTCGTTTTGGCCTTCAGATCTCATATTTAATTCAAAATTGAGGTGTGTAAATATTTTCCACAGTTTACTTGTCTTGATACATGTTTCAATGATGTCAGTTCTATTTCCATGTGGCACAACAGTTAATGTTTGCCTAAAATCTCCTCCTGACAACATCACCTTTCCACCAAATGGCAAAGTATTATCCATCACTTCTTTTAATAATCTATCAATACATTGCAGGGCATGACATGGCATCATTGTTGCCTCATCTATGATAATAAATTTTCGTTTTTTTAAATGTTTTTGCTTGTAAAGATTTCAGTCGAATATCTGACAGTGATGTTTCTAAAATGGGAACTGGCAGTTTAAATCCACTCTGCACAGTTCTGCCACCTTCTAACAAAAGTGTGCAATTCCAGTTGTTGCAAATGGCATTGATACTTGACCCTGTGCTCGAATGTAACTAATCAAACAATTGTACAGATAAGTTTTTCCTGATCCACTTGGGCCATCTAGATAGAAATAATGGTCTTTGACCATTTCATCATCTGGAGCATTTGTGATGGTATTAAATGCTTGCAATTGTAAAGTATTTAAAGTTGCCTTTTTTTTCTTGTGTTTTTCGTTGTTGAAGCTCAGTGTCATAATCATCAAAGTTGATGTCATCTATAAGTCCTGGATCAGGCAAATTAAAACTTGCACAATTTAATCCATGAGCAAAAAAAGATTTCTTGAATTTCCATTAATGCTTTTAAGAGTGCAATGGGCTTATTGTAAAGTTTCAAGAAGTCTTCACACATATTAGTTTAAATGTTTCCCACAAAGGAAATGCATCAGGTACATTGCAAAAGATGCAAATGAATGCAAATTGTTCTCTCATTTGCTTTGGCATGTGACATAGTGCTGCTTCTTTCAGACACCTCTCCCATTCTGTATCATCTGCTATGATGTTTTGATGTCCTGCACCCAATAAGAAAGTATCATAAACTATGTCATTCACTGTGCGTAAATGTTCATAACTTTGTGTACCGGGAACATGTAAAAGAAGTGATCTTAAACTGAAATGTTCAATGTCTCTTAGACTGACGGTATGAATTTCTGGTATAATTTTCTGAGTATAGAAAACAACAAAGTCAGAGGTGCTCATCAGAGAACGAACCAACCTTAATAGGTTAGTTACATAGTTACATAGTAATTAAGGTTGAAAAAAGACTTTCAGTCCATCAAGTTCAACCTGTTAAGATCTCCTCTGATTTGCAATATGCGGATTAGTTATTAATTAAATTATTGATTAAATAATTATTAATAGTATAGTATTGGAGGATGAATAGAGTTAGTCCATCAAGTTCAACCTTTTTAGATCTCTATTGATCTTTTTAATTTGGACTATTTATTATTATTGTTAATTGATCCAGAGGAAGGCAAACATAAAAAAAAAAAACATTGAAACTTTGCCAATTGTCTCATAAGGGGGAAAAAAAGCAAAATTCCTTCCTGACCCCAGAAACTGGCGATCAAATTTCTTCCTGGATCAATATTCCTTGCTAGTTATCTAGGATAGCCTTGAATGCCCTCTTTATTCAGAAATATATCTAACCCCTTTTTGAAGTTGTCTATCGAATTTGCTATCACCACCTCCTTTGGTAGAGAATTCCACAGTTTAACCACCCTAACTGTGAAGAACCCTTTTCTTTGTTTAAGGTGAAATCTTTTTTCCTCTAACCTCAACGGATGTCCTCTTGTCAGGTGAAAATCTCTTGCTACAAAAAGGTTACTTGACAAAGCCTTATATTGACCCTGGATGTATTTATATAAGGTAATCATATCTCCTCTTAGACGCCTTTTTTCTAGCGAAAATAAGTTTAATTTTGTGAGTCTTTCTTCATAACTTAGCCCCTCCATTCCCCTTATTAGTTTTGTAGCCCTTCTCTGTACTTTTTCCAGCTCTAAAATGTCTTTTTTATGAGGTGGTGCCCAAAATTGTACTCCATATTCCAAATGAGGGCGTACTAGAGATTTGTATAGTGGCAGAATTATATTTGCTTCCCTGGCTTCTATACCCTTCCTAATACATGCTAATATTTTATTTGCCTTTGCAGCCGCTGCTTGGCTTTGAGCGCTGTTACCTAGGTGGTTGTCCACAAGCACTCCCAAATCCCTTTCAATATCTGATACCCCTAGATTTGCTCCATTAAGATTATAGATTGCTTGGCTATTGTTCCTTCCCAAATGCATAACCTTACATTTATTTGTATTAAATCTCATCTGCCATTTAGCCGCCCATTTCTCTAATTTATGCAAATCCTTTTGTAGGGAAAGTACATCATTATCTGATTTTATTACCTTGCACAACTTAGTGTCATCAGCAAAAATGGAGACACTACATTCGAGTCCTACTTCAATGTCATTAATAAATATGTTAAAAAGGAGAGGACCCAATACGGAGCCCTGAGGAACCCCACTTATCACCTTAGACCAATCGGAGTATGTTCCATTTACAACAACCCTTTGCTTCCTGTCTTTTAGCCAGCTCTCGATCCATGAGCAGATATTTACTGCAATTCCTGTATCCCTTAATTTGCTCACTAGTCTTCCATGTGGCACTGTATCAAATGCCTTTGAAAAATCTAAAAAGACTACATCCACTGAGTTGCCCTGATCCAAGTTCCTACTAACCTCCTCATAAAAACTAATTAGATTGGTCTGACACGACCTTTCCTTCATAAATCCATGTTGACTGCTACCTATGATCCTGTTCAAATAGACATATTCTTGTATTCTGTCCCTTATTAACCCTTCTAAAAGCTTCCCAACTACAGAAGTGAGGCTCACTGGTCTATAATTCCCCGGATTTGCTCTAGATCCCTTCTTAAATATAGGTATCACCTCTGCTTTTCTCCAGTCATCTGGTAGAGACCCTGTAGTGAGTGAGTCTTTAAAGATTAGATATAATGGTTTGGCTATTACAGAACCCAGTTCCCTTAGTACCCTTGGATGTATTCCATCAGGACCTGCGGCTTTATTAACATTTATTTTCTCCAACCTCTTTTGTATTTCTTCCTGCGTTAACCAATTATTTAGTAAAGGTAGTGTAGCCCCATTATGTTGCAGTGTCCCAACCACTGGTACCCCCCTTGTGTAAACCGACGAAAAGAACCTATTTAGCTCATCTGCCTTTTCCTGGTCACTAATTATCAGATGGCCTGTGTCACATTGTAATGGTCCTATCGATTCCTTCCTGGCCTTCTTCCCATTAATATATTTATAAAATATTTTAGGGTTAGTCTTACTTTCCATTGCAACTGACTTCTCATTTTCTATTTTAGCCAGTCTAATAGCCCTTTTGCAAGCCTTGTTGATTTCCTTATAGTCACATAAAGATGCCTCTGTTCCCTCCTTCTTGTATAATTTAAATGCATATTTCTTTTTCCTCATCATGATCTTTAAGTCATTGTTAAGCCACATGGGATGTGATTTACTCCTATTCATTTTATTTCCACATGGTACATGCTGATGAGTATGTTTATTTAGTTAGGATTTGAATGTTGTCCATTTATTTTCAGTATTCTTCCCTGTAAGTTCTTTGTCCCAGTCTATATGTTGTATTGCTGCCCGTAGCCCATTAAAGTTAGCCCTTTTAAAATTTAGAGTTTTTGTTGGCCCCTTACAACTCTGTTTTTTGTATTCAATCTCAAATGAGACTGTGTTGTGATCACTGTTCCCCAAGGGTTCCCCTATTTTTACATTTGATATTATATCAATATTACTTGTGATGACTAAATCCAAGATGGTCCCATTTCTAGTAGGTTCTTGTATTACCTGGGCTAGATAATGATCCCTGAGTGTACTCAAGAACCTGCTCCCCTTAGCTGAGCTGCTGGTCTCGTTTATCCAGTTTATATCAGGGTAATTAAAGTCTCCCATTATTAGAACTTGCCCATGCTTAGCTGCATTTCCAATCTGTAACAATAATTGTATTTCCTCACTTTCAGCTATATTTGGGGGTTTATAGCATACTCCCACCAATATGCGTTTAGAATTAGCTCCTCCACTATTTAGCTCAACCCACAAGGATTCAATGATGCCGTTAGTGCCAGCATAAATATCTTCTCTAACTATAGGCTTAAATTCAGGCTTAACATAAAGACAGATCCCTCCTCCTCTTTTACCATTTCCCCTATATTTCCTAAACAGGTCATAACCATCCAGATTAACAGTGCAGTCATGAGATTCATCCCACCATGTTTCCGTAATGCCTATTAAGCCCCATTTTTCTTGTACTGCTAATATTTCTAGCTCATCCATTTTCCCAGGCAAACTTCTTGCGTTTGCAATCATACACTTTATGTTGCTATGGCTCTGCTGTTGTGAAGTGCCTGCCACTGTATTTGAGGCCCCTATTACTACCTCCCTACTTTCTATTGTAACCCTCCCCCCTTCTCCTCCCCCATGGGTAAATAATTCATCCCTTTCCCACTCTACCCTATTTACCCCAATACTTCTATATAGTCCCTCCCCCCCACCTACAAGTTTAAAAACTCCCCCAGCCGTTCTACCATCCTATCCCCTAGCACAAAAGCGCCCTCATCATTAAGGTGCAATCCATCCCTGCTATAGAGATTGTACCCAAGTGAGAAGTCAGCCCAGTGCTCTAAAAACCCAAAACCCTCTGCACTGCACCACTTTTTTAGCTAACTTTTTTTTGCTCACTGTGCCTTAGGGAGTTCGGCTGCACCTCACTGACGAGGCCCATAAAGGCCGAAACGCGTCTGGGGTTTGCTGTTTCTCCTGTTCAGGGTAGAATTGCCTGGTATTTCGGGGCTGGGTCACTCTTTTGAGTGGGACCAGACTGATATACTACAGGAGATTTCTCCCTGTGAAGGGCACAAGTGAGCTAAATGAGGTTGCTCTCAGAGTAGCTTATCATGGCTATAGAACTAACCTATTAAGGTTGGTTCGTTCTCTGATGAGCACCTCTGACTTTGTTGTTTTCTATAATTTTCTGAGTATCTCTTTTTCATTGTCGCCTTTGTCCATTTACAAATACATAGTGATATGGAATCTCAATGTATAAAAATTGTCTGGCCTCAGAGTCCTGGCAGTTTAATTAAAACAAGCAGTAAGTGTTGTTTCTCGATGTTCACTTTGTGCTAAGGCAGTTCTTTAATTGCCTGCAGTAAAGCAAACAAACTGACTGTGTGGCAAATGAATAGATAATCGATTTAAAGCATGTGACTGGTCATGCATCTCAAATTTCAGAAGATGCCACATTGCTTCTGAAGCACTTACATAGCGAGCAACTAAATAACATGAAAGTTCAGCATGTAAAATTGGATTTTCGGTTTCCTTTTGTGCACCTTACACAACAAAAGTTGCTACATCATATCCTTTGTATAAATATTTATACACATATGTGATGGATTTTTATAGAAATGCAAGCTTCCACATTTATGTGTGCACTATACTTCATCAGCAAATGTGGATTGTATGGAACTACATATCTATTATCAACCTTTTTAGCTGTTTGTCCTTCTCTTCTTTTATACAAAGGGTATCCATCATAATTAGCATAAGTTTGCATTTGAAATTGTTTTGGGAACTCTTTTGTACATTTTTTATTTTCCTTGCATGGTGAATTTTGATTGATATCTCCACATGGCCCATGAATCATTCTGTGTGTTACAATCTCATAAAGTTTTTAATATTTTTCTGAATGTGGCAGTTCAGCAGTAATTACTTAAACCACCCTCTCTGCGTTATTCAAATTATCTTTTTCCTACAGGATTAAAAGTATGTGTGCATGTGGCAGGCCTCTTTTTTGAAATTCAATGGTATAAACAAAAGCCACACATTTTCCAAATAACTGTGCTTTAGTTATATCACGTATTAATGAATTGAGTTTAATTTTGAATACTCTTGCCACTAAATCTGGTCGGTCAGAAGTATTTGGGCCAAGATTCAAATTTCCCTTGATCTCTGGCCATTGTGGATTATATGGGAATGTAATGAAAAAATCTTTTTTTTCAAAAATGTTTCAAATTTTGTGACAATAGCCATGGCATCATTATATCTTTCTCGCATATTGCGAGGAGATCCTTGGAAAGTGGATGGCAAAATGATTGCTCTTCCAGCTGGAATGTCTCTGTTGGTAGCCAATTCAGCGACATAATCCACAATATTGTTCTATGCAAAGCTTGTTTTGTTGAAATTTGATAAAATTTTCATTATTTGCTTAGACTTGTAGATAGGAATCAATAATCCATTGTTGTGTGAGTTTGCCCCCACATAAAATAGGATTAAAATGATCTTGAATAGCAGTTTGTGCCACTTTTAACACGAACTTTACTATTGGGATAACTTTGCAATTGAAATTTTGGTTCCCATCCTGGCTCGCCATTTGGAAAGAAAATGGGATATGTCATTGGATCCAAATTACAACTTAATATATCTATGTTTAGAAAAGGTTGGTCTTCATTGCGTGGATATATTCTAATATCCCGCTGAAAAGGTGGTTCACCATCCTCATTTTTAAAGACCATGGCAACCTAATTTACTGTTGGTAAATTATACCGTCTTTGATCAGTATTGCAATATCTTTTTAAAACCATATTTACTCTTGGCATTAGCAATTGATGTATTTGAGCATGTTGCTGTTGTTCTTTTTCAACCTGTGCTAATTGTTTGTATGCTTGACTGTATGGGTTGTTGGCCATAATTTTATCCAGCTGTTCAAAGACAATGTGCAAACACTGTTTATTTTCTCGAAGTGTCATGTGTTGTTCAACAGCTTCCATTGTATCTAAGACATATAACTGTGCAAATTTCCTTTGCTCTCCTTCTTGTGGGTGTAAATGTGAAGTGGGGTGGTAAATTTGTCCCTTAACTCTAAAACAATATGGACCATGTCCTGGGACATTTTCTGCTAATGTAGCACCCATAGAAGCAAATTAAATTGCACTGTTATAGGACCTGATGTTTTTCTTAAAATTGGTATAACTTGGAAACGATGGATCGCTCATGATACTTTGTAAGTAATCTGGAAATGTGTGTCTTTGTGGAAGTCTTACCTTGCATTTCTGACAGCAACTAATGAAGTTTCCGTCAGTTGGTCTTTTCTTGAGAAAATGATAGGCCCCACAAAACTGACAAACACTTTCAATTGTGTCTTCTCTGTTGTCCACCATTGCAATCTGTAATAGTAAATACAGGTGTAAGATGTAATGTTTTTTTTGTAGTGTACATATTGTTTGTAGCTGCTCTCAATGCAAAAAATAAATATCATTAATGAACGAATGCAATGATTTGAAAAGCATTTTTAATGTTTACATGAAATACATTTTACATTTTTTTTTTATTGACATACATTAAAAAGTAAAGCACTGCACAGATATATATATATATATATATATATATATATATATATATATATATATATATATATATATATTGATATATATATATATATATATATATATATATTTTTTTTTTTTTTTTAAATAATTAATTATTAAGTCATTAATAAATGAATATAGGTTAATGAATTAATTAATAACTGACATTAATGGTAAACCTAAAAAGGAAATTATGTTTTCCAAAAGAAGTGCAAACACAAAGAGCTATGAGCAAAGTATAGATCAGGCTTAAATAATGTGCAATTTTGTAATTTTATTAATGCTGAAATCAATTGACTTATGAGGTTTAATTTGCGTTCTTTAAACGTTAACTAGGTAAACATATATGTATGCCTGTTTTTTTTTTTGTGGTTATTATGACTGAATAATTAATTACTAAGGACCTCATTCATTTGCAATTTGTGCAATGCAATAGGGCACTATATAAGCATATAGCATATTCTTTTTCTGGTAGTTTTTAGTTGGTGAAAACCTTGGTCTTGGATCGATGTTCATTAACTAAAAAGTTCTGTATAAATAATATGCTATGTCCTTATATAGAGCCCTATTCAGTTTGGCAAAATGCAATTGAATGAGGGCCTAAATGAATATAGGTTAATCATTAACTGTCATCAATGCAAACCAAAAAGTGCATTATAAAATCATATTCCTGTGGAATTGATGTTATTGCAGATAAAATCCTGCAGGATTCACTCTCTGTCTTCAGTCAGGTGCAGGGATGAGTAATCTGTGAAATTCATAAAAATCATTTTTAATGTTTGCATTCAAATAATTTGTGACTCATTGAAACTATGATGTTTAATTGGCATAGATGCAAAACATAAACGCATAATTATCAATATATTCATAAATAAAAGCAGTCTAAAATATTAAATGTAGCACATGTCAGAATCTAAGAAACTGCTTTAAATATTGAAGTGCTTTGAAGGTCCTATCCCTGTCAAACAATTATAAGCACTCCAGATATATAATTGGTTTGTAAAATGTACATATTTTTTGCATTTTTTTTAAAATTATGATTAATTGATCGAAAGCAATGTACATGAATTAGCAGTAAGGCAGATATATAAGTGCAGGTTAAAAAATTGTTATTCTTTTTATTGCAGCACAAATTTTAATTTTGTTTTGTAATGATTACTAATTATTAATTAATTAATATATTAATATACATTAATGAATCAATAACTGTCATCAATCCAAAATAAAAAGATTTAATCCTTTTTGGTTCCATAAGAACATAATTAAATGACATACCTGTAAAGGTGATCTTTATACTGTTCAACTGCTGCAAACGTCACTCTGTGTTCAGTCAGCTACAGAGATGATTAAACTGTTAAATAAGATGGAAAGCATTTGTAATATTTGGATTCATCCTTATGGGGTAATCTGCAGCAACACGGATATGTCAGTGCATAGTAAAATATACATATTGTTTGTGTTACCTTTTTTTCAGTTAATATTACTAATTGATAATTAATAAATTAATGTATATTAATAATCAATTAATCAATTACTAAAAGTATTCTAAAGAGCTAAGCATTAATATATTAATAAACTAAAATCATTGTAAAATATAGAATCTTTGTTGTTCACAATGATTACTAATAATTAATTAATACAATAATGTACATTAATAATTAATTAATCAATGTTTAGATATATTAGAAAGAAGTAAGCATTAATGTATTAATACATTTTAGGCATATTAAAATTGTATAATTTTCTTTGATAATGATTACTAACTAATAATTAATAAATTAATGTACATTAGTAATTAATTATTCAATGAATTAATATATTACGAACGGCTAAGCTTGAAATTATTAAGATAATTAAGATAAACTAAAGCAAGTGTAAAGTGTAAAGGTTGTAGCTAATTTTTTTAAAACTAATAATATATACCTTTTTTTAAGAATAAATAATGTATTAATTATTTATTAATGATTATTAATATAAATTACTATACTTTACCTATTTATATTTAATATTCACTAATCAGTATCCTGAAGAGCTTTGCATTTTCCGGCAGTCCACTCAGACTGTCATCACCTGAGGAGAAAGTGTCAGTTCTGTGGCAAGTGTGCCCTGAATATAGACTGCGTGCGCAAGACAAAACCGTTGGTTTAGGCAAGAAATCCGCCATTTCAGAATCTTAATGTGTAAATGTGTAAGTTAGAGTTGTAAAATGGTGGCATTAGTCTATGTTTTACGCTTTGCGCAAGCATTTGCATCCATCCTATGAGTATTTTTCTACCTCGTATGTCGCTGGCTGTGTTTTGCGCGGTTCGGTGTCGTGTAGTCTCATTTTCATTTTTTTCGGCCGCCATTCTTTTTCTCGCTTAGCCGATTTTCAAGTGCCAAAACAGCTTAAATTCGACTTAAATTCGCGTTCCTCTTCACTTCCAGACGTCTTGGCAGTTCACCTGTGCTGTGTGTGATGTTTTTGTTGTATTTGTTTTTGTATTTGTCGTTTTTTTTTTTCTAAGTGCCACTGCTTGTAATTTCTTTTCTAAGTCCCGGGTTCATCAACTACTTGCAGCCTAAGGTGATCCCGCGTTTTGTTAGTGTTTGGAGGCTAAGTCCCTCCACTGCTCACCTCGCTTTGCAAGGTTCGCAGCAATGAGCACCTTTGGCACTATTCGCCTGTGCTGTGCTTTTTAGTGGTTGTACGGCTATCCTCGCAGGCAATGAGTGGCTTCAGGGCCAAAGCGCTCATCACTAAGTTGTACGCACTACGCAAAGCATGACGATGTCTTGTAGTTCGACAATTATAATATGTGATTGTGGCCTATGACCCACCCTCTCTATGTCATAAATTGGTATAAGTTGAATTTAGACTGTTGGCGTCTGTACAGGCTGTAACCCTAAACTCATATACACCCATCTAGAGTCTTGTATTCAGCTGTCTAAAAGTGTACACCTAAGACTTGCTGTTTTTACTGTAATACCTTTGTGATTCTCTGAGTTATTTTAAGTGAGGCTACCCACACATGTTGTCTTTTCGCACACACTTGGGTTTTAGCTAATTCCATTTATACACATATTTAAAATATATATATATATATATATATATATATATATATATATATTTGTGGGGATAATAAAAAGACCTGAGGTATAATGTCTTGATACAAACACACAATTGTTATAACAAATTGTTAACACTAGATCTCTTACAGTTGTATATAATAAATTATATTTATAAAATACTCATTGAAGTCATGTTAAATGTTGTCTGTAGCCAAATTTTACAGTCTCCACATAAAAAGCAAATTATTTTGTAAAAAAAAGAGCTCTCTCAAATAATACAAATAAATATGGCTTATTGTGTGTAGTCCCACTATGTGTATGCTATTTCAAAGTAATACAGTTCACTGAGACAGAAATGATCTGATAACAACCAATACTTTCTACAAAATTTAGGTTTCTGAAAGGCAAATTTGGACTAATTATTTATGCACTCACACTATGCATTTTATATTTACTAGCGACTTGCCCGTCAAAATTGAACGCAATAAAAAGTGATGCATAGCAATGCTGTTTGCCAATGGGAGCCTCTCCTCTTCTACTTTACTGGCCTTGTGATGAGCGCCTTTGGCGCTCATCATGGGCCTTGCAATGAGCGCCTTCGGTGCTCATTGCTAGTCTTTCCCCCGTCTACTTCCAACCTTGTGTCTCATTTCCCCCCTCCTCTCCCCCCTTGTGTCTCCTTTCCCCCTCCTCTCCCTCCTGTGTTTCTCCCCCTGTGTTTTTACCCCCCTCTCCCTCCAGTGTCTCTAACCCCCTCCCTCCATGCGTCTTTCCCCCTCCCCTGTGTCTGTTCTTCCCTCCCCTGTGTCTCTTTTCCCCTTTTCCCACCCTCCCCATGTGTCTCTTACCCCCTCTCCCTCCCATGCATCTTTTCCCCCCTCTCCCTACCATGCGTCTCTTTCCCCTCCTCCCATACGTCTTTCCCCCTCCCCTGTGTCTCTCCCCCTCTCCCTCCCTTGTGTTTGTTCCCCCCTCCCCTGTGTCTCTTTTCCCCCTGTCGCCCCTCCCCTGTGTGTGTTCCCCCCTCCCTCATGTCTCTTCCCCCCATTTCCCTCCCCTGTGTATCTTCCCCCTCCTCTCACTCCCCTTCCTCTTCTCCCCTCCTCTCCCTCCCCTGTGTCTATTTCCCTCCTGTGTCTCTTCCCCACCTCTCCCTCCCCTGTGTCTCTTCCCACCCTGTGTCTCTTTCCTCCCCTCCCCCTGTGTCTCTTCCCCCCTCTCCCCCTGTGTCTCTTCCCCCCTTCCCGTGTCTCTTTCCCCCTCTCCCCCCTGTGTCTCTTTTCCCCTCCTCTCCCTCCCTTGTGTCTCCTTCACCCCTGTGTTTTTTCACCCTCCCCTGTGTCTCTTTCCCTCCTGTGTCTCTTTCCCCCTCTCCCTCCCATGCATCTCTCCCCGTGTCTCCTTCCCCCTCCCCATGTGTCTCTTTCCCCCCTCTCCCTCCCATGTATCAGCTCCCCTGTGTCTCTTTCCCCCTGTCCACCCTCCCTTGTCTATCTTCCCCCTCCTCTCCCTCCCCTGTGTCTCTTCCCACTCCTCTCACTCCCCTGTGTCTCTTCCACCCTCCTCTCCCTCCCCGTGTCTCTTTCCCCCTCCTCTCCCTCCCCTGTGTCTCTTTCCCTCCTGTGTCTATTCCCCTAGTGTGTCTCTTCCCCACATCTCCCTCCCCTGTGTCTCTTTCCACCCCCCGTGTCTCTTTCCACCTCCCAAGTGTCTCTTTCCCCCTGTGTCTCTTTGCAAAGCGTGACGAAGAATCGCAGTTTGACAATTGTAATCTCTCTTCCCCACCTCTCCCTCCCCTGTGTCTCTTTCCCCCATGTGTCTCTTTCCCCCTCCCCCTGTATCTCTTTCCCCCCTCCCCCCGTGTCTCTTCCCCCCGTGTCTCTTTCCCCCTCCTCTCCCTCCCTTGTGTCTCCTTCGCCCCTGTGTTTTTTCACCCTCCCCTGTGTCTCTTTCCCTCCTATGTCTTTTTCCCCCTCTCCCCCCATGCATCTCTCCCCCATGTCTCTTTCACCCTCCCCTGTGTCTCCTTCCCCCTCTCCCTTCCCTGTATCTGTCCCCCCTGTGTCTCTTTCCCCCTGTCCCCCCTCCCTCGTGTATCTTCCCCCTCCTCTGTGTCTCTTCCCCCTCCTCTCACTCCCCTGTGTCTCTTCCCCCCTCCTCTCCCTCCCTTTGTCTCTTTCCCCTTCCTCTCCCTCCCCTGTGTCTCTTTCCCTCCTGTGTCTCTTCCCCTCTTGTGTCTCTTCCCCACCTCTCCATCCCCTGTGTCTCTTTCCACCTCCCCTGTGTCGCTTTCCCCCCTGTGTCTCTTTACCACCTGTGTCTCTTTCCCCACTCTCCCCCCTGTGTCTCTTTCCCCCTATGTTTCTTTCCCCTCTCTCCCTCCTAGGCGTTTCTTTCCCCCTCCCCTGTGTCTTTTTCCCCCTCACCTGTGTTTCTTTCCCCCGTCTAACGCTGCGCTTTGCGCATGCGCGTCTAGGGGCGTGCTTTGCACATGGGCAGCTAGTGCCGTGCTTTGCGCATGCACAGCTATCGCCAGCTTTGCAATCGGATTGTTGGCAAACTGCGATTTGTTGCAAAGCGTGATGATGAATGGCAGTTTGACAATTGTAATATGTGATACTCCTGTGGCTACTGTGTGCAAAAATCACATCACCCTCCCATAATTACTGTAGCTTCATTCACAAGCCACAAGTCTGTTTCACACTTCCATACCAACTTCTGTGGGCCATTTTCCTACTTCCACAGTTATGTCCTATATGTGACCCTTGCTGGATCTTATTGAGAGGTTAATGTTACACCTAGCTAGCTTGCTTTAAGACTTATGCTATCTTTAATACTGTGTATTGCGTGTATTGAAGAAACCACTCATCAAAGGACACTTTATTGTTAGCACGTGTGAACAGAAAAAGTGTGTAGGTGATTGTAGCACCTTATTAGGTATTTTAGTGAAAACATTAAATGTGACTTGGTATTCACTCTCTCTGTAGCTTCAGAAAATTATAAGACCCACAACTACATGTAAATTATGTAGCAGGATCTCAGTGGAATCACTATAGTATAGTATAGTACATATCACTCGTGTCTCAATACCTCCATAACACTTCCAAGTCTGGCTTTCTATAACAAGAGATACAAGATAATAAAAATAACAAATCATAATAATACAACATTCCCAACCATTCCTAAATTAGGGTGATCTAATTCTAAAATGGTCTGTGGCCCTAACAGAGATAAACACTTAAAACAAAAGCTAAACAAGTGACTGAACAATGGGATATCATACTATATTTCTGATTGGTAGTACCAAATTAATATTAAACAAATATCAATAATAAATCTGACCAATTTTATATAATTCTGCATTCATAACTTGCAGTATTAAATTATCATTCATATCAGTATGGTTTATTTACATTTATATTCATGTAACTCCAGAATGTTCTAGTTCTGAAACTATATGAATACTTGGTGAGGTTCCATTGTGTGCCACAGCTCCTTCAGAAAAAAAAAAAAAAAACTGTTTAAAATAAATAAATAAAATAAAATAATCCAGATTGAATGATTCCTTTATAGTTTAAAAACTGTCTGTCCCATTCCTTTTATATATATATATATATATATATATATATATATATATATATATATATATATATATATATATATATATATATATATATATATATATATAGTACATTTGTGGTCACCTTTGAAGTTAAAAAAACTGCTTCCAGCTAAGAATTCTGAGAAATACAGTTATTAAACTGCCCACTGCACACTGGGAAGTTGAGCAGGGACATGCAAATGTGCCCACAAATGCCTTGCTCTTCAATCCATAGACCATTTTAAACATGGCTTCCTTTAAACTTATGCCTTCTGCCTTACACAGCTTTTATGCAAAACCAACGTTGTATTATACACAAGCTGGAAATCCTACCCACGGATAGCAGTTTCAAGGTTACTGCCTATCATCAGCATGGGGCAGGATCCCAGCTTGTGTTG
The DNA here is from genome assembly GCA_027410445.1 of Discoglossus pictus. Classification (NCBI taxonomy): domain Eukaryota; kingdom Metazoa; phylum Chordata; class Amphibia; order Anura; family Alytidae; genus Discoglossus; species Discoglossus pictus. The sequence goes on along the minus strand of CM050163.1, from coordinate 270,441,420 downwards.
TGGGCCTTATAAGTAGGTAGTTCACCACAACAATCACTTAATATATGGTGGGCAAAAGAGCCCTAGAAGCCTGCCACTGTACAGTAGTACAGTAAATAAATAGTACATCTCTGTTCCCATTTGAATGTCTAAAACAAGTTTCCTGCTCGAGAAATACAGTTATTACACTACACTCTGGGAAGCTGAGCAGGGACATGCAAATGGGCCTACAAATGTGTAAATACATATTTATCTGTGTTTTGAAATATGCATTGAATGTATTTATATATATATATATATATATATATATATATATATATATATAGATATATATATATATATATATACATATATATATATATATATATATATTGTAGCAGAGCGCCCCCTTCTGACGGGGTTTGCGGTTTGCATCCTGCTCTTTGACGTTTTTTAGGGAGGAAAAAACAGTAGGCTTGTCAGAGGCATAATTTTACGGCTGTTTATTTGTAAGCGCCAACAGAAAGAAAAATAGTGCTTATCCTCAGCAATGAAATAAAATTCTACATAAACGGGCTTACTATAACCAGGAACGCCCTGACTATCCCTGGAACCGCTTCTCGGCCTGCAGGTATAATGATACAGTCCACAGTATAAGCTCTCTGCTTTAATCTTGTATCTCTTGAGGACTTGTCCTCTTCTTTCTGTGTCAATAGTGGGTGAAGCATAGGGCCCACACTTCTCTCCCTTATGCTTCACCCCAGGGACTCTCAAAGCACTCTTCTCCCTGGAGCATTTGTACTCCTTATCTTCATATGGTGAAAACAACATGCATTTATCACCAACCTTTTTATCCCTTATTGCATCCGGCTTCTTAGGAATGGGGTCTTCAGATAAATCCTTACACAGTGGAATATCTTCTATAGCACAGCAGTCTTCTCTGTGAGCAATCTCTGAAATGCAGCAGCCTTCTCTGTGAATGCTCTTTGTGGCACAAATCCTCTGCAGCTAGCAGTCTCCTCTGTGAATGCTCTTTGTGGCACAAATCCTCTGCAGCTACACACAGTTTAAAACTCACAGCTCACAGCTCACAGCTCACAGCTCACAGCTCACAGCTCACAGCTCTTAGGCCCAAGCCTAAGTGAGAGAGATTCCACCCCATTTCTCTGCTGCTCTTAAAGGCAGTTCACAGCTGGGCTTCCATTAGCCTCTGATAACTGCCTGGAGTTAACTCTTTCCATTCTTAGGGGAGAAGTCTTACAGAGCTCTCTTGTGACCCCTGGTGGCACTCCATCACAATATATATATATATAGACACACATATATAAGCACAAATATCACATATAATAGTTGTCAAATTGCGGTCGTCACACTTTGTGTGGTGCGTACTAGTTAGTCATCGCTTGTGAGCCTTGCGAAACGATGAGCGGCAAAGGCGCTCATCGCTGCGATCCTCGCAAAGCGAGGCGAGCAGTTAACGCATAGCACTTAGGAGATGAGCGCCAAAGGCGCTCATCGACTGCGAGCCTTGCGTAGCGGGGCGAGCTGTTAAGGCAATTAAACACGCGGGGCTTAGCCACAAAACACTTAGTAAACGCACAATTGCATTATCCTTCAAGCACTTGGCAAACGAAGGAGTTAGAAAATAAAAATAAGAGACGCGGGACTTGGAAAAAAAAAAATACCAGATAGCAAAAATACGAGGGTAATGGCCAAACCGCGAACATCCAAAAAACACAAAAAACACAAAGAAAATACAAATAAATACAACAAAAATATCACCCACAGCACGGGGGAACAGGCAGGACATCTGGGTGTGCGGTCGAAAGTGAATTTAAGCCGATATCGACGACTTTCACCACACGAAAAATCGCCTTAGCGAGAAAAAAATTGCCCCCCCAAAAAACTGAAAAATGAGGCTACACGACCCTGCCAAACACGTAGCGCTTTACCATGGTGCTTTATGAGACATGGGACTTAGAAAATAAAAGTACGACAGAGCAAAAATACGAGGTTAACGGCCGGCCCGCAAAAAAACATAAAACACAAAAAACACAAGAAAATACAAATAAATACAACAAAAACATAACACACAGCACAGGGGAACAGCCAGGACGTCTGGGAGTGAGATGCAACAAGATTTAAATGCAATTCCGACGACTTTCACCACACAAAACTCGCCTAAGTGCGAAAAAAAAATGGTGTTTTGATATGTTGTTCCGCTGGTTGTGGGGATGAGAACCTACAGCGTTCATCTCTACCAGCACAGTAAGCACCTTCAGCGCCTTTGGTGCTCCCTGCCTAAGTCGTATGGGGTCGTAGGGATGAGCGCCTATGGCGCTCATCTCCACCAGCGCAAGGAGCAACTTCGGCGCTCCTTGCCAGCATTTGCGGCCCTCGCAACATCCCATATTGCTGACAACTATATATGTGATATATATATACAATATCTCACAAAAGTGATTACACCCCTCACATTATTGGAACTTCTTTAGAACATCTTTTCATGTAACACTTAAGAAATGACACTCTGTTACAATGTAAATTAGTAAGTGTACAGCCTGTATAACAAGTGAGTATACCTGTAAGTGGGCCTAAAGTGTCAATATTTTGTGTAGTCACCATTATTTTCCAGCACTGCCTTACCCCTCATGTGCATGGAGTTCACCAGAGCTTCACAGGTTGCCAATGGAGTCCTCTTCCACTCCTCCATGATGACATCAAAGAGCTGGTGGATGTTAAAGACCTTGCATTCCCCCACCTTCCAGGGGATCATGCTCTGCTTCAGTATGTCACAGTACATGTTGACATTCATGGTTCCCTCAATGAACTGTAGCTCCCCAGTGCCAGCAGCATTCATGGAGGCCCAGACCAAACATATATACACATATGTCTGTATGTGTATATATGTTTTCTATAATACGTTGTGTTGATACCCCCTATATGCATTTACCTGATGATGTCAGATGCTACCTCCACTCTCTCTGCATCGCTGTTTACGTTCAATCTGAGGGCTTCATCTCATATCAATGTTTTTGTGTTCTTTGCGCCTTATCTGTTTATCTTATTTAGGGATTAATTTAACTACCTTTCCTCAATATAGATGTATACTTTTGGTGGTAGGAGTGTCATGGTCTGGGCTTGCATGAATGCTACCGGCACTGGGGAGCTACAGTTCATTGAGGGAACCATGAATGCCAACATGTGACATACTGAAGCAGAGCATGATCCCCTCCCTTCAGAGACTGGGCCGCAGGACAGTAATCCAACATGATAACTACCCTAAACCCACCTCCAAGACAACCACTGCCTTGCTAAGGAAGCTGAAGGTATTGGTGATGGACTGGCAAGCATGTCTCCAGACCAAAACCCTATTGGGCATCTGTGGGTCGTCTTAAAAAGAAAAATGGGGGAGAGCAAGGTCTCTAACATCCACCAACTCCGTGATGTCATCATGGAGGAGTGGAAGAGGACTCCAGTGGCAACCTGTGAAGCTCTGGTGAACTCCATGCCCATGAGGGTTAAGGCAGTGCTGGAAAATAAAGGTGGCCACACAAAATATTGAAACTTTGGGCCCAATTTGGACATTTCCACTTAGGGGTATACTCACTTTTGTTGCCAATGGTTTAGACATTAATTGCTGTGTGTTGAGTTATTTTGAGGGGACAGCAAATTTTCACTGTTATACAGGCTTAACACTTACTACTTTACATTGTAGAAGAGTGCCATTTCTTCAGTGTTGTCACATGAAAATATATAATAAAATATTTACAAAAACGTGAGGGGTGTACTCACTTTTGTGAGATACTGTATATATATATATATATATATATATATATATATATATATATATATATATATATATAGTGGATATAAAAAGTCTACACACCCCTGTTAAAATGTCAGCTTTCTGTGCTGTAAAAAAAGAGACAAAGATAAATCATTTCAGAACTTTTTCCACCTTTAATGTGACCTATAAACTGTACAACTCAATTGAAAAACAAACTGAAATCTTTTAGGTAGAGGGAAGAAAAAATATAAAAATTAAATAATATGGTTGCATAAGTATGCACACCCTTAAACTAATACTTTGTTGAAGCACCTTTTGATGTTATTACAGCACTCAGTCTTTTTGAGTATGAGTCTAACAGCATGGCACATTTTGACTTGGCAAGATTTGCCCACTCTTCTTTGCAAAAACACTCGAAGTCTGTCAGATTGCAAGGGCATCTCCTGTGCACAGCCCTCTTCAGATCACCCCGCAGATTTTCAATCGGATACAGGTCTGGGCTCTGGCTGGGCCATTCCAAAACTTTAATCTTCTTCTGAGGAAGCCATTCCTTTGTTGATTTGGATGTATGCTTTGGGTCGTTGTCATGCTGAAAGTTCCTCTTCATGTTCTGCTTTCTAGCAGAAGCCTGAAATTTTTGTGCCAATATTGACTGGTATTTGGAACTGTTCATAATTCCCAGTTCCAGCTGAAGAAAAACAGCCCCAAAGCATGATGCTGCCACCATCATGCTTCACTGTGGGTATGGTGTTCTTTTGGTGATGTGCAGTGTTGTTTTTGCACCAAACATATCTTATGGAATTATGGCCAAAAAGTTCAACCTTGGTTTCATCAGACCATAACACCTTTTCCCACATGCTTTTGGGAGACTTCAGATGTGTTTTTGCAAAATGTAGCCTGGCTTGCATGTTTTTCTTCGTAAAAAAAAGGCTTTCGTCTTGCCACTCTACCCATAGCCCAGACATATGAAGAATACGGGAGATTGTTGTCACATGTACCACACAGCCAGTACTTGCCAGATATTCCTGCAGCTCATTTAATGTTGCTGTAGGCCTCTTGGTAGCCTCCCAGACCAGTTTTCTTCTCGTCTTTTCATCAATTTTGGAGGGAGCTCCAGTTCTTGGTAATGTCACTGTTGTGCCATATTTTCTCCACTTGATGATGACGGTCTTCACTGTGTTCCATGGTATATCTAATGCCTTGGAAATTATTTTGTACCCTTCTCCTGACTGATACCTTTTAACAATGAGATCCCTCTGATGCATTGGAAGCTCTCTGTGGAACATGGCTTTTGCTGTGGGATGTGAAAGACCAACTAGAGCAGCTGAACTTTATTTGGGGTTAATCCGAGCCCCTCTAAATGATGGCAGGTGTATGCTGACTCCTATTTAACACGATTTGGAATGGTTTGCTTAATTCTGAACACAGCTACATCCCTAGTTATAAGAGGGTGTGCAGACTTATGCAACCACATTCTTTTTATTATTTTTTTCTTCCCTCCACCTAAAAGATTTCAGTTTGTTTTTCAATTTAATTGTACAGTTTATAGGTCACATTAAAGGTGGAAAAAGTTCTGAAATGATTTATATTTGGCTCATTTTTACAGCACAGAAACTTGACATTTTAACAGGGGTGTGTAGACTTTTTATATCCACCGTATATATATATATACTAGCGACTTGCTCTTTCAAAAAATGACGGTCAATAAAAGAAAGTGTTGAAATGCTGTTTGTCACACAATGTGAGTGTACTGTGTGCATCAAGTATATATACCGCTCTGACACTAATGAACACATGTAATAACACTATAAGTGTAAGCACTACACCATTTTAACCCGGTCACTTATGGTGGTCTATCCAGACCATCATAAGCCTCTATTTAAGTCCATCAGTCCCATAAGGGTATATAATGACCATTATGGGCCTGTTACAACGCAACATTAGCCACATAAGTGCCATGACGGTCCTCAAGGACAGTGATGACACTAAGTATAAACACTACACTGCACTATACCCCCCCCCAATAAAACATTAAATATCAACTAAACACCCTCTACACTAACCTATTAACACCTACACTACCTACCAACCCCCTAATAACCCCCACCACTCTAACTACAGAAATCCAAAAAACAAAATTCATCAAAAAGCAGAAATCTACATTACATAAAATTAAAAAAAATTAAAAATCACCAAAAATAAAAACTGTACATTACAGAACAAAAAAAACCTAAGTCACAAAAAATAAAAAAGGAACATTACAGTAAATAAAAAAATACATTACAACCACCCCCCCCCCCACTACATTTTAAAAAATTACACACCTGAAAAGGAAATACATATAATACATACAATACAATTAAATACAATACAATACAATTAAATACAATACAAAACACCCCTATCTAATATACATCCTACTATCTAATATACATCCCCCTATCTAATATACATCCCACTATGTAATATACATGCCTCTAATATACAATACTATCTAATATACATCCCCCTATCTCTCTATCTAATATACAATAAATACTATCTATATACTATACATCCCCCTATCTATCTAATATACAATACATACTATCTCTATATAGCAACCCTAATTCTAAGCTACAATCAAATAATTAATACCACTTACCTCTGAGATGTTTCTTCAGATCACCAACCCAGGGTAAAAAAGATTTAAAAAATTAATACAACACGTTTACATGAAATAACTTAACATTCTAAATATTCTAAATATTATACTCACCTTTCCAGCATGTCCCGTTCCAGCATGTCCCGTCCCAGCATGTCACGTCCTCCATCTTTGCTTCTGCGGCGTTGCTCCTGTTAAAAAAAAACATTACATTAGTACACATACATAAACCTAAAACAAAGTGAAATAAACACAATCTACATTCTACTTACCTCCCCGCGATGTCTCCGGCCTCCTGGTGTTCTGCTCCGGAAGCATCCACGCGTTAAAAAAAAAAAAAACAACACACATCCACCCTGGTGGATGTCTCCGACGCTAATGAGCTTCCTATGGAGTGTTCCAAAATAAAATTGGCAATGGCGGCTTCTGATTGACTGAAAACGCTGTCTATCAAATTCAGCCAATGAGAAGACGCCAATTGTGAACCAATGAAAAAGACATACACCCCAAAATACCACCCTGATTGGATAACACACCTGTCAATCTTTATTTGAACCAATCCTAAGGCTTTATTGCCATCAGCCAATCACAATGGAATATACCCCCACGTACTGATTGGTGAAGACATCTGCGCCTTCACATTGGCTGTAATATTGATTGACATTAACAATAGCCAATGAGAATGCGCAAATCCTTCACCAATCAGTACGTGGGGGTGTATTCCATTGTGATTGGCTATTGTCAGTGCAACCAATCAGAATGCGCAGATGCTCCAACCAATCACCCTGTGTGGGTGTATTCCATTGTGATTGGCTGAAGGCATCTGCACCTTGTGATTGGTTTAAATAAAGATTGACAGGTGCATTATCCAATCAGAGTGGGATTTTAGGGTGTATCCCTTTCTGATTGGCTCACACATTGGCGCCTCCTGATTGGGTGAATTTGATAGACAGCGTTTTCAACCAATCAGAAGGCGCCATTGCCTATTTTCTTCCGGAAAAGTCTCCGGGAGCCTCATTAGCGTCGGGGATGTCCGTGAGTGCGGATGTAAGTATTTTTTTTTTTTATACAGGGCGTGGCAAAAGAGGAGCCGCAGGAGGCCTGAGACATCGCACTAATGCACTAATTTTTTTTTTTTTTCCGTAGGTGGCTGATCTGAATGGACATCTGCAAAGGTAAGTGGTCTTAGTTATCTTATTTTAGCTTAGAATTAGATTATTTTATATATAGATAGCATTTACTGTATGTTAGCTAGAGGTATGTGTTTTATATAGATAGCATAGAATGTATTGTATATTAAATTTATGGGATTTATTTAGATAGATTGTGTGATGTATATTAGATAGGGGTGTATTGTATTATATTAAATTTATTGTATTATATTGTATGTATTTGTATTGTATTGTATTTGTATTGTATTGTATTTCGTTTTCAGGTGTGTAATTTTTTTTTCTGTAGTGAGGGGGGGTTGTAATGTTTTTTTTATTTACTGTAATGTTCCTTTTTTTATTTTTTGTGACTTAGGTTTTTTATTTTCTGTAATGTAGATATTTTTTTTGTGAGTTAGGTTTTGTATTTTATGTAATGTAGATTGTTTTTTTTTTGTGACTTTAGGCTTTTTTATTTTCTGTAATTAGAGTGGTGGGGGTTATTAGGGGTTAGGTAGGTAGTGTAGGTGTTAATAGGTTAGTGTAGAGGGTGTTTATTTGATATTTCAGGTTTTATTGGGGGGGTATAGTGCAGTGTAGTGTTTATACTTAGTGTCATGATGGTCCTTGAGGACCATCATGGCACTTATGTGGTTAATGTAGTGTTGTAACAGGCCCATAATGGTCTTAATATACCCTTATGGGACTGATGGGGTTAAATAGAGGCTTATGAGGGTCGGTATGAACCCCCTTGAGTTACAGGGTTAATGAAGGGCTTATATGGGTCTATATTGACCCCCATGAATGACAGGTTTAATTAGGGGTTTATGGGGGTCTGTCTTGACCCCCATGAGTGACAGGGTTAATGAAGGGCTTATGGGGGTCTGTATTGACCCCCATGAGTGACAGGATTAATGAAGGGCTTATGGGGGTCTATATTGACCCCCATGAGTGAGGTGGTTAAAGAAGTGCTTATGGGGGTCTGTATTGACCCACATGAGTGACAGGGTTAATGAAGGGCTTATGGGGGTCTATATTGACCCCCATGAGTGAGGTGGTTAAAGAAGTGCTTATGGGGGTCTGTATTGACCCGCATGAGTGACAGTCTTAATGAAGTGCTTATGGGGGTCTGTATTGACCCCTATGAGTGACAGGGTTAATGAGGGGTTTATGGGGGTCTGTATTGACCCCCATGATTAACAGGGTGATAGTTTATATTTGTTTTCTTTTATAACGGGTCCTTTAAGGACCTTTATGGTCCTTTAAGGACCTGTAACGCGGGAATCTTGAATTTTCATTGCCGCGGGGTTCCCCGTTGGCGTGCAATCGGGACCCCCACTGCGATGGGTTAATGCGGGTTTCCGAGCTTATCTCGGATCCCTTCTTGGGTAAATTGTACGAGGCTGGGCTGTGAGCCTCGTTTTAGTTTTTCTCGCGGCCATTTTTTCTCTCCCTTAGGGCATTTTTGTGTGTCTGAACTCGGGAATTAGGACTTAAATGGAGGTGTAACTTCACTTTCAGAGGTCCTGGGTGCCCCCCCCCCCCCCTCTTGCTATGGTAAGCTTTTTATGCAGTTTTTGTGAGTATTTGGTGTGTTTTGACTGTTTTTGGGTGCGCACGTTTCGGCCGTTATGGTTGTATATTTAGTGCGTGTGGGTGTTTGTTACGTTAAGGTTGGTTCCGAGGTGTTTTTTTTTCTAAGTCGTGCGTGTGACGTGTTTAACGGCTCGCCTCGCTACACGAGGCTCGCAAGCAATGAGCTTGAGAAAGAATAGGAAATAATGAGTAAGAGAAGCTAATATTCTCAATATATTCTCATAAATGTTCACATACTTTGATATCACATATAAAAGTTGTCAAACTACGAATCGTCGTCATGCTTTGGGACGCAGTTTGGTCCCCAAATGCCGCATTTGCGGAACACTAACTTACACAATGCGGAGGTGGAGGCTCTACGGCGCCTCACAAGCGGTAACAAACACACACACAACTTTAACAAAATAAATCTAACACGCAATCACTAAATACGAACTTACACAAAAAAATACGAACCGCGGGTCTTAGAACGCAAAATTTACAGACTTAGCAAAAAAAAATACGAGACGCGGAACACTACGAACTCGCAAAATTACGACCTTAATGGCCAAACTGCGTGCACCTGAAAACATTAAAAACACAATAAATACACACAAAAAACACATAAATATCTTACCCACAGTAAGAGGGGGGCACCCAGGACATCTGCAAGTGAACTTACACCTCAATTTAAGTCCAAATTCCTGAGTTTAGACACACGAAAATCCCCTAAGCGTGAGAAATTATGGCCGCTGAAAAAAAGCAGGCTACACGACCCTAAAGCCGCAAAACAACAGCAAGCTCAGATGGATTTTCCAAAAATCTGTACGAGGTAAAGATACACTTTTAGCAAGAGATGCTTAATCATCCACACCCGCGTACCACATACACATTCGCCGCCATTTTGCAACACTAACTTACACAATGCGGAACTAACGGCTTTTCCTCGCGCACGCAGCCTATTTACACTACAAACTGCACACATTGCTGAAACTTAAACCTCATCTCCACAACAGTGCAAACCTACATTGTATGCTGCAGGAACATCTAAACAGATTGTCAGCTCTTCAGCACAATGCTTCCTGCATATATTACTTCAAAATAGGTAAAATATATTCATTTATTAATTTATTAATGATTTAATTAGCATGCAAAAACACATATACACAAAAAAACACTATCGCAATAAACACAAAAGCCATTCACTGCGCGCCTCACAATGAGCGCCAACGCTGCTCATAGCACACAAAGCCTTGCAATAAGTGCAAAAAGCAGATCAGCGTGACCAAACAATAACAGCAAAAGCGCCTCTTGTAAAAAAAAAATACAACAACAAACAGCCTCGCAATGAGCGTCAAAGGCGCTCAGCTCAAGGCTCGCAATGAGCGCCAAAGGATTTCACACCACCCAAAAAAAATTATGTCTGTGGCAAACAGCATTACCTGCCTTAAAATTTTATTGCCCCGTCATTTTTGACGGGCAAGTCGCTAGCAATGTTATAATAATGATATAATGTTTGCCTAGTAAGACAGATTGTCCCTGCAGAGATCACCTGACTCAGGTTGCTGCTTTCACAAATACTGGTTTATCTGAGTTTCAGTGTGTTGAGAGGAAGGAACTTCCTACAAAGATAGGCAGGTCAAGAGATCCAGCCTCTATCCATACTCCCTGTCACTCAAAAGCTTTCCCATACAATTAAATGCGAACACACCCCTGCAACCTGATTGGTTGAAGTCACTTAAGAGGAAGAACAACATTCTGTCTGAGTTGTGAGGCAGAGTGGGGGCGGGCTATCAGACAACAACACACACAGAATCATACTTTTCTTTTGTTCTGATATCTCGGTAAAACACGTAAAAAACGTAAAACGGTATTTCAACATATTTTAGTTGATTTTTACACTGGTCTAGTCCAAACTGCACTGAATTAACTGGCCCTTTAATATATGATGAGAGACATCTGGTGGTGTATTGCTGAATTATTTATTTACACAAAAAATGCTCAAGTAATATAGAGAGAGATCTATCAGTTTACAATAGTATTGGAATATAAAATATTTAATAAATGAATACAACTATTTAGCAAAATACTAAGTAGTGAAAAGGATTTTTTAAATCATTTAATCCCTATTAAATATTAATGATATTTCATATTTGAAGCATTAATCTGGAAAAATAAGATTTATTAGATGCATTAAACATAAAACATTTGAAGTATTGCAATAAGGTTTGGCCAAATTACATTTTTAGTTGTTTTGAGATTAATCATTTTCTTCATTTTTATTTTCTGTCAATAAATAATAAAAGTTATGTTTTAAAATTATTTCAGGGCTTATAACTCTGAATAACAGCCATATTAAATTGTAATTCTGGAAATTTAAAATGGCTCTATTTAAGCACACAGTATATTTTTTTACAGAAGTTTTTAGTTAGGTCTTCACTAACTAAAAACTTCTGTAAAAAAAATATACTCTGTGCTTAAATAGAGCCTTTTTAAATTTGCCTAATCACAATTTAATAAGGTTGTAAGAGTTCTTTTTTTTTGGGGGGGGGGGGGGGGGCTATCTTTGGTATAATCCCTATTGTCTTGCAAACAGAGAAGGTTGGTAGAAGAAAATGTCAGACATTGAGAGAAGCTGAAACACCACTGAGCTGAGAATTTATCCAGTTAATGTGAATGTTAAAATATATGATACATCAGAAGAAAAAAACAGATACGTCCTGAATAGAAAAGTAGATAGCAATGGACTAAGAAAGATATTTGGACTAATATAAAGTGTGAACTTTACATTTGATTATGTATTTATGTTTAAAGGTTTATAGGTAGTACTTGATATATTGCTATTTGATAGAAGTATATTTCCAGAAAAGTAAATATGGTTAATTTGTACAAAATATTGTAAATATTATAAGTACAATATTAGAAGCTTGTATCATGTTACTATTTCTAAAAAACTAAATCCACTGGTTTTTGATTAAGAAAAAAATATATGTCACTTTAGGGTTTCCTGGTTATCCAGTGGTTAGGATTTCGTGTTTTTACCGCTTAAACCTGGGTTTGTTTTCATTCAGGATTCAAGAGGTCACACCATCCTGAAGTCATGCAGGGTTGGACCTGGTCAGTACTTGGATGGGAGACCATCTTGAAATCCAGGAGCTGTAAGCTGTAGCCCACTGAAAATGAGACTAGCAACCTACTCCAGTAACTCTGCCATGAATACCAAGTGGATTACAATGAATACTGATATAAAGGTGTACCTGGTGTGTTACGGTCTATGAGGTCACTGTGAGTCAGACATAACTGAACAACAATATGTAACGTTATTTAAAATAACATTTTGACTATTACACATTGTTCTAAATATATGGGTTTTAGACACACTGGTTAATATAGAATTCAGTAAGGAACACAAGGTGTTCATATGTTTATTACCTCACTGGGGAAAAAGGTACACAATTGTTGGTATGAGCTGAGTATAACAATTTGGTTGTGCAGAATGATCATGATGTGGAATACACATGTTTAAACTTGAGCACAATTATGCATTTATAGTGCTATGTAAAATGTTAGTATATAATACATTTGTGTTAATCGTAATAATAATAATAATAATAATAATAAAAACTAATAATCTATGCAAACAGACCTACTCAGGTATGACCATAGATTCACAAGCACTTCATACAAAAACATACAAATACTCAATTTCTTTTGCACACACAGTTTGATATACAAACATACAAATATGAGCTATTGCTAAAATTTGCTCAAAAGTTTGCATACCCTGGCAAAAAATTTGAAATGTGGGCATTTATTTTGAAAATAAGACTGATCATGCAAAAAAAATGTCTTTTATTGAAGGATATTGATCAAATGAAGCCATTTATTATCACATAGTTGTTTGGCTCCTTTTTGAATCATAATGATAACAGAGATCACCCAAATGGCCCTGATCAAAAGTTTACATACCCTTAGTATATAGAGGGCAAAGTTAGGGCAAGATAATCCCCCCTTTGACATGTACATGATCTTTTTTTGCAATTCTGGGAGGTCTGTTTCTCCAAATAAATGTAAACACTTGAATTTGAAAGCGTGCTAGTTCCTTATTATTATTTATTGAAATAGGCAGGGTCCTAAATAAATAAAATAGTTTAGGTAAGACATTAATTTTGATGGTTGCTATGTGGCCAGTCCAGGAGATCTGTGATTTTGACCAAGTGTTGAGGTCAGCGAGCAAAGATTTGAAAAGGAGGGAAATTAGTATAGTGTTGGGATCGTGTTAATTATATTGATACCAAAATATTTTATATGAGAAGTGGGCCAAATAAATGTATAGGATGATTTTAGTTGCTCTATGGTTTCTGAGGGAAGGCCTATATTAAGAGCTTCAGTTTTGTCACAGATGGAGTTCAGATGGAGACCAGAAAGTGTACTGTATTGTATCCATGAGAGCTTCTATTAAAGGTACCGGATTTGTTAGGGTGCACATTAAGTCATCTATAAATAATGTGCATTTGAAGTGGTGATGTCCCACCTCAAAGCCTTTGATCTGTGAGTTTGCTTGCACTAGGGGCTCCATAGCTAGTGCAAAGTGCAAAGGGAATAGTGGGCCACCTTGTCTGGTGCCCCTTTGAATGTTGATAATTGCTTTTTGTGATCCTGGGAGTTTAAGGTTCACCTTGGGGAGTGTATAGTAGGTATGAGGTAGAGTTATAAATTCTCCTTTGAAACCTAATTTAGATTAGATTAGAGTGGCAAATAGAAAGGGTCATTCTAGCGTGTCAAACGCTTTCTCTATGTCGAGAGCTAGCAGGCATAGAGGGGAGTTTGATGTTCGAGAGAGATGTGGGATGTTCATGATTCTCCTAATATTATCCCCCGTCTGCCTAAAAGGGATAAATCCAGATTGGTCCTTGTGGATTAGGTCTGGTAAAAAGGCTTAGATTCTTGTTGCAAACATTTTAGCCAGGAGTTTGATATCTCCATTTAGAAGAGAGATTGGCCTATAATTTTTGCCTCTAAAGGGTCCCTTCCTTCTTTGGTGAATAGCGTTAGATCGGCTTGGTTCAATTCCTGGTTGATTTATTTTATCATTATGATTTAAAAAAGAACCAAACAACTATGTGATAATAAATGGCTTTATATGATCATTATCCTTCAATAAAATACCTTTTTTGCATGATCAGTCATTTTTTCAAAATAAATGCAAAAGTTTCACAATTTCTGCCAGGGTATGCAAACTTTTGAGCACAACTGTACAAATTGATACATGTACAGTAATACATTTAGTGAACAATAAATATCAATTTCCCTAATCTGAACAGGCACAAAATATTTGCTACAATATGAAATTGTTCATTTTCAGGTTGATAAAGCACTCTGTCTAGAGGTGTCCAGATGAGTAAGTGTCCAAAATAGTAAAAATGTATGTAAAAGCAATGTTTAGAGATCCATATGATCCTGTACTAATATTTTATTTTCCTCCAAAAAAAAATCTATTTTAATATAATCTTATTTTTATTTTAGATAAACTGACATTATCTTTGTTACTATCGAAGGTCAGTACTGGATGTTACTGCTTTTATCCTCACTTCAACATAAAATCTTACATATTACAGATCTCCTGTACAGCTACAGTATATCTATATCTCTGCCCTTGTCACATATTTGCATGTTCACTCAGGAGGATCCCGGTGCTGCTGCTGATAATATTTATATCTCTCTCAGTATCTGCTTTTATGTCTAAGAGCTGAACAAGGCAGATATTTCCTCCTAAAATGAGCCTGTTACAGACACTGTTTTGCTGCGTCTTACTGTGGATTTCATGTAAGTTACAAGGAAACTTTCTGATGTTCTGGGCACTTGTTTTATACACAGATGAAGTTTGATCTCTTATCTTTTCAGGTGCTCAATCACAACCGCGGGAGCTGACTCCTCAGTCTGGTTATATTAGACCTGGACAGACTTTTACGTTTAACTGCAATGTAAAATCACAAGGAGATGGAATGGCTTTCCTAAAACAATCTCCTGGTGAACCTCCTAAGTGTATTTTTGGCCATCATCCCACATTGACCTCTCCAGTGTATGGACCTGGAATGTCTTCAGATCATTTCATTTCCACAAGAAACAGCGCAAAAACGGAATATCAGTTAATTATTATGGATACAAGCATTGCAGATACATCCCTATATTACTGTGTACAATGGTATATAGGTATTGGATACCACAGTGTTACAGACTCAAACAAAAACATTCAAATAAATATATACACTCTGCATGCACAGAGGCGCTTATAAACAACAATCAGCTAACATAGTTAGTAATTCTGTATTAGAAAAAAACTGTCAATAATACATATTATATAAATACTAGGACCTTGCTCGTTAAAAATGACGGGATTAAAATGCTAAGGCTGGCAATGCTGTTTGCCACACAATGTGAGGCTTTTGGTAATCTGAGAACCTTAGGCGCTCATTGTTGTTGGTGCTAGTGTTAGTGTGTTCGGTGTGGTGTATTTTTTAAGTCCCACTTGCCTGGAGTTGTTCGTGTAAATGTTACTGTCTTCTGCGTCATGTATTTTGTAAGTTTTGTGAGCCCGTCTTTGCTGAGCCTCGTTTTCATGCTGTTTCTGAAATGTTGCGTTTTTCGTCCGCCATTTTTTCCCTCACTTGTAATTCGCTTGCAAAATTACTCCCAGGCTTCCTGTGTCTCCCCCTGTGCTGTGTGTGAGTGTGTTAGAATTTTTTGTACATTTTTTTGTTTGTTTTGGTGGGTTTTTAGAGTTACATGCTTGAACAGTGCTGCACCGCTGGTGAGCCTTGCTTCTCGAGGATCGCATGTGTGACGGTACCGCTGGCTGCAATAAGTGTCTTTGGTGCTCATTGCAGCCTAAGGGCTGTGCGGCTGCTTCGCTTCGCATGTGTGACGGCGCTGCTGGCTGCAATGAGCGCCTTGTTTAAACATTAAAAATTACATTAAGTCTTAGCAAGCAGCTGCAAATGAAAATTTCCTTTGATTTACTAAACATACCTGTGGCAGAAATGCAGCTTGCTGAAGGTTATGATGAAAACAAATTGTAAGCTTTAAAACACTTTTTTGCAGGAAATATTAATAATTACTAGGGGGGACTATCTGCACTTCTCTTGCCCTGATCTGTACATTAGTATGTGGGACAAAACAATAAGAAATTATTGTAAATATACACTCTACAGTAGGAATTTTGAATGCACAAGTAAGGACTTGATTACCTTTCCCACATTAAAAAAGCTTTCTAAGCAATTTTATAGTAGTGAGAGGGTGTTGCAGGTTAATAGTTTGCTCTAACATGGTCTCAATGTTCCCAATGTGTACATTTAAAAGGCTATGAGTTTGAACCATGATATTCTCTACAGTTATTCCACCCACTAACTAACATGAAACAGTAAACACTAGCCCTAACTTCCTCCAACTCCATTATATATATATATATATATATATATATATATAGAAGGTACTTTAATTTTATTGCAAATAAGAAGCACAAGGAAAAGACTATGGCCTAGATTCAATTGAGCTCTTGTTGTTTATGGGAGCCCGTAATGTAGCCCGTAAATTAAATTGTTATTCAATTGCCGTCTTTTTATATATTGACACTTTTGGCAGATGAGGGCAGCTGGAAAATTTCCCAAACTTCACGTCTCACAAAATCTTGTCTAACTCTCATATTTCATATGTTGTGATCAGTTTTTAGTAAATTCTAGTAATAATCCTCTGCATGTATGTGTAAGAGTAGTATTTGTCTAACTCTTATATTTCATATGTTATCATCAGTTTTTAGTAAATTCTAGTAATTATCTTCTGCATGTATGTGTAAGAGTAGTATTTTCCCACCACTGTAGAAAGGTTGTATAAGGCTAATGCAAAATGTAATATGACAGAGCACTGCACACTTTGTATGATCTATGTTGTGTTCTCAAAGCCTGCACTAAAGGAAACTTGATTGATGAATATTGATTATCTCTTCTGTAACATCCTTGAAAATTGACAGGACTGCAGCTCTGTCACACAGATCAGCCAGGACTAGTGATGTCCCGAACAGTTCGCCTGAGAACTATTCGCAGCGATTTTCGCATGTTTGCGTTCGCAACGAACGGCGAACATATGCACTTTTCGGTCCGCCCACTATTATTTATCATTGAGGAAACTTTGACCCTGCACCTTACAGCCAGCAGACACATTGCAGCCAATCAGCAGCATACACTCCCTTCCAGAGCCTTCCATCTGTATGACAGCCTCCATTTTAGAATCATTCTGTAGCTGAATTCGTGGAGAGAGGAGATATATTCTACCTGCTCTTGATTTAATAGGGAAATAGATAGCCAGGCTGTGTATTTAGCTTTAACTACACACCTGAAGGACTCCTTTGATATCTGCTGCAAGGACAGCAAACCCAAAAGCCCTTTTTAGGGCTAGAACAATATTTATTTATTTATTTATTTATTTTTTCCTGCTGATTTAATAGAGAAAAAGATAGCCAGGCTGTGTATTTAGCTTTAACTACACAACTGAAGGACTCCTTTGATATCTGCTGCAAGGACAGCAACCCAAAAAGACCTTTTTATTTTATCTTATTACTTTTTTCTGTGTAATCTAATTGCATATGCCAGCCTGCTAGCGTGTGTGTGAGGCCTATTGCATCTAGTCTGCCAACTTTTGCCAGTGCGCAGTGACACTCATATCTAGTGCCACCGTAGTGTGCAGTGAAATAAAACAACCCTTTTTTTCATGTAATCGATTGAATATCAGTAGCCTGCCTAAAGGCGTGTGTGTGAGGCCTATTGCATCTAGTCTGCAAACTTTTGCCAGTGCACAGTGACACTCATATCTAGTGCCACCGTAGTGTGCAGTGAAATCAAACAACCCTTTTTTTACTGTAATCGATTGAATATAAGTAGCCTGCCTAAAGGCGTGTGTGTGAGGCCTATTGCATCTAGTCTGCCAACTTTTGCCAGTACGCAGTGACACTCATATCTGGTGTCACAGTAGCTTGCATGCATAGTACCACTAATCGTAAAAAAAATGACAGGCAGAGGCAGGCCACCCCGCAGGGGCCGTCGTGGTCGTGGTGCTGTGATTCCCTTTGGCCCTAGAATAATGCCCAGTTTTAAGAGGCAACGTACCCTGAACTTGAACAGTTCTTGAACAGTTCTGAGGACATGGTCGACTGGCTAACACAGGACACCCAATCTTCTACAGCTTTCGCTCGGAACCTAAACGCGCCATCCTCCTCCAGCTTAGCTTCGGGCACCTCTCCAGTTACCACTCGCCCGCCTGCCGCCACCACCAACACTAGCACCACAGCCGCTTCACTTGATCCGTCAGCAGAGTTATTTACAGATCCGTTGGAAGAAATGAGTGATGCACAAACATTAGTGCCAGAGGATGTAGATAACAGGGATATGTCCCAGTCAGGCAGCATTACACACATGGACGTACGGTCTGATGATGATGATGATGTTGTACCCGGTGCAGCTTCCTTTGTTGAGTTGTCAGATACAAGTGAAGCGGTTGATGATGACGATGCGTCCGTGGATATCACGCGGGTGCCCGCTATAAGAGAAGAAGAACAGGAGGAAAGTTCAGATGGGGAGACAGAGAGGAGGAGGAGACGAGTTGGAAGCAGGGGGGTCATCGAAAGTAGCTAGTGGCACAGTCAGACAGCATGCATCGGCACCCGGGGTCAGCCAGACAGCACGCCAGTCAACGCATGCTTTTGCCACCACCAGAATGCCATCATTACAGAGCTCAGCAGTGTGGCAATTTTTTCGTGTGTCTGCCTGTGACAACATTGATGCCATTTGCAACCTGTGCGAAAAGAAACTGAGTCCTGGGAAGGCCAACACCCACCTAGGTACAACTTCTTTGCGAAGGTACATGATGTCACATCACAAACGCCTATGGGATCAACACATGAGTACAAGCAGAACAAAGTCAAAGCCGCCATCCTCCTCCTGGTCCAGCATCTTCAGCCACGTAAACCACTGCTTGCCTGCTTGCCCCCTCTTAACCATCCGCCACTGTCTCGCCCTGAGCAGTCCCTGCTCATCTGCCCACAGTCAGGTGTCTGTCAAGGACATGTTTGAGCGTAAGAAGCCAATGTCACAAAGTCACCCCCTTGCCCGGCAACTGACAGCTGGCTTGTCTGAACTCTTAGCCCGCCAGCTTTTACCATACAAGCTGGTGGAGTCTGAGGCGTTCAAAATAATTGTAGCTATTGGGATACCGCAGTGGAAGGTACCCGGCCGAAATTTCTTTGCACAAAAGGCAATCCCCAACCTGTACTCGATTGTGCAAAAGGAAGTAATGGCATCTCTGGCACACAGTGTTGGGGCAAGGGTCCATCTGACCACGGATACCTGGTCTGCAAAGCATGGTCAGGGCAGGTATATCACCTACACTGCGCATTGGGTAAACCTGGTGACGGCTGCCAAGCATGGAATGCGTGGCTCTGCAGAGGAGTTGGTGACACTGCCACGACTTGCAGGCAGGCCTGCTGCCACCTCCTCTACTCCTCCTACTCCATCCTCTTCCATAACCTCCTCGGCTGAGTCCTCTTCTGCTGCTGCTATGTCTTGCTCCACATCAACGGCACCCCCCCCAGCTCCACAGGTACTATTCCACATCCAGGATACGGCAGTGTCACGCATTCTTGGGGTTGACTTCCCTGAAAGCAGAGAGTCACACCGGACCAGCACTCCTGTCCGCCCTGAACGCACAGGTGGATCAGTGGCTGACTCCGCACCAACTGGAGATCGGCAAAGTGGTTTGTGACAACGGAAGAAATTTGTTGGCGGCATTGAATTTGGGAAAGTTGACACATGTGCCGTGCATGGCACATGTGTGTAATCTGATTGTACAATGCTTTGAGCATAAGCACCCAGGCTTACAGGACGTCCTGAAGCAGGCCAGGAAGGTGTGTGCCCATTTCAGGCATTCCTACACGGCCATGGCGCACTTTACAGATATCCAGCGGTGAAACAACATGCCAGCGAGGCGCTTGATTTTCAACAGCCCGACACGTTGGAATTCAACACTCCTAATGTTCGACCGCCTGCTCCAACAAGAAAAGGCCATTAACGAGTATTTGTATGACCGGGGTGCTAGGACAGCCTCTGCGGAGCTGGGGATTTTTTTGCCACGTTACTGGACGCTCATGCGCAATGCCTGTAGGCTTATGCGTGCTTTTGAGAAGGTGACAAACCTGGTCAGTCACACCGAGGGCACCATCAGCGACATCATACCATTTGTTTTCTTCCTGGAGCGTGCCCTGCGAAGAGTGCTGGATCAGGCCGAAGATGAGCGTGAAGAGGAAGAGGAAGAGTTGTGGTCACCATCACCGCCAGAAACAGCCTTATCAGCATCGCTTGCTGGACCTGCGGCAACGCTGGAAGAGGATTGTGAGGAAGAGGAGTCAGAGGAGGAATGTGGCTTTGAGGAAGAGGAGGAAGACCAACCACAACAGGCATCCCAGGGTGCTCGTTGTCACCTATCTGGTACCAGTGGTGTTGTATGTGGCTGGGGGAAAGAACATACCTTCAGTGAGATCACAGAGGATGAGGAACGGGACATGACTAGCTTGGCATCCAACCTTGTGCAAATGGGGTATTTCATGCTGTCGTGCCTTTTGAGGGACCCTCGTATTAAAAGGATGAAGGAGCACGACCTGTACTGGGTGTCCACACTACTAGACCCCCGGTATAAGCAGAAAGTGCCTGAAATGTTACCAAATTACCACAAGTCGAAAAGGATGCAGCACTACCAAAAAAAAAAAAAAAAGTATGCTTTACACAGCGTTTAAGGGTGATGTCACAGCACAAAGGCAATCTAACAGCGGAAGAGGTGAACATAATCCTCCTTCTCCCACGACAAAGGAGAGGACGCTTTACAGACGTGTTGTTGATGGAGGACATGCAGAGCTTTTTAAGTCCTATGCATCGCCACAGCCCTTCTGGGTCCACCCTTAGAGAACGATTCGACCATCAGGTAAAAGACAACCTCGCCATAACTACAGATATCGACACTATGAGGAGCGATGAACCCCTTGACTACTGGGTGTGGATGCTTGCCCTGTGGCCTGAGCTATACCAATTTGCCATAGAACTGTCCTGCCCTGCTTCAAGTGTCCTGTCAGAAAGGACCTTCAGTGCAGCAGGAGGTTTTGTCACTGATAAGAGAAGTCACCTAGGTCAAAAAAGTCTAGATTACCTCACCTTTATTAAGATGAATGAGGGATGGATCCCGAAGGGACTGACAGTGGGCGATACATTCGATTAAAAAAGGCCTGATAGATGAGCTGCCTTGAGCTAATAATGGTCCACACGCTGCTGTATTTTATCCCTGAATGCCGGATGACTTGCGTGACTTATCCGCCACCAACTAGGGTTCAAGACACAATGTTTTAGGACACTTTCTGCCTGGCAAACTAACATCAATTTTTCCTTTTCGCTGCAACAATACCTAATTTTTGCATTTAAATTATTTTATTTTAGAAGGCGTACAGCATGTAATGAAATATAAAGCATTTTTTAACAGTCTTGCATAAAAGTTGTGCAAAAATACATATTTACAATAAAGACATTTTGTGAAAGTTAGCTGGCAATTCCTTCTTATTTTTACTTTTTAGGTTAATATTTTTTCTTATTTTTTACTGTGATTGCAATTTAAGACATACCTAAAACATGGTAAAACAGACAATAGTAAAGAGTATATCTGCAGGAAACACCAAAGTCCTATTAGCTATTATCCCTCCAGCAGTATTAGCTTATTATTTACAATATCTAACCTGGGCAATCACCCTTGGGTTACCCTAGGGCAGGCTTCAGTAAGCAACCTCTCCTTTCCTGGGATGATTTTGTCGCCGGTTGCTTCTGAAGGGTCTCCAGGGCTTCCCCACTCCGGTCCTTCCCCCAGTGTCGCTTCAACCAGTAACAAATGTTTTATATTTGTAAAGTGACCCAATGATCCCCCTTGATAGAGGTTTATCTTTACAAATTTTGGAGAACCAATTTAAGACCGGTGTCCCCTGTTTCTGGGTCAGGGAGTGTGTGAAATGCCTCAGCCTACAGTAATTGTAATGTTCTGACAGCGGTAGCTCATGCTTGTCCCTCAGTTCCTCATAGGTGAGCATCTGGCCCTTTACTAACCAGTCTCCCAGTCTATCTAGTTTCCTTGACCTCCACCTGTGTTGTGATTTTGTGCTCATGTGTTTCGGGGCCTGAGGGTGGTCAAGAATTGGGGTCATTTGAGTGGATCCAGGGAACAAACCCGTCTGTTTCTTGGCCCATTTCCAGTATGATAGTGAGTGTCTGATTAGGGGGTTTGGCGAGTTTTTAAGGCTCTGAGGCAATTCTGATAGCCAAGCAACCTTGTCCCAGGTTAAGGGCCTTAAAGTGTGGTTCTCTAAATACACACAGGCCGGTTGATGACATATAGAATGTGCTATTGGGAGGAAAGATAGGTGACGGAACAGGTATTAAACTGATAGGAATGAATAGTACAACTTAATACACCTCTCCTATCTGGTTGCACCTTAGATTGCACGTGCAGTGCCCCAAATTCGAAGTAGGAAGTCCGACCAAGCATCTTTTTCCATCTCCCTGTTCCAAAAATCCATGCCATATACACATACCCTAATAGTGGACGTAGCAGGGATTAAACCGATAGGAATAGTACTACTTAACAGTATACACCTTATAATAACGCAGACAGAGGCAACGCGTATAATCTTCCATGCTGTGCAGTGGAAGCCCCCAGACTCTGACCTGTGTATAATATTCCATGCTGTGCAGTGGAAGCCCCCAGACTCTGACCTGTGTATAATATTCCATGCTGGGCAGTGGAAGCCCCCAGACTCTGACCTGTGTATAATGTTCCATGCTGTGCAGTGGAAGCCCCCAGACTCTGACCTGTGTATAATATTCCATGCTGTGCAGTGGAAGCCCCCAGACTCTGACCTGTGTATAATATTCCATGCTGGGCAGTGGAAGCCCCCAGACTCTGACCTGTGTATAATATTCCATGCTGGGCAGTGGAAGCCCCCAGACTCTGACCTGTGTATAATATTCCATGCTGGGCAGTGGAAGCCCCCAGACTCTGACCTGTGTATAATATTCCATGCTGGGCAGTGGAAGCCCCCAGACTCTGGGAGTCTGAAGAAAAGGAGTCAGAGGAGGAAGGTGGCTATGAGGAGGTGGAAGACCAAACACAGCAGGCGTCCCAGGGGGCTTGTTGTCACCTTTCAGGAACCCTTGGTGGCTGGTTGGAGGAAGAGATCTTCAATGACATCAGTGAGGACAAGGAACGGGACATGGCTAGCTTGGTATCCAACCTTGTGCAAATGGGGAGTTTGCGGTTGTGCAAAGGGACTGTTTGCGGTTGTTTGCGGTGCATTAAACAGGGATATTGGTCTGTTACTGTGAAGCGGGTGTAACCCTTACACTACCTGATCGAGACAACATCATACCTGATGTTTTAAAGCATGTTATTCCAAACAATTTAGGAATGTTAGGTGATTTGTGCCCTTTATGGCTTAAAACCAGACTCTCCGTGGGAGTTTTGCCATGAATCCCCCTCCGGCATGCCACAGTCCAGGTGTTAGTCCCGTTGAAACAACTTTCCCATCACTATTGTGGCCAGAAAGAGTCTCTGTGGGTTTTGAAATTCGCCTGCCCATTGAAGTCTATAGCGGTTCGCCGATGTTCGTCCGTTCGCGGACATTTGATGGAATTCGCCTCCGTGGTTCGCGAACCGAAAATTTGATGTTCGCAACATCACTAGCCAGGACCCCTAGGAGATAAATGTGAGCAGTACAAGTTTGAAAATCTGCATTAGGGTTGTGATCTGAGTGCAGAGCTATAGTGACTCATCAAGTGAAAAGAGTGATGCGAACCCAAACTTAGTGGCTTCAAAGTGCTCTTGGCAGACTGATACTCAATTAAGGTCAGTTATTTTTAATCTAGATGCATAGTAGAGGTTAGCAGGAGATAGGGTCTAGTTTAAAGTTAGACAGAGAGTTTGGTAATATTTCTAGATTGCATCCTCTGTACATCTCCGCAATTAAATTGTACCTGGAAGCAGACAGACATAAGACATCATGACTGAGCCAGTACAGTGTTGGTGTTACATTCCTCGGGCTCAGCACCAAACCCTCCAACCGAACATACCTGTGTGTAAGTGAGGAGTTAACACTGCTGCTGCTAGAACAACCCTCACTGACAAATATACTTAGCAGAGCATCGTATGTGCAGCTAATCGAGGCTGGATTATAATAAAATAGTAATTGTTTTGTTTGTTCTGTTTGAAGGAGCCTTGTGTGTTTGATTGAGTGTTGAGAGGACGAGCTTATAGTGATTCCAAAGGCTGGTATGTTGTCCTGTAAAATCTTTGCTTGTTACAGCCGCCCGCTGTACTTTCTATATCTGTCTGTTTTATTGTAGGTTTTTTCTGAAAATTTTGTGGTGCCAAGTTTTTAGTGTGCTTTGTTTTGAGTTTGATTGTACTGCACTTCTAGGAATTAACTAAAAAATATTTTCTTGAGTTCTCATTTAGTAACGCTGCTATTTCAATATGCTGGTTTTGCATCCTCACCACCCTATAGAGCTCCTTTTGGCTGTCGCCCACCAATCCCTTGTGGAATGAGATGCTGACCTTGAGCCCTAGGATAGTGTCCCTTTGCTCCCGCATCTAGACCATCATCTCCACCACAGTGAACTCTAACATTGGGCATGGGACTAAAGGTCTTTGGAGATCAGGAATACCTATGGGAGGAGGCACTGCTGATAGTGGCTCAGTGGGGAGGTGCTATGAACCGGATAAGGGTGGTGGAGGTAGGCCTGGTGGGGGTGGGAGCAACCATTACAAGCTGCCGGGGGGAGGAGGTGTTGGTGGGAGCGGTGGGCGGGGTGGGGGCACTGGTGGCGGAGAAGAGAACCAGTGGGGTCAAATGCCACAACTGTGGCCTCTGCAGCACATGCATATACATACTCTGCAGAACTGGATGCACATTGCATCATAATAACCAAACTGTTAGTATTTGTCAACAATAGTTGTTAACATTCTGCTAAGAGGTATTCCCTGATAGGCTGGTACACTAAACTACGCTACAGTGGCCACACCCATACATGTAGTCCCAACTGGATGTTTCCTAAATTTATATCTATCTGGTATTTGATGTGGCTATTTGTCACACACATGTTGATATCCACCGATAAGAGTGATGTATAAAGTTCCTGGATTTCAGGAGGAATCGATGATATATTTATCCCTCGTGAAATCCAGGGAGCTGACATCTCACTCTCGTTGATTAATGTTATCTTTGTTTATGTGCTGTACATGTGGTGTAGATGTGGGGGTGTATGTTGGTTTATCATATATTCACCTGGCAAGCAGCCTGATCCAATGTTGTCACCAAGCCTGAAGCTCCTGGGGAAAGTCCCTGAGGCCATCATCTCCTTGAGCAACCTTTCCCACTCATACTGGACAGTCACTTTGGGGACACCACTTTGAGCTTTTGATGTTCTCATTTGTTTACATCATTTCTTTTAATAATATTAGGTCCAGCTAGAAATAACATCTTACAAATATTAAGGATATCCCTTTAAAGGTTTAATTGTATAGCATTGTTGTCTATATGCAGCCTGTAGCATTTATAAACAGAAATTCTGTTCTCTCCCCCTCCCCTCCATATCCTCTGTAAGCAGCAAGTGAAAACCGTTATTACATTATTTTTTGTTAGCTCACATTATTTGTTAAAGTTATCCATACATTTATTTGAATACAAATACAGTGGATTGAAAGTATTATGTGCAATATGTTCTCTTTGAATGGCATACAGTTTGTTAAAATTTGGCACATCTCTCTGATTAGGACCTGCCTTTCCATGACAGACATTATAAGACCACATCTGCTATGTTTTGTGTTTGACAAAGGGGGAGGGAAGGCTCACTGTAATAATCATAACAGTCAGAATGGTCAAACCTATAATGATTACGGTATTTATTTTTTAAGTTGTTATCGATACAGTGTTCAAATGCTGAAGGAAAGACATAGCCCAGACAGAACACTTGTTATGTTTCTGTGTTAAGAAAACTGTGAATAAATGAATGTCTGGAAAGGGCGTAAGAATCGAAAAAAATCTGAGGGGGAAAGAGTTTTATATCACTAATATACTGTATATATATATACTAATGACTTGTCCGTCAAAAAAACTGTAGTTGTCGTACTGCCAGTTGTCTTCCCGTTTCGGCCAGTTGAGGCACGCAAGACTTAGGCTGCAATGAGGGCCGAAGGAAAAACATGCAAAAACACACAAATATGCCTCAAATTCACTTACACGCTCACACACAGTACAGGGGGAGAGCCAGGGAGCCTGTGAGTGAGGTTGCAAGTTACTTTCAGACATATTTTGCCTTTTTTCAAGAGAAACTCAATGAGGGCCAAAGGCTATCATCGGGGGGTCGCAATGAGTGCCAAAGTGGATCATTGCAAAGCAGGAAAGGTGTGGCTTGCCAAAAACATCAATGAGCGGCAAAGCCGCTCATTCCAGGGCTCACGATGAGCGCAAAAGGCGCTCATCGCAGGGCCTGTAAAGTAGACATGGGCTCCAAAGGCGCTCATTGTGAAACAAGGGATGAGCGCCGAAGGGGATCATCAGGGGGGTCGCAATGAGCACTGAAGGGGACATTGCAAAGCAGGAAAGGTACAGCTTGGCAAAAATGGCAATGAGCGGCAAAGCCTTGCGATCTCCAAAGTAGACAGGGGAAGAGGCTCGCAATGAGCACCAAAGGCACTCAGCGCATCGCTTTCGATGAACGCCGAAGGTGCTCAGAGGGGCCATATCCTCGCACTTTGTGGCAAACAGAATTGCCAGGCTTCAAATTTGTTTCTGTAATTTTTGACGGGCAAGTCGCTAGTATATATATTGCATGCATTTGCAATGTGTTAACAGCAAATTGTATTGTCTTTATATATACATATAAATTATGTATACATATATGTATATATAAATAAATATATGTGGAAATCAGTGCAGAGTTTTCTGTCCTGTTGCAGTAATCAGTGATACAGGTGAGAGTGGGTGTGGCTTGATCTGTATATGTTATATCTGTGTGCATTTGTGTAAGGTCCTGTTTGAATCTGCTCTGTAAATCAGTGCAGAGTTTTGTCCTGTTGCAGTAATTAGTGATACAGGTGAGAGTGAGTGTGGCTTGGCCTGTGTAAGTTATATCTGTGTGCATTTTGTCATTTTCTGCTGAATCCGTTGTGTGAGGCAGTGCAGTGTTTTCTGTCCTGTGCTCATTTATCATTGTACAGGCGAGTAGGTGGGGTCTTTTTTAACAAGGGAAGAGCGAGCTTAGGAGCTTTCAATCATTTCTAATGTAAGTGTAATTAGTGTGTAGGAGATTAAATAAAAGGAGGAAATCCAAAGAAAAGGTGTATTATAAGAAAAAACAGAAAACAAACGTATATTTTTTTTTTCTGTTTTGTTTGGGTTAAGGTGTAGAAAAGCAATCTTTATACAAATACATTGATTTGTTTTCTCCCTGTATTTTTTTTTTTAACTGTTAATCATGAGTCAGTCCAGTGGCAACCTCACTCAGTGTACATCCTGCCAAATGTATGCACTACTGGAACAGATGATCCAGGGTCCATACCTCTGTGACAGGTGTGAGCATGTTGCCTCTCTGGAAGCTCAAATTGAAGATCTGGAGAGGAGAATTGAAGCGCTTAGTGATACTGCTTCACTGGAAAGGGAGGTGGTGCTCACGGTTTACAGTTTAGCTGGGCCTAGTATGGAGGGAGGAGCTGGGGCTAGTGAGGATGTCCAGGGAGGTAGCTGGGTTACAGTTAGAAGGTAAATCAGGGGGAACAGGAGGAGGCAGGCCAGTTCTGAGTTGGCAAACACCAACAGATTTGCCAGATTGAGTGAAACTGTTGGGGATGTCCATTCAGGAATGGCAATGCCAGATAGAGCTGTTCCCTCTAACAGCCGGGAGAACAGTTCTACTGGAGGAGAGGGAGGGCAGAATAGGCAGAGCAGCAGACATTTTCTGGTGGTAGGGGACTCTATTATTTACAAGGTAGACAGGGTAATCTGTCACCCAGATCCCAGCAATCGAACAGTTTGCTGTCTCCCTGGTGCTCGGGTTCGGCATGTTGTGGATCGGGTGGATAAATTATTGGGAGGGGCTGGTAATGAACCGGCTGTTTTGGTACACATTGGTACCAATGACAAAGTTAGTGGAAGATGGAGCGTCCTAAAGAATGATTTTAGAGAACTAGGGAATAAGCTTAAAGCAAGGACCTCCAAGGTAGTATTTTCGGAGATACTACCAGTGCCACATGCTAGCCCAGGGAGGCAGAAGGAGCTTAGGGAGGTTAATGCGTGGCTAAAAAAGTGGTGCAGTGCAGAGGGTTTTGGGTTTTAAGAGCACTGGGCTGACTTCTCACTTGGGTACAATCTCTATATCAGGGATGGATTGCACCTTAGTGATGAGGGAGCTTTTGTGCTTGGGGATAGGATGGTACGGCTGGGGGAGTTTTTAAACTTGTAGGTGGGGGGGAGAGACTATATAGAAGTATTGGGGTAAATAGGGTAGAGAGGGAAAGGGATGAATTAGTTACCCATGGGGGAGGAGAAGGGGGGAGGGTTACAATAGACAGTAGGGAGTTATAATTAGGGGCCTCAAGTACAGTGGCAAGCACTTCACAATGGCAGAGCCATAGCAACATAAAGTGTATGCTTGCTAATGCAAGAAGTTTGCCTGGGAAAATGGACAAGCTAGAAATATTAGCAGTACAAGAAAAATGGGGCTTAATAGGCATTACTGAAACATGGTGGGATGAATCTCATGACTGGACTGTTAATCTGGATGGTTATAACCTATTTAGGAAAGATAGGGGAAATGGTAAAAGAGGAGGAGGGATCTGTCTTTATGTTAAGCCTGAATTTAAGCCTATAGTCAGAGAAGATATTTATGCTGGCACTAACATTATCATTGAATCTTTGTGGGTTGAGCTAAATAGTGGAGGAGCTAATTCTAAACGCATATGCTATAAACCCCCAAATATAGCTGAATGTGAGGAAATACAATTATTGTTACAGATGGGAAATGCAGCTAAGCATGGGCAAGTTCTAATAATGGGAGATTTAATTACCCTGAAATAAACTGGATAAATGAGACCAGCAGCTCAGCTAAGGGGAGCAGGTTCTTGAGTACACTCAGGGATCATTATCTGGCCCAGGTAATACAAGAGCCTACTAGAAATGGGGCCATCTTGGATTTAGTCATCACAAGTAATATTGATATAATATCAAATGTTAAAATAGGGGAACCCTTGAGGAAAAAGTGATCACAACACAGTATCATTTGAGATTGAATACAAAAAACAGAGTTGTAAGGGGCCAACAAAAACTCTACATTTTAAAAGATGGGCTACGGGAAGCAATACTAGATATAGACTGGGACAAAGAACTTACAGAGAAAAATACTGAAAATAAATGGACAACATTCAAATCCTTACTAAATAAACATACTCATCGGCATGTACCATATGGAAATAAAATGAATAGGAGTAAATCATATCCCATGTGGCTTAACAATGACTTAAAGATCATGATGAGGAAAAAGAAACATACATTTAAATTATACAAGACGGTGGGAACAGAGGCAGCTTTATGTGACTATAAGGAAATCAACAAGGCTTGCAAAAGGGCTATTAGACTGGCTAAAATAGAAAATGAGAAGTCAGTTGCAATGGAAAGTAAGACTAACCCTCAAATATTTTTTAAATATATTAATGGGAAGAAGGCCAGGAAGGAAGCTATAGGAACATTACAATGTGACACAGGCCATCTGATAATTAGTGACCAGGTAAAGGCAGATGAGCTAAATTTGTTCTTTTCGTTAGTATACACAAGGGAGGTACCAGTGGTTGGGACACCGCAACATAATGGGGCTTCACAACCATCACTAAATAATTGGTTAACGCAGGAAGAAATCCAAAAGAGATTGGAGAAAATAATTGTTAATAAAGCCCCAGGTCCTGATGGAATACATCCAAGGGTAATGAGGGAGCTGGGTTCTGTAATAGCCAAACCATTATATCTAATCTTTCAAAACTCACTCACTACAGGGTCACTACCGGATGACTGGAGAAAAGCACAGGTGATACCTATATTTCGGAAGCGATCTAGAGCAAATCCGTGGAATTATAGACCAGTGAGCCTCACATCTGTAGTTGGGAAGCTTTTAGAAGGGTTGATAAGGGACAGAATACAAAAATATGTCTATTTGAACAAGATCGTAGGTAGCAGTCAACACGAATTTATGAAGGATAGGTCATGTCAGACCGATCTAATTAGTTTTTATGAGGAGGTTAGTAGGAACTTGGATCAGGGCTACTCAGTGCATGTAGTCTTTTTAGATTTTTCAAAGGCATTTGATACAGTGCCACATGGAAGACTAGTGAGCAAACTAAGGGATACAGGAATTGCAGTAAATATCTGCTCATGGATCGAGAGCTGGCTAAAAGAAGGAAGCAAAGGGTTATTGTGAATGGAACATACTCCGATTGGTCTAATGTGATAAGTGGGGTTCCTCAAGGTTCAGTATTAGGTCCTCTCCTTTTTAGCATATTTATTAATGATATAGAAGTAGGACTCGAAAGTAGTGTCTCCATTTTTGCTGATGACACTAAGTTGTGCAAGGTAATAAAATCAGATAATGATGTACTTTCCCTACAAAAGGACTTGCATAAATTAGAGAAATGGGCGGCTAAATGGCAGATGAGATTTAATACAAATAAGTGTAAGGTTATGCATTTGGGAAGGAAAAATAGCCATGCACTCTATAATCTTAATGGAGCAAATCTTGGCGTATCAGATATTGAAAGGGATTTGGGAGTGCTTGTAGACAACCACCTAGGTAACAGCGCTCAAAGCCAAGCAGCAGCTGCAAAGGCAAGTAAAATATTAGCATGTATTAGGAAGGGTATAGAAGCAAGGGTAGCAAATATAATTCTGCCACTATACAAATCCCTAGTACGCCCTCATTTGGAATATAAAGTACAATTTTGGGCACCACTTCATAAAAAAGACATTTTAGAGCTGGAAAAAGTACAGAGAAGGGCTACAAAACTAATAAGAGGAATGGAGGGGCTAAGTTATGAAGAAAGACTAACCAAACAAAACTTATTTTCGCTAGAAAAAAGGCCTCTACGAGGGGATATGATTACCTTATTTAAATACATCCAGGGTCAATATAAGGCTTTGTCAAGTGAACTTTTTGTAGCAAGAGATTTTCAACTGACAAGAGGACACCCTTTGAGGTTAGAGGAAAAAAGATTTCACCTTAAACAAAGAAAAGGGTTCTTCACTAGAGATGTCGCGAATAGTTCGCCGGCGGACTTTTTCCGGCGACCCGCCCCCAATACTTTATCATTGAGCAAACTTTGACCCTGCATGTCACAGTCAGCAGACACATCCATCTACCTCATGGACAGCAGCCATTTTGGAATCATAAGTAACTTGCAGGAGGTACAGTGTAGTTGATGCTGCATCAATAGAGAAAACCATAGCTAGGCAAGTTTATTCAGTGTCCAGTGCAGTGCTGAAGGACTCATCAGATCTCTGCTATAAACACAGCACCCCAAAAAGCCCTTTTTAGGGCTATAACATCATTTTTTTCTGTGTAATCTAATTTCATTTGCCTGTCTCCCTGCTAGCCCCTGCTTGCAAGTGTGTGTCAGGCTCACAGCTTATACTGTGTGTGCACAACGCATACAATATAATATTGTTTACTAGTTGTCTACTTTTAAAAAACCCAAACTTTTATTTTCCTAAATGTAAGTGCATTTGCCTGACCGTCAATCAAAGTTCATTTGCTTGACCGCTAGCCATAGTGTGTGTCCTTTTTACAAGTACTGTGCCAAGTTCTCAGAGAGCATGTTGTGTGCATGCTTGAGCTCCAAACAAAAGGCTTTTTAGGGTCTTAGTCCCTCAAATACAAGTTTTATTTTAACACCTTTTTGTTAATAAGCACTTTGTGCATGGTGTTGTTCATTTTTGGGAGTTTTTGTGGTTTTTTTCTTAGTTTAATTTAAGTTTTAGTTTTCTGGGGGTCAGGCTCAACTCTCTATCCCAGGAGAGTGAGCTGTCTCCTGGATACTTTGCCACACCCCTCCCTTAGCACTACACCTTCACTCCTGGAGCTTTGTTACTTTGACTTTTTTTTCTTTTAAAAAGTTTATTAGGTTTTGTTGAAGTTTTGTTTGTTTGGTGTTGGGTTTTATGTTTTGGGGGAGAGAAGACAAGTAACGTCTTTGTAGGCAGTGGGGGGGAAAACAATTAGTTTTTTTGTTGTTAAGGCTTTTTTTTAACATCTGACACAGAGACACAGAGGGGTTAAAAAGCCAGAGGGGTTAAAAAGGTTAGTCACCTTGCAACAGACCATTAACCCTTCCACTGCCAAGCATCACCTCTCTCTCTCCCTTAGTTTTGTCTCCCTTAGTTTTGTCTTTTTGTTTCTTTTTCCCACTTTTATATTTAAAAAAAAAGAAAACAGTAAAGAATCATAAAACAAAAAATAAAAATAAATAAAACAAATAAACTAAAAAAAAAAGGGTCTAAACATGAGGGATAAGACCACTAAGAAGCCTCAGGGGTCAAAAGGGGGAATAATGGCCCCTGAAAATCCTAGCTGCAGCACTGCACAGCATAGGCCGCAGGCAGATAAGGCAGCCCCAGCTCCTGGTGGTTCTGCCAGCAGACCTACCCCTGTGGCTAATACCTGGTCACAGGTGGTTTCTGCTGGCCCCAGTAATACCACCGCTGGGGCTGAGGGGCAGATCACTAGGAAGCATGGGGTTAAATGTCAGATGTCTGGGGTCTACAGCATTGATATCTATCTGCGTGCTGCAGCTAACGTCATCAGCCCCTCTGTTATAGTAGCAGCCAGCAAAATGTACGGGAAAGCAGTTTTCTTTACCCGTACGCTGGCTGCTGCTCACATTCTTGTACAGAGAGGCATCACAGTGGGGGGATTATATGTCCCAATAGAACCCCTGGAAGAGTTGGGCACAAAAGTAACACTCTCTAATGTGCCCCCCTTCCTACCAGACTCCCTCCTGCGCCCCCACCTGCTAACCCTAGGGGAAGTAAAAACACCATTTATTAAAATTCCCCTGGGGTGCATAGAGAGAGCACTTCGTCATGTGCTCTCTTTCAAGAGGCAGGTACAAATGTGCCTGCCTCAGGGCGCAGGAAACCTTGAGGGGTCTTTTGGGGTTCTATTTGAGGGGGTGCTCTACAGGATTTTTTACAGCACTACGGAGGTGCAGTGCTATCATTGCAAGGGGTTGGGGCATACACGTAGGAATTGTCCTAATGAAAAGCATCATGCCCCAGCCCCAGCAAATGGCACCTCCGTCAGTACAGCACCCATCCCCGCTGAGCCCATAACAGCGGGGACCTCAAGGGTCATAGCCCCCCCCACAGAGCTCAGGCAAGGAGGCCGTTCCTCAAGCCACCACCACGGCCTCCAAACCCCCTTCTTCCCCAAAAAAGCCATCTGTGTCTGTGGTTTCCAGCAAGACTGCAGACACGGGGAAAAAGGGGAAGAATGTCACCGGTCCTCCCAGTGTCACAGCTGCATCTCCCAAGTCCCAATCTGCCCCCACCATAATTACATCAGTTAGTGTAGGGGCACAGTGTAAGCAGAGGGATAATAAGCCCTCTGCAGGGGAGGCAGCTAGTGGCAGCTCCTCTTCCAGGAGTGACGTCCCCAGGAAGAGGAAGCATAAAACCAACAGGGAGGTTGCTGATAAGTGGGAAGTGCTCTATAGTGGAGCACCTCCCTCTAAAAGCAAGAAGAGGAACAAAACATCTCCTCCTCATCCGGTGACATTGTCTGGCCCGGTTATTAAGCTCAGCCAGCCGGTGCCAGACCACACATCTCTCTCTCCAGACCCTATAGGGGTTAATGTGGAAAAGGGTCTGGAGGAAAAGCAGGGGCAAGAGGGTCTCCCAAGTGAGGCAGGGGTAGACAAGAAAGATCAGGTTCTGCCTCTGGCCTTTGAGGGGGGTCCCAACAAAGCCCCTGCTGAATGGGTAGTCAGTGTCCCTGAGGTGCTGAGCTTCAAGGGCCCCAGTCAGTCTCCTCCTCCAGTGTCACTCTCTAGTGACGTACCTCGGGCTTTGTTAGAGCCCCAGGCCGAGTCACTACTGGAGGGGGGGAATATAGGCATGACCCCCATTCAAGACCCCATGGATTTGTCTGTCAGGGGGGATGTGGCACAAGGGGAAGTGGAAATGGGGGAGGGTGATAAAACAGGTTTTCCTGTTAACATCATGGGAGAGCCTGTCTACCCTCCTCAGCCGTCCACTGACCCTAACATCGGTGCCATCCAAGCTGAGCAAGCAGCGGTGGAACTGGCAGAGGAGGCATATAAAGCCTCCAAGGCTTCCATTAAGGAAGCCATGCCAGCCACTGCTGTCCAGCCAGCTACCCCTGAATGAACTCCTGAAGCTACAGGGGTGCAGCAGCAATCCAAGGGTCCATTATTTACCTTGAAGGGTGCTAAAGGGACTCCTTCTGTATCATCTAAGAGGGGGTCCCTGAGAATAAAGCTGAGGAAACTGACTCCAGCCGGGGAGGATGGAGTAAAAGCCCTCAGCCAAGAGGAGCCCAGGGGTGACCCACTAGAAGGAACATCAGATTCTGGGTGGGTTATCCCTGTCAAGGAAATAGATCTATTCCTTGAGAGCACCCTTCATGGACAAAAGAAAAGGAAGGTGCGGCTGGCCTTGGAGAGGTGGAAGAATATGTCGTTTATTCTCCACTCTCTCCAGCAATATCTAGTGGTTAGCACTAGGGCCAAGAATTCTGGGACTGCGGAGCATCTCCGCGTCCGGAAATTCTATAAAATGTGCGTGTCCTATCAGCAGTCTCAAGGGTCTGAGGAACGCACAATTCCTGACACGCAGTAATGGCTTTGCACATCAGCACGCTAAATACCAATGGCTGTCAAGACAGTTTCCGCAGGTTCCAGGTACTCTCCTATTTATATCAGGGAGGGTACTCTGTGAGCTTCCTGCAGGAAACTCACACCACTCCAGAGGCTGAGGCCTCGTGGCAACTGGAGTGGAGAGGCAGGGTCTTCTTCAGCCACTTCACATCGGCGTCATGTGGAGTGGTGACCCTGTTCTCAGAGTCTTTTCAGCCAGAGCTGCTGCTTGTGAAAGCTGTTATCCCAGGCCGTCTAATCCACCTCCGGGTCCGAGAGCAGGGTAGCATCATTAACCTAGTTAATATATATGCCCCTGCTGGAGGGCCCGAGAGAGTGAGGTTCCTCGCCAGACTGTCCCAGTTTTTGGAGACGGTTGACGCAGATGAGTGTTTGGTACTCGGGGGTGATTTCAACTGCACCCTCGACGCTCTGGACCGGAATAGTCCAGAGCCGTACCCGCCTTCTGCGTCAGCCCTGCGGGAGATCATCGCCCGCTTCTCCCTGGAGGACATCTGGCGAGAGCAGAACCCAGGGGCATCAGACGGTTTCACCTACGTCAGGGTGAGAGCCGGTCTGGTGTCCCACTCCCGGATCGACAGACTATATATATCTAGTCACTATATGTCACGAGTCGGTTCTTGTGCCATTAGGCTGGCTCCGTTCACAGACCACAACTGTGTGTCTGTGACGGTGGCGCTAACTCCAACAGCGCCACGAGCCGCCTATTGGCACTTCAACAATGCTTTGTTGAAGGACCAGGGGCTCGTGACATTGATCCGGGAGTTTTGGACGGACTGGAGGGGTTGCAAGGGGGACTTTGCCACGTTAAAACTGTGGTGGGACGTGGGCAAGGTTCATTTGCGACTTCTGTGTCAGGAATATACCAAGGGTGCGAGTGGGCAGCGCGAAGCTGAGTTGGAGTCACTCCGGGGGGAGGTACTCCATCTGGAGCAGAGGCTGTTCACTTGTAGGGACCAATCCCTGCAGAGCGAGTATGTAGAGAGGAAGGGTGTCCTCTGTGACCTGGAACGACACCAGGCCAAGGGGGCATACGTGCGCAGCCGCTTAGGTTTTCTCAAAGATCTAGACCGCGGCTCGCGCCTCTTCTACTCACTGGAGAAAAAGGGGGGTAACAGTAGGCACATCACCTGTCTTCTAGATGAAGACGGTGCCCCCCTTACAGATCCGGAGAGTATCCGGGATAGAGCCCGGAACTTTTATAAAGCTCTTTACTCTCCGGATCCCATTTCTTCAGACGCCTGCAGGGTGCTATGGGAGGGGCTCCCCACAGTCAGTGAGGGTGTAAGAGAGCGGCTTGATATACCACTATCTTTTCAAGAGCTCTCTGAAGCCCTCCGTGCCATGTCCTGTGAGAAGTCTCCAGGACTGGACGGACTGACTGTAGAGTTTTACCAATTTTTCTGGGAGACTCTGGGACCTGATTTCCATCTGGTCCTTGGGGAAGCCCTGGAGACCGGGGAGATGCCCCTGTCTTGTCGCAGGGCAGTACTTGCCCTGCTGCCCAAAAAGGGGGATCTCCGGCTTATTAAGAACTGGCGACCTGTCTCTCTGCTCAGCACAGACTACAAGATTGTAGCTAAAGCCATCTCGCTTAGACTTGGGTCTGTGCTGGCAGAATTGGTTCACCCTGACCAGTCCTATGCGATCCCGGGCCAGACTATCTTTGATAGTATCTTTCTGGTCCGGGATATATTGCATTATTCTCGCAGGACTGGTCTGTCACTCGCCTTTCTCTCTTTAGATCAAGAGAAGGCGTTTGACAGGGTGGACCATGGTTACCTCATAGCCACTCTGCAAGCGTACGGCTTTGGCACACAGTTTGTGGGCTTTATAAGAACGCTGTACGCCTCTGCAGAGTGTTTACTTAAAATCAATTGGTCCCTAACAGCACCTTTGGTATTTGGACGAGGGGTGCGTCAAGGATGTCCCTTGTCTGGACAGTTATATGCACTGGCCATCGAGCCTTTCCTCTGCCTACTGAGGAAAAGGCTCACAGGGCTGGTGCTAAAAGATCCAGACATGCGGATTGTCCTTTCAGCTTATGCTGACGATGTGCTCCTCGTGGCCCAGGATCCAGTTGATCTTGAGCTGGCAAAACAGTGCCAGGAGGTATATTCAGCTGCCTCCTCCGCTCAGATCAACTGGTCCAAATGTATAGGCCTTTTAGAGGGTAATTTACAGGTAGACTCTTTGCCTCCCACATTTCGTGACATCACATGGGAGGCAGATGTCATTAAATATCTGGGTGTCTACCTGTCCGCTGCGGACGCTTCCGTCCCAGACAACTGGAGGGAGTTAGAGGGCAGTGTCCTCTCTCGTCTGGGACGATGGAGGGGTCTAGCAAAAATGCTTTCCCTTAGGGGGTGGACTCTAGTGGTGAATCAGCTGGTGGCTTCTCAGATCTGGCACCGGCTGATTTGTCTGAGTCCGACCCCTGAGTTTGTCACCAATATCCAGAGGAATTTGTTAGATTTCCTCTGGATGGGAAGGCATTGGGTCTCTGCAGGGGTGGCAAGTCTGCCTTTGGTGGAGGGTGGACAGGGAGTAGTTTGTGAGTGCTCCCAGTTGTCCACCTTCCGCCTTCAGTACCTGCAGAGATACCTATATGCAGATCCCTCTCCGCAGTGGTGCGCACTGGCATCCAGCTTTTATCGCCAGTTGCGCAACCTGGGGTATGACCGGCAATTATTTTTGATCAGGCCCGAGGGGTTTGGGAGAGACCTCTCTGTGTTGCCGGCATACTACCAGGAAACCCTCAAGGCCTGGAGCATGGTCTCCGTGACCAGGCAGGGCGTGCCTTTGGGGGATGAAATATTCACGGAGCCCCTGCTATTTAATCCAGCAGTGGGGGCTCCAATGTTACAGTCCCCCAGTATCATCCGCCGCCTTAGTCATGCACGGATGACCCGAGTCGGGGATCTCCTGGAATACGGGCGTTCTGATTGGGTGTCACCCCAAGAGCTTGCGCTCCGTTTGGGATATGTGACGCCCAAAGTCTCAGGGCGCTTGCTCCAGGAGATTAGGGATGCCATCTCCCCCGACTCGCGCACCTTCCTTCGCGGGGCTTTGCAGGCCGGAGTGCCACATGCACCTTTCAACACCCCTGCTCCGGCTGTTTGCATTGGACACAAGCCCCGTGTTTCCCCTCAGGCTCCTCCTGTCCCCAACCTCTCAAAGTTGAGGGACATACCCTCGGCATGCTTTCGCGGCATGCCGAGGAAGAGCTTATATTCTCTCGTGCTCCATACAGTGCACTTCCTTGCCCTCGTGACCCGTCCCGATACCATCTGGAGGCGGGTCCTACCAGCTGACGAGGGCAAGAGGCCCCGGTGGAGGGAACTTTATTCTGATTTAGTTCCACGACCCACCGGGGACTTGAGTTGGAGAGTGCTCCATGGTGCACTGAGCACGGGAGAGTACTTAGCTAAATTCACGGACTCTCCCTCCACTTGTCCATTCTGTGGCAAGGGAGAGTCCGTGTATCATATTTATTTTAGTTGCGCCAGACTGCAGCCCCTCTTGTCACTCTTGAGGGGCCTCCTC
The DNA here is from genome assembly GCA_027410445.1 of Discoglossus pictus. Lineage (NCBI taxonomy): Eukaryota > Metazoa > Chordata > Amphibia > Anura > Alytidae > Discoglossus > Discoglossus pictus. Next base: position 270,402,698 of record CM050163.1, on the reverse strand, counting down.
CTGCAGTTCTGGCTGCATTTCTCCCCTCACATTTTTATTTTTGGGCGCCCAGTGTCCCGGGGCAATAAGGCCAGGGACCTCCTCGTCAACCTGCTCCTGGCATTAGCCAAATTGGCTATATATAAGTCCAGGAAGCAGTGTTTGATAGGGGGAGTTCCCTTGTCACCTGAGGCCATGTTCCGGGTGCTGGTGCGCTCCCGTATCCGGGCAGAGTACCACCTGGCTTTGTCCACTGGGGGAATGGATGAGTTTGTCTCCCAGTGGGCTGTAGATGGTGTGCTCTGCTCGGTATCCCCCCATCCGGTTTCTTTATCTCTCAACCTCCTAAAATGATTTTTATTTAGTTTACAGAACATGTTTTTCTCATCATTTTAAAATACACTGTGCCAAGTTCTCAGAGAGCATGTTGTGTGCATGCTTGAGCTCTAAACAAAAGGCTTTTTAGGGTCTTAGTCCCTCAAACACAAGTTTTATTTTAACACCTTTCTGTTTATAAGCACTTTGTGCACGGTGTTGTTAATTTTTGGGAGTTTTTGTGGTATTTTTCTTATTTTAATTTAAGTTTTAGTTTTCTGGGAGCCAGGCTCAGCCCTCTATCCCAGGAGAGTGAGCTGTCTCCTGGATACTTTGCCACACCCCTCCCTTAGCACTACACCTTCACTCCTGGAGCTTTGTTACTTTGACTTTTTTTCTTTTAAAAAGTTTATTAGGTTTTGTTGAAGTTTTGTTTGTTTGGTGTTGGGTTTTATGTTTTGGGGGAGAGAAGACAAGTAACATCTTTGTAGGCAGTGGGGGGGAAAACAATTAGAATTTTTGTTGAAAAGGCTTTTTTTTAACATCTGACACAGAGACACAGAGGGGTTAAAAAGCCTCTGTGTTCTCTGTGTTGTTGCAATTAGACACCTTGCAACAGGCCATTAACCCTTCCACTGCCAAGCATCACCTCTCTCTCCCTTAGTTTTGTCTCCCTTAGTTTTGTCTTTTTGTTTCTTTTTCCCACTTTTATATTTAAAAAAAAAAAAAGCAAACAGTAAAAAATCATTGAACACAAAATAAAAATAAATAAAACAAATAAACTAAAAAAAAAAGAGTCTAAACATGAGGGATAAGACCACTAAGAAGCCTCAGGGGTCAAAAGGGGGAATAATGGCCCCTGAAAATCCTAGCTGCAGCACTGCACAGCATAGGCCCCAGGCAGATAAGGCAGCCCCAGCTCCTGGTGGTTCTGCCAGCAGACCTACCCCTGTGGCTAATACCTGGTCACAGGTGGTTTCTGCTGGCCCCAGTAATACCACCGCTGGGGCTGAGGGGCAGATCACTAGGAAGCATGGGGTTAAATGTCAGATGTCTGGGGTCTACAGCATTGATATCTATCTGCGTGCTGCAGCTAACGTCATCAGCCCCTCTGTTATAGTAGCAGCCAGCAAAATGTACGGGAAAGCAGTTTTCTTTACCCGTACGCTGGCTGCTGCTCACATTCTTGTACAGAGAGGCATCACAGTGGGGGGATTATATGTCCCAATAGAACCCTTGGAAGGGTTGGGCACAAAAGTAACACTCTCTAATGTGCCCCCCCTTCCTACCAGACTCCCTCCTGCACCCCCACCTGCTAACCCTAGGGGAAGTAAAAACACCATTTATTAAAATTCCCCTGGGGTGCAGAGAGAGAGCACTTCGTCATGTGCTCTCTTTCAAGAGGCAGGTACAAATGTGCCTGCCTCAGGGCGCAGAAAACATAGAGTGGTCTTTTGGGGTTCCATTTGAGGGGGTGCTGTACAGGATTTTTTACAGCACTACGGAGGTGCAGTGCTATCATTGCAAGGGGTTGGGGCATACACGTAGGAATTGTCCTAATGTAAAGCATCATGACCCAGCCCCAGCAAATGGCACCTCCGTCAGTATGGCACCCATCCCCGCTGAGCCCATAACAGCGGGGACCTCAAGGGTCATAGCCCCCCCACAGAGCTCAGGCAAGGAGGCCGTTCCTCAAGCCACCACCACGGCCTCCAAACCCCCTTCTTCCCCAAAAAAGCCATCTGTGTCTGTGGTCTCCAGCAAGACTGCAGACACGGGGAAAAAGGGGAAGAATGTCACCGGTCCTCCCAGTGTCACAGCTGCATCTCCCAAGTCCCAATCTGCCCCCATCATAATTACATCAGTTAGTGTGGGGGCACAGTGTAAGCAGAGGGATAATAAGCCCTCTGCAGGGGAGGCAGCTAGTGGCAGCTCCTCTTCCAGGAGTGACGTCCCCAGGAAGAGGAAGCATAAAACCAACAGGGAGGTTGCTGATAAGTGGGAAGTGCTCTATAGTGGAGCACCTCCCTCTAAAAGCAAGAAGAGGAACAAAACATCTCCTCCTCATCCGGTGACATTATCTGGCCCGGTTATTAAGCTCAGCCAGCCGGTGCCAGACCACACATCTCTCTCTCCAGACCCTATAGGGGTTAATGTGGAAAAGGGTCTGGAGGAAAAGCAGGGGCAAGAGGGTCTCCCAAGTGAGGCAGGGGTAGACAAGAAAGATCAGGTTCTGCCTCTGGCCTTTGAGGGGGGTCCCAACAAAGCCCCTGCTGAATGGGTAGTCAGTGTCCCTGAGGTGCTGAGCTTCAAGGGCACCAGTCAGTCTCCTCCTCCAGTGTCACTCTCTAGTAACGTACCTCGGGCTTTGTTAGAGCCCCAGGCCGAGTCACTACTGGAGGGGGGGAATATAGGCATGACCCCCATTCAGGACCCCATGGATTTGTCTGTCAGGGGGGATGTGGCACAAGGGGAAGTGGAAATGGAGGAGGGTGATAAAACAGGTTTTCCTGTTAACATAATGGGAGAGCCTGTCTACCCTCCTCAGCCGTCCACTGACCCTAACATCGGTGCCATTCAAGCTGAGCAAGCAGCGGTGGAACTGGCAGAGGAGGCATATAAAGCCTCCAAGGCTTCCATTAAGGAAGCCATGCCAGCCACTGCTGTCCAGCCAGCTACCCCTGAATGCACTCCTGAAGCTACAGGGGTGCAGCAGCAATCCAAGGGTCCATTATTTACCTGTAAGGGTGCTAAAGGGACTCCTTCTGTATCATCTAAGAGGGGGTCCCTGAGAATAAAGCTGAGGAAACTGACTCCAGCCGGGGAGGATGGAGTAAAAGCCCTCAGCCAAGAGGAGCCCAGGGGTGACCCACTAGAAGGAACATCAGATTCTGGGTGGGTTATCCCTGTCAAGGAAATAGATCTATTCCTTGAGAGCACCCTTCATGGACAAAAGAAAAGGAAGGTGCGGCTGGCCTTGGAGAGGTGGAAGAATATGTCGTTTATTCTCCACTCTCTCCAGCAATATCTAGTGGTCAGCACTAGGGCCAAGAATTCTGGGACTGCGGAGCATCTCCACGTCCGGAAATTCTATAAAATGTGCGAGTCCTATCAGCAGTCTCAAGGGTCTGAGGAACGCACAATTCCTGACACGCAGTAATGGCTTTGCACATCAGCACGCTAAATACCAATGGCTGTCAAGACAGTTTCCGCAGGTTCCAGGTACTCTCCTATTTATATCAGGGAGGGTACTCTGTGAGCTTCCTGCAGGAAATTCACACCACTCCAGAGGCTGAGGCCTCGTGGCAACTGGAATGGAGAGGCAGGGTCTTCTTCAGCCACTTCACATCGGCGTCATGTGGAGTGGTGACCCTGTTCTCAGAGTCTTTTCAGCCAGAGCTGCTGCTTGTGAAAGCTGTTATCCCAGGCCGTCTAATCCACCTCCGGGTCCGAGAGCAGGGTAGCATTATTAACCTAGTTAATATATATGCCCCTGCTGGAGGGCCCGAGAGAGCGAGGTTCCTCGCCAGACTGTCCCAGTTTTTGGAGACGGTTGACGCAGATGAGTGTTTGGTACTCGGGGGTGATTTCAACTGCACCCTCGATGCTCTGGACCGGAATAGTCCAGAGCCGTACCCGCCTTCTGCGTCAGCGCTGCGGGAGATCATCGCCCGCTTCTCCCTGGAGGACATCTGGCGAGAGCAGAACCCAGGGGCATCAGACGGTTTCACCTACGTCAGGGTGAGAGCCGGTCTGGTGTCCCACTCCCGGATCGACAGACTATATATATCTAGTCACTATATGTCCCGAGTCGGTTCTTGTGCCATTAGGCTGGCTCCGTTCACAGACCACAACTGTGTGTCTGTGACGGTGGCGCTAACGCCAACAGCCCCACGAGCCGCCTATTGGCACTTCAACAATGCTTTGTTGAAGGACCAGGGGCTCGTGACATTGATCCGGGAGTTTTGGACGGACTGGAGGGGTTGCAAGGGGGACTTTGCCACGTTAAAACTGTGGTGGGACGTGGGCAAGGTTCATTTTCACTTCTGTGTCAGGAATATACCAAGGGTGCGAGTGGGCAGCGCGAAGCTGAGTTAGAGTCACTCCGGGGGGAGGTACTCCATCTGGAGCAGAGGCTGTTCACTTGTAGGGACCAATCCCTGCAGAGCGAGTATGTAGAGAGGAAGGGTGTCCTCTGTGACCTGGAACGACACCAGGCCAAGGGGGCATACGCGCGCAGCCGCTTAGGTTTTCTCAAAGATCTAGACCGCGGCTCGCGCCTCTTCTACTCACTGGAGAAAAAGGGGGGTAACAGTAGGCACATCACCTGTCTTCTAGATGAAGACAGTGACCCCCTTACAGATCCGGAGAGTATCCGGGATAGAGCCCGGAACTTTTATAAAGATCTTTACTCTCCGGATCCCATTTCTCCAGACGCCTGCAGGGTGCTATGGGAGGGGCTCCCCACAGTCAGTGAGGGTGTAAGAGAGCGGCTTGATATACCACTATCTTTTCAAGAGCTCTCTGAAGCCCTCCGTGCCATGTCCTGTGAGAAGTCTCCAGGACTGGACGGACTGACTGTAGAGTTTTTCCAATTTTCCTGGGAGACTCTGGGACCTGATTTCCATCTGGTCCTTGGGGAAGCCCTGGAGACCGGGGAGATGCCCCTGTCTTGTCGCAGGGCAGTACTTGCCCTGCTGCCCAAAAAGGGGGATCTCGGGCTTATTAAGAACTGGCGACCGGTCTCTCTGCTCAGCACAGACTACAAGATTGTAGCTAAAGCCATCTCGCTTAGACTTGGGTCTGTGCTGGCAGAATTGGTTCACCCTGACCAGTCCTATGCGATCCCGGGCCGGACTATCTTTGATAGTATCTTTCTGGTCCGGGATCTATTGCATTATTCTCGCAGGACTGGTCTGTCACTCGCCTTTCTCTCTTTAGATCAAGAGAAGGCGTTTGACAGGGTGGACCATGGTTACCTCATAGCCACTCTGCAAGCGTACGGCTTTGGCCCACAGTTTGTGGGCTTTATAAGAACGCTGTACGCCTCTGCAGAGTGTTTACTTAAAATCAATTGGTCCCTAACAGCACCTTTGGTATTTGGACGAGGGGTGCGTCAAGGATGTCCCTTGTCTGGACAGTTATATGCACTGGCCATTGAGCCTTTCCTCTGCCTACTGAGGAAAAGGCTCACAGGGCTGGTGCTAAAAGATCCAGACATGCAGATTGTCCTTTCAGCTTATGCTGACGATGTGCTCCTCGTGGCCCAGGATCCAGTTGATCTTGAGCTGGCAAAACGGTGCCAGGAGGTATATTCATCTGCCTCCGCCGCTCAGATCAACTGGTCCAAATGCACAGGCCTTTTAGAGGGTAATTTACAGGTAGACTCTTTGCCTCCCACGTTTCGTGACATCACGTGGGAGGCAGATGTCATTAAATATCTGGGGGTCTACCTGTCCGCTGCAGACGCTTCCGTCCCAGACAACTGGAGGGAGTTAGAGGGCAGTGTCCTCTCTCGTCTGGGACGATGGAGGGGTCTAGCAAAAATGCTTTCCCTTAGGGGGCGGACTCTAGTGGTGAATCAGCTGGTGGCTTCTCAGATCTGGCACCGGCTGATTTGTCTGAGTCCGACCCCCAAGTTTGTCACCAATATCCAGAGGAATTTGTTAGATTTCCTCTGGATGGGAAGGCATTGGGTCTCTGCAGGGGTGGCAAGTCTGCCTTTGGTGGAGGGTGGACAGGGAGTAGTTTGTGTGTGCTCCCAGTTGTCCACCTTCCGCCTTCAGTACCTGCAGAGATACCTATATGCAGATCCCTCTCCGCAGTGGTGCGCACTGGCATCCAGCTTTTATCGCCAGTTGATCAACCTGGGGTATGACCGGCAATTATTTCTGATCAGGCCCGAGGGGTTTGGGAGAGACCTCTCTGTGTTGCCGGCATACTACCAGGAAACCCTCAAGGCCTGGAGCATGGTCTCCGTGATCAGGCAGGGCGTGCCTTTGGGGGATGAAATATTCACGGAGCCCCTGCTATTTAATCCAGCAGTGGGGGCTCCAATGTTACAGTCCCCCTGTATCATCCGCCGCCTTAGTCATGCACGGATGACCCGAGTCGGGGATCTCCTGGAATACGGGCGTTCTGATTGGGTGTCACCCCAGGAGCTTGCTCTCCGTTTGGGATATGTGACGACCAAAGTCACAGGGCGCTTGCTCCAGGAGATTAGGGATGCCATCTCCCCCGACTCGCGCACCTTCCTTCGCGGGGCTTTGCAGGCCGGAGTGCCACATGCACCTTTCAACACCCCTGCTCCGGCTGTTTGCATTGGACACAAGCCCCGTGTTTCCCCTCAGGCTCCTCCTGTCCCCAACCTCTCAAAGTTGAGGGACATACCCTCGGCATGCTTTCGCGGCATGCCGAGGAAGAGCTTATATTCTCTCGTGCTCCATACAGTGCACTTCCTTGCCCTCGTGACCCGTCCCGATACCATCTGGAGGCGGGTCCTACCAGCTGACGAGGGCAAGAGGCCCCGGTGGAGGGAACTTTATTCTGATTTAGTTCCACGACCCACCGGGGACTTGAGTTGGAGAGTGCTCCATGGTGCACTGAGCACGGGAGAGTACTTAGCTAAATTCACGGACTCTCCCTCCACTTGTCCATTCTGTGGCAAGGGAGAGTCTGTGTATCATATTTATTTTAGTTGCGCCAGACTGCAGCCCCTCTTGTCACTCTTGAGGGGCCTCCTCCTGCAGTTCTGGCTGCATTTCTCCCCTCACATTTTTATTTTTGGGCGCCCAGTGTCCCGGGGCAATAAGGCCAGGGACCTCCTCGTCAACCTGCTCCTGGCATTAGCCAAATTGGCTATATATAAGTCCAGGAAGCAGTGTTTGATAGGGGGGGTTCCCTTGTCACCTGAGGCCATGTTCCGGGTGCTGGTGCGCTCCCGTATCTGGGCAGAGTACCACCTGGCTTTGTCCACTGGGGGAATGGATGAGTTTGTCTCCCAGTGGGCTTTAGATGGTGTGCTCTGCTCGGTATCCCCCATCCGGTTTCTTTATCTCTCAACCTCCTAAAATGATTTTTCTTTAGTTTACAGAACAGTTTTTCTCATCATTTTAAAATACACTGTGCCAAGTTCAACCAATCTAGTCTAGTTGGGATACCAACAGTCCGCATTTAAAAAAAAATGACAGGCAGAGGCAGGACACCCCGCAGAGGCCGTCGTGGTCGTGGTGCTGTGATTCCCTTTGGCCCTACAATAATGCCCAGTGTTCAGAGGCCAGTTACCCCGAACTTGAAAAGTTCAGAGGACGTAGTTGACTGGCTAACACAGGACACCCAATTTTCTACAGCTTCCGCTTGGAACATTGATGCACCATCCTCCTCCAGCTTAGCTTCGGGCATCTCTCAAGTTACCACTCACCTGCATGCCGCCACCACCAACACTAGTACCACAGCCAATTCAATTGATCAGTCAGAAGAGTTATTTACACATCAGTTTGAAGAAATGAGTGATGCGCAACCATTATTGCCAGAGAATGTAGATAACAGGGATATGTCTCAGTCAGGCAGCATTACACACATGTACGTACGATGTGATGATGATGATGATGATGATGTACCCGCTGCTGCTTCCTTTGTTCAGTTGTCATATACAAGTGAGGCGGGTGATGATGATGACGATGCGTCCGTGGATGTCACGTGGGTGCCTGCTAGAAGAGAAGAAGAACAGGGGGAAAGTTCAGATGGGGAGACAGAGAGGAGGAGGAGCCGAGTTGGAAGTAGAGGGAGGTCATCGCAACGAGCTAGTGGCATAGTCAGACAGCATGCATCAGCACCCGGGGTCAGCCAGACAGCACGCCAATCAACGCATGCTGTTGCCACCACCAGAATGCCGTCACCGCCGAGCTCAGCAGTGTGGCATTTTTTTTGTGTGTCTGCCTCTGACAACAGCGATGTCATTTGCAACCTGTGCCAAAAGAAACTGAGTCGTGGGAAGTCAAACACCCACCTAGGTACAACTGCTTTGTGAAGGCACATGATGTCACATCACAAACGCCAATGGGATCAACACATGAGTACAAGCAGCACACAAACTCAAAGCCGCCATCCTCCTCCTGGTCCAGCATCTTCATCCACATCAACCACTGCTGTCCTCCTTGCCCCCCTCTCAACTCTCCACCACTACGTCTCTCGCCTCTTGCTGTTCCTGCTCATCCCCCCACAGTCAGGTGTCTGTCAAGGGCATGTTTGAGCATAAGAAGCCAATGCCATAAAGTCACCCCCTTGCCCGGCGTCTGACAGCTGGCTTGTCTGAACTCTTGGCCCGCCAGCTTTTACCATACAAGCTGGGGGAGTCTGAGGCGTTCAAAAAGTTTTTAGCGATTGGGATACCGCAGTGGAAGGTACCCGGCCGAAATTTCTTTGCCCAAAAGGCAATCCCCAACCTGTACTCAATTGTGCAAAAGGAAGTAATGGCATCTCTGGCACACAGTGTTGGGGCAAGGGTCCATCTGACCACTGATACCTGGTCTGCAAAGCATGGTCAGGGCAGGTATATCACCTACACTGCGCATTGGGCAAACCTGCTGACGCCTGCCAAGCATGGAATGAGTGGCTCTGCAGAGGAGTTGGTGACACCGCCACGACTTGAAGGCAGGCCTGCTGCCACCTCCTCTACTCCTCCTACTCCATCCTCTTCCATAACCTCCTCAGCTGAGTCCTCTTCTGCTGCTGCGTCTTGCTCCACATCAACGGCACCCCCCCAGCTCCCCAGATACTATTCCACATCCCGGATACGGCAGTGTCATGCCGTCTTGGGGTTGATTTGCCTCAAAGCAGAGAGTCACACCGGCCAGCACTCCTGTCCGCCCTGAACGCACAGGTGGATCAATGGCTGACTCCGCACCAACTAGAGATTGGCAAAGTGGTTTGTGACAACGGAAGAAATTTGTTGGCGGCATTGAATTTGGGCAAGTTGACGCATGTGCCGTGCATGGCACATGTGTGTAATCTGATCGTACAATGCTTTGTCCATAAGTATCCAAGCTTACAGGATGTCCTGAAGCAGGCCAGAAAAGTGTGTGGCCATTTCAGGCGTTCCTACACGGCCATGATGCACTTTTCAGATATCCAGCGGCAAAACAACATGCCAGTGAGGCGCATGATTTGTGACAGCCCCACACGTTGGAATTCAACACTCCTAATGTTCAACCGCCTGCTCCAACAAGAAAAAGCCATTAACGAATATTTGTATGACCGGGGTGCTAGGACAGCCTCTGCGGAGCTGGGGATTTTTTTGCCACGTTACTGGATGCTCATGCGCAATGCCTGTAGGCTCATGAGTCCTTTTGAGGAGGTGACAAACCTTGTCAGTCGCACCGAAGGCACCATCAGCGACATCATACCATTTGTTTTATTCCTGGAGCGTGCCCTGCGAAGAGTGCTGGATCAGGCCGTAGATGAGCGTGACGAGGAAGAGGAAGAGTTGTGGTCACCATCACCACCAGAAACAGCCTTATCAGCATCGCTTGCTGGACCTGCGGCAACGCTGGAAGAGGATTGTGAGGAAGAGGAGTCAGAGGAGGAATGTGGCTTTGAGGGGTAGGAGGAAGACCAATCACAACAGGCATCCCAGGGTGCTCGTTGTCACCTATCTGGTACCCGTGGTGTTGTACGTGGCTGGGGGGAAGAACATATCTTCAGCGAGATCGCTGAGGACGAGGAACGGGACATGACTAGCTCGGCATCCAACCTTGTGCAAATGGGGTCTTTCATGCTGTCGTGCCTGTTGCAGGACCCTCGTATAAAAAGGCTGAAGGGGAACGACCTGTACTGGGTGTGCACCCTACTAGACCCCCGGTATAAGCAGAAAGTGCCTGATTTGTTACCAAATTACCGCAAGTCAGAAAGGATGCAGCAGGTCCAAAACAAATTAACAAGTATGCTTTACACAGCATATAAGGGTGATGTCACAGCACAAGGGCAATATAACAGGGGAAGAGGTGAAAGTAATCCACCTCCCACGATCACGCCGGCAAGGACAGGACGTTTAAAAGATGTTTTGTTGATGGAGGACATGCGGACCTTTTTCAGTCCTACGCATCGCATCAGCCCTTCGGGATCCACCCTCAGAGAACGACTTGACCGACAGGTAGCAGACTACCTCGCCTTAACTGCAGATATCGACACTCTGAGGAGCAATGAACCCCTTGACTACTGGGTATGCAGGCTAGACCTGTGGCCTGAGCTATCCCAATTTGCAATTGAACTTCTGGCCTGCCCCGCTTCAAGTGTCCTGTCAGAAAGGACCTTCAGTGCAGCAGGAGGTTTTGTCACCGAGAAGAGAAGTCGCCTAGGGCAAAAAAGTCTAGATTGCCTCACCTTTATAAAGATGAATGAGGGATAGATCCCGAAGGGACTGACACTGGGCGATACATTCGACTGAAAAAGGCCTGATGATATGAGCTGCCTTCGGCTATAAATGGTCCACACGCTGCTGTATGTTATCTGTGAATGCCGGATGACTTGCGTGAATTATCCGCCACCAACTAGGGTTCAAGAAGAGGCAATGTTTTATGGCACTTTCTGCCTGGGGAACAAAGGTCAATTTTTCCTGCCGCTGCAACAGCAGCGGCTGCAACAATATCTAATTTTTGAATTTCAATTTTTATGCCAGAAGGCGTACGGCATGTAATGGAAAAGAAAGCATATTGAACAATGTTGCATAACACAACAGTTGTGCAAACATACATATTTACAATGAAGACATTTTGTTAAAATTAGGTGGCTAGGACTTCTTTTTTTTACTTTTTTGGTTAATACATTTTCTTTTTTTTTACTGTGATTGCAATTTTTAAGAGAAACCTAAGACATGTTAAAACAGACAATAGTAAAGTCCTATTATCTATCATCACTCCAGCAGTAGCTTATTATTTACAATATCTAACCTGCTCAATCGCCCTTGGGTTACCCTAGGGCAGGCTTCAGTAGGCGACCTCTCCTTTCCTCTGATAATTTTGCCGCCGGTTGCTTCTGAAGGCTCTCCTCCAGGGCTCCCCCACTCCGGTCCTTCCCCCCGAGTCGCTTCAACCATTAACAAATGTTTTATTATATTAGGGGGGCACTAAATGGGGATGTTATCCAGGGATACCAAATTGTCTGGAACTGGGTGATTCTATCCAAGACTACATGGTTAAATCTCTTGTTGAGCAGTAAATAGTTGATTTTTTTTATTAATTCCTGAAAGTTTTAATTTGGGGTTTTCCAACTACTAGCTATGTGTATTTTTTCTTTCAAAAAATATTTTATTAGGTCAATCTTAAACATTTTAGAAGCTAGTAAGCATGTTTCTTCCCATAGTCTTATGACTGCCGAACACTCCCACCAGACATGAATAAATGTAGCCTCATTACCACTGTTCCTAAAACATGAGCTGCTCCGTTTTGGATCCCATTTATTAGCTTAAAAGAAGTAATATATGTCCTGTGTAGGACCTTTATTGAAGTCTCAAGCAGACTATAATTTAAAGATCCCCTACTTAAGCCTTGCCAACTTTTATCCCATGTGCTATCTGCCAACTTGGTGCCCAAATCCCTCTCCCAGGCTTTGGTATAGTCTGGTTTGTTTGCCCATGAGTTTTCATTAAATAGTTCATACATGAGGCTAATAATACCAGGCTGAAAGGGGGAATCCCTACATTTTTTGAGTAGCCAGGTGTTTCTTTGGGGAGTTCCCCTACCACTTATCGTATATAAAATGATCTATCCTGCAAAAATTATAGTGTTCAGCCAGGGGTAAATTGTATCTATCTCTCACCCACTCAAAGGTCATTATTTTGTCGTCATGCCACCATGGACCAACCCTTAGTAGGTTCTGAGACTTCCACCAACTGAGAGAGCTTTCCGGAAGATGTATCTTAAAGTGGGGATTGGGTACGATAGGGGTAAGATCTGATACCCGAGTGTCCAGTTTTTGTGTCCAGTTCATCTCCGTCCATATTTTTAATGAGTGCTTAATCAATGGGTTTGTCAAGTTTCTCAAAAAAGTATACAGGCCTGGAATCCATATTACTGTATCCCATGTATAAGGTGACATGCTTACATTTTTCATAAATACCCAGAGCGGCTGATGTGTTTTGGAGAATGCGCCAGAGGAATGAAAGCCAGCTGCGCTGCCTTGTAATACAGTTTCAGATTTGGGTCCCTACCCTCTTTTGGAAAGACTATGAGGTCGGCCTGATTCAATTAAGGGGGCATAGGTTCACCATTTAGTATAGCGTTAAACAAAGATGTTAGGTGCGGGGGTAAGCAAGGGCTCAAATTTCTTATAGTACAGATGAGTAAAACCATCTGGCCCTGGGGACTTGCCAAATTTAAGATCTTGGATTGTAGATTTAACTTCCTCTTGGGATATGTCTAGGTTCAAGCTGTCCAATTGAGGTACAGGTATTTTGTGGACTTCTTGCTGTAGTAGGAAGGACTCTATGTCAGGTCCGCTGCAGCGGGATTGGGATGAATATATGGTCTGATCGAAGTTTTGAAATGTTTCTTGGATAGCATTGGGGCTAAAGGAGGTTTGGCCATCAGGTAGTCTAAAGATACTGTATATTATATCCTCTCTTGGGGGGTAAAGACACTAATAATTCCTCCAATAAAATTCTGCTTTTTTTTTTGTGGGCAAGGTCCCTGGTTAGCCCCTTTGGTTATCTGTTAAAAAGAGTGGTGCAGAGACTGTGGGGGCTGTTAGCCTCCTTGTCCCTGTGTGGCCTTTTAGAATCCCTGCTGCTGCATGTTTCAGCTTTATTAAGGTGTAATTGTACAGCGTTTGACTCAAGTAGCTGCCTGTCCTGGGTCAGTTTGGCTTAATTGCTGGGCCCTTTTCCTGCCAAGATGGTGACCGTCAGTCCATGGGCCTCTATGTCCCCTTCACTACCTTTGTCCCGGCTTGTGTGCTTATTTGGGATGGCCCCCCTTTATATCTCCGGCCCGTGGCCTTGTAAGGGTCGCCCCCTCAATCTCTGAGTGTGGATATGCAGGGATGGGGCGTTGAATCAGGTCTACCTTCTTCTCTGCTCGCTGCAAGATCAACAATACCTAATTTTTCAGGCATGTGTACATGCCTCATTTTTCTGGCCTCTGGTGCTGCACTGTGGCTTCAACAACCAAACCCAAAAAAAAGGCACATAACAGGGATTAAACTGATAGGATTAGTACTACTTAACACACCACTCATATCTGGTGTAACAGTAGTGTACATTTAAAACAAAAAAAAATTCTACTGTAATAGATTGCATAGCAGTTAGTTGTCTGCAAGCGTGTGTGTCAGACCTACAGCGTCTACTCTACCAACTTCTGCAAGTGCACAGTGCCACTCATATCTGTTGTCACAGTAGCTTGGACGCATAGTACCGATCTGTCAAAACCTGTAATGATGAATGAGGTCTAGAGTAGCCTGGTTCCCTTATCCTCTACAGGTTGAGACCTAATGTTTGGGTGACTCCAGACCAACACATGAGTACAAGCAGCACACAAACTCAAAGCCGCCATCCTCCTCCTGGTGCAGCATCATAAGCCACATCAACCACTGCTGTCCTCCTTGCCCCCTCTCAACCATCCGCCACTCCGTCTCTCGCCTTGAGCAGTTCCTGCTCATCTGCCCATAGTCAGGTGCCTGTAAAGGACATGTTTGAGCGTAAGAAGCTAATGTCACAAAGTGCCCCAAAATTGAAGTGATACGACCAACAAAGCATCTTTTTCCATCTCCTGGTTCCAAAAATCCAGGCCTTATACACGCCCCCTGATATGTGCTGTAACAGGTTTTAAACTGATAAGAGTAGTACTACTTAACACACCTTATAATAATGCAGAGAGAGGCAATGCAGTGAGAGGAGTCTGAAGAAGAGGAGTCAGAGGAGGAAGGTGGCTTTGAGGAGGTGGAAGACCAAACACAGCAGGCGTCCCAGGGGGCTTGTTGTCACCTTTCGGGGACCCTTGGTGGCTGGGTGAAGGAAGAGACCTTCAATGACATCAGTGAGGACAAGGAACGGGACATGGCTAGCTTGGTATCCAACCTTGTGCAAATGGGGAGTTTGCCGTTGTCCAAATGGACTGTTTGTGGTTTTGTTTGCGGTGCGTTAAACGGGGAGTTTGGTCTGTCACTGTGAAGCGGGCCTAACCCTTACACTACCTGATCGATACAACATCATACCTGATGTTTTAAAGCACATTATTCCAAACAATTTAGGAATGTTAGGTAATTTATGCCCTTTATGGCTTAAAACCATACTCTGCATCAACTATGTAATTTTCCATGGGAGTTTTGCCATGGATCCCCCTCCGGCATGCCACAGTCCAGGTGTTAGTCCCGTTGAAACAACTTTCCCATCACTATTGTGGCCAGAAAGAGTCCCTGTGGGTTTTAAAATTCGCCTGCCCATTGAAGTCTATGGCGGTTCGCCGATGTTCGCCGGTTCGCGAACATTTGCGGCGGTTTGAGTTCGCTGTTCGCGAACCGAAAATTTTAGGTTCGCGACATCACTATTCTTCACAGTTAGGGTGGTTAAACTGTGGAATTCTCTGCCAAAGGAGGCGGTAATGGCAAATTCGATAGACAACTTCAAAAAGGGGTTAGATATATTTTTGAATAAAGAGGGCATTCAAGGCTATCCTAGATAACTAGCGAAGGAATATTGATCCAGGGAGAAATTTGATCGCCAGTCCTAGGGGTCAGGAAGGAATTTTGCTTTTTTTCCCCTTATGAGACAATTGGCAAAGTTTCAATGTTTTTTTTTTTTCTGTTTGCCTTCCTCTGGATCAATTAACAATTAATAATAAATAGTGCACAATAAAAAGATCAATAGAAATCTAAAAAGGTTGAACTTGAGGGACTAACTCTTTATTCATCCTCCAATACTATATTATTAATAATTATTTAATCAACAAATTAATTAATAACTAATCCGCATATTGCAGATCAGAGGAGATCTTAACAGGTTGTACTTGATGGACTGAAAGTCTTTTTTCAACCTTAATTACTATGTAACTATATAACTATGTAACTATATATATATATATATATATATATATACAGTATCTCAAAAAATGAGTACACCCCTCACAGTTTTGTAAATATTGTCTTATATCTTTTCATGCGACAACACTGAAGAAATTACCCTCTGCTACAATGTAAAGTAGTAAGTGTACAGCCTGTATAACAGTGTAAATTTGCTGTCCCTCAAAATAACTCAAGCCATTAATGTCTAAGACTTTGGCAACAAAAGTCAGTACACCCCTAAGTGGAAAGGTCCAAATTATATATATATATATATATATATATATATATATATATATATATATATATAACTATATCTCCACTTATTTGCATGTGTTAACAACACATTGTGTTGTCTTCTGCTTAACCCTTGTACAGCTCTGTGGAATCTGCTGATGCAAATTAACCAATTAAAGGTTAATATATACAGTGCCTTGCAAAAGTATTCACCCCCCTTGACATTTTACCTATTTTGTTAGATTGCACCCTCAAGTTCAATGTTTTGTTAATCTGAATTGTATGTGATGAATCAGAACACAATAGTCTAAGTTGGTGAAGTGTAATGAGAAAAAAAAAGACATAAAACTATTTTTTAGAAATAGAAAACAGAAAATTGTATGTATTCACCCCCTCCCCTTTGTTATGAAGCACATAAAAAGTTCTGGTGCAACCAATTACCTTCATAAGTCACATAATTAGTGAAATATTGTCCAGTTGTGTGCAATCTGATATATACACACCTTTTTTGAAAGGCCCCAGAGGCTGCAACACCTAAGCAAGAGGCACCACTAACCAAACACTGCCATGAAGACCAAGGAACTCTCCAAACAAGTAAGGGACAATGTTGTTGAGAAGTACAAGTCAGGGTTCGGTTATAAAAAAAACATCCAAATCTTTGATGATCCCCAGGAGCACCATCAAATCTATCATAAACAAATGGAAAGATCATAAACAGAAAACCTGCCGAGGAACGGCCATCCACCAAAACAGGGCAAGGAGGTCATTAATCAGAGAGGCAGCACAGAGACCTAAGGTTACCCGGAGGAGCTGCAGAGTTCCACAGCAAAGACTGGAGTATCTGTACATAGGACGACAATAAGCTGTACGCTCCATAGAGTTGGGCTTTATGGCAGAGTGGCCAGAAGAAACCATTACTTTCAGCAACAACAAAAATGGCACATTTTGAGTTTGTGAAAAGGCATGTGGGAGACTCCCAAAATGTATGGAGGAAGGTGCTCTGGTCTGATGAGACTAAAATTTTACTTTTCGGCCATCAATGAAAACGCTATGTCTGGTGCAAACCCAACACATCACATCACCCAAAGAACACCATCCCCACAGTGAAACATGCTGGTGGCAGCAAAATGGTGCTAAATACAGGGAAATTCTTGAGCAAAACCTGTGCATGATTTGAGGCTAGGACGGAGGTTCACCTTCCAGCAGGACAATGACCCCAAATAC
The DNA here is from genome assembly GCA_027410445.1 of Discoglossus pictus. Lineage (NCBI taxonomy): Eukaryota > Metazoa > Chordata > Amphibia > Anura > Alytidae > Discoglossus > Discoglossus pictus. Next base: position 270,385,895 of record CM050163.1, on the reverse strand, counting down.
ACTGCTAGAGCAACACTTGAGTGGTTTAAGGGGAAACATGTAAATGTGTTGGAATGGCCAAGTCAAAGCCCAGACCTCAATCCAATAGAAAATCTGTGGTCAGACTTAAAGATTGCTGTTCACAAGCGCAAAACATCCAACTTGAAGATGCTGGAGCAGTTTTACAAGGAGGAATGGGAAAAAACCCAGTGGTTAGATGTGGTAAACTCATAGAGACTTATCCAAAGTGACTTGGAGCTGTGATTTCCGCAAAAGGTCGCTCTACAAAGTATTGACTTTAGTCAGGTGAATAGTTATGCTCATTTTTCTGTTATTTTGTCCTATTTGTTGTTTGCTTCACAATAATAATAAAAAAAAAACATCTTCAAAGTTGTGGGCATGTTCTGTAAATTAAATGAAGCAAATCCTCAAATAATCCATGTTAATTCCAGGTTGTGAGGCAACAAAACATGAAAAATGGCAAGGGGGTGAATACTTTTGCAAGGCACTGTATACAGTATCTCACAAAAGTGAGTACACCCCTCACATTTTTGTAAATGTTTTATGATATGCTGTACACTTACTACTTTACATGGTAGCAGAGTATACAATACTCATCTTTGTACTTACTTTTGTGAGATACTGTATATATATAAATCAACAAATTATGTTGTCTTTATATATACATATAAATTTATGTAAAAATGTATACATATAAAATGTATACATATAAGTATATATATATAAATATATATATATATATATATATATATATATATATATATATCACATATTATAATTGTCAAACTGCGAGTTGTCGTCACGCTTTGCGGACGTCGCAAAGCGAGGGCCGCAACTGACGACAGCTCGCAGTTTCACAACTCCCCCTTTACCCCACTGCTGCTCGCACCACATAAGCCCTGCAGCCTCTTCTCCTGCAGCCTCTTCTCTATGGGACGAGCGTGCACGACTGTGCGCGATGCGTGCGCACGCACGACCGTGCGTGAGCATGCGCACTCACGCTCACGCGAAGACGGGCGCATGAGCGTGCGTCTAAAGCATTTAACGCATTGAGGTGAGGGAGGAGTGGGGGAAGAGAGACACGGCCGGGGGAAGAGGGGAAGAGATACATGAGGGAGGGAGAGGAGGGGGAAAGAGAGACACAGGGAAGGAGGAAGAGAGGCACAGGGGAACGAGAGGAGGATGGGAAGAGAGACACGGGAGGGAGAGGAGGATGGGAAGAGAGACACAGGGGAGGGAGAGGAGGGGGGAAAGAGAGACACTGGGAGAGAGAGGAGGGGGAAGAGAGACACTGGGAGAGAGAGGAGGGGGAAGAGAGACACAGGGAAGGAGGAAGAGAGACACAGGGGAGGGAGAGGAGGGGGGAAAGAGAGACACTGGGAGAGAGAGGAGGGGGAAGAGAGACACTAGGAGAGAGAGGAGGGGGAAGAGAGACACAGGGAAGGAGGAAGAGAAGCACAGGGGAGGGAGAGGAGAATGGGAAGAGAGACACAGGGGAGGGAGAGGAGAATGGGAAGAGAGACACAGGGGAGGGAGAGGAGGGGGAAGAGAGACACTGGGAGAGAGAGAGGAGGGGGAAGAGAGACACAGGGGAGGGAGAGGAGGGGGGAAGAGAGACACTGGGAGAGAGAGAGGAGGGGGAAGAGAGACACAAGGAAGGAGGAAGAGAGGCACAGGGGAGAGAGAGGAGGTGGGGAGGGAGAGGAGGGGGGAAGAGAGACACTGGGAGAGAGAGGAGGGGGAAGAGAGACATAGGGGGGAGAGGAGGGGGAAGAGAGACACAGGGGAGGGAGAGGAGGGGGGGAAAGAGACACTGGGAGAGAGAGAGGAGGGGGAAGAGAGACACGGCCGGGGGAAGAGGGGAAGAGATACATGAGGGACGGAGAGGAGGGGGAAAGAGACACAGTGAAGGAGGAAGAGAGGCACAGGGGAGGGAGAGGAGGATGGGAAGAGAGACACAGGGGAGGGAGAGGAGGATGGGAAGAGAGACACAGGGGAGGGAGAGGAGGGGGGAAGAGAGACACTGGGAGAGAGAGGAGGGGGAAGAGAGACACTGGGAGAGAGAGGAGGGGGAAGAGAGACACAGGGAAGGAGGAAGAGAGGCACAGGAGAGGGAGAGGAGAATGGGAAGAGAGACACAGGGGAGGGCGAGGAGGATGGGAAGAGAGACACAGGGAAGGGAGAGGAGGGGGGAAAGAGAGACACTGGGAGAGAGAGAGGAGGGGGAAGAGAGACGCTGGGAGAGAGAGGAGGGGGAAGAGAGACACAGGTGAGGGAGAGGAGGGGGAAGAGAGACACAGGGGATGGAGAGGAGGAGGAAAAGAGACACAAGGAAGGAGGAAGAGAGGCACAGGGGAGGGAGAGGAGGGGGGAAGAGAGACACTGGGAGAGAGAGGAGGGGGAAGAGAGACATGGGGGGGAGAGGAGGGGGAAGAGAGACACAGGGGAGGGAGAGGAGGGGGGAAGAGAGACACTGGGAGAGAGAGAGGAGGGGGAAGAGAGACACGGCCGGGGGAAGAGGGGAAGAGATACATGAGGGAGGGAGAGGAGGGGGAAAGAGACACAGTGAAGGAGGAAGAGAGGCACAGGGGAGGGAGAGGACGATGGGAAGAGAGACACAGGGGAGGGAGAGGAGGATGGGAAGAGAGACACAGGGGAGTGAGAGGAGGGAAAAAGTACAGAGAAGGGCAACAAAGCTAATAAGGGGAATGGAGGGGCTAAGTTATGAAGAAAGACTAACCAAATTAAACGTATTTTCTCTAGAAAAAAGGAGAGATATGATTACATTATATAAATACATCCAGGGTCAGTACAAAGCTTTGTCAAGTGAGCTTTTTTTGCCAAGAGGATTTCAACTGACAAGAGGACATCCTTTGATGTTAGAAGTAAAAAGATTCCACCTTAAAGAAAGAAAATGGTTCTTCACAGTAAGGGTTGTTAATCTGTGGAATTCTCTACCAAAGGTGGTGGCAAAGGATTTGATAGATAACTTTTAAAAGGGAATGGATATATTTTTAATTATAAAGGGCATTCAGGGTTCTCCTGGTTAATTAGAGAGAGAGTATTGATCCAGGGAGGAATCTGATCGCCATTAAATGTTTTCCCTTTTGAGACGATTAGCTAAATTTCACTTGTTTTTTTTCTTCTGTTTGCCTTCCTGTGGATCAATTAACAACTAATCCTCATATTGCAGATCAGAGGAGATCTTAAAAGGTTGACTGATGGACTCATTAAATTCGTACTACGTTTTAAAAAAGTAGCCCGAATCTAAAAAAGTAGGACTGAAGGCTATTAATTTAGCCTTGTAAACCTCCCAGCAGACGACTTGCGTGTTAAAACACAGACGGACGAAAAATGAGTGAAGAATGTGAAATTTTGCAGCCCGCAAACCTTTGAAAATGTCAAGCCGGTAACACTTAAGTACCAATTCTGCTATTAAATTGCAACAAAGTTCCCCTTGAGCTAGCCCGTAACACGTAACTAGAGCCCAAAGCCCAGCGAGTGCTGGGGAGGACTCGCAAAGGCTCTAAAAGCCTTTCACATTGGCTGCAAGAGAAGCTAAAGAGACCCCTAAACCGGACCCAAACCTCCCTCCAGCCCCTAGACCTACCTCTGCTCCCTAAATAAATCCCTATGCTGCCGGGGTCCCGATCGGTACCCCCGCATGCCCCCAATATTAACCTTTGCTGCAGGGGTCCCAATCGGGACCCCCGCGGCAGTTAAATTGTTAACCCCTACTTGAAGTTTTTAAAACTGTTAGGATATTTTGCGGAGGGGTCCAGCCTGGGACGAAGACATGAGGACCGTGGCATCGCTGGAGGTGCATTTTGGAAAGGTAAGTTGACTATTTAGAATTTATTATATTACATGTTGTATGTATGTTTTTATTTTGGGTGTGACCGGATCTGTGGCCACTTTTTGAGGGCGCCTGTCTGGGACGAAGAACAGAAGACCAGAAATGCTGGAGGGGCATTTTGGCAAGGTAAGGTCTAATTTACCCTTGCTATTTTTAGTAATCCTGGCTTGGTTTTTATGTACTATAGTTTTTTTTATTGTATGTACTATAGGTTTTATTGTTTTCAGTAATCTAGCTTTTTTTATTTTCAGTAATGTAGTGTTTTTTATTTTTCTTAAATAGTGGTGTGTTAGGGATTTTATTAGGTGGTTAGGCAGGTAGTGTAGGGGTTAATAGGGTAGTGTAGGGGGGTTAAAGGGTAGGGTAAAGGGGGTATTTATAGGATATGGTAGAGGGGGGTTAATTAGTTAGAGGGGGTTAATTGAATGGGATAGGGTAGGAAAGGGTTAATAGTGTAGTGTGTAGACTTTGTGTCATGAGGGTCCTGGAGGACCCTCATGGCACCTACAGCGTTAATTGGTAGGGTTAAGTTTTTTTTTTAGACCCTTATGGGACTTATAGGGTTAATTAGAGACTCATGAGGGTCTATTTAGACCCCCATGAGTGATTGGGTTAATTTTAGGGGCAGGAGGGGTAATTATAGTACACAAGCAGCAGGGGTTAATTTTTTAGTTAGCACAGGGCCTTTAAGAACCTGCGAGGTGACAAAATATAATGTTTAAATGCAGCGGGGGTCCTGATCAAGAACCCCCCTGCAAGGACTAATATAGGGACACTGCGGGGTTACCTAAGTTGATCCCCAGGATAGGGGGCTTAATTTTAGGTGCCGGGGGGGTACTTGGAGTAAACACTGTGAAAGGGGTTCAGTGTTTAACAGTCGCGGGGGTCACTTGATCGTGTCCCCAGCAGCATGGGATGATGTAGGGAGCCTGCGAGGCTTCCTGCAGGCTTTCATCAGCCATGATGGCAATCTCCATTGCCATTGGCTACGCCTAACCCGTTACTGTGGGTTAGACTAATTGATCCTGTTCACTAAAAAAATAAAAAAAATAAATACAACAAAAATATCACACACAGCACGGGGGAACAGGATGTCTGGGAGTGAGGTGGAACGCAAATTTTAGTCGATTTTGGTAATTTTTGGCACTCAAAAATCGGCTAAGAGAGAAAAAAAATGGTGCCCAAAACGAATGAAAACGAGGCTATACAACCCTGGACCGCGCAAGACAACGCCAAACACGTACCACTTTCACACAGGAACCTACGAGGTACAAAATACAGTATTACAAAGGACGGCAAATGCTTGCAAACCGCGTAGCACATAGACAAAAGACGCTATTTTACAATCCTAACTTGCCATTAACAACATTAAGCATCTACAGTAGCGCTTCACACAAATAAACGGTTTGCCCTCGCTCACGCAGCCTATTTCTAATGCACAGTTTCAACATTCATAAAACTATATCCTCAGGCCAGCAGCAGTCCAACTGGACATTATATGCTGCAGGACAATAAAAGAGATTGTTACCTATTAAGGCTATTGATTGTTACATATATATCAATTAGAAAACGGTAAACTATATTAATTTATTATTCAACTAATTCATTAATTTGTATTTAACAAAAAAATAGAGACGAGCCAAAGGACACGTGAGGAGAGGCTCGCAATGAGCGCCTTTGGCGCTCATTGCAAGACATGCGATGAGCACCGAAGGCGCTCAGCGCGAGACTCACAATGAGCACTGAAGGTCCTTAGAGTATAAAAAGCTTAACATTGTGTGAAAAACAACATTGCCAAAGACACGCGAGGAGAGGCTTGCAATGAGAGCCAAAGGTCCTTAGAGTATAAAAAGCTTAACATTGTGTGAAAAACAGCATTGCCAAGGACACGCGAGGAGTGGCTCGCAATGGGCGCCAAAGGTGCTCAGCGCGAGGCTTGCAATGAGCACCGAAAGTCCTTAGAGTATAAAAAGCTTAACATTGTGTGTCAAACAGCATTGCCATGGCTTCAAATTTTATTGACCGAATTGTATCTATCTATCTATATCTATCTATCTATCTATCTATCTATCTATATATATATATATATATATATATATATATATATATATATATATTTGTGGGCACATTTGCATGTCCCAGCTCGGCTTCCCAGAATGCAGTGTAATAACTGTTTTTCTCGGAATGCTGAGCTGGAGGCATGTTTTTTAACCTGTTTAAGACATTCAAATGTGAACACAGATGTACTATTTATTTACTGTACTGCTGTACGGTGGAGGGCTTCTATCGCTCTTTTGTCCACCATATTATAAATGATTGTTGTGGTGAACTACCTACTCATAAGATCCACAACACAAGCTGAGATTCCCCTCCATGCTGATGATAGCCAGTAATTTTGAAACAGCTGTACATGGATAGGATACTCAGCTTGTGTTTAATCCAACTATGACCAAGAGCAAGGAGCTGTCCAAGGATGTCAGGGACAAGATTGTAGACCTACACAAGGCTGGAATGGGCTACAAAACCATCGCCGAGCAGCTTGATTATAAGGTGACAACAGTTGGTGGGATTATACGCAAATTGAAGAAACACAAAATAACTGCCAGTCTCCCTCAGTCTGAAACATTATGCTTTTGGGTGTTTTTCTGCTAAGGGGACAGGACAACTGCACCGCATCAAAGGGACTATGGACGGGGCCATGTACTGAGATGTGCGCAAACCTGGTGGCCAACTACAAAAAACATCTGACCTCTGTGATTGCCAACAAGGATTTTGCCACCAAGTACTAAGTTGAAGGGGTCAACTACTTATTTCCCTCATTGACCTGCAAATCAATTTATAAAAATGTATACGTTTTTCTTGTTTGTTTTTTTGTTTTGTTATTCTGTCTCTCACTGTTAAAATACACCTACCATTAAAATTATAGACTGATCATTTCTTTGTTAGTGGACAAACTTTCAAAATCACCAGGGGTTCAAATACTTTTTCCCCCACTGTATGTGTAATTTACATATGTGTTTTATATTTATAAAGCAGTGTAAACTGCTTTGTTCCTTGGCACATAGATTATTAAATCACATTATCCACAAAAAAGAAACTGTTCATATTATAATCTAATGTATAATTGATGTCACATTTCAGTATGAATACCTTGCTGTGGTGGCTTGAGGAACAGGTAGCATGTTTTAGGTATAAGCATATTTCCTTCTATACATTGTAATATTTCCTTTTTAAGACCTTTATCAATTCCTTAAGTAGATCTTTTGTAATAAACTTTACTACAGTCACATATGTCAAGAACACATATATTAAAGCACTCTAAAAGTGTCCTGTCTCTAATGGAAAAGGAAACAGTGTCCTGTTGATATGCAAGCAGAACTAAAATATAACACATAAAACAAATCAGACTTGCTTATTCAGTTCACTGTATTACAGGAAAGAGCAAGAGACAATGGTTTTTACTTGTCTTGTTTTACTATAGTGCAGCACACTGACTATCTGCCCCTTCACACCCATCTCCTCTTCCACAAAAGGACATGTTCAAAACAGCTGACTAGAGAAGCAGGGTGTATTTGTGAAACATAAAAAAAGGAAAGGTATCAGAAATATCAGAATTTGTGTTTTATATGGCTATTTCAGGTTTTGATAAGCTTTAAGGCACAAACAAAGAAACAATATAACAGGAGTTGGTCTTTGTCCCTCCTTGAAAGGACCAAGCCTATGAGCATTGTCAGCAAAATATAGGGGTGTGGTATGTGTTTTTTTTTTATAATACTTTACTAATAATTCATAAAATGGCATCTTCTCAGTTTGTTGAGGTTATTTTGACATAAGCTATTTTTCAGTAGTTTAGTATCAGTCTGGAATGCTGGAATCCCCTAAACAGGTCCATCTTGGGTTCATTATTCGCTGCATTACTCACTTCAGGGAAAAACTGCTATAAATCTTTGTCTTCACCTTGCCTTTAGCCCACGGTTCGGCATCTGTTATTCATCATGGAACAGTCAGTAGGCAGGATACAGTGTGTTTGTAAACAGACCTTAAAAAATCTAATTTCTTAGCTGTTAATGTAATTTAAAAAAATGAAATACTTTTGACATACGTTGTGCTCTTTCATACTATGAAGAGCACTTACAGTGAAGTAAATGGCCCTTGAAATATTGCTTCTGTGATTGTAGAGTGCTGTCCTTCGGTTTAGACATAGGGTTATGTTCCTGCAATAATACACTCAAGGAAGCAAGTGCAGTATTTTTCAGACTATAGGAGGTGACACCAGTGATCTGTAATGATCATGTCAAAGTATAGCATGTAGCATATGGATGCAGCTTTGGAGCTGTCTGGGGAGGAATGCAAGAGTTCAACCCACTTGGGAGTATTCTGTGATCCTTCTTGACTTGGGTGGTGGGTTCTATGGAGCACTGCTCACAGTTTAATCAGACACCATAACTGAAGGTTTCTAGAGTAATTTATTAATTTAAAATATTAAGAACGTTTTAATACTCTTGTGCGTACCGAATTCCCACTTTTCCAAGCCCAAACGTTGTATTGCACCCTTTAACACCTTCTCAAATTGATACCAGGATAAGGCCACACCATCGGCATGAATCAACAGCAAACACCGTCCCACCGGTCGCTGATTAAGGTACTCTTCCACACACACATAGGGGCAACACTCCATGCCCACTCTGTGCAGTACCACCTCTCTACCTTTTCCAGACTGGTCCGTCTTGGACCCTCGCAACCATATTACTACCGAGTCTTCCTTCACACAGGTATCCACTAACTGCAAATCCCCAGAACTGTGCCTGCTATTTGCGACTAACTCCCCTATTCAAAACGCTCCGAAGAAAACCAGGGAAAAAGACGTACGGAAAAGCAGACATTCAAAAGGGGTTACTACCAACACCTGTGCCAGTCGCAGTAACAAGGAAAAAGTAAATTGGCCGTCTACCATCCAGTCTGTGATCACCATTAAACATGCCACATACTACCTTACGTACTATGAACTCCTTGGTAAGTTCCCTCTGCACAGCCAGCTTAAACATAAAAGCCAGAGCCGTGACCTGTAGCCCAACTACGGCTTTTGACTCGCCTTCCTTCGCAAAAAGAACCAAAGTAGAATACCCAGTGTCTTTTCCTCCAATGTAGCCCTCCTGGCCAACGTAACCAAATCATTCCACTCTGACCAGACTCTTCTGTACGCAGCCCACGTTGCTGGGGCAACAGACTGTCTGATGAGTCTCGTTACCTGACCGCTCCAAGCACCCAAATCTCCCTGGGAATGGTCTCGTACTGCACGCTCGACCTGGGCAAACTTCCTGTACCGCCCTTCCTGGAATCTAACCCTGGCACATGCCTGGCCTATATTCAGGCGTAAGCAGCATAATACCAAGTGCCGAATAAGGCATATGCTAATGACGTGATGTCACATGTTCATCATGTCATTAGCATATGCCGGTTCGGGAGACATGCTGCGGCATCAGGATCAGCATCAGCTCATCGGAGCATAGTTAGGAGACAGTAGTATAGGGATTGGAGGGAGTGCAGTAAGGAGGAGGGGGAAAGAAGATGATGATAAGGGGGGAAGGAGGAGAAGGAGAAGGATGATGATAAGGGGGGAAGGAGGAGGATAATAAGGGGGGGAAAGAGGATGATGATAAGGGTAGGAAGGAGGAGGGTGATAAGGGGGGGAAGGTGGAGGGTGATAAGGGGGGGAAGGAGGAGGATGATAAGGGGGGGAGGAGAAGGATGATCAGGGGGGAAGGACCCTCTTTTCCACCCTCGGCTTATACTCGAGTCAATATGTTTTCACTGTTTTTTGTGGTAAAAATATGTGCCTCGGCTTATGCTCGAGTAAATATGGTATTTTCTTAATATTTTTTTACGCAAAAATCAACTTTGGTAATGTTGACATCATACTTTTTTAAATGCCTGAAAAAGGAATTGTGTTCCATGTCCCATTCAAGGACCATTGCACAATTAAAACACTTTTTTAAAATTAATCATTGAGTCTAAGAGCCTAATTAAGCAAAAAAAAAAAAAAAGCCATACAGCTAGTTTTAATCGGAAAAAAATATTTTTTTAGTGACTTTGCTAGTCCCTGGAGGATACAATGATACATACTTGGAAGTTGTGTGAGTGAGAGGGCATATACATTTCTGGAGAGTTTTCAGATTTCTAAGTATATATAACTAAGTTTCTTGGCAAGTGAAGAGGGAGAGGTGTGGTGTCAATTTCAGTTGTATTCAGTTATCTTATAAAATGTTAATTTGTTATTTCCTTCCCCAGCCCCTGCCTCCCCTTATAGCCAAAACACACACCCTCATAATTCAGCTCTTAGGAAGCAGCGTAATAATGACAAAATGGATTGTTATACATAACAGAATCTTCAAAAATTCTGATTTTCCCCCAAAAAATGCTTACTGTCTTTAGCTTTCACACCTGTCAATATTGTTAGTCTAGTACATTCTTGACAAACAAATGTCTTTTTTTCTTGAACTGCAGTGGCACTTTAAGTATTATTATGATATACTTAATTTTTGGGGCTAAATGTTAAAAACTTCAAAATAAATTTACTTTAAGAAAAAAAATTGTTTTGAATAATATTAATTTCATAAAATATGTGTTACTTCCCATAATTTTTTTTAATTAAATGTTAACTACCATGACTCATATTGTCTGTTTGAGAGACCTTTGTTCTATTCATCTAATAGTTGACTGCTACCTTATATAATCTAATTAATTGGATAGTTTGATAATGTAGTCAAAGATTCACAACAGCCTGATGTTATTTTTGCAAAAGAGCAAGGCAAATACTGATCTTATTTTGTTTTGTTCCTTCTTCATTATACAAAATGACATACTACATTACAATTTTCATGTACAGCTGATATATCTATAATTCTGCCCTTGTCACATATTTGCATGTTCACTCAGGAGGATCCCGGTGCTGCTGCTGATAATATTTATATCTCTCTCAGTATCTGCTTTTATATCTAAGAGCTGAACAAGGGAGAGATTTCCTCCTAAAATGAGCCTGTTACAGACACTGTTTTGCTGCGTATTACTGTGGATTTCATGTAAGTTACAAGGAAACTTTCTGATGTTCTGGGCACTTGTTTTATACACAGATGGAGTTTGATCTCTTTTATCTTTTCAGGTGCTCAATCACAAACCCCGGAGCTGACTCCTCAGGTTGGATCTGTTAGTGCTGGACAGAGTTTTACATTTAACTGCAATGTAAAGGTGGAAGAAGGGGGAGTCGTTTTCATTAAACAATCTCCTGGAGAAAGCTCTAAGCTCATTTTTAGCCATTATCACACATGGACATCACATAGATATGGACCTGGCATGTCTTCAGACAAATTCATTGTCACAAGGAACAGTGCTAAAACTGAATACCAATTAAGTATTAAAGATATAAGCATTGCAGACACATCTCTCTATTACTGTGGAAAGTATTATGGTAGTATTAGTTCATACCACAATGTTATAGACTAGTACAAAAACTTTCAAATCAAATTTGAAACAGGAACCAAATGGAGGAACTAAATACACCAACTAAGGACATATAGCAGCTCAATGTACTACTAAACTAGCATGATAAAATTACAAAATCTACTGAATATTTATCTCACACAGAAAAATAAGCGGATCAAACATCCACAGAAAGCAAATTCAAATTCTCAAGTTTTTTTTCTACTTTGGGTGATCACTGTCTGAATAAATACCCATCTTGAGTTTTTGACAATGACAAATACAATGCACACAAATAGTGTAATTTCTATCATTGTTAGGAGGGTTTTATTTTTTTATTACAAAGAATAAATACATGATACATTACAAAATTCAACAAGCAACAGAAGGACAAAAATAAAAAAAACAAATTGAGGGTACAGGTTGCACATATGTATATACAAATTTACAAAATAACATATCGAAACATTTGGAAAGGTTGTATGCATTAAGTTGATGGATGGTAATAATTATCCCAGATCGCCCAGCTATTGCAATTAGACAGTACAATACCTATAGCAGATATATCTTTTTCCAGTTCTCATTTTTTTTCAAGGGTTGTTATTACTTCATGTAATGTTGGAATTAGCTTTGTTTTCCAACGTTTAGCTATCAACCATTTAACCACTAGAAATACTTGAATAATAAAGGCCTTTTCTTCTAATTTAAACCCGTCGTCAATAATGTGTAACATAGCCATTTTGCACGAGGGGTCAATGGTTTTGTCACAACATTTAGAAATTAAATCAAAAACAGAGCTCCATAAATTCCTAATGTGTTTGCAGTCCCACCAAATATGTTTATGGGAACCTTGTTGGTTACAGAATCTCCAGCATAACCCTAACTCTGGGTCTTTGTTGATCAATACTACTTTAAGTGGAACAAAGTACCATCTCTGTACCACTTTAAAATAGATTCCTCTGTATGATTGATATTTAATAATTTTATGTGAAAGAATAAATGCATTAGACCAGCCTTCTAGTGTAATAGGATTACCACATTCTTTCTCCTATTTCTGCATGGCTGGAGTTTTCTCCAAAATGATCTGTTTTTTTAGAGTATCATAACACTTAGAGATTATCAGCCTTATTAAATTGCGATTCGGTACATTTAAAAAGGGCTCTGTTTAAGCACACAGCATATTTTTTACAGATGTTTTTAGTTAGCGAATTTCTATCCAAAAGCAAGGTCTTCACTAACTAAAAACTTCTGGAAAAAAATATCTATTGGAAGTAATTGAATATTTTGATTGCATAATTATCTTTTTGGCTCTTTCGTATTCTAGCCATTTTGACACAGGAAAATTGAATTCCATACAAACCTCTGCATGAGACTTAATTTTTCCTGAATCAAACAGGTCACCTAGAGAATAAATGTTCCATTTACTCCAGTAATGGAGAAATGGAAGGTTAAGAACCCTACTCAACCATAGCAATGTTATACCAGGTGAGGGGGATGGGGAAAGATTACATTTATTATTCCACTTAAACCAAAACTCCAGCCCAGTTTTCACGATCATGGGCATTTGCTTATTTATTTTACACAGTGACTTGTCATACCAAAGTCAATCTGTTAGTACCAGATCACTAGTCAGATTTTGTTCTATATTTACCCAGCTGTTTTTTATTTATTTTGGATGACCAATTTACACAATGTGAAAGCCTTACAGCATTATAATAATCTTCTATTCATGGAGACGCAATACCACCTTTTATAAAGCTTTTTCTAACAGTCTTCAATTTATTTCTAGTTTTTTTTTCCATTATAAATGAATAAATCAATTAAAGTTTGATGTTTTCTAATTATAAAGTTAGGGAAGTTTAGAGGTAGGCATCTAAAAAGATAGTTTATTTGAGGTAAAATTGAAATTTTTTATAGCTGCTACTCTGCCTAACCATGATAGCATATTTGTTTTCCAATTATCTAATTGGGCTTTAATTTTGTTATATAATTTGATGACATTTATTTGAGTTATTTCTTCCACCTTACTGGAAAATTCTATTCCTAAATACGATATTTTATTAATTTCCCAATTAATATCCCAAATTGATTTCAACTTTCTTTTTTCTTTTTATTTATATCTCTATTTAGAAGTTCTAGATCTTCTTTATTAATTTTAGGTAGTGTCAATTGGTCTAAAAAAAAAATGAATTTCCTCTATTTCAGGTTTTATAACTTTATTATTATTTTCCAAGTTGTATAAATTCTTGTAATAATTAAAAAAAACTTTTCAATATCACAAGGATTAGTCAATGTAAATGAGTCCTTTTTAGTATTAATAATTAGTTCTTCAATTCTATTATACGTTTTTTTATTTTTTATTTTCCTTGCTAGTAGTTTGCCTGCTTTGTTACCTAGCAAAAATTTTCTCTGTTGGAGCTTCCATAAGGAGTTATCAATGTTCTTTTGCACTAATTTCTTTATTTTCATTTTAACCTGTGATATCTCCTTCGTGGTGTTAGATGACAGGCCAAGTTTATTCTGTCTTTCAAGTTTAGATAATTGCATACGTAAATGTCAAAATGAAGTGCCCTGTTCTGTCCTTCTGAAAGCACTCCATGAAGATAAAACCCCTCTTATATATGCTTTATGAGTATTCCATACTATTGTGGACTCAGTAATCGAATTTTCATTTCTCTTTCTTTAATAAAATGTGTTTATCTGGTTTATTAAATAAGGAAATATCCATCCTATTTCTAAGTTTTTTTTTTCTTTAACCATCTGGTCATTGAGTTGTAATTCGATCATAGCATGATCCGACCATTTAATTATATTAATCTTTGATAATATAACATCTAAAAGTGTATTTGCATCGATCAGAAAATAATCGATTCTAGAGTAAGACGCATGGCGGTGTTAGTAAAATGTATAATCTCTCTCGTTACCATGCAACAACCGCCAAATATCATATAGATCAAAACGTAAGATCGATTCATGAAAAAGTTTATCTTTTCTTATTGTATAGGTATCAAGGCCTTTATTTCTAGTGCCATTTTTATCTAGGGAAGCATCAAGAACCATGTTAATCCCCACAGATAATTGCTTTACCTATCCTGCTGTTTTTAACATGTTTGTGTACCTTATTTAGGAAGCGGTTTTGTCTCTCATTAGGAGAGTATATATTTACTATAGTATAATTTTGTTGATTGATTTTCCCTCCCCAAATAATATATATTCCTTCCAAGTCTACTTCTCTAAAGTGTTCTTGGATATTTATATTTTTGCTAAACAGGATAGAAACTCCTCAGGATTTCTTAACACACGTTGAATCTACTTTAGAAGTATAAAAGGAATTGAATACTTTTCTTGAATACATACAATATCTGTCTGAACCTTTTGAAATTGGTCCAAGATCACCCTTTTTTTAAACGCAGAGTTCCAACCTTGAACATTTTGCGATACTATCTTTATCCCCATTTAACAGAATAAGTAAATCGATCGGGATACCATCTTACCTTAAAAACAACATTTTCAATCACAAACACATTTATATACAACCCACCCATAATGTATCTATACAATAGACAGATGTACAAAAAATCTATTGGCGAAAAAGCTAGATCTAACTTCATCTAGCCGCCCCACACAAAACAAACCCGCATGTGAAACGCTACCAGCTCAGCTTTGAATTTTAATCTCCCTTTAATAGGCATCATTATGAATTCAGGCGGGGGGGGGGGGGGGGGGCGAGAGGGGTCAAGGAGAGAGGAAGGGGAGAGAGAGAGAGGAAAAGTAATTGCTATTTTGTGAAACCTTTATTATCATAGTGTGATCAAACTATAACTATCCTGTGGTATTATCTTTTATAACTATAATATTCCCTTTCCTTTATTCTTCCCTTTATTTTCCTTCCTTTCCTCCTCCAATCTAATTTAAAGGGAGAGAGAGA
Organism: Discoglossus pictus; assembly: GCA_027410445.1. Classification (NCBI taxonomy): domain Eukaryota; kingdom Metazoa; phylum Chordata; class Amphibia; order Anura; family Alytidae; genus Discoglossus; species Discoglossus pictus. The sequence goes on along the minus strand of CM050163.1, from coordinate 270,370,635 downwards.
GAAAAAAAAAAACTGAAATATACTCAACTACTAAATTTGTGAATTGATATCCCATTATTTGGTTGCTAATTGTGATAATCAAATTGTAAAGAACTTAATAATAACATAGTAATCCAATTTTAAGACCAATTCTGAACAGCATTTAAGGTTGTCTCTCGACAAATAGCCATATTTTATAGCTTTTGTGTTAATAAATATACTAAATCAAATCTCTCAAATTACATAATTCCATTTTCTTTTGTTTCCTCTCCTCTCACCTCCTGGTTTGATAGTATATTACCCCTTTTTCTCCTCTTTTCTCTTTCAGTCTCCTCTCTCGCCTCCCTCCCCAGTCTAACCGTAATTCATTTTTGCTATCCTACAATCACTTCTTTTTTCATTCTATCAATTGAAATTTTTGTAGGTCAGCTTCCGATATTTTTTCCCTGGCTGATTCTGTGAATGGTATCTTCTATTCCCTTAGTAAAACTTCCCCTTCTACTACTGAACATACAAATTTCTTCTGATTATCTTTAGAGATAATTAATTTAGTGGGAAATCCCCACTTATATATTATTTTCTCCGTTCTTAAAGCTTTGGTAATTTCAGTAAATCTTCTACGTCTTGCTAGGGTATCCCCTGAGAGATCTGTAAATATGATTAGTTTTTCAAAAGGAGGATTTAGATTTAGATTTCTGCCATGATGCCTTTAAAACTGCTTCTTTGTATTCATAAAAATGTATTTTAACAATTACATCTCTGACATTCTCTCCTTTAAGATCTTTTGGTAACGGAATCCTATGGATCCGATCTAACATATTGATCCATGGTTTACTAGGTGGTACTAAGTATGTGAAAAAATCTGTTACAAATGCTACTAATTCTTCAGCATACAAGGATTGGCGGAATTCCTCCGAGTCTCAAATTATTTCGTCAAGAGAAGTCCTCTTGTTGAATCCTTTTAGTTTCAATGTATTCTAGTTTATGTTCCAAATCAAGGGAGTGTTTAATTACTCTTTGATATTCTTTAAATCAAAACCTCTTGATTGGTTTCTAACTCTACTACTCTTTCTAACAGACTGGTAATAGTTGATTTATTTAATTGTATTTCTTGTGCAAGGTCTGATTTTAAAGTTGTTTGAAACTCATTAAAAAGCCTTTTCATTATGGATATAGTTAACACTTCTTCCTCTTGTACATTCATTGCATCTAAAGATACCTCATTTGCAGACAATTTTATTTTTTCTACTAAGGGAGATGACTGACTTTGTATGGGCAATTCTGATTGGGAAGAGTTTGATGCTCCAGAATCCAATTTGGGGGAGAAGAAAGAGGTTGTATCTACAGTTTGGCTATTTCCAACTTGTTTCTTAACTTTATTTTTTGCTTTTGTTGGATTAGGTTCTTTGTCTCTCATGGTGATTATCTTTGAGATTCAAAATTAAATTCCCTTCACCTTTCTTTCACTATAACCTCTTTACTTTCCCTCTTTTTACTCTCTTTCTTTTTCTCTTTTCCTTCTTTTTTTTCTCTTCTCCCCCCCCCCCTTTCCCTCCTTTTCTCTCCCTTTCTTTTCTTTTTTTCTTTCCACCCCCCTTTTTTTTTCTTTTTCTCTTTCTTTCCCCTAATATTTAAAAACTTGATCCGGAGTCTTCAGTCTACAATTCCTAATGCACAATTCCAATTTACAGGATTCAGCCTGCCATACACAGTCCAGGAAAGGCTTCCTTTAAAAGATAGTCTATTAATAATTATAGAGTCCCTTTTAGGAGAATTAGAAACCTGGATTATCTCCCTGACAATCAGTGGTCTTATACCCCAATTAATTCACCTATTAAGTATATCTTTACAGGGAGAGAATTTTTAACTCTTATATCAAAAACTTAAGATCATCTGTTGCCAGAGGGAGGTTGACACTCAGTCGTGGATATTCCTCCACACCCTTTTACAGACTATAATCAGTCTCTGTCACTGGAATGGTATCAGAAAGTGTCTAAGCACCTTCTCTTAAGTCTCTTTTCCACTCAGAACTTTACTTCTCTCGGGGTGTTCTTTCGTTGGCTTTCAGACCCTGATGTATCTTAGGAGAGGGTTACTGACTGGTGTGCTGTAGCGGTGTTCTATAAGAAGTGTTTGTTAAGTTGTAGACAACTGAGGGTAGTGAGTGTCTCTTTGGACTATAAGCCCTTTTACTCATATACTAATGAGTAGTGCTGTCTCAGCACAGCTTTGCAACCTGTGCTACCAAATCTCCAGCCCCAGTCTCAACTGCAGCCACACCAGTTGATATTCTTACAGGGTTCACCCTCAGGGATATGCAGCTGGAATGGTATCAAAAAGTGTCTAAGAACCTTCTCTTAGTTCTCTTTTCCACTCAGAACTTTACTTCTCATTGGTGTTCAGACCCTGATGTATCTTAGGAGAGGGTTACTGACTGGTGTGCTGTAGAGGTGTTCTATAAGAAGTGTTCCTTGAGTTGTAGACAGCTGAGGGTAGTGAGTATCTCTTTGGACTATAAGCCCTTTTAACCATGTATTAAAGAGTAATGTTGTTTCAATACAGCCTTGCAACCTATGCCTCCAAATCTCCAGCCCCCAGTCTCAACTACAGCCACACCGGTTGTAACCTCCCACATGGTTCATCCTCGGGGATATGCAGCTGGGTTCCTTCTGGTCTCCAACAAAAACAGCATTCTACAACACACCCGGTCTGCAACAGCTCCCCGTGTCTCCTGTCAGAGTAGAGCCAGATCTCTGCAGCACGTAGAGTACCAAGCCTAGGGGCGCTCCCACAGCAACCAACACACCTCCAAAATTGTAGCGTGTAGTGCAACGTCTCCAGGTCCACAGCACCTCACCTCTGTTCAAAGCTCCATCAGGGCACCAGGGACTAACAGTCTCTCTTCATGGCGCCAGGTATGGAGATGCTGTTCACTGAACGGCAGCGTCTTACACTGGGAAAAGCCCGGGTTAGCACATCATCCTGTGCTTCCTGGGCGGGGCGTCACTCTATGGAGGAGGGTTAAAACTGTGTTCCTTGTTATCTCTTTAAATGACCTTCAGCTAATGCTATAGCCCACTTCACCTGGGTTTTTGAAAGTAAAAAAAGAAAAGAGTAAATAACCTTTGCAGAAAGCAATAATGTTTTGTTTGTTTTTTAAGCAATAATGTTTTAATCACATTTTATTCAGTATTTGTCTCTGTATGGTACTTGTAAGCATATATAAATATTCTGGTGTAAGCTGAAAGTTGTGGGAGGAGCCTTCTCCTTACAAAAAAACCATCACACACTCACCTCACACGTATGCATCCTTCATTGCGTAATGTGGGAAGCTGCTCATTTTCATTTGCTCTCTGTGAGTGTTTCTTTGTTGTATTATGGCATCACTCCTCCATAATTTCTGCCTGCTGGTTCGTCTCCCCTTTTTCACTCTCATATCTTCCCCATGACTCCTTCATTTTTTGCTTCTGCCTTTGTCCTCCCGTTTTCCCCATTCCACTGTCCCTTTTGAATTGTGTCCCTCCTCCAGTTCTGTCACCTCCTATCCCTTTCCCTTTTGCTCACCGGGCCTTTCCTCTCTCCTCCTTTACCTATCTGCCAATCCCCCCTCTGTTCGACTGTTGATCGGACATCCTTTGCTTGTCCTCTTCGAGGGTCTCTGCTTCCTGACTCTGTCCCTCATGGCTCCATCCCTTTCCTATTTGTCTCTGCTTGGTCCCTAAGGCACTCCCTTCTTTCTGTTGTCTCTTGTGCTGTAGGCTTCTTCTCCACAGTGTCTTCCTGACTTGCATTCTTGTTACATAGTTACATAGTTACATACAGCCTTATTAAATTGCGATTCGGTAAATTTAAAAGGGCCCTATTTAAGCACACAGCATATTTTTTTTTACAGAAGTTTTTAGTTAGTGAACTTCTATCCAAAAGCTAGATCTTCACTAACTAAAAACTTCTGTAAAAAAAATATGCTGTGTGCTTAAATAGAGCCCTTTTAAATTTACCGAATCGCAATTTAATAAGGCTGATAGTATTTAAGGTTGAAAAAAGACTTTCAGTCCATCAAGTTAAACCTTTTAAGATCTCCTCTGATCTGCAATATGCAGATTAACTATTAATTCATTAGTTGTTAATTATTAATCAATTATTTAATGTTTTTTGTTTTATTATTATTAATTAGTCCAGTGGAAGGCAAATAGAAAGAAAAAAAAAAAAACAAGCGAGACTTAGCCAATTGTCTCAAGGGGAAATGTAAAAAATTTGGATCATTACTGTCTCTCTAATTATCCATGATAACCCTGAATACCCTTTTTAATTAGAAATAAATCTAGTCCCCTTTTAAAGTTATCTATAAGGTAATCATATCTCCTCTTAGATGCCTTTTTTCTAGAGAAAATAAGTTTAATTTGGTTAGTCTTTCTTCATAACTTCGCCCCTCCATTCCCCTTATTAGTTTTGTTGCTCTTCTCTGTACCTATTCCAGCTCTAAAATGTCCTTTTTATGAAGTGGTGCCCAAAATTGTACTCCATATTGCAAATGAGGGTGTACTAGAGATCTGTATAGTGGCAGAATTATATTTTCTTCCCTGGCTTCTATACGCTTCTTAATACATGCTAATATTTTATTTGCCTTTGCAGCTGCTGCTTGGCTTTGATCACTGTTACCTAGGTGGTTGTCCACGAGAACTCCCAAATCCCTTTCAATATCTGATACACCTAGATTTGCTCCATTAAGATTATAAATTGCATGGCTATTTTTCCTTCCCAGATGCATAACCTTACATTTATTCGTATTAAATCTCATCTGCCATTTAGATGCCCATTCCTCAATTTTATTTAAATCCCCTTGGAGGGAAAGCACATCATTATCTGATTTAATTACCTTGCACAACTTTCTGTCATCAGCGAAAATGGAGACCCCACACTCCAATCCTACCACTAAGTCATTAATAAATATGTTAAAAACGAGAGGACCTAATACTGAACCCTGAGGAACCCCACTTACCACATTAGTCCAACCGGAGTATGTTCCATTTACAACAACCCTTTGCTTCCTGTCTTTTAGCCAGCTCTCAATCCATGAGCAGATATTTACTGCAATTCCTGCAATTCCTGTATCCCTTAGTTTGCCCAATAGTCTCCCATGTGGCACTGTATCAAAAGCCTTTGCAAAATCCAAAAAGACATCCACTGAGTTGCCTTGATCCAGGTTCCTACTAACCTCCTCATAGAAACTAATTAGATTTGTTTGACATGACCTATCCCTCATAAATCCATGTTGACTCCTACTTATAACCCTGTTCAAATAGACATATTCTTCTATATTATCCCTTATTAACCCTTCTAAAAGCTTCCCCACTACAGAAGTGAGGCTCACTGGTCTATAATTCCCCGGATTTGCTCTTGCTCCCTTTTTAAATATAGGTATCACATCAGCTTTTCTCCAGTCATCTGGTAGAGACCCTGTGTTGAGTGAATCTTGAAAAATCACATATTATAATTGTCTAACAACGTTGCGCAGTGCGTACGACTTAGCGATGAGCGCCGCAAGCACTCATTGCCCGGTGAGACTCGCGCAGCGAGGCGAGCCGTTAAATTGTAGCACTTTGGCAATGAGCGCCGCAGGCGCTCATTGCAGGCGAGCCTCGCATAGCGAGGCGAGCCGTTACATCGTAGCAATTAGAAAAAAAATACGAGGTGAAAAAAATTAAGAGATAAGCGGCGGAACCAAAACACAAAAAAAAACACAAAATACACACAAAAAATTTAAATAAAGGTCACTTACAGCATGGGGAACCAGGGAGGACGTCTGGAAGTGAGTTGGAAATGCAATTTAGATCGATCGCGAGGCTCGCCGTTACATCGTAGCAATTAGAAAAAAACTATACGCGGTGAAAAAAAGCCGTTACACCGCAGCACTTTGGCAATGAGCGCCGCAGGCTCTCATTGCAGGCGAGCCTCGCGTAGCGAGGCGAGCCGTTACATCGTAACAATTAGAAAAAAAATACAAGGTGAAAAAAATTACGAGATAAGCTGCGGAACCAAAACACTAAAAAAAAAACTAAATACACACTAAAAAATAAAATAAAGGTCACTTACAGCATGGGGAACCAGGCAGGACGTCTGGAAGTGAGTTGGAACTGCAATTTAGATCGATTTAGCCGAGTTACAAAGATCGAAAATCGGCTGAGCGAGAAAAAAATGGCCGCCGAAAAAAATGAAAACGAGGCTATACTACTACGAACTGCGTAAAACACAGCCACAGACGTATGTGTTAGAAAAACAACTAGATAAAGGATGCGGATTAACCGCACAATGAGTAAAAAGACAGTAGCGAGTATATTTTACGTAACGATATTACCGATTTACGCATTAACACAGATTTCCCGCCTTTGTCTCGCGCCACATAGAATTTCCCGCCGAAAACAACGCATTTCGCTCGCGCAACTGCGGATTTCCCGCCTAAAACAATGCATTGGTCTCGCGCACAAAGCCTATATATAGGGCACATTTCACACAGGACTGACACTTTCTCCTCAGGTGATTACAGTCTGACTGGATGTTTTCTGATGCCGGGAAATCGCAATAGATTGTTAGCTCTTCAGTATACTGCTTCAGCATTATTATATTAAAAAAGGTAAAAATATTATTTATAATTATTAATTAATAAATTGGTAATTACTTAATAAATAATAGATAAGAAATTTAATTGATAGAAAAATAATATTGTGACTATTATTTATAATTATTAATTAATAAATTGGTACTTAATAAATAATAGATAAGAAAGTTAATTAATAGAAAAATAATATTGTGCCTATTATTTATAATTAGTAATTAATAAATTGGTACTTAATTAATAAATAATAGATAAGAAATTTAATTAATAGAAAAATAATATTGTGCCTATTATTTATAATTATTAATTAATACATTGGTAATAAATTAATAAATAATAGATAAGAAATTTAATTAATAGAAAAATAATATTGTGCCTATTATTTATAATTATTAATTAATAAATTGGTAATAAATTAATAAATAATAGATAAGAAATTTAATTAATAGAAAAATAATATTATGCTTACCTGTGTGAAAGAATTGTTAATAACATTCATAATGTACATTAATTAATTAATTAATTATTAATATCAAAATTAAGGTCAATAAAAAAAAATGTATTCATTAATTATTAATGTACATTAATTTAACAATTATTTTGTTATATGTCGTGATTACCTGTGTGAAACAATTGTTAATAACATTCATAATGTACATTAATTAATTAGGAACACATTGATTCATTAATTATTAATGTACATTAATTTAAGAACTATTTTGTGATATGTCGTGATTACCTGTGGGAAAGAATTGTAATTAACATTCATAATGTATCATTACTAATCATTAATTTTAAAAAAGGTTAAGAATGTGCAATATTTTGTATAAAATAAACCAAAAATAAAAAATAAAGGCTATATACTCATGCTTACATGTTGATGTTAGATTGAGTCACACATTAGTTTAATATTAATTGATTCTTAGTTCATTAGTAATGTACATTATTTTAAGAATTCAGTTGTAACATACTCATTTTAAAATAACACTAAAAAACAAAAGGGTACATGCTTATGTGTTGATGTTATATTTAGTCAGACATTAATTTAAGATTAATACAGATTCATTGATTCTTATTTAAAGACTAACAGTAATATTGAGTGTATGTTTAGAATCTATGCTTACATATGTGTGTTCATGCTGATTTATTGATATATTTATTTCATGTTTTTAATCTATGCAAAAATAGGTATGTTAAGCCTCATTGATTAATACAGATGAAGTAACATATTATACATTAATTACTATTTTGTATAATTGCAGGAAAATCTACGTGAATGACCAGAGATTTGGACAGGTACAGAAATTTAATTATATTACTACGTCAAAATATTACAAATTATGAGGTTTTTAATGTAGCCAAATATATGTATGTTGATGTTCATTTAATGATATTGATAAAGCAAAAGTTTAAAAATATTATCTATTTGATTTTACAGTTTAATCGGATCTGCAAGGGAATAAACAGACAGTGTGACGTTTGCAGCCTTTGAACAACATCAACATCATCTTCCCAGGTAGAAAATGTTAAAGGCTATTGTATTATATATTTGGTGAAAATTGAAATTTCTTGAAAAGGGATAGTACTTATTGAGTCATTAATTTATGATAGTTAGTCAAAACTTTAAAAAAGTTGAAAAGACAATACTAATTAATAATAATATTGAAAGAAAATAAGAAGCTTAAAACACTTGCAAAAAAAAAAAAGGATGGTATGCTGTGAATTCAATCAAGAAGGAATGTCATTGAAGGATTTAATAATATAAAGATAGATATGTGCAGCTATTTCAGATTTCATATATGTCAATAAAATACTTTGAAAAATGGTTTCATTTCTTTCAGACTAAAGTGCAACAATTGAAAATGTTTGATTAGTTTATTCATCTACTTTAATCTAAAAGTACAAAAAGGAAAAAAATATATATATAAAACAAAGAACAAACAATAATTACATCTCTATTTAAAATTACAGATTAACATGGCGGACAATGGAGAAGACAAAGTTGAACGCAAAAGAAGATTGGCAAGGGAAAGGAAGCAAAGGTGGAGAGATGCTCAGATACCGGAAACTTCACAACGCTTGCGAGAAGAAGATCGACCGAGACTTTTAAATAAAAGAAAGATGAGTAAGAAAGCCGCAAGTGAGTGTGTTGGGGCTTCCAAGAAACGTAAAAGTAAACAAAAACATTTCTCAGAACCATTGTGCAATGATTCTATTTTGCAGAATGACTTGAATGTAGACACACAAGAAAAAAATGTACATATAGAATGTGGGTCTGATATTTATGTTGAAGAAATGCATGATAATGTGTTTACTACTGCAGTACAAGTAGATACTCATTATTGTGGGTTACTTAATGTGGTTTGTCAGTTTTGTGGGGCCTATCATTTTATAAAGGAAAGACCTTATGACGGAAATTTCATTAGTTGCTGTCAGAAAGGAAAGGTCAAACTTCCACTAAGACACCCATTTCCATATTATTTAGAATGCATTATGAGTGATCCAACATTTCCAAATTATAATAATTTTAAACAAAACATAAGGTCTTATATCAGTGCAATTTCATTTGCTTCAATGGGTGCAACATTAGCAGAAAATGTACCAGGACATGGTCCTTATTGTTTTAGAGTTCAAGGTCAAATATACCACAGAACTTCGCATTTACACCCACAAGAAGGATAGCAAAGGAAATTTGCACAGTTATATGTCTTAGATATGATGGAAGCTGTGAAACAAAGAATGACACTTCCAGAAAATAGACAGTGTTTGTGCATAGTCTTTGAACAGCTGGATAAAATTATGAAAAAAAAAACATATAGTCAAGCATACAAACAATTAGCACAGCTTGAAAAAGAACAACAGGAACATGCTCAAAGACATCAATTGCCTACACCAAGAGTCAATATGTACTAAAGAATTTCCAAAACAATTTCAAATGGAAACTTATGCAAATTGTGATGGATATCCTTTGTATAAAAGAACACAAGGACAAACAGCTATTATCCGGGGCCAAAAGGTTGATAATAGATTTGTCGTTCCATACAATCCACATTTGCTCATGAAGTACAATGCACACATCAATGTGGAAGCTTGCACTTCGATTAAATCAATTAAGTATGTGTATAAATATATATATATACAAAGCATATGATGCAGCTACTGTTGTTGTACAAGGTGCTGGAAATGAAAACGAAAATCCAATTTTACATGATGAACTATCAAATTATTTAGATGCTCGGTATGTGAGTGCTCCTGAAGCAATGTGGCGCCTTTTGAAATTTGAGATGCATGATCGGTCACATGCTATCTATCGTTTAGCTGTACATTTGCCTCAAAGTCAGATGGTTTGCTTTACTCAAGGAAATGAAAGAACTGCATTATATCAAAGTGAAGACAGAGATACTACACTTACTGCGTGGTTTAAATTAAACTGTCAGGATACACAGGCCAGACAATTTTTATACATAGAGATACCATATCACTATGTATTTGTAAATGGTCTATGGCGACAACGAAGAAGAGATACACATAAAATCATACCACGCATTTATACTGTCAGTCCAAGGGACATTGAACGTTTCAGCTTAAGATTACTTCTGTTACATGTTCCCGGTGCACAGAGTTTTGAGCATTTACGTACAGTGAATGACATAGTTTATGAGACATTCCTATTAGCTGCAAGACCTCAAAATTTCATAGCTGATGATACAGAATGGGAGAGGTGTCTGGAAGAAGCAGCACTATGTCAAATGCCTAAGCAAATGAGACAACAATTTGCATTCATTTGTATATTTTGCAATGTACCTGATGCTTTCACTTTGTGGGAAACATTTAAATTAAACATGTCAGAAGATTTCTTGAAACGTTACAGAGAACCAATAGCTCTGTTAAAAACATTGATGGAAATCCAAGAAATATTGTTGGCTCATGGATTAAATTGTGCAAGTTTTAATTTACCAGATCCAGGACTTATAGATGACATCAATTTTGATGATTATGACACTGAGCTTCAAAAACAAAAAACCCAAGAAAAACTGGCAACTTTAAATAATTTACAGTTAGAAGCATTTCATGCCATCACAAATGCTACAGATGATGAAATGGTCAAAGACCGGTATTTCTATCTAGATGGACCAGGTGGATCAGGAAAAACTTATCTGTACAATTGTTTGATGAGTTATATTCGATCACAGGGTCAGATAGCTATGCCATTTGCAACAACTGGAATTGCTGCACTTTTGTTAGATGGTGGTAGAACTGTGCATAGTGGATTTAAGCTGCCAGTTCCCATTTTGGAAACATCAGTGTCAGATATTCGACTCAATTCCATACAAGCAAAAAAATTCAAACTAACTAAACTAATTATCATAGACGAGGCAACAATGATGTCATGTCATGCACTGCAATGTATTGACAGATTCTTAAAAGAAGTGATGGATAATAAGTTGCCATTTGGTGGAAAGGTGATGCTGTTAGGAGGCGATTTTAGGCAAACACTACCTGTTGTGCCACACGGAAATAGAACAGAGATCATTGAAACATGTATCAAGACCAGTAAACTGTGGCAAATATTTACACATCTCAAATTAGAATTAAATATGAGATCTGAAGGCCAAAATTAATTCAATGACTGGCTCATTAAAATCGGAGATGGAAAACATCCAGAAATACAGCATTTACCAAATGATACCATTGAAATTCCATCAGAAATGGTTTGCAATGAATCACTCATATCAGCCATATTCCTAAACACTCTTAATAATGAGGATTACACAGACATTGCAAACAAAGTAATATTAACATCAAAAAATATCGATGCCTTGAATGTAAATAACGAAATTTTTAAATACATCAATGCACCACAAAAGAATTATTACAGTGCAGATTCGATTCTGTCAGATGATAAAGACAGTGAATCGAATTTTAGTATCGAATTTATTAATTCGTTAACACCATCTGGAATGCCCCCACATATTTTACAATTGAAAAAAGGCGCAATTGTTATGTTATTGCGGAATATGAATCCAAAAAAAGGACTTTGTAATGGGACCCGATTAATTGTGCATGAGTTAAAAGATCATTTTATACATGCAGAAATTATAACTGGTACCCATAAAGGTGAACGAGTTTTTATACCAAGAATTGATTTAGCTCCAAGTGAAAGTGGTTTGCCCTTTGTCCTTCAACGGAGACAATTTCCAGTTATCATGGCATTTGCTATGACCATTAATAAATCCCAAGGACAAACTTTTAAGTCAGTTGGGATTTTTTTAAAGGAACCAGTTTTTGCACATGGACAACTCTATGTGGCTTTTTCAAGGTGCACTAATCCAAAAGAAATTAAAGTGCATGTTGAAGAAAACAAAACTCAAGGTCATTTATTGGACGATGGATGTGTTTACACCAAAAACATTGTCTACTATGAGGTGTTGGAAAGATAGTGGACAATGGTTTCATTTTAATGCCAACATTTTATGGGACTCAATATGATTGCACAAAAACAATATTTCAAGTAAAACATCTAAAGAATGGACAAAAAAACATAGAGAACAGTGGTTTGACTTCCAGTACTAAATTAAAGTACTCTGGGACTCTTTAAATAGGGGACCACTATTTCACTTATGAAAATATATCTGATATTTGCAGAATGGACTAAATGAAAAAAAAATGAAAAAAAAACAACAGTAAAATATCCTGAAACAGATTGGAATGGGTTCAAAGTTTTATATTTACATGATTGGCCCCACAAAAACAATTCACTGATTTTTTCATAATTTACAAGAGTTAAATGTTATTGTTTAAAGTTACAATTTCAGATGTTAAATATGTGTTTTGGGAATGTTTACAAAAGTTGGTTAAATATATATGTGGTATAGTCAAATATGTATTGTTAGTATAAAGTTGAAGTATTTAGTAATAATTGGAAATGTATTATTTAAAAACAAAGTATTGATTCAGGGAGAAATCCGATCGCCAGTTAATGGGGTCAGGAAGGAATTAATTTTTTTCCCTCTTTGATACAATTGGACAAGTTTCAATAGGGGTTTTTTATTGTTTGCCTTCCTCTGGATTCAATGCTAATTTAGTTTAACAACAGTTTAACAAATATGTTACAAATGTGAAAAAGTATGTTATTGTTAAAACAATTTACTTACTCTAAGTTAATATAATCCGCAGTTAAATAAATATGTATTGAAAAGTGTTAGTATTGTTAACAAAATGTTGAACGAATGTTTCATATACAAGTTGCATGTTACAAAGTTTAATGTTTGGGAAATATAATTTGAAAGCTAAAAAAATAAAGTTAAAAATAATGATGTGTTTTTATTTTTAGTAAAAAAAAAATGGGACAAATGTAGGTGACTCATTTTGGGATGCAAACAAATTTAACAACATTTAAATTTTATTGACCGTCATTTTTTGACGGGCAAGTCGCTAGTTAAATATAATGGTTTGGCTATTACAGAACCCAGTTCCCTTAGTACCCTCGGATGTATTCCATCAGGACCCGGGGCTTTATTAAAATTTATTTTTTAATACCTCTTTTGGATTACTTCCTGTGTTAACCAATTAGTTGGCAAAGGTAGTGTAGCCCCATTATGTTGCAGTGTCCCAACCACTGGTACCTCCCTTGTGTATACCGAAGAAAAGAACCTATTTAGCTCATCTGCCTTTTCCTGGTCACTAATTTTCAGACAGCTTGTTTCACATTCTAATGTTCCTATAGCTTCCTTCCTCGCCTTCTTCCCATCAATATACTTAAAAAATATTTTAGGGTTAGTCTTACTCTCTTTTGCAATTAATTTTTCATTTTCTATTTTAGCCAGTCTAATCGCGCTTTTGCAAGCCTTGTTGATTTCCTTGTATTCCCGTAAAGCAGTCTCTGTCCCCTCTTGTTTGTATAATTTAAATGCCTGTTTTTTACTCCGTATCTTGATCTTTAAATCATTGTTAAGCCACATGGGTTGTGATTTACTCCTTTTACTTTTATTCCCATACGGTATATGCCGATGTGTATGTATATTTAGTAAGGATTTAAATGTTGTCCATTTATGTTCAGTGTTTTTACCTATCAGTTCTCTGTCCCAGTCTATACTTTGTATTGCTGCCCTTAGACCGTTAAAATCTGCCCTTTTAAAATTAAGAGTTTTTGTTGGCCCCTTAAAATGTTGTTTTTTTAATTCAATCTCAAATGAGACTGTGTTGTGATCACTGTTTCCCAAAGGTTGCCCTATTTCAACATTTGATACAATATCAATATTATTTGTAATGAGTAAATCTAAGATAGCTTCATTTCTAGTAGGCTCTTGTATAGCCTGGGCCAGATAATGATCCCTGAGTGTACTCATGAACCTGCTCCCCTTAGCTGAACTGCTGGTCTCATTTATCCAGTTTATTTCAGGTTAATTAAAATCTCCCATTATTAGAACTTGCCCGTGCTTAGCTACATTTCCAATCTGTAACAATAATTGTATTTCCTAACTTTCAGCTATATTTGGGGGTTTACAGCATACTCCTACTAATATTCTTTTGGAATTTGCTGCTCCGCTATTTAACTCTACCCAAAAACATTCAACTATATCACTAGGTCCACCATAAATATCTTCTCTGACTATAGCCTTAAATTCAGGCTTAACAAACAGACAAATCCCTCCTCCTCGTTTACCATTGCCTCTATCTTTTCTAAATAGGTTATAACCATCCAGATTAACAGTCCAGTCATGAGATTCATCCCACCACATTTCGGTAATGCCTATTAAATCCCATTTTTCATTAATTGCTAATAATTCAAACTCTCCCATTTTTCCTGGCAAGCTTCTGGCATTAGCAAGCATACACCTTATGTTATGAGTCTGTAGTTCTGAAGTGCCTGCCACTGAACTTGAATTACTTAGTACTACCTCCCTATTGAATATACTACCCCTCCCCCATCTCCTCCCCTATGAGTTGTTAATTCATCCCTTATACCCTCTACACTTTCTACCCCATTACTTATATCTAGTCCCTCCCTGCCACCTACTAGTTTAAAAACTCCTCCAGCCTTTCTACCATCCTATCCCCTAGTACAAAAGCTCCCTCATCACTAAGGTGAAATCCATCCCTACTGTAGAGATTGTACCAAAGTGAGAAGTCAGCCCAGTGCTCTAAAAAGCCAAACCCCTCCTTAGTGCACCACATCTTTAGCCACGCATTAACCTCCCTAATCTCCTTCTGCATCCCTGGGCTAGCACGTGGCACTGGTAGTATCTCAGAAAATACTACCTTGGAGGTCCTTGCCTTCAGCTTATTACCTAGTTCTCTAAAATCATTCTTTAGGACACTCCATCTTCCACTAACTTTGTCATTGGTACCAATATGTACCAAGACCGCCGGTTCATTTCCAGCCCCTCCCAATAATTTGTCTACCCGATCCACAACATGACGGACCCGAGCACCCGGGAGACAGCAAACTGTTCGATTGCTGGGATCTGGGTGACAAATCACTGTGTCTACCTTCCTAATAATAGAGTCCCCTACAACCAAAACCTGTCTGTTCTGCCTATTCTGCCCTCCCTCTCCTCCAGTAGAGCTGTTCGCCCGGCTGTTAGAGGGAACAGCTCTATCTGGCATTGCCATTCCTGAATGGACATCGCCAACAGTTTCACTCAATCGGGCAAATCTGTTGTTGTTTGCCAACTCAGAACTGGCCTGCCTCCTCCTGTTCCCCCTGCTTCCCCTTGTAACTGTAACCCAGCTGCCTCCCTGGACATCCTCACTAGCCCCAGCTCCACCCTCCATGCTAGGCCCAGCTAAACTGTGCTCAGTGAGCACCAACCCCCTTTCCAGTGCTGCAATTCTCCTCTCCAGATCTCCAATTTGAGCTTCCAGAGAGGCAACATGCTCACACCTCTCACAGAGGTATGGACCCTGGATCATCTGTTCCAGTATTGCATACATATGACAGGATGGACACTGAGTGAGGTTGCCACTGGACTGACTCATAATTATTGTCTACGAGATTTCAGTGGGAAAAATAAAGAATATAAAATAATATATTTATATAAAGTTTTCCTCCTTTGCACTATAAATCTGCCCTCCCTTTTCTTTGAAGGCCCTCCTTTTATTTAAACTCCTAGGCTTTTACTAGAATTGCACTTGATACTGAAAATGTTCGCAAGCTCACAAGTTCCCCTTCTCCGGTTTATATTAACTTCTGCCTTCTTGCCTGGGCACAATTAGTGCACTCTGCAATTTATCAGCCTTTACTTGTAAGGTAAATCCACTTGTAAACAGGCCCTAAACCAGCTCAAAAACCTTTTATCCTAGTTTAACAGTCAAGCCACACCCCTCTCACCTGGGCACAATTAGTGCACTCTGCAGTTTATCAGCCTTTACTTTTTAAGGTAAATCCACTTGTAAACAGACCCCAAAACAGCTCGCAAACCTTTTATACAAGTTTAACAGTCAAGCCACACCCCTCTCACCTGGGCACAATTAGTGCACTGGGCAGTTTATCAGCCTTTACTTTTTAAGGTAAATCCATGTGTAAACAGACCCCAAACCAGCTCACAAACCTTTTATACAAGTTTAACAGTCAAGCCACACCCCTCTCACCTGGGCACAATTAGTGCACTCTGCAGTTTATCAGCCTTTACCTTTTAAGGTAAATCCACTTGTAAACAGACCCTAAACCAGCTCACAAACCTTTTATACAATTTTAACAGTCAAGCCACACCCCTCTCACCTGGGCACAATTTGTGCACTCTGCAGTTTATCAGCCTTTACTTTTTAAGGTAAATCCACTTGTAAACAGACCCCAAACCAGCTCGCAAACCTTTTATACAATTTTAACAGTCAAGCCACACCCCTCTCACCTGGGCACAATTTGTGCACTCTGCAGTTTATCAGCCTTTACTTTTTAAGGTAAATCCACTTGTAAACAGACCCCAAAACAGCTCGCAAAACTTTTATAAAAGTTTAACAGTCAAGCCACACCCCTCTCACCTGGGCACAATTAGTGCACTGGGCAGTTTATCAGCCTTTACTTTTTAAGGTAAATCCACTTGTAAACAGACCCCAAACCAGCTCACAAACCTTTTATACAAGTTTAACAGTCAAGCCACACCCCTCTCACCTGGGCACAATTAGTGCACTCTGCAGTTTATCAGCCTTTACTTTTTAAGGTAAATCCACTTGTAAACAGACCCTAAACCAGCTCACAAACCTATTATACAAGTTTAACAGTCAAGCCACACCCCTATCAGCTGGGCACAATTAGTGCACTCTGCGGTTTATCAGCCTTTACTTTTTAAGGTAAATCAACTTGTAAACAGACCCCAAACCAGCTCACAAACCTTTTATACAATTTTAACAGTCAAGCCACACCCCTCTCCCCTGGGCACAATTTGTGCACTCTGCAGTTTATCAGCCTTTACTTTTTAAGGTAAATCCACTTGTAAACAGACCCCAAACCAGCTCGCAAACCTTTTATACAATTTTAACAGTCAAGCCTACCCCTCTCACCTGGGCACAATTTGAGCACTCTGCAGTTTATCAGCCTTTACCTTTTAAGGTAAATCCACTTGTAAACAGACCCCAAACCAGCTCGCAAAACTTTTATACAATTTTAACAGTCAAGTCACACCCCTCTCACCTGGGCACAATTTGTGCACTCTGCAGTTTATCAGCCTTTACTTTTTAAGGTAAATCCACTTGTAAACAGACCCTAAACCAGCTCACAAACCTTTTATACAAGTTTAACAGTCAAGCCACACCCCTCTCACCTGGGCACAATTAGTGCACTGGGCAGTTTATCAGCCTTTACTTTTTAAGGTAAATCCACGTGTAAACAGACCCCAAACCAGCTCACAAACCTTTTATACAAGTTTAACAGTCAAGCCACACCCCTCTCACCTGGGCACAATTAGTGCACTCTGCAGTTTATCAGCCTTTACTTTTTAAGGTAAATCCACTTGTAAACAAACCCTAAACCAGCTCACAAACCTATTATACAAGTTTAACAGTCAAGCCACACCCCTATCAGCTGGGCACAATTAGTGCACTCTGCGGTTTATCAGCCTTTACTTTTTAAGGTAAATCCACTTGTAAACAGACCCCAAACCAGCTCACAAACCTTTTATACAATTTTAACAGTCAAGCCACACCCCTCTCCCCTGGGCACAATTTGTGCACTCTGCAGTTTATCAGCCTTTACTTTTTAAGGTAAATCCACTTGTAAACAGACCCCAAACCAGCTCGCAAACCTTTTATACAATTTTAACAGTCAAGCCTACCCCTCTCACCTGGGCACAATTTGTGCACTCTGCAGTTTATCAGCCTTTACTTTTTAAGGTAAATCCACTTGTAAACAGACCCCAAACCAGCTCGCAAACCTTTTATACAATTTTAACAGTCAAGTCACACCCCTCTCACCTGGGCACAATTTGTGCACTCTGCAGTTTATCAGCCTTTACTTTTTAAGGTAAATCCACTTGTAAACAGACCCCAAAACAGCTCGCAAACCTTTTATACAAGTTTAACAGTCAAGCCACACCCCTCTCACCTGGGCACAATTAGTGCACTCTGCAGTTTATCAGCCTTTACTTTTTAAGGTAAATCCACTTGTAAACAGACCCTAAACCAGCTCACAAACCTTTTATACAAGTTTAACAGTCAAGCCACACCCCTCTTAGCTGGGCACAATTAGTGCACTCTGCGGTTTATCAGCCTTTACTTTTTAAGGTAAATCCACTTGTAAACAGGCCCCAAACCAGCTCACAAACCTTTTATACAAGTTTAACAGTCAAGCCACACCCCTCTCACCTGGGCACAATTAGTGCACTCTGCAGTTTATCAGCCTTTACTTGTAAGGTAAATCCACTTGTAAACAGACCCCAAACCAGCTCACAAACCTTTTATACAAGTTTAACAGTCAAGCTACACCCCTCTCACCTGGGCACAATTAGTGCACTCTGCAGTTTATCAGCCTTTACTTTTTAAGGTAAATCCACTTGTAAACAGGTTCCTAGAGTTGTGTCACTGCATCCTGCTGTGGATCATGTCATCCACCATGCCTTTCTCTTCTTCAACACTTGCTGCCTCACCAACTCCATCTAGTTGTGGCATCCCTAGTTGCTTGGCAACTGATTCGACTTCTATGTGCTTCTGGTTCACCTGTCATTCTCCCTGTCTACCCTTTTCCCCTTGTGTCTCCTGCTGCATTTCCTGTGTTGTCTGCTCACCTGTCCCCTCTTGGTTCCATGCCCTCTTCTTTTTGTTTGGCCACTGTGTCTGTCTCTTTTTTCATTCCCCTTGCTTTTATCCTAGCTAGGTTCCATGTCATTTTTGTAATCTATTTCTTCCTCTTTCTTTCATTCACACAACCCTATCCCAAAAGCCGCTATCCCCATGAGAGCCATTCAAGAGCACAACATCCCTTGAATTAAGTTGCTAAATTTTTTCTTACTCTAAATGTAGTATGACTATCCCCATAATTTAATTCAGTATACCTACCATGGCATATCTGCTTATTTTCAAATCCCTTTCACTAATCACTAGAGATGTCGCCGACAGTACGCCCGCGGATTATTTGCAGCGATTTTGGCATGTTCGCGTTTGCAGCGGACGGCGAACACATGCGCTTTTCGGTTTGCCCCCTATACTTTATCATTGAGTAAACTTTGACCCTGCACCTCACAGTCAGCAGACACATTCCAGCCAATCAGCAGCATACACTCCCTTCCAGAGCCTTCCATCTGAAGGACAGCATTTAGAATCATTCTGAAGCTGCATTCTTTGTGAGAGGACAGATAGTGTAGCTACTGGAAATTTAATAGGGAAATAGAAAGCCAGGCTGTGTATTTAGCTTCCATTACAGACCTAAAGGACTTATCTGATATCTGCTGCAAGGACAGCAACCCAAAAAGCTCTTTTTAGGGCTAGAACATCATTTATTTTATTTTATATTTTTTTTCTGTGTAATCTAATTGCATATGCCTGCCTGCCAGCGTGTGTGTGTGACAGGCTAACACCTAACAGCTTATATTGTGCTTATTTTCACTACTCATACCTGGTGGTGTACCATACATTGAAAACAACCATTTTTTTCCTGTAATCTAATTTCAGTTGCCTGCCTGTGTCAGGCTCACAGCTTATATTGTGCTCAGTGAAATAAAACAACACTTTTTTGACTGTAATAGATTGAATAGCAATTGCCTGCCTACAGGCGTGTGTGTGAAGCCTATTGCATCTACTCTGCCAACTTTTGCCAGTGCACAGTGATACGTCATATCTGGTGCAACCGTAGTGTACAGTGACATAAAACAACACTTTTTTGACTGTAATCGATTGAATATCAGTTGCCTGCCTACAGGCGTGTGTGTGAGGCCTACAGTGCCTACTCTGCCAACTTTTGCCAGTGCACAGTGACACTTATATCTGGTGCAACCTAGTGTACAGTGAAATAAAAGAACCCTTTTTTACTGTAATTGATTGAATATCAGTTGCCTGCCTGCAGGCGTGTGTGTAAGGCCTACAGCGCCTACTCTGCCAACTTTTGCCAGTGCACAGTGACACTCCTATCTGGTGGCACCTTAGAGTGCCCCAAATTTGAAGTGGGAGGACCGACCAAGCATCTTTTTCCATCTCACGCTTCCAAAAATCCATGCCATATACATATCCCCTGATGGGTGACGTAACAGGTATCAAACCGATAGGAATAGTACTACTTAACAGTACACACCTTATAATAACGCAGACAG
Organism: Discoglossus pictus; assembly: GCA_027410445.1. Taxonomy (NCBI): domain Eukaryota; kingdom Metazoa; phylum Chordata; class Amphibia; order Anura; family Alytidae; genus Discoglossus; species Discoglossus pictus. The sequence goes on along the minus strand of CM050163.1, from coordinate 270,350,304 downwards.
AGGCAACGCAGAGAGAGGAGTCTGAAGAAGAGGAGTCAGAGGAGGAAGGTGGCTTTGAGGAGGTGGAAGGACCAAACACAGCAGGCGTCCCAGGGGGCTTGTTGTCACCTTTCGGGGACCCTTGGTGGCTGGGTGGAGGAAGAGACCTTCAATGACATCAGTGAGGACAAGGAATGGGACATGGCTAGCTTGGTATCCAACCTTGTGCAAATGGGGAGTTTGCCGTTGTGCAAAGGGACTGTTTGCGGTTGTTTGCGGTGCATTAAACGGGGAGATTGGTCTGTTACTGTGAAGCGGGTGTAACCCTTACACTACCTGATCGATACAACATCATACCTGATGTTTTAAAGCATGTTATTCCAAACAATTTAGGAATGTTAGGTAATTTATGCCCTTTATGGCTTAAAACCAGACTCTGCATCAACTATGTAATTTTTTGTGGGAGTTTTGCCATGGATCCCCGTCCGGCATGCCACAGTCCAGGTGTTAGTCCCCTTGAAACAACTTTCCCATCACTATTGTGGCCAGAAAGAGTCCCTGTGGGTTTTGGAATTCGCCTGCCCATTGAAGTTTATGTCGGTTCGCCGGGTTCGCCCGTTCGCGAACATTTGATGGAAGCTCGCATCCGCTGTTCGCAAACCGAAAATTTTATTTTCGCGACATCACTTCTAATCACATATGTTTACCAGACCAAAGTCGCAATGATCATAGCCACTTCCTCCATGTGTGATCAGTCTACCTGCTTCCCACTCAAGCCTTGGCACCCACACTTCACATATAGGCTCCTAGATGCCATTACATCCACATATGTATTATATTGTCCTACATAGGGCTATGCAGTATCTTAATCATCTGTTACCAGTCTAATTCAGTAATCCATAAATTTCAAGTTGCTTTTAACACTTACACATGTCTATCGAATCAAAGTCGCATTGACCAGCAGCTTCTCACTCAAGTCTTAGTAGCACCCACTCTTCACATAGAAGCTCCTAGTCGCTACTCCAACCTACCTACCACAAGGTGACCAATGGTTCAGAAATAATCACATTCAAATGTTCTTATCCATATCAAGATATCATTGCAGCTAAAGGGGTCATACCCACTTGTGTTAAATGCATGGGGCCATACCGATCTATACACCTTCTAACACCAGACAAGTCCACTCATGCTAAACTCCCAGGACTTTGAATCAACTCCATTTACACCATCCACTCACCATCACCACACCATCACCACGCCTGCTGTAGCTTAGAACCTCTTCTTCTTACAGCTCAAAAAAACCAAGTTCTCAGCATTATCCTCTAATCACCGAATCCAGTTGTAAACCTGTTATAGTTACCGACTGCTCCGCAATTAACCATTACTGCTCCATCACCTCCGTTAGAATCTCAGTAGACACCATCACCAACAAACCTACTCTCCACCTACTTCTCGCATTTTCAGTCAGCCTTCGTCAACCACATCTTCCATACACTGCATCAGACACCCATTGCTTATAGGTGCAGGCACCTTAGCACCCAAGTCCCACACTCAAGTCCATGTCGACCAGTTTATGGATTGTTGGAAATCAAATTGCTTCACAAGCTATATGCCTAATCACACTTCCAAAATAAAGTAAGCCTTCATAGAGTATTATCTCTACTGCCTTGGCCCAGTCAGCTGTTCATTCTGGCCATGGCCCCAGCTGCCACTGCTACTCTGTCCATCCGCCTTGCAGGCACCCGGCGTCTTTCCTCTTTGACCCGGCTCTGTCCTTTTCCAGGTGCTTTTTCTGTCTCTGTCACTCCCTCCAGTGGATTTTGCGGCCCTTCAGCCATTACAGGACGCCTGTCGCTCTAATTTTCTGTCCCCCTGCCATTAATTTCAGCATATTTTCTTCCCCTCTCTTCATCCATACAATCCTACCCCATAGATATTGTGCTTATAACATGACCCTCCGGGTCAACCACAGATCTTAATCATAGTCACTCATACCAACAGCCCATGCCACAAAACTACCACTCATGTATCTACATCATAGTCGCTTCCCCCATGTGTTCCATTCAGGCACACGCCACCCATCAACTTTCATTGTTAAATTCTGTTTTCATCTAACAACACTCCAAATCACAACTTATTGCCCCACATCCCACAGGAACATGTAATATGACTATTCAAATTATCTATTACAAGTGACTTGCCTGTCAAAAAATTACGGCAATAAGATTGTAAAGCAGGTAATGTTGTTTGCGTGCAAAATTAATTTTGTTGGTGTTTTAAGATCCTTCGGCTCTTAACGAGCATCACGCTGAGCACCTTCGGCGCTCATCGTGTGGCCTTCGGCGCTCATTGCGAGGCTCTTGGTTGTTTGTGTGCTATGAGCAGCGTTGGTGTTTTTTTTTGGTATGGCAATGAATAATTAATAAAATAAGAAATTAATATACTTTACCTATTGTGAAGTAATATATGCAGGAAGCATTGTGTTGAAGAGCTGGCAATCTGTTTTCATGTTGCTGCATCATCAGTGCTGTGGAGCTGCTGTGTAAGCGTCATGAATGTGTGCAGTGTGTAGTGTAATAGTGTGCGTGCGCGAGGCAAATCCGTTAGGGTAGCTGTGTACTTCCGGATTGTATAAGTTATTGTTCTAAAATGGCGCCTAATGTGTGGTATGCGTCTGATTTAGCGTCCTTGTTTTCGGATGTTGTCTGACTTTTTCGGGAAATCCGTAGGTGTTTGGTGGTGTTTTGCGTGTTTAGGGTCCTTTAGGCTCGTTTTCGTTTTGTTCGGCGGCCATTTTTCTCTCGCTTAGGTGATTTTCGGGTGTCTAAACTCTGAAATTTGGACTTAAATCGAGGTGTAACTTCACTTGCAGAGGTCCTGGGTGCCGACCCCCCCTCGCTGTGGGTAAGCTTTTTATGTGTTTTTTGTGTCTATTTATTGTGTTTCTAATATTTTTGGGGTCGCACGGGTTGCGTCCTTGTTTTCGGATTTTGTCCGTCTTTTTCGGGAAATCCGTAGGTGTTTGGTGGTGTTTTGCGTCTTTAGAGTGCTGAAGCCTCGTTTTCTTTTTTTCGCCGGCCATTTTTCCTCTCGCTTAGGGGATTTTTGGGTGTCTAAACTCTTTTATTTGGAGTTAAATTGAGGTGTAACTTCAGTTTTCGAGGTCCTGGGTGCCCCCCTTGTTGTAGGTAAGCTTTTTATGAATTTGTTGTGTGTATTTATTGTGTTTTTCATGTTTTCATGTGCGCGGGTTTCGCCCGTTTTTTGCGAGGTCGTAATGGGTTGTAACGTGTCTCGTATTTTGCTTTCGTAACTCCGTAAATTTTGCAAGGTCCACAGTTGCTGGCAAGGAGCGCCTTCGGCTACGCGAGCCCGCAGCTATAGCAATATATTCAGTATGCCTACCATGACATTCCTGCTAATTCCCAAGTCACTTTCAACATCCACACATGTTTATCAGTCTACCAGCATCCCATTCAAGCCTTTATGGCACCCACTCTTCACGCAGAAGCTCCTAGTCGATACTCCAACCAATCATCTAATAGCAAGGCATATATCATCCATATTTCCCCTAAACTTTGATTTTTTGGCATCTTTTTGGAAGTTGTGGGAGGAGCCTTCTCCCTACAAAAAAACCCTCACACACACACAACCCACAACATCATTCATAACTCCCTCCCACCTCACCCAATAACAGACCTTTGCCGGTCTCTCTAGCTCTCTAAGCAGGCTAAAAGGTGTACATAGCATATTTCATACTGTAAGCTACCATTCCAAAAGAAGGATTTGACCACAAATACATATTAAAATATAATATTGAAATCCAAGTTATTTACTAAAAGCTTGCTCAAAATAAAACAGAAATAAACTGAAAAGCTATGCTGGTAGGCTAGTCTGTTAAAGAGAAATTGCTGTCAATCAGTGAATCTTTCACTTTAAATCTGTGTCCTTAACACTTCTCGTCCATCGCCTGAAATTTTTCTATAAGTAGCGAAAATATCTAGTAGTAATTGATGCAGCTAAACAACCTATAGTAGGAGTTTGTAGTTAATTACATTGCAATCCCGCAGAGCTGCTAGATGGCTAGCAATACAAGTTAAAAATCCCAACCAGTTTTAGTCAATGTAATCAGGGGGGGGGGGGGGGAGGTTGTTCTTTGCTCCCCTGTCGTTTATATTCTTGCTGGCTGGCGTTAGCTCCAGCTCTCTGTTTAGTGAATGATAGTCCAATTTTAACGGGCTGCCGGGAACTCTAACTGGATTGACATGTGAATACAGTGTAATTTAATTCAAGTTGGCAGATAGAAACTAACTGATTTTTAACAGCAGATCAGTATAATTAGAGATACTTGAATAGACATACACAGTCAGGTTTTTCCAACATGCAAATTACATGTGACTTATCAGCTAGGTTTAGACAGTCTTTATAGGGTCACTGTTTATGTGTATGTAGGCTTGGTGAAGCCCTGTAATAATGAAGGAGACCAACCTTTTTTAGTAGCAGTATGGCCAAAATCTGCAAAGGGAGACTCGTGATAGCCCGCATGTGAGGAGACTCTGAGATGCTTCCTCCATGCTGTGGAGCCAAAATGAAAATGAGGCTGCCAGAAGAAGGAGGCTGGGAGTGCTTTTTTAGGTGAGCTAAGCCCCACCCACCGGAAGAGCTGAGACAGGGGAGGGACCTCATCACAACTGGTATTTATCAGTGTATAACATGCACTTTTTCTCCCTGAAATAGGGAGCAAATGATAGGTGCGTGTTATACGCCGATATTCCCTCCCCCCTCCTCATCCTCAACCTCCCTCCTCATTCTAAACCACCCTCCGCATTCTAACCCCCCCTCCTCAACCTAAACCCCCCTCCTCAACCTAAACCCCCCTAAATACCTCCCCCTCACTTACCTGCTTCTGCTCCGGCCTCCGCTCCGCTGCTTGACATGGCGCGCATGTGACGTCACATGCGCGACACGTCATTAGCATATACCGTTGCTCCACTCCTTGACCCGGCGGTATATGCGAATGACGTGGCGCGCATGTGACGTCACATGTGCGCTGGGTCAAGGAGCGGAGCGGAGGCAAAGCCAGAAGCAGGTAAGTGAGGGGGAGGTATTTAGGGGGGTTTAGGTTGAGGAGGGGGGTTTAGGTTGAGGAGGAGGGGGTTTTAGAATGAGGAGGTGGGGTTTAGAATGAGGAGGGGGGGTTAGAATGCAGAGGTGGGTTTAGAATGAGGAGGGAGGTTGAGGAGGGGGGGTTGGGGTTGAGAATAGGGGTGTTGAGGTTGAGGAGTTGAGGAGGGGGTCGAGGATAGGGGGTTGAGGAAGGAGGATGAGGATGGGGGGTTGAGGAGGGAGGATGAGGAGGGAGGTTGAGGAGGGGGTTGAGGTTGAGGAGGTCTTGGACTCACTGGAAGTGTGAGGTAAGAAACATTGCAGTTACTTACTAAATTCCATACAGAAAATAGATCAAGCTGAGAGGCAGAGACAAGAGTGAGAGGCATAAATAACAGAATAGGGGCACGATTCAATTGCAAGCCCGCAACTCGAGCGATGTAGGCTGTATGTCTGCAGGTGTGTTGTGGCTCCCGATTGTCTGTGATTACTATGCTATTCAATTGTGCAAGGGCGATAGTTACAGACCGTTGCCTCAAGCCATCAAATGCCTCCCATGGCCGCAAACTGTTAGGGGGCTGGCCGAGATGTGATTAGCTGTTATGGTCCAATCGCTGTATAACATAGTGTGACACAGGCCTCTCAGCCAATAGAAAGTGCTCTAGCTGCAGATGATTGACCAAGGGATATTATAAAGTTTTGTTCCACCCACCCATGCGTTGACTGTGTTGTATTTTCTTCCAATGTGGCATGCAGGCCCCGGAGGTGGAGATTTTTCAGTGAGAGAGAAAGAGAATAGTAGTATTTTGAGAGCAGTAATTTGAGGTTTTGTTTATTTCTATTACTATTTGTATACTATTTATGATTTTACATGTAATCCTTGTTGACTCATATTTACAGATTAAACATAATTGCAATACACATAGAGACACAGAGGTAGGTCACTCCATATAACCTCCCTCCAATCCCATCCACCACACCCCATCCTCCAACAGTTATTAAATATACAAAATACATTTTTTTCTTCATCATACATATACAGTCAAACTTTTATTGATTTATGGTTATATTATTTTGGGGATTATAATAGAGGGAAGGGAGAGGAGAGGAGAGGCGAGGAGGATTGGGAGGAGATAGAGATGGCCCTGGAGAGTGGAGGAGGAGAAGAGCGGTGAAGGAGACGAGGTGGCGGAGGAGCAGGAGGTGGTGGAAGTGGAGGAGGAGAGTGGAGAGGAGAAGGTGGGTGGTGACAGGGTGGCCCGTGCACCAGGCACACATAGATGAGGGACAGAGGAGGAGGGGCCTGATCCCAGGAGGGGTAGTAGTTCGGGGGAGAGACTTTCCTCAGGGCCATGTCAGGGAGACATGTTAGGGATCCCTGTTCACAGTCGGGAGGGCAAGAGGCTGGGGCAAGCACAGAGCCTACAATTATATGCACAAGGAGAATGTGGTCCTCCTCTGTGCAATCTGTGGTCACCCGGTGACCCTTGCAGGGGGGAGGGAAGTTAGGCCAGGCCTAGAGCCGAGGCATGGAAAGCGGTAGCAGGTGGGGTTACAGCAGTTGGCATAGCGCAAAGGGATGTGAGGTTCATCAGGGCCAAGGTAAGGAGGATGATGGCCAAGGAGGAGAAGAATATAATTGTGCGATATAGTGAGTGGGAGAGGGTCACCAAGGACCTTCTCAGCCAGGTGCAAATCCCTGGAGCTTCAGGCCTGGTTTACCAGCAGGACCTAGCCTCCCTGTCAGATGAATATCACATACACCAACATGACACCACATGTACATCATACACATGTACATGATGACCAACAAGGACACTGACATGTCAGCTCCATGAAATTAACAAGGGATAGGTGGATGCATCATTAAATCCATGTAGGTGACAAATCACTGTCATTCCTTGGCACAACAACAGTAATAAAGCAATAGAGAGTCCATTTCTTAGTGTGCCCACTGCAGCCTATGCAGTTACAGACCATAACTGCAATAAAGATAGCGTTAGGAGCCAAGAACAATCAAGACCAAGAACCAAAGAATAGATCATATCTAGCAAATGATAGCTAATCTGAGTAGCAATTAGGGGAATCATCCAGGTTCAAGCCTAGATGTCAGATTGTAAGGAATGCACACAAAACAATGTATTATTCATCATACTAATAACATATACCTTTCTTTTCTCCTTTTCAGCATCAAGAAGGTCTGGGTCCAGTGGCAAGCGAGATGCAGGTGAGTCGTCTCCATTGGAGCAGTAAGTGGAGGAGCAAGCCCCCGCCCAGCAGGAATGGGTGGCAGGAAGAGGAGGAAAGAAGAGGACTGAGGGCCCTGGTTTGGGGGAAGAGGATGTAATATGGCTAGTGGGATCACAATCAGGACCACGGGCCACACCGCCAGGATTTTACCCCAGTATCCTCCTCCTCCAGTGACTGAGCATATCACCAGGGCCCTCCCACTGGATAGAACATATGTACCAGCCACCACCTCCTCCCCCCCACATTAGTGCGTCGGACTGGCCGGCACCACCACCACTACGCCCACCAACACCACCACTCTTACTGCATCAGGCTCCAGCCGGGCCACAGACCCTCTGCACTCGGACACCACTACCGCCACCACCTCACCAGGCAACGCCACTAGGACCTCCATACCCAACACCAAGCCAGGCTGCACAGGTGGAGATGCTGGCCCTCATGCGGCAGCAGATGGAGTGTCTCCAAGGGATCCAGGCCAGCATCTCCGCCAATCATGTTGAGGTATGTGTGAACTCTTATTTCTAGTTAAATTGAGGTCTAACTTCAGTTTTCGAGGTCCTGGGTGCCCCCCTTGCTGTAGGTAAGCTGTGTGTGTATTTATTGTGTTTTTCATGTTTTCATGTGCACGGGTTTCGGACGTTTTTTGCGAGGTCGTAATGGGTTGTAACGTGTCTCGTATTTTGCTTTCATAACTCCGTAAATTTTGCGCTCCATGCCAGCAACTGAGGCCCTCGCTTCGCTGCGCGAGCCCGCAAGCATTAGCAACAGACTGCATGCTCACAACTATATATGTGATTCTTGTCAGTGATCAAGAAAGAAACAGCCTCACACTTTGCTCTTTTTTCTCTCCATAATTGTTTTTATATATGCTTTTAGATTATCAGAAAAAAAATCTATTTTATTATTTAGACAATAAACGTTATGTTTTAATATATGTGATAATTAACAACAAGAACCTGAGTGCATAAATCTATGTCCTTTTTTTCTTTTGAATGTTTAAATCTAAACTACACAAATCTTGTACCAACAGAATTCATCATTATATCTGTTGGTTCTAGTTTCTACTATTTTATCTCTGTGCAACCAGTTCTCTTAAATACAAAGGCTTAGTCTCAGATGGACACTTTCTGAATCCCTTGACAAGGCTTGGTCACAGACAGACACTTTCTCTGTTCTTTGGCAGGGCTTGGCCCACAGGAGCTGCAAACCTATGCAAGTAGTCTACATCTAAAGCACGCCAAGGCACCGAATGTGAAAGCCCTGGGACTTACTGATTGTCTGAGCTTGTGCCCGGTAGCTGATAAAGGGAGGAGTAATGACATATGATGCAAATTCTAGGAAGTGAAGCCTGCACAGAACCAAACAAACAGCAGAAGTAGACCCACCAGAACACACACATAACAGGGATGTGGAAGTACTGGGAAGTGGTTCAATGTGTGCAGGTGCAAATGCTTGCACACCCCACCTAGGCCTACCATTCCGCCTACACACGCCTATACTCCACAGACTTTGGTTCAGAATTGCTGTGGCCGCCCATGTGGAGACCATGTACTCCTCCTGATAACTTTATATATATATATGTAAAGAGTGATAATAATAATTATAATGACACTGCAGTATCTCCATGGTTGTGTCATGATGAGATCTGCTGATCTGATTCACCAAAAGCCAGTCCTGTAACAAGTCCATACATGGGGAGATCTATCTGACACTAAAGGGTAAAGTGGTTACCCAGGTGTACCAAGGTGAAAAGAGTTATACTGGTATATAGCTGCAGTAGACTGAAGAGAGTTAGCACAAAGGGGTAGTGGAAAATATTGCACATTTGACAGGTAGTAGCAGATGATAGAAGCAGACTAGGAGCCCTATTAGAAATCGCAACCCGTAAATTAGCCCGCAAAAGATACTGCTATTAAATTAGCCTCTTTTAGCTACCCACAAATAATCTGCGGGTTACAGGCGGAAAAACCCTACGGGCTGTCAGTCAAAATCTGAACTTCGTCCCAGCTCAGCCTTTGACCTTTCAAGCCCATAAATGTTACTATCGCAAATCGCTATTAAATTGCAACGATTCTCCAGAGACGCACTGGCATTCAAGTCCGTAAACAGCAAAAAGAGCCAAAAATCCTATGGGTACTAGAGAGGCCCCACAAGGGGGTTAAAGTCCTGTCTGTAGCACTGTAAAAGCAAATATAAACACAATACTGTATTTTAAATGAAAGGGAAAGTGATGTTAATAATAATATTAACAGCACAATATTGTCAAACCCGCAAATCGGCAAAAAAAAATAATTATTTTATGTTTTATTTCTGTGTTATATCGATCCCAGCAATTAGTGTGTTAATACATGTAATAGAACTCGCATGGACTAGAATATCATATTTATTGATTATTTCATACTGCATTAATTCTGGAATGCGGGCCCGATCGCAACTCGGACTTCAAAACCATAAGTGATTGAAATCTAACCTCCATTTTTTTAGTGACGTAATGATGACATTCTCTTTTACTGTTGGCTCCATCTAAACCCGTAACCACAGGTTTGACTAATTGATCATGTTCACGGCCGCAAATGCAATGTGGGGAAGCATAGTTTACGGATTTGGATGTCGGAAACGTATTTTGCGGGCTTGTCTAATTTAATCGCTCTCTAACTCCGCCAAATCTATAGCCCGCAGGCTTTGCGGCTACACCACGCTGCAGGGTACACTATTAAATTTAATAGGGCCCTAGCTGTACTAGACTGTTCAGGGAAACCAGTTTAAAGGACAAGTTCCACCTAATCTCAAGTTGCTTTTAAATGGGAAGTTTACATATATGTGTAAAAAAGTTCTCACTTGTGGCTTACTGCTACATCTGAAGTCATCTGAAGGTTAGTTGTTGTGAGCTGCTGATGAACACAGAGGACAGATATAACATGTAATGCCACAGCTTACAACTCTGCTATAGGAGTATTGCTTTTGATCTAGCTCTTGAATTTTTGATCCAGGCAGCTCACAGAGCTCAGTGCTAGTGGAAAATATCTAAAAAACTGGACAAGTTCCATTACTTTTACATTGATTATTATTATTAAGTTAATAATTATCAGTCTTATTAAATTGCGATTCGGTAAATTTAAAAGAGCACTATTTAAGCACATAGCATATTTTATTTACAGAAGTTTTTAGTTAGTGAAGACCTTGCTTTTGGATAGAAGTTCACTAACTAAAAACTTCTGTAAAAAAAATATGCTATGTGCCTAAATAGAGTCCTTTTAAATTTACCGAATCACAATTTAATAAGGCTGTAAGTTAGCCTGAACACAAAGCAACACTGGTACTCATGCAACACTCATGCACTCTGAATTTCCAGGTGTAAGTAGTCTAGCAAGAAATTGGTTGTTATAGATGGTTGATCTTGTGAGTGAGCAAGGGTTCAGACATCAGATGGGGCTGCAGACACATTCAGTGCTGTGAAACCTCTCTGTAGGTTTGTTGTGGGGCAAGGAAAACATTGACAAGTTGCAGTGGTGCAATAAACACTGTTCTCAAACGCATTAAAAGGTCAGTGTTTAGAGAAAAACTTAACAGACTACTTGTGTATAGAATGTTTAATCAAGACGGGGGAGAAGGAAGAGGTGAGTTGGATTTGTTATATTATTATTGGAGACTTTATTATCTTAAAAAAATATTACACATAACCCTCTCCTCTACAATACGTAGACAGTTGCAATACACACTGCAAATGCTGCCTTTGTCACACAGACTTTACTAAATTATCTGCCTCCAGGGCCCCAACAAAAATATTATAGTTATTTTTTTTCTCCTCGATATATAGACACAATTGAGGCTTTAGTGCTATTTTGTCTAATGATGTGAAAAGCTGGTTTGCTTTTATGTTACAGAAAGTCATCAAAATTGTTTTAAAACTGTGGCATTACTTTCTTAAAGGACAATCTGAATGATGAAAACTATATGTATATTTGAAAAATTGTAATATAACAAAGAGCATACAGCCACATTAAATTCGGACTATGTGTTAAAAAGTAGCCCGTAACATAGATCTTAGGCATTTTTCATATTAATTTAGCCCTTTAACACATGCCGCAGACGACTTGCGGGTTAACACGCAGCAATGTCAAAAAAATCCTACGTATTGAGAACATTGAACTTCACGCCCCTTTAGTCCTTTGATCTGTCAAACCCGTAACCACTGCTTGTTGAATTTAACCCGTAACACGCAAATGGAGCTCAAAGCCCAAGTGAGCTCCAGAGGACCCACAAAGGGGGTAAGGTCCAATACATAGCACTTGTAATGCAAATAAAAACACACTACTGTACTTTTATTAAAAGTGAAAGTGATGTTAGGTCTTAGAATTAATAACACGACATTCTCAAGCAAATTCACCCAAAAAATATTTAATTTAATGTATATTTTTTGTGTTATATTGATCCCGGCAATATAGGTGTTAATACATATACTGTAACTCGCATGAGATGGAATATCATATTTGCAGCTTTATTAATATTGCATTGTTACTGGAATGTGGGTTCACTCGTAGATCATAATTGAACCCTGTAAGTCTTTGGAATCCCTTCTCCATTTTCATGTGACTCAATGCTGACGATCTCTGTTTCCATTGGCTCCATCTAAACCTGTAACTACGGGCTTGCTTAATTGATTACTTACTAGCCCGCAAAGCTGCTGGTCGACAGATGGTTTATGGTTTTGCGTCTCCAGTTTGTAGCCCTTCTAATTTAATAGCACCGTAACTTGGCCGAATTTCAGGCACGCAGCCGTTACGAGCTTCACGTTGGAGTTATTGCCTTGGAATTTAATGTTGCTCATAATTAGGTAGGGAAAAGCGCTTGAAATTAGCTTTTAATTAGAAAATATGATGTCTCTAAAACATAAACTGCACTGAACACTAAAAAGTAAAAAAAAGTAAAAAAGTAAAGAACTGTTTGTGATGTAATGTAATAAAATAAAGAGAAAAGTGAGATTATATAAAGAGAAAAGTTGTTCACATAAACTGTCTCCTTAATATATAATCTTAATTTAAAACAACAGAAATAAGATTACATAAATCTTTTAATGTGGGGTTGTGATTGGCTTTTTCACTGCTACATGTTTTACATAATTACCTCTGCAGGTTTCCTGGAGCTATTTAGTCAGATGTACAGAGCGTCTTCTCTATTACAGACTGGAGGAGGAATATTGGACCTTCCTTAGTGACAATGAGGCTGTTACTGATAGCACTGACCTGCTTCATATCTTGGATCTTCTGTATGTATCCATTACAATGTGCATTAACCTGATTATACACAGACATATCAATACCAATAATATTTTATTTTATTTTTTCAGATGTTGAATCTCAGACTCCAGTCCTGACCCCGTCTTCTCTTGTTGTAAACAGAGGACAATCTGCAACTTTTAATTGTAATGTTGGAGTTAAAAATAACCATGTCACAGTTTTCATCAGACAGACACTTGGAGAATCTCCACAGCTTATTTTACATCATCATCACACATACACAGAACCTAAATATGGACCTGGAATTTCCTCATCACATTTTAGTTCCACCATAAACAGCGCTGGGACAGAATATCAACTGGGTATTAAAGACACAAACACTGCAGCTACTGCTCTATATTACTGTGTAAAATGGTATGATAATGTTGGATACCACAATGATTTACAGCTGAACAAAAACTGGAACAGCTGTGTGTTATATATTAGAGTTACAGAGCGTACATCCTTTTCATATTGGTTATATTGCCCAAAATTCTAGAGAGAAAAATACTAAAATACATTTAAAGATCAGAGCCCCTATTCAATTGAGCAATTGTCGGTTACTAAAGCCTGTAATTTAGCCCATAAACAAATTTGCTATTCAATTGGCGTCTTTTAACTACCTGCAAACGATTTGCGGGTTACAGGCTGAAAATTCCTGCAGTTGTTAAAATCGTAACACCCAACCCATCTAAGCCTTTGATCTTTCAAACCCGCAAATGTTACAGCCGCTAAAATCGCAAATTTCTATTCAATAGCTCCAATTCCCAAAGGACGCAATTTACTTCAAATATGCTAACAGCAAATGTAGCCAAATATACTGTATTACGGGTTACAAATAGAACCTGCAAAAGGATTACAGACTCGTTTTCAACACTGCAAAAGACAATTAAACACAGCTATGGACTTTCAAATATGGGGAAAGCAATGGAGGGCATTAGAAACAACAATTCCCAAAGAACAAATAGGCCTTAAAAATATTTTATTTTTTCATATGTTGGAATGGTCATGCATATTCCAATATGAGAAATCTTACATGATAAAATTGCAACACAAAAAAATTAAACTGCCTGCCATATTATCCCTTTCTCCCTCAGAGGCTCGAATGTGGATCCTAAATATAGATAATCTTATATACATCTCACTCATCAGATCTACATTGGGAAAATAAATAGTGGCCAAATGACACCGCCATGTGACATATATCAAGTACCAGGGAAACATTTCCTTTTTTTATTGTTCGGTCCTATAGCTGTGTCCGACTCACTGAGACCCTATGGACTGCAGCACACTAATGTATGTCTCTCTCTGTGCTTATCCACAAGGTTTTCATGGCAAAAATACTGGAGTGGGTTGCCACTTTCTTCTTCTGTGGACTGCAATTTGTCTGACCTCTCTGCTATGACCTGCCCACCTAGAGTGACCCTACATGGTATAGCTCACAGCTTCATTGAACTACACAAGCGCTTCACCACCACAAGGTAGTGATCCTGAAGGGGACCAGGGGAACATACACCATCCTAATATACTCGAACCCATCAGGAAGGGCCGCAAAACACATGGAGGCTGTGCAGAGGCACGTGGAACAGCCAATTCACCTCCATCAGGGACAATCTCCACTATGCCCATACTGGAAAGTCCTCTCCATTGCTGGTGGCCATGTACCAAGAAGTATACCCATTATCATTTGGTGAAATCACATCAAGTGTTTTTCTATCAATCAATTCACAATATAACAAGTCATATTGTTATCAGGTCTTCGGGGGGAAGTCGATACAGTATCACAAAGTGGACCTGTCATGTGTATTAACCCTATATTATTATTATTATATGTATTGATCTATTGTACAGTAACTAGGGCTCATTATTTTATTGATATAGGAATGTGACACAAATGTAATATATGTGGATGTCCCAAATCCCTAACCATTGAAAACACACTGACACAGTGATAACAGTATAACAAAGCTTTATTTCATACACAGAGCACACTATGTGCATGCACACAAATGTACAAGACTCTGCATTAATATCATGGGTGTGGTGTGGGCAGATCCCAGATGGGCAAGAGGCTTTTGGGGGGAAAAGGGATACTTAAAGGGGGTAATAACAGAGTCTAGAATAATCATGATGCATAGCACCTACCAGGGTCACATGTGGTCACTTCACCACTGCACCCGGAATCTGATGAAAAAAGGATCATCAGAAATCACTCCATTTAATTGAAGTAACCAGTAATGAGCATAGCACTTACTTTTGGTTATCATCTGCTCAATTAAACAGACGCATACACATCTGGACTATCTCATCCAAACCAGTTTCACACATACAGTGTGCTCCTAAAACAAAAAACTGAAATAATTTGGTAAAAAATAAAAAAAAGGCGGATGAGGATAAAAAAAAAGAAAACATGCATGTATAGAACAGTGCTAAATACTTTAACTGTAACAATATAACAACTCACCTGATTTTCATCTGCAAACATTACTAACCATTAGCTAGTTCTCAGGATCGCTCACTGGTCATAACCATTAATAATGATGTGTCATCTCACAATAAATGCTTAGCTGTGACCAGTGTCAGTGGTCCAGCTATACTATCACCTCCATCAGATATTGTTCATCAATATTGATATCACATCAGCTATGCAGGTGTTACTCATGATATCAGCAATAGGGGAAAATAACCATTAATACAGAGAGGACACAAAGGTCAGCAGTCAGATTCACTGTTATTTACATCAGAAGCAAGGATCTGTTCTCAGACTGATATTGAGAAGAGGTTCACATGCTTCACTAGTGTATGTAATAACTCTGGCTTTCATTAACATGCCATTGTGAGACTTTGCAAGTCCACCGCCATAGCTTAAATGTAGACTAATACGCCTAACAACAATCTTGTCTTAGATACCTGGATAAACCATCGCTTTAATATTGTGGGAGCTACATGTTAAGCGGGGGCTGTCATCGAAGGAGTGTCTACATGAGAGGCACTGGGAATATCTTACAATTACTAAATTTCTTTGACAATGCTTACAGATGCAGATGCTTCAAAAAAGAAAAAGAAAAAAGAAAACAACGGAAAATAGAAAACAAAAACCTGCAAAATACGGCCTTAAAAAAAAGATAGGGACTGCAGCATATTTTCTCAACAGCATTCCTCAGTGACCATCAATTGGTGAAATGTTAAACAGAACCCCACGTGTCCACAGAGAAGAGGATCATGGACCATGTGATGGGAGGTAGCCATCTGCGTACACAAATATCACCATCACGTTGACCATGATCCTATACTCTGTAGCCAGACTAGGTTATGTTATCATTTTTATCAATAAATTGTGACTGAGAAGTGCTGTTGAGAAGACAAACAAATATGTGCAGCCCCTACATCCTCCTCCGCCTTGCATAAGGGCCCCAATCCCCCATGGTCGACGGCCGTCTCCATGGTGGTGATGGGGGGGCAGGAGGAGACATCCCCCCAGGAGGCAGCGGCACATGCAGTGGTGCTGGTGGCGGTGGTGGAGGCATGGGGAAGGAGCGGCCAGGGTGTGGGTTCACGAGGGATGCCTCTGAGGTGGAGGGCATGGGGCTAGGGACCATAGCGAAGGCTCATGGCATTTGCTGTAACTTGGTGTATTGCGCACTGGCCCGCCTTCATCCTGAGCAGCCTGGCAATGTAGGACTCAGTAATGAGGTAATGCCTCCTCCCTATATCGCCTGGCCTCTTTATGATTGGCAGATATGCTGGCCATGATCCCCTGCAGACACTTCAGTTGCTGACGCATGATGGCCAGTATCTCCACAATAGCCTGGCTTGGTGGTGGCAGGGATGGAGGTCCGTGTGGGTGAGGAGATGGTGGTTGTGGCCCAGTAGGGAGGGGTTGTGCCCGGCTGGATCCTGGCTCCATAGCAGTGGTTATGGTGGTGGGCCTGGGAGCCAGTCCAATGCACAGCTGGGGAGAAGAGGAGGTGGTGGAAAGCCCCAGTCGTCCTTCCAGTATGAGCGCCCTGGTTAGAGTCTTTGGAGGAGGGGGACAGTGGGGTCAAATGCCACCAATGTGGCTGATGGTCCTGCAGGTGATCCCACTGCCAAGATGATGTCCTCCGCCTCGGAACCAGTGCCCTCAGCTTCTCTTGTTTCCTTCTCCCCCTGAACCCCTGGTTCCTGATGGGTGGGGGCTCTATCTGGCTCACCACTGGACCCAGATCTTCTGGAAGCTGGAAAAGACAAAAGAAAGATATATGTGTTAACTATAAAGAATAATACATTGGTTTGTGTTCATTCCTATCTATGTGACATCTAGGCATGATGATTCACTTAATTGCAACTATGAGTCGCTATCATTTGCTAGATGTGATCTATTCTTTGGTTCTTGATCTTGATTGTTATTGTCTCCTAATAGAGATGTCGCAAATAGTTCACCGGCGGACTGTTCCCGGCGAACATAGCATGTTCGCGGCGAACAGCGAACATATGCGAGATTCGACCCGCCCCCAATACTTTATCATTGAGCAAATTTTGACCCTGCATGTCACAGTCAGCAGACACATTCCAGCCAATCAGCAGCATACACTCCATTCCAGAGCCTTCTAACTCATGGACAGCAGCCATTTTGGAATCATAACTAACTTGCAGTCTTACTGAGAGGAGGCTGAGTGTAGGTGATACTGCATCAATAGGGAAAACCATAGCTAGGCTACTGTACACAGTGTGCAATACAGTCCTGAAGGACTCTTTTGATCTCTGCTGCAAGGACACCCCTGTGTCTCTTTCCACCCTTATCATCACCCTCCCCTCACCTTAGCACCCAACCCTAACACCCCTCAACCTTATCCCTAAGACCTAACACCCCTCACCCTTATCCCTAAGACCTAACATCCCTCACCATAACACCCCTCACCCTAACATCCCTCACCATAACACCCCCCACCCTAACACCCCTCAACCTTATCCCTAAGACCTAACACCCCTCACCCTTATCCCTAAGACCTAACACCCCTCACCCTTATCCCTAAGACCTAACACCCCTCACCTTAACACCCCTCACCCTAACACCCCTCACCCTTATCCCTAAGACCTAACACCCCTCACCCTTATCCCTAAGACCTAACACCCCTCACCCTAACACCCCTCACCCTTATCCCTAAGACCTAACACCCCTCACCCTAACACCCCTCACCCTAACACCCCTCACCCTAACAACCCTCACCCTAACAACCCTCCCCCTAACACCCCTCACCCTTATCCCTAAGACCTAACACCCCTCACCCTTATCCCTAAGACCTAACACCCCTCACCCTAACACCCCTCACACTAACACCCCTCACACTAACACCCCTCACCCTTATCCCTAAGACCTAACACCCCTCACCCTAACACCCCTCACCCTCACACTTATCCCTAACACCCCTCACCCTAACCCTAACACCCCTCACACTTATCCCTAACACCCATCAACCTAAAACCTAACCCTAACATTCTCAAACTTATCCCTAAGACCTAACACCCCTCACACTTATTCCTAACATGCCTCACCCTAACACCCCTCACACTTAGCCCTAACACCCCTCACCCTAACACCTAACCCCCTCACCCTTATCCCTAACACCCCTTAACCTAACACCCCTCACACTTATCCCTGTGTCTCTTCCCCCCCTTATAATCAAGGGAGGGGGGAGGATGATGAGGAAGGGGGGAAACAGACACAGGGGAGGATGATGAGGGAGGGGGTAAAGAGATACAGGGGAGGATGATGTGGGAGGTGGGAGGATGATGAGGGAGGAGGGATGAGACACAGGGGAGGGTGATGAGGCAGGGGGGAAACAGAAGCAGGGGAGGATGATGAGGGAGGGGGTAAAGAGATGCAGGGGAGGATGATGTGGGAGGTGGGAGGATGATGAGGGAGGGGGTAAAGAGATGCAGGGGAGGATGATGTGGGAGGTGGGAGGATGATGAGGGAGGGGGGATGAGACACAGGGGAGGGTGATGAGGAAGGGGGGGAAGAGACACCGGGGAGGGTGATGAGGAAGGGGGGAAGAGACAAAGGGGAAGATGATGAGGGAGGGGGAAAAGAGACACAGGGGAGGATGATGAGGGAGGGGGGGAAGAGACAAAGGGGAAGATGATGAGGGAGGGGGAAAAGAGACACAGGGGAGGATGATGAGGGAGGGGGGAAAGAGACACAGGGGAGGATGATGA
The DNA here is from genome assembly GCA_027410445.1 of Discoglossus pictus. NCBI lineage: Eukaryota > Metazoa > Chordata > Amphibia > Anura > Alytidae > Discoglossus > Discoglossus pictus. The sequence goes on along the minus strand of CM050163.1, from coordinate 270,331,495 downwards.
GGGAGGGGGGGAAAGAGACACAGGGGAGGATGATGAGGGAGGGGGGAAAGAGACACAGGGGAGGATGATGAGGGAGGGGAAAAGAGACACAGGGGAGGATGATGAGGGAGGGCGGAAAGAGACACAGGGGAGTATGATGATGGAGGGGGCAAGAGACACAGGGGAGGATGATGAGGGAGGGGGTAAAGAGATACAGGGGAGGATGATGAGGGAGGTGGGAGGATGATGAGGGAGGGGGATGAGACACAGGGGAGGGTGATGAGGAAGGGGGGAAAGAGACACAGGGGAGGATGATGAGGGAGGGGGGAAAGAGACACAGGGGAGGATGATGAGGGAGGGCGGAAAGAGACACAGGGGAGGATGATGATGGAGGGGGCAAGAGACACAGGGGAGGATGATGAGGGAGGGGGTAAAGAGATACAGGGGAGGATGATGAGGGAGGTGGGAGGATGATGAGGGAGGGGGATGAGACACAGGGAGGGTGATGAGGAAGGGGGGAAAGAGACACAGGGGAGGATGATGAGGGAGGGGGGAAAGAGACACAGGGGAGGATGATGATGGAGGGGGCAAGAGACACAGGGGAGGATGATGAGGGAGGGGGTAAAGAGATAAAGGGGAGGATGATGAGGGAGGTGGGAGGATGATGAGGGAGGGGGATGAGACACAGGGGAGGGTGATGAGGAAGGGGGGAAAGAGACACAGGGGAGGATGATGAGGGAGGGGGGGAAGAGACACAGGGGAGGATGATGAGGGAGGGGGTAAAGAGATACAGGGGAGGATGATGAGGGAGGGGGTAAAGAGATACAGGGGAGGATGATGAGGGAGGGGGTAAAGAGATACAGGGGAGGATGATGAGGTTGATATAACTTCTGCAAGTACACAGTGCCACGCATATCTGTTGTCACAGTAGCTTGCACGCATAGTACCAATCTGTCAAAACCTGTAATGATGAATGAGGTCTAGAGGAGCCTGGTTCCCTTATCCTCTACAGGTTGAGACCCAATGTTTGGGTGACTCCAGACCAACACATGAGTACAAGCAGCACACAAACTCAAAGCCACCATCCTCCTCCTGGTCCAGCATCATCAGCCACATCAACCACTGCTGTCCTCCTTGCCCCCTCTCAACCATCCGCCACTCCGTCTCTTGCCTTGAGCAGTTCCTGGTCATCTGCCCATAGTCAGGTGCCTGTAAAGGACATGTTTGAGCGTAAGAAGCTAATGTCACAAAGTGCCCCAAATTTGAAGTGATACGACCAACCAAGTATCTTTTTCCATCTCCCCGTTCCAAAAATCCTGGCCTTATACACGCCCCCTGATAGGTGACGTAACAAGTATTAAACTGATAAGAGTAGTACTTACAAACACGCCACTCCTATCTGGTGGCACCTTTGATTACACGTGCCGTGCCCCAAAATTGAAGTGATACGACCAACAAAGCATCTTTTTCCATCTCCTGGTTCTAAAAATCCAGGCCTTATACACGCCCCCTGATAGGTGACGTAACAAGTATTAAACTGATAAGAGTAGTACTACCTAACACACCTTATAATAATGCAGAGAGAGGCAATGCAGTCAGAGGAGTCTGAAGAAGAGGAGTCAGAGGAGGAAGGTGGCTTTGAGGAGGTGGAAGACCAAACACAGCAGGCGTCCCAGGGGGCTTGTTGTCACCTTTCGGGGACCCTTGGTGGCTGGGTGGAGGAAGAGACCTTCAATGACATCAGTGAGGACAAGGAACGGGTCATGGCTAGCTTGGTATCCAACCTTGTGCAAATGGGGAGTTTGCGGTTGTGCAAAAGGACTGTTTGTGGTTGTTTGCAGTGCATTAAACGGGGAGTTTGGTCTGTCACTGTGAAGCGGGCCTAACCCTTACACTACCTGATTGATACAACATCATACCTGATGTTTTAAAGCACGTTATTCCAAACAATTTAGGAATGTTAGGTAATTTATGCCCTTTATGGCTTAAAACCAGACTCTGCATCAACTATGTAATTTTCCATGGGAGTTTTGCCATGGATCCCCCTCCGGCATGCCACAGTCCAGGTGTTAGTCCCGTTGAAACAATTTTCCCATCACTATTGTGGCCAGAAAGAGTCCCTGTGGGTTTTAAAATTTGCCTGCCCATTGAAGTCTATGGCGGTTCGCCGGGTTCGCCGGTTCGTGAACATTTGCGGCGGTTTGCGTTCGCGGTTCGCGAACCGAAAATTTTATGTTCGCGACATCACTATCTACTAATGCTATCTTGTTTCCAGCTGTGGTCTGTAACTGTATACGCTGCAATGGGTACACCTATACATGGATTCTCTATCGGTTGATTACTGTGCCCATGAATAACAGTGATTTGTCAGCTTCATGGATTTAATAATGCATGACTGGTGACCATATATCCCTTGTTAATTCCATAGAGCTGACATGACAGTGTCCTTGATGGTCATCATGTATATGTGTATTGTGTGTGATGTAAATGTGGTTGCATGTTGGTGTATGTGATATTCACCTGACGTGGCGGTTGGATTCTGATGGTCCACCACGCCTGAAGTTCCAGCAGAGGGCAACTGGCTCAGAAAATCCATGGCCACCCTCTCCCACTCATTGTAACAGTCACTTTTGGGTGACCACTTGGTGCTGTGGCTTGACTAGTCTCCTTGGCCATCATCCTCCTCACCTTGGCCCAGACATCATCAAACTGGTGCTTCACAGACCTCACATCCATTTCCGCTGTACCCACTGCTGTTACTGCGACCGCTTCCTCCTTCCTGGCTGGGCTCTAGGCCCGGGCCTAGCTTCTCTCCCCCTGCAAAGTGGGGCGCTCACGGATCGCACAGAGGAGGACCACATTCTCCATGTGCGTGTAGTTTGGGGCCCTTTTCCTGCCCTTCTGACTGTGGACGGGGATCCTTCTCTCCCTTGTCTGCCCCTGAAGCCTGTCCCACCACTGCACTACCAACCCACGCCCCCCCCCCCCCCCAGAATCAGGCACTTCCCCCTCTGACCCTGAACTTGAAATGTCTATTAATATGGGCACATGACCACCATCCACCTTCTCTCCTCCACCCCCACACCTCCACCCCCACTCCTCCACCCCCACCCAACCACTCTCCTCCTCCTCCGCTCCTCCACTCCTCCTCTCTTACACTTCTCTCCTCCTCACCTCCTCCAAGCCTCCTCTACTCCTTCTCTCTTCCTCCACTCCTCACCTCTTACTGAACTTGGAGTGCCTATTACCATGGGCACGTGATGACCACCCACCTCCTCTCTTTCACTTCCCTCCCCCTCCACTCTCCTACTCTTCTCCACTCTCCTCCACCTCTACTCCTCCACTCTCCTCCACCTCCATTCCTCCACCCTCCTCCATTCCTCCACTCTCCTCCTCCTCCTCTCATCCACTCTCATCTTTTCCTCCTCTACCACTCCTCACCTCCTCATACTCTGCTCCACCACTCTTCCCCTCCTCCTCCTCTCCTCCACTCCTCACCTCCTCCTCTACACCACTCCCCAGGGCAATCTCTCTCTCCTCCTCGCCTCTCCTCTTCTTCTTCTCCCCACCTCTCCAGTCCTCTCCCCTACCGTCTCCTCCCTCCATGATAATCCCAAACAGAAAATAAGGATAAATCAAAATAAGTATTTCTGTATTTATTTGTGAGGTTAAATAATTACACATAACACATTTTTTTTCTGTTGGGGGATGGGGGGGGTGTACGGAGTGACCTAGCCTTATGTGTAACATGTGTGTTATTTAATATATGTGTATTTGTATTATGTGTAATTAGTAAATATTATCAAAGAGTCCAAGGAAAGATAATCCAAAAGGACTCCAAAGTACTCTATTTAGATTAGAAAGTGCCCTTTAAAATATAACTTTTAATACACCAATTAAAGCAAAAACAAATAAATTGCATACAATTTCCAGGTACTTTCCTAATTGGTCAGTGGTTAATGACACCAATATGAGCACACAATACCCCCAAAAGTGATAATTTCCAATAGTAATACTGTACCTGTCCCCCATTTATATAGCATTAGCAAATAACTGAGTGTTTGCTATCATAGATACTCATACCAAAATACCCAGTGAGTCTACGGGGATCTATCCTACAAGACTGCTATCCCTCTGGGTGAGCCCTAATGGGGCACCCATAATGTGGCACCAAACTCACTGACTCCCTAACACACTCTAATTACAATAAGCAATTCGGGAGGTAACTAACACGCTATTATACGTGAGTATCTGATGTTTACTGGGTATAAATAGGTTAACAAAAAAAAAAAAAACGTAGAGAAGGAAAGATACCGGGTACAGGGAAGTCCAGGTGATAAAAACGCCAAATGCGCGTTATACAGCCCAATCTGGTGAATTCCTCAGGGGAAATGACATAACCATTATGCCAGGCTTGCTGCGGTCTATAGGGTCATGGAGAATCGGACATTACACATTATATCAAGACATTCTGTACAGACACAGATTTATTACATAGGCACCTTGTACTAGCATTCAAGTACATTTGTAAACCCTATACTAACCTTCAAGCAAACAGAAGCACTGTGCAGAAATCCAGAGCAGCAATGTCTCAAGCTGCTTGCTTGTGGTGGGAACAAAAGACTACACATCCCATAATACTTTACTGCAAATACGGGATCCACAGACATTGCAACAATATTTTAGCTGCATCTGATTGGCCACAACAAATTATGATTTTTATACCAATGTAGCATTCCTTTTCAACTTCCAGAAAACTGAAGACATTTGCAAACTTTGAGGTAAGTTTATTAAGGTTTATATTGGTATTTTTTTCCATGCAAAAAATGTTTTCATTCACTACTGATTATCCTCTATCAGATGCACTTATAATCCATGGAACTTCTATATACCTTTAAACTGTTTTTTGTTAAATGATGTATTGGTATGCTATTGGTGTTAGTAACATGGGAGAAAAAAAAAACAGAGATGTGCCTGAGAATAACAGATTTGCTTGGCAGTGACCCCAAACCAGCGTATCACAGCATAATTGAATAGGACTGTGTAGGAGTTTCATGCAAATTAATATTCATTTGAATATATATTTTTGACAAAACTCATAGTGCACTAATTGTATAGTATTTCTTCAGTAATTTTATGCTATACTTTTAGTAAAATATTTTTTGATAGTTGGTGTTATTGTGCATTTGCTTGTCATGTGCCACTTATGTTTAAATCACAGACTGTAAATGCCTTAGGTTTCAGCTGTTTCTTTTGATGGACATTACTAGCGCAGCTTAATGCAAGTAATCTTAATGCAGTGTTTCAGATTTTAGTGGTACTTTATCTGCAAGTTACATCATCTTAAACACTCTCCACAAGTGTAGTTTCTAAAATATTAAACATATCAGTAAATGAAACACTACAACCCGGATGTATTGTTTCTCAGTCATACCTGTATTAAGAGATGTTTGGGTAAGCAGAGGTTGTATTTATTTAGAGTATGGTCCACACATGCAAGAGTAAAATATTGTACAAAAATAATGCACATATAAAGATAAAGATTGATTCAGAACACAAAAACTATTTTCCAGAGAAGAAATAAAATATATATTAGCCGATACAGTAACAATGAACTGTACTTATATAAAATAAATATAAATATAATAACTAACAAATCAACTAAACAGTTGAAAAAAGCCAATGCCAAATAAGTGATACTAGAGTCAATCAGCAGTACAGAAACATATGAAAAATAATCATTGGCACATATAGTCTCTACATTTTATCTTTAGACAATGTACCGAGAGAAGGAGATAGTCCAAGGTACATACATTATGTGCTCTTGTAAAATTAATGTCAGGCTATTCCTGAACAATTGGCACTAATAGTTGGTAATATGCAGAAATAGTCCAAATAATACATATATAAATGCCAAATGTAGCAAAAGAAATCTCAGTCTTTTCAGACAATGGCAAAACAGTGGGTAATGTACTTACATGTCCTTCACCATCTACCCCTAAGGGCCGCAAAGAAAACCTTCTTGACCATGTAGACAACTTGGATGGTCTTAATAATATATGGTGTGTGCTGATCCCATGCAGCTTCTCTTGCTGAACCACTGTTCACAGGTGCTTAGATATGAATAAATGATGGGTAGGGTAGGAGAAGAGCGAAAGATCTTGATAGTACAGCTCAGTTTAACATATTTTTTCAATCCAATAAAACTAAACAAAAAATAAACAAACCAAAGTAAGGTGTCACGCTCACATGTATAACCCTCAAACACAATGAGATATGCTAATGATGTGTGTGGTGAGCAAGTATACGCAGCACAGGATACCCCTTCTCTCTTTGGAATCTTGTTCCTACAATATAAGAACCAGCAGATGTTACTTGGTGTAGGTTAGGCACTTTGTAGCCAATGTAGATGTTGTAGGGTCCACAGATAACTTCAGTTAGTGACGCTGATGGGGGATGACAGATACCCCTCTTACCAATGTTACCTACACTTGGAGGGCTCTATTATCCTAATAGTGTGTTACTGTGTGTCTAAGCTAAGATCTAACAGGGCCAGATGTACATAAATAATTAACTAATAGAATTCAAACCTAAAACACAATCAAGTGCAAACTTAGAAACCAGAAACTCCCTCCACTCAGCACAAGCATATAGAGGGTAAATAACTCAGAGCGATAAAGTATTAGTGTGGTAGAACTGTATTTTAATGACACATGTGGGTAGATAAATAATTTCTCCATGATAAAATAATTCAACAGTATAAGAAAAATGAATGCCAAATATTCACAATAATAATAATTATTATTTTATCATTGAGAAAAGCCACCTTGTGGATGAAATGCATTGATATTTTATTATCAAAATAGTGATTCTAATAGGAGAATAAGAGAGAGATAAATGAGATATGATAAGTATTTGTATGCATGATTTTTTATTTTGGCATGGTTTGGAGTGGGGATACAGAGCATAACAAAAATAAAAAAATAATTGTGACAGATCAGTGGAGATGAGAGAAGAGATGGAGAAATAGAGATGGTGTTAAGAGAGATTGGGGTGTGTATAGATACAGTTTACAGCACAGAGCAGAGCAATGTTTGTACATGTTTGTTTAGCATGTCTATTGTTCTTTCTGAGCTCCAGTGGGGTTATTACAGTCCAAAGTACAGTAAAACATCCTACATTTAATCTAAAAACTTGAAGCATGGCATTAGAAGTTCTGCCAGGCACCCCGAAGCTAGACGTCCCAAGGGTATATGGGTATATGTACAGATACTCCACCAAAGAGTGCATTACAAAGAGAGGGGCTCTATCACTAAAGTGCAACTGATGTAATTATTTACCAATAAACGTGCACACAGGTAAACAGGAACCAGGGTTTTAAAAGTGTTTAAATTGAATAGAAAAGGATGATGCACTTTCCTACCATGTACAAGGTTACGTCACTTATTTAAAACAAATATATATTTTTTAAATAAAATATGTGCAATTTGGAAAGGCTATTAAAAATGACTGGGTAATGCCCTCTGTTCCCAAACTGAAGCTATCCCTATAAAAGTGAAATTAAATCACAGTTACTACACACTAAAATAAGCTGGATATTTATTCAGAGAACTTATACATTTAAATGGTTGAACTTGATGGACTGAAAGTCTTTTTTCAACCTTAAATACTATGTAACTATGTAACTATGTAAATGAAAAAAAAACACACACATTAAAGTATGTGTTTGAGAGTTCTGATTGATTGTGTGTATGTCACAGACTCACTAAGCTTGGCAAGGATTATGAAGTGCTTCTTTGAAACTGTGATGGTAATTGTATAAACAGGAGACATATATTGCAGCCTTCTACAATCTGTTTAGTATATGTATGTAAGTCAATAATTATTTGACAATAGTGAAATATCTCTAATATAGAGCAAGTAAAATATGTCTACAGTTGGAAGTGAACACAGTGTTTGCTGCACTCATGTCTCTTTCTGGTTGAGTTATATTTTATACAGTTCACTGAACATTTGCATATGTATTATTCAGCTTGTGATGCAACTGTTATAAATAGCAGATATATTGTGTGTATATAGAAAGTCTTCACAATACATCTACTCATCTTCATCATGAATCCAGTATATACTTTGTTATCATGTGTCTTGGTGTGGATCCCATGTGAGTATTATGTGTAATGTGCTTTAGTCATGTATACATCTTAAACATGCTGTAACAGACCATGTAATTTCTCTCTTTTATATCCAGGCACTAAATCTCAGACGCCAGTGTTGACACCATACATAACTTCTGTAACACGAGGACAGAGTGCAAACCTTAACTGTAATGTTGGAGTGAAGGAGGGAAATGTAATAGTATTTTACAGACAGATCCCAGGAGAAGCTCCTCAGCCCATTTTATATCATCATCACACATACAGTGTACCTAAATACGGACCTGGGATGTCTTCAGACCATTTCACTTCCACAGTAAACAGTGCTGGAACTGAATATCAATTGCTTATTAAAAATACAGAGACAACAGATACATGTACGTATTACTGTGCAAAATGGTATCCAAGCATTAATGCATATCCCAGTGATACAGAGCCTGACAAAAACATTTTACTCAATGCTGTGTGCATCAGACAGGAAACAAGAGCAGAACTAAACTAAACACACTAACTTGTAATAAGGATCAGTGGAGTAAAAATACTCTGTGCTTTTCATATGCCATGCATTCAGGAGATTAAGTTTTAAACATGAATTCCTCTAGTAATCTTATTTTTCATTTAAATGTACTGTGTAAAGCATGTTCTAGTAAATTCATGAAAGTAAACTAGAGACATTTCTGTTCATAAACCTATTAAAGTACCAGCATACATGGGTCCTTCTTTCCACCCCTGTTGGAAGAGTAACATACTGTATCTCTATTGATATATCCTAAATTAAGTTATTTTGTGCAACACATATAATCTCCTGTAGCTCCTAATTATTGGTCCAGATGATTTTCATACTATACTACTTCAACAACCAAAGTCATTCAGAGTACTAGCAAATTGTGGGAAAAAAACAAGATATTATTAATGCACTGTAGTAAATAACTCATTTGATTTTCATTTTCCAAAACATTTACACTGATGAGTAAAAGGAAAAGTTGCAAGTAAATATAAAGTGACATTGATTAATAAAAAATAAAATCAGGGGCTGAGAAGTCTTGTCACACATGCTGGATTGTATAGAAGGCGCTGGATGTTTATGTCGCTCATGCAGGATTGCATAAAAAGCAATGGGTGTGTAGGTGGGGGATCAGTGACGGAGCTAGTGAATTGATTGCCCTGGTGCAAAAAAAAGTTTGAGACCCCCTGTGTGAACGTGGACAATTGTTTTGTTGGCCTTCTGGCTATATATATATATATATATATATATATATATATATATATATAAAATAGAAAATTGGCATGTGCGTATGTATTCACCCCTTTTGTTATGAAGCCCATAAAAAGCTCTGGTGCAACCAATTACCTTCAGAAGTCACATAATTAGTGAAATGATGTCCATCTGTGTGCAATCTAAGTGTCACATGATCTGTCATTAAATATAAACACCTTTTTTGAAAGGCGCCAAAGGCTGCAACACCTAAGCAAGAGGCACCCCTAACCAAACACTGCCATGAACACCAAGGAACTCTCCAAACAAGTAAGGGACACTGTTGTTGAGAAGTACAAGTCAGGCTTAGGTTATAAAAAAATATCCAAATATTTGATGATCCCCAGGAGCACCATCACATCTATCATAACCAAATGGAAAGAACATGGCACAACAGCAAACCTGCCAAGAGACGGCCGCCCACCAAAACTCACGGACCAGGCAGAGAGGCAGCACAGAGACCTAAGGTAACCCTGGAGGAGCTGCAGAGTTCCACAGCAGAGAATGGAGTATCTGTACATAGGACGATCCATAGAGTTGGGCTTTATTGCAAAGTGGCCAGAAGAAAGCCATTACTTTCAGCAAAAAACAAAATGGCACGTTTTGAGTTTGCAAAAAGGCATGTGGGAGTCTACCAAAATGTATGGAGGAAGGTGCTCTGGTCTGATGAGACTAAAATTGAACTATTCTGCCATCAAAGAAAACGCTATGTCTGGCGCAAACCCAACACATCACATTACCCAAAGAACACCATCTCCACAGTGAAACATGGTGGTGGCTGCATCATGCTGTGGGGATGTTTTCAGCAGCCAGGACTGGGAAACTGGTCAGTGTTGAGGGAAAGACGGATGGTGCTAAATAAAGGTATATTCTTGAGCAAAACCTGTACAACTCTGTGCGCGATTTGAGGCTAGGATGGAGGTTTAACTTACAGCAGGACAATGACCCCAAACACACTGCTAAAGCAACACTTGAGTTGTTTAATGGGAAACATGTTAATGTGTTGGAATGGCGTAATCAAAGCCCAGACCTCAATCCAATAGAAAATCTGTGGTCAGAATTAAAGATTGCTATTCACAAGTGCAAACCATCCAACTTTAAGGAGCTGGAGCAGTTTTGCAAGCAGGAATGGGCAAAAATCCCAGTGGTAAGATGTGGCAAGCTCATAGAGACATATCTAAAGTGGCTCTACAAAGTATTGACTTTAGGGGGGTGAATAGTTATGCACATTTACTTTTTCTGTTATTTTGTCTGATTTGCTTCACAATAAAAATAAAAATAAAAAAAACATTATCAAACAACAAAGTTGTGGGCATGTTCTGTAAATTGAATGATGCAAATCCTCAAACAATCCATGTTAATTCCAGGTTGTGAGGCAACAAAACATTAAAAATGCCAAGGGGGGGTGAATACCTGGTCCTCCACTTCTCCTGCACTCCTCCCTCACGCACATCACCTGCCCTGGATCTCTTGTACCTAGTGTCCAGCACACTCATTCCAGGCTTCCACCCATAGCCTGCCCTGGCCCACCTAGCCAGACCGTCTATGCTACCCCCTTCTCATCGTACCAGGACCCCAGGAGTCCCTTGCCAGATTTACTTTTTTGCAGCAGCTAGGCAGTGAAGTGTAGGAGTCCCTGTTAGTATGTACACAAGGTGTGCACAAACACCAATTTCTGTCCTGCACTCTACTGTCCTCCTCCACATTTGCAAAATTAAATAACTTCTCATACCACCATTTTAACCTTATTAAACATGTACAAATAAATACATACAAAAAGTTACAAGTTACAAAAGTACAAGACCAGCTGAAAAACTTTATGTATGAAAAGAGGGTGTGTGTAAATATTCATTTATAGTAGTGTAGGTAGGTGCAGAGTGTATGAGTGTGTAAATATACACACACACAGGCATACCCCGCTTAACACTATCCCTTTTAGCAATGTTTTTCCTGTAATTCTCTGCTTTTCGCTAAACCCTGCTTTAGCCTGGCCCAGATTATCCATTATGCTATGTAGGAATTAGTCTACAGACGCATCTCTAAGAGGGGGCGCCTCACTAATGCAATTTGTTTTGCTTGAATCCTGAAGCTGATGGCACTCTCTTGCAGCTGTGACTGTACAGCTATGCTTTCCCATGAGGAGGGTGTGGAGGAAGGAGGAGGAGCCCAGGAAGGAAGGGACAAGGAGCAACAGAGGTGCTTCCTGCAAGGAGGATGTCAGTAGAGAAGCTGACAACTCACAGTGATGGTATGTAATGGCAGGACAGGAGTCAGCAGGAAGATATAAAATGTTACCAATAACTACTAAAAATATTTATTTGCATATAATTTATCTATCATTGTCAGTTATTTATATATATATATATATATATATATATATATATATATATATATAGTGACAGACTGGCTGCCACTTCCAGGGTCAAGGCCCTGTTGACCATCTCTGTAATGAAGTAGCTCAGGAGGCGTTATAGCTTTAAGGAGCTTTACTGAAAACTTGGTCAGCAGGTACAAACACAAATACAAAACAAAGCCTAGCTTCCTTGAAGCACTAACTAAACAGAAATAGCAGTTTCCTCACTACCATAAACTAATGCAAAATAAATCATTCATATATACAGGCCTGTAAGTTTTTCTGCTCCAAAAGTCTGTGGGTTTGCTTCAGCGTGCAGCGCTGGCTTTCAATTCAGACTGACCCTACCTGCTGAGTGCTCACTTGTCCTTTTAAGGCAGAATTCAGCTGGGCTTAATTAGTCTGTTGTAGGAGGCTTAACTCTTTCCCTTCCCAGGGGAAAAAGGGCTCTGGTAAGTCTGCTTCTTACATGCACCCCTTGTATGATTCTGTTACAATATATATATAAATAAATAATACATCTGTGTTCACATTTGAATGTCTAAAACAAGTTAAAAAACATGTTTCCAGCTCAGAATTCTGAGAAAAACAGTTATTTTACTGCATTCTGGGTTGCTGAACAGGGACACGTAAATGTGCCTACAAATGCCTCGCTCTTCAATCCATAGCCCATTTTAAATAGGTCTTCCTTTATGCTTATGCTAGTTGCATTACACAGCCTTTATGCAAGCCAAGGTTGGATTATACACAAGCTGAGAATCCTATCCACGTACAGCCGTTTCAAGTTTACTGGCTATCATCAGCATGCAGCGGGATCTCAGCTTGTGTTGTGGACCCTATGAGTAGGTAGTTTACCACAACCAGCATTTAATATATGGTGGGCAAAAGAGCGGTAGTAGCCCTCCACCGTACAGTAAATAAATAGTACATCTATTTTCACATTTGAATGTCTAAAGCAAGTTAAACAAACCTGTTTCCAGCTCAAAATTTTGAGAAAAACACTTATTACACTGCATTCTGAGACATGCAAATGTGCTCACAAATGCTCTTCTATCTATCTATCTATCTACCTATCTATCTATCACACTAACTTATAATTTATATATATGATTGTAACTTAAACATATCTCTTTCTCTCACTGTATATGTACTCATAAGTTTGTGTATGTATATATATGCAGGGGGACCCAGCAAGCAAATGTTGTAGGGGCAACTTTGAATTTTCTGCCCAGGGGCTCCAGGAATGTTAATCCAGCCCTGCTATAGCACTGTTTTTGGCCGCTGATCCCCTTTTAATGCTCTGCTTAGTGATAACACTGTTTTTACCCTCGCGGGACCCAGTTTAACTCCCAGAACAGCGTCACATTGTTAAATGAGTCACACGAGTGAAGAGAAAAAAGCACAGAAAACAGAGAGCTAGAGCCATAGAAGACCCCTCAAATCCTACCTACAACATCCAGTGGCAAGGTACAGAATATTTTCATAGTTATATTGTTTTTCATAATGTGATTGCCTAATTGTCTAAAATAAAATCTATGTTAATTTTATTTTTTTGTAAGTGAGAAAACTTCGGAGCTGGGGAGAGTGATTGCCACCGGCTTCAAAGCGGCCAATGACCAGCTAACCTTTCTTTTGTGTGGGAACGCCAGCGGTGACTTCAAAATCAAGCTATTGCTGATACCACTTAAAAACACAAAGAGTCAAGAAGGGCATTGCTAAATCTTGTTTGTCAGTCATTTGGCAATTTAATGGGAATGCCTAGATCAATATGGACATATTTAAGGAGTGTTTTAGTGAGCATTTCTTTCCTTCCGTGCAACGCTATTGCAGGAGGAAAGGACTTAAGGCCAGTGTGCTCCTGACACTGGCGTAGGAAGGGAGGGGAACGGGGGGGTGGATCGCCCCAGGCGCAATCTCCTTGAGGGCCAGAACGCAGGTCAGTTGCTGCTAATGCCGCCCCCTAACACATGTGTGTGTCTGTGAGTGCATGTGTCTGTGTCAGTGTATGCCTCTGTGTGTTCAAGTATGTGAGTGTGTGTCCGTAAGTTAGTGTGTCTGTGTGAGTGTATGTCTGTGATTGTGTCTGTGTGACTGTGTCTGTGAGTGTTTGAATGAGTGTGAGTGAGTGTGTGCCTGTGTGAGTGTCTGTGTGAGTGTGTTTAAGTCTGTGTGTCTGAGTGTGAGTTAGTGTGTGACTGAGTGAGTGAGTCTGCGTGTTTGTGTCCGATTGTGTGTGTCTAAGTGTGAGTGTGTGTTTGTGTGTGAGTGTCTGTGAGTTAGTTTGTGTCTGTGAGTGAGTTTGTCTGTGTGTGAGCACTTTTTCTGCCCGGGCTGCCCCTGATTTGGGGGGGGGGGGCGTCAAACTCCAGGGTAAGAGCTCTAGCTACGCCACTGGCTTCTGATAATGGACAATTCCCCAAGCAACCCTACCAATTTGGTCGAGCTCCACTGCTGCATCCCGGTGGAAGTAGTGTTCCTGCCGCCCAACACTACTTTGCTTATTCAACCTGTGAACCAGAGGGTCATTTGGACCTTTACTGCCTACTATCTTCACCTCACATTAACCAGATGGACAGCCAGGACAAACAGTCCATGATGGATTTCTGAAAGAAGTACACCATCATGCAACATTGATTTGTTCTAGAAGGAGGCGACACAGCAATGTCTACAAGCGGTGTGGAAGAAGATTTGACCAGAGTTGTGTGGGGTTATGAAACCAGAAGAGCCCATCATAGCAAAGATAGTGGACCTTCTGACCAGGGCTGGACTGGGAGACGTGGCACCCAGGACAGAGAGGACTTGGTCCAGGCATCAGACGAGAGCCTACCCAAGGAGGACCCAGGACCTACAACAACTTTCACAACAGGGCATTGAGGAAGCCCAGGACAGCAATGACTGGGACATAGAGCAACAAAAAGAATTGTCATCCTATTTCCTCAGCAACACTTTGCCACATCCATAATGTCACTGATTTGACGCAAATGATCAAGATGCTGCGAGGAGCCGAAATGCGAGAAGCATTGTCCTTGGGGGTATTTCTTGCTACCAGCATCTGCTAGATGGCCACAGAAAAAAAAGGCAGATGTCCCTGGACCAGTTGTGACCAAGACAGGTTGAAGGATTAGTCTGAAGCTTCAAAATCTGCCACTTAAAGTGGAATATTTTTTCTTTGTGTTGTTCTTTTACATTTTTTTTTTTTTTTTTTAAATCTTGTTCTTTTGTTTGCAGTTCATTCAAAGTTCATATAAAGTTAAACGGTTTCACAATTCTAGTGGTTTTGTATCTTTTTTTCAATGAGTTCCATTATCCCTATCTTCCCAGTGTTAAAATGACCCCATTTAGTACTGTTTCACTTAACACTCCTACTGCCTTGAACCATCTACAGTGCCAAAAACGGTATTCCTGTTTATATACGACCCACTGCTGGGCCCAGAAAGATCCTAGATCAAGCTCACCTAGTAGGTCGTGGGGTTCTTGGAGTATTCCTGTTAGCAGGAATGAACCGAGCACAGCATATAACCACGACCAGTAACCAGGAAGCTTATTCAGCAATAATACCCGCAGTGGTTAGGAACAGAGTTTCAGCCCACAGGATTAATTACAGTAATTAAAATTATTATATTCCCTCAGAATAAACCATAAACCTTGTTTATGTAGGTTAAAATTGACAACTCCCTTATTGATGAAGACATAGCACACATTTATATTTACAGTAACATAACTGGGGGTGAACACTTAAAATTATGGAGAGGGGGTCAGTCACAGACCCATATCAGGAATTTCCTTCTCTATGAACTCTGTAGGAGTCAATTCATTCCAGCATGGGCAGACACAGTGAGCCTGGATTGCCAAGTGGCCATCTACTCTTGTAAGGACTTGGGGTTAACCCTTTAATGCCACCGCACAGGGCAGATGGTAATGCCCTTTACCCATAAGGGAAAAGGTGGAAAGAGAGTAATGTTGAAGTGAGAGGTAGATGAGAGAAAAAATGGGAACTTAGATAAAGGGGAGAGGGAGAAAGAAGGATGGAGAAAGAAAATGTGAGGAAAGAAAGTAGGAGAGAGAGAAAATAAGGAAATATAGAGAAGGGAGAGAAGGGGGAGACAGAACAGGGGATGCAAATGGGAAGATGGATAGAGGAGGGAAGCAAGATGCGATGGTGAGAAAAGGGAGAGAAAAGATAAAGTAAGAGGAAAGGAAAGGAAGAGTGAAGGGGAGAAGAGGGAGACGGGAAGCTAATATAATAGTATGTGATGCATTGTATAGGAGATGATTTACAACCTCTCACACTTCAGTTGCAGCTGGACCTTCTGTCCTCTGATTCTGCTGATACTTAATCTGACCCTCTCTACCACTCAATGATCTGCTTGATTCCATTCCTCACAGCTCCATGGATGCGCACTCTATAAAAGCAGTAAAATATGGTAAATATGGTATAACAATTTATATGGCAGTTAGAGTATAGAAATATATATTGAAGCAATATGTATCAAATTTGGTTATATTGTATCTGAGATTGCAAGCTAATTAACCTTTGCATTTAGGTAGTTGCAAGCTATTGTTTGGTTATTAGTCTTATCTCAAAATGTATTACATTTAATTGTATTTATCAAGTCGGTCAATTCAATCAATAATGATGTAAGACAGTTTTGTTGATGGTGTGATATAAGACTATATATATGTTGAGTATTGCTAAGTATGGTTGGCTGTATATGTGTTTTTAATAATTGGTGTTGTAACAGAGTTAAATGGTTACATTATTGAATAAAGTCAATCAGTCTGTTTTGCGGAATATAGGCACAGATTTAAATATATTGATTAATGTAACGGATCACCTGGCACCCCGACTGGGTACCTCCATTGATGGATGCGTCCTAGCTTGCGCCGAGGACTACAAGCACCGCACCGGACACCACAGCCACCACAGACTCCGCAACCGCCGTAGCTTAACTGGAGCCGCGCCGTCTTCCTTCCACCCTGTATGAATCTCCAGCATCCAGGACCGTGTGGGGAAGACCTCTCCTCCAAGGAGAGTACATCATGAACAAGAGTTCAGTAGTTAAAGCTCAAGGGAGTATGCAGCGCATAGCAATCCCCAGTGTGATACAGCAATTCCCTCCAAGAACGAGACGAGGCTACGTTTTGCAGGGTCAAGTAGAACTCTCTCCTGGCACACCCAGCCTGGTTTTTATTACAGTCAGGTACAAACAGAACACACCCAGGGGGAGGTATAGAACAACCAATAACACAATAGTAACGCCCGCAGTTTCCCTCCCCTCTGCTTGGGAGATAATTGAGTTTCTTACTGTCTCTACTCAATTATCTCCCAGCTAAAACTTACACATTTTTATACATTTTTATAACTTTATGATTTTACATTGTACATAAAAAAAAACTTACATTTTTATGAACAACATAAATTGTGGAACAACATATAAAAAAATGGCATGACTCAGACCAGGTGTTCAAACGTTAGTAAAAGTATCTTTTGGGCCCTGGCTGGCAGCATGGCAATCTGGCTCAAACAGGTTTTACAGAGGCCTCTGTACTGGAGACAATGGGGAAAGTATTCCAATTATCCAGGGATAGAGGCAGACTCCATTGAGCACATGGTTGCAAAAAGACATAAACCACTTTAAAATACATAAAGTCACCTTTTACACCTAACACACAGTCATTTTACATATCCCCAGATAGCTGGGATCTGAGCGCACAAAACTACTGAATAGCGCTCAGATCCTATTCACACAGTTCAATTGCCATGTAGCTAAAGTCTTTCCCATAGTCTTTTATTATATGAATGGGCTCCATGGCATAGCTATCTGGGGTATCACCGTACACACAGGGCAAGTACCGAATGCCCCCACTGTATTTAAAGGGCCAGAATGAGTGACATACACTCTGGTATGGCCGAATACTGTTTTTAAAGGGCAATATGTCCCAGGGCCATAGTCGCAGGGCAGGAGGCTGGCAATAAGTCCTCTCCAAGACAAAGTGGCGAAGGGCACTTCGTCACAATTAACATCTACAGTCCGGAATGAAGGTGCTAATTAGCCTTGGTTCTTTGACCACTCCCAAAAGGGCAACAAAATGATTGAGGTCTATTGGGCTAATTTTAACTCTACTACAAATTAGAAAGTTAAACCAGTTTATACTGTATATACCATGTATAGAATTTCAGGATAACATCCGTCTAATTTTAGGATCCCTTCTCAAGATAGTCTGAAGTAATCCCTCTTTGTGTTATTGGTTTGATAGAAAGAGTTGTAGAGATATAATATAATTTGATATAGACATATATAGTAATATATCTTAGAGAGGATATAAAGGGGGCATAGGTTTAAGCCCAAGGATAACAGTCCGGTATGTTCTCAGACAGGACTGTCAGATAAAGGCCAGAAAATAGTACAGAAGAAAATACTTGGGAAGCAGGAAAAGAAAAAAAGACCCCAAACCTTCTTCTTTCTGCCAATCACAAATAGTTACTCCCTGTTTGCCTGTATATGTATAAATTATAAAGCATTTATAAACATTTTGTGTATATCTGTTTCTATCCACTTAAGAGAGCTCTGGTTACACATATTAAAATAAATTATTATTAATATGTGTGACCTCTGTTCCATATTACGTGCCAATTATTGGTTCATTAGAGACTAGACCATTGTGCGTTTTTATCTAACACCTGCTTGATAATGTTTATATATGGGACAATAGAGAATTGAAGAGAGATGCGTAAGTCTAGTACACATTATCTTGAAAGTAGCATTCTGAAGGTCTTTCTTACCCATGTAAAAATATTTCAAACTTGGCCTGGCCAATTCTTGATTTGATAAAACATATTTACCAACTTAGAGAAGTATTTCAATTTAACAGGAAAATGTTTAAACTCTTACATAAAAGAGGCATAATATAAGTGTTTGAGTAGGTTTACAATGGTAGCAGCAAAGACCAATGGACAGCCATATAATGTAAATAGATGAATATAACCTCTTTGTTTTACCAAACAAAATGCACAACAAAACCATGAATATAAACTTTACGAAGATATATTTCCAAAATGTATATAAATAAATGGAGGTCAAAGAAATAAACAATTGTGAACATTCTGGGGTGGTTGATCTATGCAGTCACCCCTCACCATTCATGTCTCTCCTGACTCAATGAGTCTATTGCTTTTTCCTCTAAAAAAATAACAGAATTTGTGAACATTTATTTAATCAGTATTGCTATTGATTTGAATTTGTCACTCCAAATCAAGTGTTTGTCCAATAAAAAGGTATCCCTGTTTAATGCAATATGCATTTCAATTCTGATAGGGGCTTGTGTAGAGGAGTGAATTGTTTTTATGTGTTTAATATGCCTTGTTACTTGGTTTGCCAGAGCAATGGATTACTAATTCATTATTCACTGACCATTACTAAAGTAATATTTCAACTCAGCCGTTCAGTCAAGCTGCTTGCCTCCTTCCACTATAAGGCCATCTTAGGTGTAGAAGTGGCTATGGCTGGGAGGCAGGTCTAAAGGGCTTTTAGAAAGTTATGTAGATGAATAATCAGAGTATTGCAATATATAGCGTTTCTTTTTTTTATTGGACAAACAATTTAGTTAGGGTTACAATTTTTTGAGAGTTGTACCTCTTTTTATTAAGCCAGAAGTAATATGTATGGTTGGGGCTGGTTCTCTGCTTTATTCATTTCTGGGTCTGTCTGAGGTTTGTGGCTGAAACCTTCTTATAGCCAGCAGTTACCACAACCACCACCAGAAGGTGCTTATAGATTTTTGTTGCAGTCTCTTATTTCTTCTTTTTGTTCTCTATAACGCTCACTTACTTTCTCTTTCACTCTTTTATTTTTATTGCTCCCACCACTTTCGGGTAACACAGGATGTAAATTCTGATAACAAGATAAAACAGCAGAGGTTTTTAGGTCCAAAAGCAGAAGCCAAACAGACTCACCATAAGCTGGGTGTCTATGATTTCTGCAGCCATTCAAACAGCGTAAAGGGCCAGTGTAAGTGATTTTCATGTTAACCTATTTCTTAGTTTACATTTAAAAAAAAAGTCGAGAAAGTAGCTAATTAAAGTTTTAGCCCATCAATGGCAATTGTTGTACCCACCTCTGATTGTCCTGCACACTTCTGAAAGTAGGTGAAACATTTCAGCTAAGATACCACTATTGAAGCCTTACCAAGTTATTTTACTTTTCTGCTGTTTACACGTGTGTTTTTTCATGTTAATTAATGGTGAGCAAAAAAAAAAAAGGTTTAACATGAAATGTGCGCACGCTGGCCCTTTTATTTCCTCATGATGCACAGAGTGGACAGACCCAGGTTATTTCCATGTCAAACCGACTATGCAAACACTATTATACGAAGGAAAAGGGGGCAAGCAAAACAGACGTTTTTTATCAGGAATTTAAAGGACCACTGTTTAACAAAAAAAGAAAAAATATTTGTGAAGCAGGTAACAAATTAAACATTTTAGCAGCTGTGGAAGCTGTGAACATAAAAACATGTTAAAGAAAATATTTGAAGACTGTTGCCTTATAGAAAGTTTCCATCAGATCTGACCAGAGCACTCGCATCTAGCTTAGAGATGGAGTGGGAGTGTCTATTAACTTTCAGTGTGGCTAAGGAGGGCAATAGGAGTTGGATTTGTTAGATCATTGACATTTTTGGAAATTGATACCTACCCCTTCCCCTACATATGCCTAGCAGTAGGCATCTTCCATCTATTATTGTAAGTCTGCTCCTGCAGCAATATAAATGCCCCTTGTATAACTGCAGCCTTCATGAAAGTATACATTATAGTTCCTGTGGTGGTGATTTATTTATTTTTTTCAAATATAAAATTAACTTTCCTATTTTTTCCCCATTATCCACTTAGTCTCAGTTTTTAAGAATATTTATATCATTTTACAGTTTTATTTTAGAAAAAGGCATGGGAAAATGAGGTTTAAACTTTATTGCAATTAACAGGAAATATCTGTCCTGGCACAGATTATACAACTATGTGCTATTTGCTTCAGAATTACTGCATTTTACATGTTAAGGGGAGTTTATTGATTTAATCACAGCTTCAAACACTTTTATCCAAAGTTTTCAAGTGACTGATAAGGGTTTAGAAGGAAGGGCGAATGAAAGGCTTCTGAAATAACATACTTATGTGGACAAGAAGCTATAGAATGATCATTTGGAATACTAATAGACACCATCATTTAGTGATAGGGTGGTATTTGCTTCCAATATCCAGTTAGTATAGTAGAAGTTGCAGTGTGAGTACAATAGCAAGTCCATGCAGTAGATGGCACTGTGGAATGAAATAACCAGTCCATGCCATAGAGGGAGCTTTGAGGGTGCAATAGCTAGCCTTTGCAAGGGTGCAATAGCTAGCCTATGCAGATGCAACAACCAGTCAGTGCAATAGATGGCAATGTTTGGATGCAATGGCCAGTCAGTGTAATAGAGGGCAATATGTGGTTGCAATGGCAAGTCTGTGCAATGGCCAGCTCATGCAATAGAGGACGCTGTGCGGGTGCAATAGCCAGTCAGTGCAATAGACGGTGCTATGGAGGTGCATTGGCTAAGCTGGCGCTATGTAGTTGCAATGGCCAATCAGTATAATAGATGGCTCTGTGCAGGTGCAATAGTCAATCGGTGAAGTGAAAGGCACTGTGCAGGTGTAATGGCAAGCCCATGCAATAGAGGGAGCTGTGGGGTTACGGTGTATGGGTGCAATAACAAGTCCATAAGGTAGAGGGTGTTGTGCAATGGTTAGAGGTGTTTTGCTTCAATGAGCACAAAGACGAATGTCAGTAGTATGGGTGTGAGGAGATCAGTTGTCTAAAATGATTGTCCTCATAATATGTTTTGTATCTAATAGAGTTTAATCCAAGCTAGAGGTCATATAACTTAATGGATATGGAAACTAAAACTGCTTTTAATAAAAACTTATTTTGCGGTTGAATGTTATAAAAAATAATGTAATATGTTAGAACTTAGAATAAAGTTCCTATTTCTAGATCAGTCTCACTCATCCTCTCCTTCAGTGTCTTAGCGTTCTCCATTACTGATAAGTGTGGTCACATTTAGCTCATGCACATAGGGATTCGGGTACTTGATAGAATAGGTGGGTACGTGCTGTATATCTCACATGTACATTATGTGGTATTCCTGTGGCCTGCAAGGGGGTGATCAAATGTATCTGTTACTGCAGAGACAGTTGCAGGGCAAATGTGGCTGATGCGTCTTATTCTGCTAAAGTATGTTTATTAACATTCACTTGCAAAAGTATTTAAATGGACATGGGATGCACATTGTTCTATCATGTATTTTTTTAAATATAAAAGTTTATTTTTTATGAAAAGATATTTAGTAAAACTTTTTTAAACTTATTGGAAACTAATAGAAAATCATTTCATGTGAGCAGAGTATGCAAGACTCTAAACATCATTGGCAGCCAATTATGACTTACATCTATACTGCTGCACAATGGCTGACAGGGACAAGCCTCCAAAAACATACAAAGCAGTATATTTTTCTCCTGGACCATCATTTTCAAAAGATAAAGACACTGTCTGACATTATAAAATACCCACTAGCAGCCCATGTGTATGTGTCTACCTTCCTGCCGTCACAGTAATGGCCAATGTTGCAGTGTATGGTGTTGCTTGGCTGCAGCTGCATTTCCGGGTGGGAGAGGACAATCCTTCTGATGACACCGATTACCTGGGGCGTCAGGACATCCCCATCTTCAGGGTAAATGACATGTAAGGATGGGATCCATTTACCCCACTATTTTATCCACCTTCACTATTTCTCTTGTCTTGTTTCATAACAACAATTCAAATTCATGGCTGGAATGGGCATCATATTTATATTGTTGTTTTCAACACATCTCTGATTATTTAGTGATAGCTTGAACATATTATTTCTGTAACAATTTGCCTACAAGCTAGTGCTTGCAGGCTGTCTTATTGGCACAAGCATACTTAAAGGGCCAGCATGAGCAATTTTCATGTTGAATCTATTTTTTTAGTTCACAATTAAAAATACATGTGCAAATAGCAGCAAATTAAAGCTTTATTCAGAAAATATAACTAATATTGAGGTCCAAAACTTTTCTTTCATCCCATTGGTTTACCAGCTGTTTCATTTGTGATAATTATTGAAATTAACATTAATCAGTTACTTTTGTGGGATCTATTCTGTTATAGTTACAGCAGCAGTACCAGCAGCAGTTGTAGCAAGGAACTGCTACATGGCACTGCCGATATTTTGCAGAGCTGCCGATATTTGAGAGAAGTTCTAAACTTAGAATGTTACCTTAACCCTTAAACTAAGCCTAACACTCACCCTAACCCTAAACCTAACAGTCTACCTAAGCCTAACGCTATGATCTCGGCACTAAAATATCGGCAGTGCCACCTAGCGGGTGGTCGCCGCCACTGCGACTGGAACTGCTGGCGGACAGCTGCTATAAATATAACAGGAAAGGAACCTTTTGTGTTTTTATTGTGACTATCATCAAATGTTTTATTGTAACTTGTGGTCAAAACTGCAAGGATAGGCTCACAAATCAAGCTGGCTGGAATAAACAAACTTGGGGTAGGAGGACAGGAGCTTTATAACTGGAACTTAAGGACTGGCACCTCTGTGTGTCATGGGGCGGCTGTATTAGTTTTTTTTTTTTTCTGAAACCTACTTTGGATCTCCAGTTTTTTTTTGTTCACAATAGAAAAATTGACCGTGGAGTATCTGACTTCAGTCCTAGTGAAAGCTTTAGTGGAACTATAAAGAGCAGGTCTTCTTCT
This sequence comes from Discoglossus pictus, assembly GCA_027410445.1. Lineage (NCBI taxonomy): Eukaryota > Metazoa > Chordata > Amphibia > Anura > Alytidae > Discoglossus > Discoglossus pictus. Next base: position 270,307,945 of record CM050163.1, on the reverse strand, counting down.
GGAGTGATATTCAGATCCCGGATAGGTACCATAGTTCTGATGACATCCCCTTCATTGTTATAGGGTCAAAGAAGCTCATTGCAGACTTAGAATTGGAGTGATAAAGCAATTGTTTTTATGTATGTTTTCTGCTGATGTATGTTTTCTGCTAAGCTGTTACTGAAAGTAATTACAAGCTCCAAATAATACAATAAAGATTTGACATTATCAGCCTTATTAAATTGCGATTCGGAAAATTTAAAAGGGCTCTATTTAAGCACATAGCATATTTTTTTACAGAAGCTTTTAGTTAGTGAAGACCTTGCTTTTGGATAGAAGTTCACTAACTAAAAACTTCTGTAAAATAATATGCTGTGTGCTTAAATAAAGCCCTTTTAAATTTGTCGAATCACAATTTAATAAGGCTGTAGGTTTTTATCCTTACAGGTACCTCTTCTAAAATTATAATCTTATGACTTACATTAACTTACTGTACCTTCACATATGACAAGTGAAATTAAATACTGATATTAAGTTCAGTTGTGTTAATTTGAATGTTTTATATCTGTGTGCAATGTAAATCCATAATTCAGAGTTTTATTTTATATATTTTTATTAGTGTCTAATGAATCAAAAAGTAATTGAAGAAAAATGTTTTAAATGTGTGAAATGTATGTAATATGTCTGGGACTGAATGTATGTCTATAGCTATCTGTCCACAGTGTGTGACACAGTAATTTAGCTAACATAAAGTAATATAAAGACAAGACATATTTTATACTTTCATTCCTACTTACAATAGCTAGCTTTGTATATATACGTCATAAGGTAAATCATTGCATTTAGTTCATTATTATTGCTTCTTTCTGGTTGAATTATAGAGCTCACTGACCATTTGTATAGGTATTACTGACCATGCAATGTTACTGAAGATGCACCTCACAAAATATTTTCATCATTAATCCAGTCTGTATATCATTATCTTGTGTCTTGGTGTGAATTCCATTTGAGTATTATTTGTTACTAGCGACTTGCCCGTCAAAAAATGACGGCAATGAGATGTATATGTTTGGAAGGTTGTTTAGTTATTAATCTACATATTTGACACTTGTAAGTATTGTGATATTAAACATGTTTAGTTTTGTAAAATGTTCTCTTGGTGAACAATAAGACTTAAAGCATTTTGTCTTCAAAGTATTACTATTTGAATGTAAGAACAGTTGAACTTTAAATTAATCCGTATAGTCAACTTGAGGTAATGGTTTTTTTACTTGCAATTTGTATGTGAAGAATTGTTAACTTCAATATACAGTACATTGAGTCCAGAGGAAAGCAAACAGTAAAAACCCTTGTTGAAACGTACACAATTTTAACATGAAAATTTGTTTGTAATATATGTAAGTATGAAACTTGAAAGTATATTTTTTTAAACTTGAACTTTATTATCTGTGTAACTTTTGAACTTGACAAAACATTTTTAGAACTTGGAACATTATAAACAGTAATATAGTGAATACATTTTTTTTTCACTTAATTTTGTATTAAAAGTATTAACAGTTGAATGTAAAAACAGTTGAACAGTTGAATCAGTATTGTAAACTTGAGGTAATGTTTTTTTAACATGCAATTTCTATCTGAAGAATTGTTAACTTCAATATACAGGTAATGCAGAGGAAGACAAACAGTCAAAACCCTCCTTTAAATGTACACAATTTTAACATGAACTTTGTAATATATTTAAGTAAGAAACTTGACATAATATTTGTTGAAACTGGAAGTTTCTTATCTGTGTTACTAAGGAACTTGAAAACACATTTTTACAACTTGTAACATTATAAACAGTAACATAGTGAATTAATATTTAAACATAATGTTGTATTTAAAGTATTAACATTTAAATGTAAAAACAGTTGAACTTTAAACTAATAAGTATTAACATGCAATTTCCATCCGAATAATTGTTAACTTCAACATACATTGAATGCAGAGGAAGGCAAACAGTAAAAACGTACACAATTAAATTAATTCCTTCCTGACCCCATGAATTGGCGATACATGTTAATCCAGGGAGTAATCTTAACATAACAGACAATATTTACATTGTGACTTAAAACGTGTTTGAACTCTTAACATGAACTTTGTAATATGTTGAAGTAAAGAACTTGAAAATATTGTTTTCAAACTTGTAACATTAGAAACATTAACATAGTTAATTAACTTTTTAACATAATTTGTAAAAAAAAATGCAAGGCAAGTATTTTGTGAGTCGAATCATCCATAAACAGTACTTCCATTAATTATGACTGAATTGTTTATTGTTTTGTATTTTTGAATGCTTTAAATTTGTTTTGCATGGGTTTTATTTCTTTACTGCAAAGTTATAGTACTTCATAGCAGACAATGTTTTTAGTAAAAATACGTCCATCTTCTAATAAATCAACTTGACTTTCATTATTTTCAATGTAAACTTTAATAGCCTGTGGATTTTTGCACCGTGACAACGCAACGTACAATTGCCCATGTGCAAATACTGGTTCTTCCAAGAAAATACCCACAGATTTGAAAGTTTGACCTTGTGATTTATTAATGGTCATGACAAATGCCATAATAATGGGAAATTGTCTTCTTTGAAGTATAAAAGGGAGACTACTTTCACTTGGTGCTAAATCTATTCTTGGTATGAAAACTCTCTCTCCTTTATGGGTCCCAGTTAAAATTTCAGCATCTATAAAATGGTCCTTTAATTGTTGAACAATTAATCTTGTCCCATTGCATAGACCTTTTTTGGGGTTCCTATTTTGCAGTAACATGATAATTGCACCGTTCTTTAGCTGCAAAATATGTGGTGGCATTCCAGAAGGAGTTAGTGAGTTTATGAATTCAGTAGAAAAGTTAGCCTGACTTTCATTGTCATCAGCAAGTACAGAATCAGCACTGTGATAATTTCTTTGTGGTGCATTAATTTTTTTAAAGATTTCATTATTGAGTATTAATGCATCCTTATTTTGACATCTTACTATGACTTGGTTGGCAAGCTCTGAATATTCCTGGTTATTTATGCTCCCTTCAAATATAGCCGATATAATATCTTGTTGACAAATCATATGAGGTGGGATCTCTACAGTGTCGGCAGGTAAATGTGGTATTTTTTCTGTTCTGCCTTCTCCAATTTTAATAAGCCAATCATTGAAATTAGTTTGGCCTTCTGATCTCATATTTTGTTGCAGTTGAAGATGGGTAAAATGTTTCCACAGTGTGCTTGACTTTATACAGGTTTCGATAATGTCAGTTCGATTTCCATGTACAACGACAGGTAATGTTTGTCTAAAATTGCCACCTAACAACATTACCTTTCCACCAAATGGAAAAGTATTATACATAACTTCACGAAGTAAACGGTCAATACATTGGAGGGCATAGCATGACATCATTGTGGCCTCATCTATTATAATTAATTTACATTTGTTCAATTTCTTTGCTTGTAATGATGTCATGCGAATATCTGACACAGAAGTTTCTAAAACAGGCACTGGCAGTTTAAATCCACTATGAACAGTTCTTCCACCTTCTAACAAAAGTGCAGCAATTCCAGTCGTGGCAAACGCCATTGCTATTTGACCTTGTGCTCGTACTGAACTCATTATTAAATTAAATAGATAGGTTTTTCCTGATTCGCCAGGTCCATCAAGATAGAAATAACGCTCTGTTACCATGTCATCATCTATAGCATTTTTAATGGCATTAAATGCTTGTAATTGTAAGGTATTTAAACTTGCAAGTCTTTCTTCTGTTCTTTCTGCTTGTAGTTGAATGTCATAGTCTTCAAAGTTTATGTCATCTATAAGACCTGGGTCAGGCAAATTAAAACTTGCACAACTTAATCCATGAGTTAAAAATACTTCTTGGATTTCCATTAACGCTTTTAAGTGTGCAATGGTTTCATTGTATCGTCGCATAAAGTCTTCAGCCATATTACTTTGAAATCTCTCCCACAAAGCTAATGCATTTGGAGCATTTGACAAGATACAAATAAATGCAAATTGTTCTCTCATCTGCCGTGGCATTTGACATTGTGTTGCTTCTTCTAAACATCTTTCCCATTCTGTATCATCAGCGAGTAAGTTTCTATGTCTTGCAGCTAAATGGAAGGATTCATATACAATGTCATTAACAGTTCTTAAGTGTTCAAAACGTTGTGCTCCAGGAGCATTTAAAAGTAATATCCGTAAGCAAAAACGTTCAACATCTCTTGGACTGACTGTGTAAATTCTTGGGATTATTTTATTGCCTCTGCTTTTTCTCGGTCTTCATAATCCATTCACAAAAACATAGTGATATGGAATTTCAATATATAAGTATTGTGTTGCTTGTTAATCTGTGGAATTTAATTCAAACCATGCAGTTAGTGTAGTGTGAGGATCTTCACTTTGGGCCAATGCATTCATTTCATTTCCAGCATGAAAATACACTAAATGTCTTTGTGGCAAATGTACTGCTAATCTATATACTGCATGTGATCTATCGTGCATTTCAAATTTTAAAAGCCGCCACATAGCTTCTGGCGCACTGACATAGCGAGCATCTACATGAGATGCAAGTTCATCATGTACTCACTGACTACTTTCAGGGTTGTCTGCACTTTTGACGACTACAGTAGCTGCATCGTAGCCTTTGTAAATATATTTATAGACATATTTAATGGATTTGATGGAAGTGCAGGCTTCTACGTTGATGTGGGCGTTGTACTTCATGAGTAAATGTGGATTGTAGGGTACTACATATCTATTGTGAACTTTTTTTCCACTAATAACGGCACTATCTCCTTCTCTTCTTTTATAAAGTGGATAGCCATCACAATTGCATAGGTTTTGTCTCTATAATCTTTTGGAAAATCTTTTGAACATTTATTATTTTCCATACATGGTGATTGTGGATTAAGCTCACCACAGGGTCCATGAATCATGCGATGAGTAACAATCTCATATAGTCTACCATATATTTCTGGATCTGGTAGTTCAGCAACAATGACTGCATCCACTTTGTCTGAAGTATCTAATTTATCTTTTTCTTGAAGTATTATCAGAAGATGTGCATGTGGAAGTCCTCTTTTTTGAAATTCAATGGTATATACATAAGCAAGACATTTGCCAAATAACTGACTGATAGTGATGTCACGTATTAATTAATTTAATTTAATTTTAAAAACTCTGGCTACTAAATCTGGTCTATCGGAAGCACTTTGTCCAAGAAGTAAATTTTGTGTAATCTCTGGCCATTGTGGATTAGATGTAAATGTCAGAAATAAATCGGGTTTGCCAAATTTGGTGACAATAGCCATAGCATCATTGTATTTTTCTCTCATATTTCGAGGAGACCCTTGAAAGGAAGATGGTAAAATGTTGGCTTTCCCAGCTGTCATGTCTCTGCTTGTAGCCACGTCAGCAACATAGTCCATTAGTCCCGAATATTGTTCTACATGTAGTTTATCTTGTTGATATTTTATAAAGTTTAAATTATTGGCCTCAACTTGCAAATAGGAATCAATAATCCATTGTTGTGTTAGTTTTCCACCACATAAAATTGGATTAAATGTATTTCGAATGGCAATTTGCGCTACTTTAAATTCAAGCATAGAAACATTATTTCGGATTCTGGCTTTAGCATTTGGGTAACTTGGAAGTGTTAATTTTGGTTGCCAACCTGCCTCTCCGTGTGGGGAAAAAAATGGGATATGTCATTGGATCTAAATGTGGACTTAAGATACTCATATTAATGAATGGTTGCTCCTCATTTCTGGGATATATTCTAATGTTTCTTTGAAATGGTGGTTCTCCTTCATCATTTTGAAACACTATTGCAACCTCATTTGATGTTGGCAAGTTATAACGACGTTTATCAGTATGTCTGTCTCTTTTAAGCACCATATTAACCTTTGGCATTGGTAATTGATGTCTTTGTGCATGAAGTAGTTGTTCATTTTCTACTTCTGCCAATTTTGTATAAGCTTTACTGTAGGGGTTATTGTCCATAATGTTATTTAGCTCTATAAAAACACTGGGTAAGCATTTTTTATTTTCTTCCATCTGCATATGTTGGTCAACAGCTTTTATTGTATCTAGGACATATAGTTTTTTGTGCAACGTTTAAAAAAAAAAATTAAATGTATTTGTATATTGCATTTATTTTTTTTTATACTGTAATTCTTAATGTTGTTCTTATTTTGGATATGATTGCAATGTTTTTAGCATTATCCTGTTTTTTGTCCACCACTTTTGTTATACAAATGTGGACTTGTTTGTAAGTGTTATAGCTTGGTAAACATTAAAGAAGAATATTCATTTATTTTGGTATGTGTTTGTGTGAGTTTTTCTACAATCCTGTTTTTTGGCCACCACTTTTGGTATGCTTATTTCGGCTTCTTTGCAAGGCTTCTAGGTTCTTAAACATTAAAGAATAATATTAAGTTAGTTTGCTATGTGTTTGTGTGAGTTTTGGTACATTCCTGTTTTGTGCCCACCACTTTTGGTATGCTTATTTATGCTTCTTTGCAAGGCTTATAGGTTCTTAAACATTAAAGAAGAATATTAATTTAGTTTGCTATGTGTTTGTGTGATTTTTGGTACAATCCTGTTTTGTGCCACCACTTTTGGTATGCTTATTTAGGCTTATTTGCAAGGCTTATAGGTTCTTAAACATTAAAGAAGAATATTAATTTAGTTTGCTATGTGTTTGTGTGAGTTTTTGTACAATCCTGTTTTGTGCCCACCACTTTTTGTATGCTTATTTAGGCTTCTTTGTAAGGCTTCTAGGTTCTTAAACATTAAAGAACAATATTAATTTATATTGGCGGCCATTAAACATATATAGTTTATTTCTTTGTAGTACTTTGTACTTTACCTTGATTGAAGTGGCGAATGACAGAGGGTCCCCTCCTGCCAATCTTAATCTGCCGGTCTTCTTGTAGTGTCTGTTTGAAAAAGAAAGGGAAATGGTTAATTGTATATTTCTTCTTTTTTATTTAGCAAAGCATGGTCTTTTTCAGCATGTAATGTATTTTTCTATCTTACCTCTTCTTCTTTCTTGGTGTTCTTTAAATGGGATTGTGGTTCACAATGCACGGTGCAAATTCTTGAGTGACGCTGTTGATGCAGAGTCTGTTTGAATAGTAAAAAAAAGGAGAAAGATTCAGCTTTAGGTGATATATTGAATTACAATAAATTAATGTCATGTAAATATACTTCTGTAATTACTTTCAATTAACATTACTTAGTTTTTGGGCCTACACACATAAATGTGCGTGTGACATGTCAGTATACATGATAAACATATATATGCGTGTCACATATCACTATACATCAATCACATTTTATTAGTTAAATTTTTTTTTTTTACTGTCATTTAAATATAGTTGTTTAATTAGTTTGGATTATTTGTTTAATTAGTTTGGCTTAAGATTAGTTAGTTGCAGGGGCTATACACATAAATGTGCATGTGACATGTCACTATACATGAACCACATTTTCATAGTTAAATGTTTTTTTTTTTTTTGTGCGTGTCACATATCACTATACATGTATGATATTTTAATATTGAAATGAACATATTTTTTTTTTGGGCCTACACACATAAATGTGTGTGTGACATGTGACTATACATGATACACATATATGTGCGTGCCACATGTCAGTATACATAAATCACATTTTCATACTTAAAATGTTTTTTTTTTTTGTCCTGTCTTGATAATAAAATGTAATATATTATAGCTTACCTCTCAGTTGTAATTTGCACAGTGTAAAGTAGGAAATTAGGAAATAATTCTCCTCTCAAGTAACAGCAGCAGTTAACTATCCAGTTACTCCGTTCATCACCTGAGTAAAAATGTAGACATTTCTGGAAAGTAGGCAGTATTTATAAACTTGTAGAAATTTCCGTAAAGTGAGCAGTATTTTTAAGCTTTCAAGTGCCTCAGACCGTTAGAAAGCAAAACGCAAGCGCTATTTGCATTCCAGCTTACAATTTGCGTTCCATCCCCCATTTTGTGCGTAGTAGTGTTCAAAATGGTGTTTAATATCAGTGTGGTATGTGCCGCATAGTATGTATTTCATTCATGCGAGTCACTGTTGTATAGTTACGTCTGAAGCCTCGTTTTCGTTTTGTTCGGCGGCCATTTTTTCTCTCGCTTAAGCGATTTTCAGTACTTTAAACTCTTTTTTTTTTTACTTAAATGGACGTGTAAGTTAACTTTTGGAGGTGCCGGATACCCCCCTTGCTGTAAGTAAGCTTTTTATGTGTCCGTTGTGTTTATTTCTTGTGTTTCTGATGTTTTGATGCGCAGCGTCTGGAATGGGTCATTTCGCGGCCGTATTTGTTTGCGATGCGGCCGTATTTGCAATGCGGCCGTATTTTTTGCGAGAGACGCAGTTGGCTTTTACGTGTACGACGCAGTGTATTTTTTTTTAAGTCGTGCGTATGTGTGTTAAGAGCGTGTGAGGCGCCTTTGAGGTGTTTTTTTTTTACGTTTTGCGTGTGTGTGTGTAAGTGGGTGTGAGGCGCCTTTGAGGGTTTTTTTGTTAAAAAGTCGTGTGTGTGTATGTGTGTGTTAACACAGCCGACGTTGGAGCCTCCACCTCCGCAAATGCGGACCCTCGCTTTGCGAGGATCCGCATGAGCGGGGGAAGCTACGTTGGGTTTTTGTTGGCTGGGAGGTTGGGTTTTTTTTGTTAAAAAGTCGTGTGTGTGGTGTGTCTGTGTTAACACAGCCGACGTTGAGCCTCCACCTCCGCAAATGCGGACCCTCGCTTCGCGAGGATCCGCATTTGCGGGGACGTTGGTATGCTCCCATCACCGCAAATGCAGGCGCTCATTGCAGGCGACCCTCGTAGCGAGGCGAGCCGTTAATACGGAGCACTTTGGTAATGAGCGCCACAGGCGCTCATTGCAGGCGAGCCTCACGTAGCGAGGCAAGCAGCCAATATGGAGCACTTTAGCAATGAGCGCTCATTGCAGGCGAGTCTCGCGTAGCGAGGCGAGCCGTTAAACCGTAGCAAAAAAATACGGCCGCAACTCGCGAACAGGAAAAAAAATACAAACACAATAAATACACACAGCACATACATAAAATGCTTACCGACAGCAAGAGGGAGCATCCACGACCTCAAAAAACAAAGTTACACCTTCATTTAGCTAAAAATAAAACAGTTTAGACACTAAAAAATTTGCGAAGCGATAGAAAAAATGGCGGCCGAAAAAAACGAAAACGAGGCTACAGCACTATAACCACGGAAAACACGTACGGATAATCCGATAAGACGCATACCACACATTACCGGCCATTAAATCACGTACGGATGATCCGCTAAGACGCATACCACACATTACCCGCCATTTTACGATAATGCGGAAGTAAACAACTACGCTAACGGTTTCGGCTCGCACACTATTACACTGCACAGGTTCATCACGCTTACTCAGCACCTCCACACCACTAATGCTGCTGCAACATCACTACAGATTGCCAGCTCTTCAACACAATGCATAAAAATTGGTAAAGTATATTCATTTATTAATTATTTATTAATTGGAGTTATATATTTCAGTAGTACACACAAAACACCATTAGATACCTTACAATTCCATATGTATATTAATAACTATACAACTTTCCAAACATACACATCTCATTGCCGTCATTTTTTGATGGGCAATACGCTAGTCAATTAATAAATATCAATTAATATATATATTTTTTTATGTATATTGCTTTATGTGTGTATATATATATATATATATATATATATATATTGATTTATATATTGATTGATTTATATATTTATTGATAGATATATTGATTGATATATATATATATATATATATATATACTAGCGACTTGCCCGTCAAAAAATGACGGCAATGAAATTATAAGGTAGCTAATGCTGTTTGGTGTGTAATAATTAAATATATAATACATTAATAAATGAATATACTTTACCTATTTTGAAGCATTGTGTTGAAGAGCTGGCAATCTGTTTTGATGTTGCTGGAGCATTAGTGGTGGGGTGCTGCTGTGTCTCCTTTCCCCCTCCTTTCCCTCCCTTGTATCTCCTTTTCCCTCTCCTCTCCCTTATGTCTCCTTTTCCCCCTCCCCTCCCTCCCTTGTGTTTCCTTCCCCCCCTCCTCTCCCTCCTTTGTGTCTCATTTCTGCCATCGCCTCCCTCCCTTGTGTCTCATTTCCCCCCTCCTCTCCCTCCCCTGTGTGTCATTTCCCCCTCCTTTCCCTCCCAGGTGTCTCTTTCCCCACCCTCTTCCTCCCCAGTGTCTCTTTTCTCCCTCCCCTGTGTCTCTTTTCCCTCTCCCTCCGCTATGTATTTTCCCCTCCCTCCCCTGTTTTTCTTTCCTCCCCCTCTTTCTCCCCTGTGTCTCTTCCACCCCCTCTCCCTCCCCTGTCTTTCCCCTCTCTCCTATGTCTCTTCCCCCTCTACTCCCTCTCCTGTGTCTCTTTCCCCCCTCTGTAACCCCCTGTGTGTCTTCCCCCCTCTCTAACCCCCTGTGTCTCTTCCCCCCTCTCTAATCCCCTGTGTCTCTTCCCCCCACTTCCTCCCTCTCTTTCCACCCTTTCCCCCCTCTCCCTCTGCTGTGTTCCTCATGACACTCACCGTGTCCTGGGGGCCCTGGATGTCGGGCTCGGCCCTGTCCCAGGGGGCGGGGTTCCCAGCCTCCTCCGTGGGTGTCGGAGGCCTGTCCGGGTGGCTGGTGGACTCCTGTGTGGTGGGTTGTGGGCCTGGCGGGAGGGCCGCAGGCTCACCATGTCCTGGGGGCCCTGGATGTCGGGCTCGGCCCTGTCCCTGGGGGCGGGGTTCCCAGCCTCCTCCGTTGGTGTCGGAGGCCTGTCCTGGTGGCTGGTGGACTCCTGTGTGGTGGGTTGTGGGCCTGGCGCGGGTCCCCGGGTCTAGATGACATCTCCCAGCAACTGAGGGCCGCGGGCTCGCTATGCGAGCCCGCAAGTGTGAGCAATGGCCTCAGTTGCTGGGATCCATCCCAGCAACTGAGGCCCTTGCCCGCAGGCCCTCGCTATGCGAGGGCCGCGGGCTCGCTATGCGAGCACGCAAGCGGGAGCAACGGCCCGTACGCTCAAAGGCTCGCCGGGCGATGAGCGCCTGTGTGCCCCTCGCCTGTGGCGCTCATCGCTAAGCCCGCTAAAGTTCTACGGGTTAACGGCAAGCCTCGCGAATGAGCGCCTGCGGCGCTCATCGCTAAGCCCGCTAAAGTTCTACGGGTTAACAGCGAGCCTCGCTTCGTGAGGCTCATTGCTAAGCCTGCTATTCGTACGGACCACGCAAACAGCGTGACGACGACTCGTAGCAGGACAATTATAATATGTGATATATTGAGATAAGCAGATTTGTTTGGACTCGTTGGTTGACTTACTGAACGTGAATACCCCGAGAAGGAGAGTCAACTGTTGGTGAGTATCATTGCTTTGAATTTTCTGTCCATGCGTATAGGTGCAAATTTGATGTTGATGTAGTCTTGTCACATGAGGGTTTGCAATCTGTAATGTATACCAATGAATTCAACACACTGTTGTTTTAAAGTAATTTTGTGACATAATATAAATTAATGTACCGTGATCTATTTCTCCTATTGGTATCAGAAATGAATACTATTGACTCTCTACTTGTGAAGCCTTTCGGCACCATAACCTATGAGGAGAAGGTGGAAGTAAAATGGTTAGGACCTGACCAACCAGAGATAAATCTGCAGCAAATCGCAAGAGATAGAGGGAAGCAATATATCCGTACTTTCAATATAGAATGGTACAAGAAGAAGAACTGGCTTTGTGGAAGCGTTTCTAGGAAGTCCTTATATTGTTTTCCATGCATCCTATTTGGTGGTGACGCTGCTTGGACCAAAACTGGAGTGACTGAAGTCAAACATCTAGCAGATAAAATGGCAAAACACAAAACTTCTAAATCTCACTTGCATAACAGGATCAAGTTTGAGATGCTTGGACAGGCGAACATTGCAGTTCAACTGGACCAAGGATACCAAGTCAGTATTCAATAACACAATGAAGAAGTGGCTAAGAACCGGTACATCCTTTCGAAGATAATTGATTGTGTTCGCTTTTGTGGCGCTTTTGAACTGGCATTAAGAGGACACGACGAAAGTGAAACATCGCTAAATCCAGGATTGTTGTTTCGAGGCCTGGTGGATTTGGTTGGCAGTATCGATAGAGCAATGGAACAGCATTTGAAGACTGCAACTGTGTTTAAGGGCACGTCCAAAACCGTGCAGAATGAGCTACTGGACTGCATGTTGGAAGTTATTAAGGAAGTGATTCACCAGCAGCTTAAGGAAGCCCAGTTTGTGGCAATCCAAGCGGATGAAACAACCGATATTTCCGCTAGGACACAGTGCGTTGTAGTCTATCGCTACATTGACAAGAAGCATCAAGTGGTGGAAAGGTTTGATGGCACTGAAAGCAACGGATGCAGACTCGATTGCCGCTGTTGTGCTGGAAAGTCTGAATACTGTTCTCCCAGAGCCAGAAGACAAGATGAAACTCATAGCTCAAAGCTACGATGGTGCCAGTGTGATGCGTGGAGATCAAGGAGGAGTTCAAAGAAAAATAAAAGACGTGTACCCGAACGCACACTACGTCCATTGCTATGCTCACCAACTGAACCTAATAATGGAGCAAGCAGTTTCAAGGATTGGAAAAGTTCGAGTTTTTTTTCCCAACATAGGTGGCATACCAACTTTTTTTTCACGCTCTCCAAAAAAGACTGGAGTTCTGGATGAGGTAGTTGGTAGAAGTCTTCCAAGAGGTGCACCAACACGATGGACCTTTAACGTTAGGACCGTGAACGTCATCTACGAGAACAGAGATGCGCTACTTGAGTGTTTCCAGACAATTGAAGCATGTCTAAACTTTGATCAAACATCTATACCTGAACCTGCAGGTTTCGTTGGATTGCTGGAAGACAGGGAGTTCCTTTACTTCCTTAAATTATTTCATTTAATAATGCCACATGTTGACATCCTCTATAGTCAGCTTCAGAAGCCAGACACAGATACTGTTTATATCCACAAAGTCACAGAAGAATTTGTCAGCAGCATCCAGAAAATTTGTAATTCTGTTGACGAGATAGAAGCAAGTTTGCCTAGCGATGTAACATTCCGCAGACTGAGTACGGAGATCTCAACCTTGAGGCAGCTTTCAAGAGAGGTGTGTGAGATAGTGGTGGTTCATGCAAAAGAACGTTTTTCATTTTTAAAACACCTAGTCAGTGCCAAACTTGTTCAAAGTAACTTGTATACAACCCATGACACTTGCTTTCCAACTCAAGCTCTGGAAGACACCGTGCAAGCATATCCAATACTGAAGAAGGAACAATTACGCACTGAGCTGTCACTTCTGTATGGGAAGACAGATTTTCATGCTTGTACAAGTGCTGTTGCTCTGCACAAACTTTTACATCAATTGAATCTGCAGAATGATTTCACAGAGACAGTGAAATTATTAAGCAGCACCACCTCACTACCAAACATAACTAGTGGTAAGTAAAGTATGAACGGTGTGTGGGTGTACATATGGAAGGAGCTATGAAAGGTGTGTGCATGGTCAGTAACAATTGTTGAAGCCTTGGCGTGGTTTGAAGGAATTGGAGGCACTTCCAAGGATAGCAATCACTTCTGTACAGGAAGCAGGAATTTCATGTCTGTACGAGTGCTGTTGCACTGCACCAACTTTACCATCAATTTAATCTGCATAATGATTTCACAGAGACAGTGAAGCTATAAGGAATCCTGCTTACAACAGCGAAGACTACTGCAGAATCAGAAAGATGCTTCTCCACATTGAAGAGGATAAAAAGGTATTTAAGAAGCACCATGGCCCTGGAGCGGTTGAATGCATTGGTTTGAAGGAATTGGAGGCACCTTCAAGGGTAAGTAAAGTTCTAAGAAATGGCACCACGAACTACCAAAAATAACTAATGGTAAGTAAAGTATGAATGGTGTGTGGGTGTGCATATGGAAGGAGCTATGAAAGGTGTGTGAATGGTCAGTAACAATTGTTGAAGCCTTGGCATGGCGTTACTGCTCATATGGTTATCCATATGCTAATTCAACGTGTTTGTTTTACATTGAGTATTGTGTTGTCTTAACAGAAGTGAAATTTTGTTGTTTTCTTGAATCCCAAGATCCACTGGTTTGGGCCTATACAGTCCTGATTGGTCTTTTAAAGGTATGTTTGGGGCCTATATGGTTCCACTTGGTCTTTTAAGGTTTTTAAAGTATGGTTTTGTTCTTGAATGGTCTGATTGATTTGCTTGTTTTCTTTCAACCCCAGGTGCAAACCCTCTGTGGCAGCAGATTTGTTTGTACTCGTTGGTCAACTTACTGAACGTGAATACCCTGAGAAGAAGAGCCGACTAATGGTAAGTGTCACTGCTTTAATTTTTCTGTTAATGCGTATAGGTGCAATCATGATATTGCTGTAGTCTTGTCACATGAGTTTTTTCAATCTATATTGTATACCAATGAATTTAACACATTGTTACTTTACTTCTTGACATTGCTGCATTGCTGATCACGTATTTCAATGAGTGTTGCAAGTATAAGGTCATTGGGCGGGGCTTATAAAGGTCATTATGGGGGGGTTATAAAATGGCTGTGGTTTGAAAAAGGGGAGGGGCTATGTTTCACCCTGGCGCCCCTCCAACTTGAAAGTTCACCAGCAGCCACTGGACAGATCCCAGGAGAAGCCCCTCAGCTCATTTTATATCATTACTCGTACACTGAACCTAGATATGGACCTGAAATGTCTTCTGGACATTTCAATGTCACAGTAAACACTGGAACTGAATAGCAATTGATTATCAGAAATACAGAGACAGCAGACACAGTTCTGTATCACTGTTTATAGTGGAGTCCAAGTATTACAGCATATCCCGGTGATAAAACCCTCCCAAGCAGGGCTGTATCAAACAACCAACAGCAGAACTAAATGACCTCACTAGCTTGTAATAGGTAACACTGACAATTTTGACCATAGCTACAGTAAATAGACAATTTTGCTGGTTTGCATTTGAATCTATGCTTTAAGGGTTAATCCATGACTTTAAGCTCATTCATTCACTATTAAAAATAGTTTAAAGGGCTTGGTCTGTTCTCCAATGTATCTATACCAATGAATAGATATTGTACATTTATTCCAAAGCCAAGGGGCTGTTACATATGAGAATGAACAATTTGTGTTCTGATCAAACCTTCAAATTACAGATGATGCTGCTAGTGTTTAGCTGCTGTTTCTAAATGGATGAACCTCTGACTACAATTGTAAAGCCGCTGTTTTGTTGTGTCACTGGCTGACTTATTACTGGCAAAGTATAGGTTACTTAAATGAATGTAAGCTTGTTTCATTGGTTACACACTACATACATTTTCAAACACGCGTTCATCTAATTAGGGTCATGTAAGTATTAAGATTTCATTCATACTGAGAGGAACCATTGTGCACAGCTTTTTCATGAACCTCTGCACAATATTATCATGAGCAATACATGTTTTTTTTCAATATAAATAAATCCTAAACATGTAAACTGTAAAGTACTAGGAGTCCTGTGCTGATACTGCTACTAGATGTGTAAAAGTATAAAAGCTTTAAAAGGATTATGAGCTACATTGTCTATAACTGCGAAGAGAACAACATTCATTCTTTAATTTGCTGAACCAAAAATATATACTCAATGTTATACCTTATTATATCCCATAATAAAACACAGTTATATATTTTCTGAAAAGATAATTTCCTAGAAATGTGACAGAAACATTCACTCATTAAACTGAAATCTGTTTTTTTTATAATGTTTTCCTGGAAGTCTTACACTAGATGGATATTTATGGTTCTTATCTACATCAATTCTATGTGCTTAAGTTCAGGGTACGTTGCCTCTGAAAACTGGGCATTATTCTAGGGCCAAAGGGAATCACAGCACCACGACGGCCCCTGCGGGGTGGCCTGCCTCTGCCTGTCATTTTTTTTACGATTAGTGGTACTATGCGTGCAAGCTACTGTGACACCAGATATGAGTGTCACTGTGCACTGGCAAAAGTTGGCAGAGTAGCTGCAATAGGCCTCACACACACGTCTGTAGGCAGGCAACTGATATTCAATCGATTACAGAAAAAAAAGTTTTTTTTTTATGTCACTGTACACTACGGTTGCACCAGATATGAGTGTCACTGTGCACTGGCAAAAGTTGGCAGAGTAGATGCAATAGGCATCACACACACACCTGTAGGCAGGCAACTGATATTCAATCCATTACAGAAAAAAAAAGTTTTTTTTTATGTCACTGTACACTACGGTTGCACCAGATATGAGTGTCACTGTGCACTGGCAAAAGTTGGCAGAGTAGGTGCAATAGGCCTCACACACACGCTAGCAGGCAGGCATATGCAATTAGATTACACAGAAAAAAATAATAAAATAAAATAAATGATGTTCTAGCCCTAAAAAGGGCTTTTTGGGTTGCTGTCCTTGAAGCAGATATCAAATGAGTCCTTCAGGTGTGTAGTGAAAGCTAAATACACAGCCTGGCTATCTATTTCCCTATTAAATCAGCAGCAGGTAGAATATATCTCCTCTCTCAATGAATGTAGCTTTAGAATGATTCTAAAATGGAGGCTGTCCTTCAGATGGAAGGCCCTGGAAGGGAGTGTATGCTGCTGATTGGCTGGAATGTGTCTGCTGACTGTAAGGTGCAGGGTCAAAGTTTTCTCAATCATAAAGAATAGGGGGCGGACCGAAAAGTGCATGTGTTCGTAGTTCGTTGCGAACACAAACATGCGAAAATCGCCGCGAATAGTTCTCCGGCGAACTGTTCGGGACATCACTAGTAATGACTGCAGAGGAGCGAAATTAGCAAAAAAAAAGCTGGAATAAAGGTGACAGTTAATGAGACAGGTAGGATCAAGGGGATAAATGAACAGAATGCATATTTA
This sequence comes from Discoglossus pictus, assembly GCA_027410445.1. Classification (NCBI taxonomy): domain Eukaryota; kingdom Metazoa; phylum Chordata; class Amphibia; order Anura; family Alytidae; genus Discoglossus; species Discoglossus pictus. The sequence continues at coordinate 270,290,953 of CM050163.1, read as the reverse complement.
TGTTTTAATAGGGGGCTGGGGAGGGGAAGTGTTTCTGTTAGTGTGAAAATGAGACCAGATGGTTGAAAAATTGAGAATTCAGTGTGAGCACAGTTTTTGGGTTACACCAAGTCAAGATAGTGATTGTTGATTTCAAGTATTGCAGGCGGACCACTGTTTCTCTCCTCTCAAGATTTCAAAGCCGAAAGTGTAGATGAGAGAAAGAAAAAAAAAGCCATGCTTCAATATCAATTAGAAATTCAGACCTAGAGCAGATAGAAGAGGTAGCAACCACAAGAGGAAGATGAGAGAACATTTAAAATGATGGAAATGTGAAAGAGGGGGACATCGAAAGAAAACACCACTTTGAGGACAAAATAAGACCCAAGCCTCCACTCCTGTAGTCAGATCAAGAAAAGATAAAGGAGCTAGGAAGGCCCACCATCAAAAAGGACAACTTCCAGAGCAGAATCAAGAGGAAGTTTCAGGAATAATTAGGAATTGTGGGGATTGTGTGAAGAAGAGATCATGAACTGAAAGGTGTTTGTTACAGAGTGGGCTGGCATTCAAGAGTGTATGGAAGAAATGAGGAGAGGTCAGAGGCAAGCAGGGGATAGAAATATGGTTGAATTAATGTACCTGACAGGATAAGTGGATTGAGGATGGATTACAAGAGAAAGAAACTGTAAAAACGAAGAAGGGCCTGGACTTTGACTGATTTGCAAAGAAGTTAATATGAGAAGCAGAGATAAATGAGACTTGATAAGTATTTATATGCATGCTTTGTTATTTTCGACAATCATGAGAGAAGAGATGGAGAAATGGAAATGGAGTTAGAGGAGATTGGAGTGTGTACAGAGACAGTTCACAGCACAAGATTTGTACATTCATGTTTAGCAGGTCTATTGTTCTTTCTGGGCTCCAGTGGATGAAGTGTATGAAGTCTTTGGCTACAGTCCTGATTACAATTCCAGCTGGGATGATGGGGATTGTAGATGTTCAATTACAGTCCAAAGCTCAGTAAAACACCCTACACTTAATCTAGGAACTTGAAGCATGGCATGAGAAGTTCGGCCAGACACCCCTTTGCAAGGGTATATACGAATATGTACGGATACTCCACCAAAAAAAGCATTGAGGAAGAGAGGGGCTCTGTAACTAGAGTGCAGCTGATGTAATTATTTACCAATAAACACGCACACATGTAGGCAGGAACCGGGATTTTAAAAGTAGAAACATTTAACTATGTGCTAAAGAAAATGCCTGTTGATGAATGACAATTCTAAAGCTTTTTAATGGAATAGAAAAGGAGGATGCACTTTCCTACCATGTACAAGGTAAATCACTCATCCTGAAGAAAGGAAATATGACTGGGTAATGCGTTCTGTTCCCAAACTGAAGCTTTCTAACATACACTATGCAAGTGGGACATAACGTAAAATTAATGCACAGTTACTACACACTAATAAGCTGGGCATTTAATGTCCTGATAATTATTTTTATTAATTACTCAGTATGCAGTTTGCATCTTCATTTTCTTTTCCGGCTATTGTCTTCCCCATTTTTACAGCACAGGAGACTTTGAACCCTATTGTATTAGGCTTGATTCATATAAATGAACAAACACTCACACATTAAATGATGTGTATGCGATGCCTGTAAAATGTCTGTTGAGTCTACCATATAGACACAATGACACACACAAAGCTTTGCAAGGGTTATGAAGTGCTTCTTTGAAGCTATGATGGTATTTTTATCCACACGATAAAGACATTGCAGCCTTCAGCAATCTGTTTAGCGAATTATGTAAGTCTATAATTTTTTGGCAATAGTAAGTGAGATCTCACATAGAACAAGTAAAATATGTCTGCAGTTGGAAGTGACACAGCAGGTGATCTCAGGGTTTGCCGGACTCATGTCTCTTTCTGGTTGAGTTATATTTTATACAGTTCACTGAACATTTGCATATTTATTATTCAGCTTGTGATGCAACTGTTATAAATAGCAGATATATTGTGTGTATATAGAAAGTCTTCACAATACATCTACATCATGAATCCAGTATATACTTTGTTATCATGTGTCTTGGTGTGGATCCCATGTGAGTATTATGTGTAATGTGCTTTAGTCACATATAAATCTTAAATGTGCTGTAACAGACCATGTCATTTTTCTCTTCTATATCCAGGCACTAAATCTCAGACGCCAGTGTTGACACCATCCATAACTTCTGTAACACAAGGACAGAGTGCAAACCTTAACTGTAATGTTGGAGTGAAGGAGGGATATGCAATAGTATTTTACAGACAGATCCCAGGAGAAGCTCCTCAGCTCATTTTATATCATCATCACACATACAGTGAACCTAAATACGGACCTGGGATGTCTTCAGCCCATTTCACTTCCACAGTAAACAGTGCTGGAACTGAATATCAATTGCTTATTAAAAATACAGAGACAACAGATACATGTACGTATTACTGTGCAAAATGGTATCCAAGCATTAATGCATATCACAGTGATACAGAGCCTGACAAAAACATTTTACTCAATGCTGTGTGCATCAGACAGGAAACAAGAGCAGAACTAAACTAAAGAAACTAACTTGTAATAAGGATCAGTGGAGTAACAGTACTCTGTGTTTTTCATATGTCATGCATTCAGAAGGTTACGTTTTAAACATTAATTCCTATAGTAATCTTACTTTTCATTCATATGTCTTGTGCAAAGCATGTTCTAGTAAATTGATGAAATGAAACTAGACATTTTTGTACGTAAATTTATTAAAGTACCATAACATATGGATCCTTGTTTTCACACCTGATAGAAGTGTAAAATATCGCTATAGATATATCCTAAACAAAGTTATTTTGTGCAATATATATTAGCTCCTGTAACTCCTAAATATGGGCATGGATAATTTTCATACTATATTACTTCAACAACAAAAATCATTCAAAGTACTAGCAAATACCAACATATTATAAAGTGTCATTGATTTATAAAAACAGGGGTTGAGGAGTCATGAAGCTGGATGTTTATGTCTCTCATGCTGGATTGTATAGAAAATCCATATAAATGGGGCCTTCCAGTGAAATAAATAGTCTAATAATAACCAAAAGAAAATTATTAATACACCTGAAGGAGAAAACATTTTCATGGAATGGAATATGGCGTGTGAAGCTACTACTAGCAAGGACACTATGGGCCCTCATTATCGTAGAGATTGTTTTAAGATAGTAAGTGTGTAGTGAGATAATGTAAATTAGAACACAAAAGGTTAGTAACAAAATATAGGTAGAAGGAGGGAAATATATAAATAAAGCAGAATAGTTTATGGGTTTGATATATAAACAGCATGTTTTTTTGTATTAAAGCCTTTGGTCCTCCCTAATCATGATTCTTCTCTCATCTAACTAGGGAAATTTCCATATGTCAGTAGTTAAAAAAAATTTAGGGCATAGAGAGAATATTGAGACATTAGATCTCAACTATGGGTGTGTTTTAGGAGTAAACAATGATTTTTTTCCTTTGTATGTCTTGATGTCTTATCTGTGTATGTTGAATTTTGTTAAAACCTTGTGGAGAAGGGAGAGGAGAAGGGAAGGAATTGGTAGTCTACAGATTAAACGCAACAACATTTATGAAACTTAAGATCTTTTCTTTAAATGTAAAGGGGTTAAATACTCCCTTCAAAAAACATTCAATTATGCAATCCTTCTAAAAAGAGAAACCAGATATTTGTTTACAATAATTGCATTGGTTACGGAATAAAGAACCAAACTTACCAAAATCAAAATATAATAAGACAGTATCGGCCTCATATAAGACAAAATCTAGATTAGTGATAATCCTGTTTAATAAAAATATCAATACAGTGGAAGAACTGCAGACAAGGGCCCCTATTTAATTGTCAAAATTGCAATGGCTGGAGCCTGTAAAAGTTACTGATATTTAATTGGCTTATTTTAGCTACCGGCATTCGATTTGCTAGTTACAGGCTCAAAAATCACTGCTGTTGTCAAAAAAGTAACTCCGTCCTATCTATTCTTTTGAAATTTCAAGCCCGCAAATGTTATCAGTGCTAAAGATTCAAAATCCATATTTAATTGCAACAATTCAACAAGCCCACTTGCAAAGGTTTTTTCAAAGTTGAAAGTGCCCTAGCAGCCATTAAAAAGTAAACCACTTTTAAACAATACAAAAGCAGGGGTTCATCAGAATTGCACAACATTCTCCAATGAACACATGAATAAAATACAAAAATATATTTCTGAAAATATTTTGGACAGTAAATATGTATAGTTATTTGATAAGCATAGCACTGCAAGCAAATGTTAGGTGTCAGGTGCAACAGTATGTGAAATGGACTATGCTCAGCCATTTGACCCTGGTCTGGGACCTAACTGTTCCCCTATGTATTCTAGTTCTGGGCGTATGGTGACGTTATTTGTTCCATGGCTCAGTTCCATTACTGTATCATTGTTCCAATGTATGCTGATTACTACATGTAGGTTGTTGAAATATTATGCTTGCTACAAAACTGCTGGTTTGTCTCTAAGGAAACTAAACATATAGAGATGGGGTCCCAGGGACAGGGGGAACCAGAGTGACAGATACTGGACATAAGGGGTTCACTCTGCACAGAAAGATGCTGCCAAGCTTGAACATACCCATAGGAGATCATAGTAGAGGGACAGGGGCCCAATAAAGATAAGCATGTCATGTAAGCAAATAGGATAGATGATCTACAGTATTGTCCTACTTGACATACTGTGAGGTCAACAACCCGGAATAAGATAACTTCCCCTGATGATTAGGTTACTGCACCACAGGGGTAGACTACAGGCCTGACTTCTACTAATGGACATGTGCCCCACTTGGGTATACAGGAAGATGATCTCTGTACACATATATAACTGTGAAATACATCTAATGTATGTGAATGTCTTAACACTTTAACCATTGAAAACACACAGAAACAGTGAAAAACATGAATAATGGGAAGATCAACAATAGTACTGTCCAGTAATGATCCGTAACATCTACTAGAGTCACATGTGGTCACTACTACACTGTAACCATTATCTGACTAAAAAAGGATCATAGATCACTACATATAATAGAGGTAACCATTAACGTGCTGAGAACTTCCATATGGTCTTCATCCACTGAATGAAACAAATCATGGATTATGTAATCCAATTACACACACACAGTGTATTTTTAGATACTAAGAAATAATCCAAAACGGATGGTCAGATTCTGGAAAACAGAAAGAGGAGCCCGATAAACAAGCAATAGCTGCATTTACAGTACAGTGTTTCATGCAGTTACTGAAATAAACCAATTTACATGATCTCCATCTACAAGCAGTGCTAACCATAGTGAATATGTCATGAACAATCACTGTCCCAGCAAACCATTGATGATGTGTAATTTCACAAGGAATTCTTCACTGTGACCACATTAAGTAAGCAAAGAGTAATATCCCTATATCCATATGGAATTGTTGTGCTACACTGATATCACATTTTATTGGTATACAGTAGTGATGTCGCGAACATCAAATTTTCGGTTTGTGAACCGTGGACGTGAACTTCATCAAATGTTCGCGAACGGGCGAACCCTGGCGAACAGCCATGGACTTCAATGGGCAGGCAAATTTCAAAACCCACTGGGACTCTTTCTGGCCACAATAGTGATGGGAAAGTTGTTTCAAGGGGACTAACACCTGGACTGTGGCATGCCGGAGGGGGATCCATGGCAAAACTCCCACGGAAAATTACATAGTTGATGCAGAGATTGTTTTTTTAAGCCATGAATCACCTAACATTCCTAAATTGTTTGGAATAACATGCTTTAAAACATCAGGTATGATGTTGTATCGATCAGGTAGTGTAAGGGTTACACCCGCTTCACTGGCAGGCAACTGAAATAAGATTACAGGAAAAAAATGTTTGTTTTCAATGTATGGTACACCACCAGGTATGAGTAGTGAAAATAAGCACAATATAAGCTGTTAGGTGTTAGCCTGTCACACACACACACGCTAGCAGGCAGGCACATGCAATTAGATTACACAGAAAAAAATTATAAAATAAAATAAATGATGTTCTAGCCCTAAAAAGGGCTTTTTGGGTTGCTGTCCTTGCAGCAGATATCAGATGAGTCCTTCAGGTCTGTAGTGGAAGCTAAATACACAGCCTGGCTATCTATTTCCCTATTAAATCTCCAGCAGCTACACTATCTGTCCTCTCACAACGAATGCAGCTTCAGAATGATTCTAAAATGTATGCTGTCCTTCAGATGGAATGCTGCTGATTGGCTGGAATGTGTCTGCTGACTGTGAGGTGCAGGGTCAAAGCTTCCTCAATGATAAAGAATAGGGGCGGACCGAAAAGCGCATGTGTCCGCCGTCCGATGCGAGTGCGAAAGACCCAAAATAGCATTGAACTGTCCGCAACATCTCTAGTATACAGGTGTTACCACGGCTAAACAGATGAGAATGATCACATGACTTGATCATCTTTAATGTGTTTGAATTAAATCAGACACATGAATCATAATGTATAACTACATGTTGGGACTGAGCAACACTACAGCTGGGATTGGATTCATTTTAGTTACATAGTAACCAAGGTTAAAAAATACTTTTTGTCCATCAAGTTCAACCTTTAGATCTCTTCTGATCTGCAATATGCAGATTAATTGTTAAATGATCCAGGGAAAGGCAAACAAAAAAAAAACCAGTGAAAAGTTGCCAATTGTCTGAAAGGGAGGAACAAATATAAATACAATTCCTTTCTGACCCCAGATACTGGTGATCGGACTCCTCCCTGGATCAATACTTCCTCTCTAATTATCCAGGATAACCCTGAATGCCCTTTTTATTTACAAAAATATACTGTATCCAATCCCTTTTTTATGTTATCTATTGAATCCGCTGTCACCACCTCCTTTGGTAGAGAATTCTACAGATTAACCACCTTTACTGTGAAAACCCTTTTCATTCTTTAAGGTGAAATCTTTTTACTTCAAATCTCAAAGTATTTCCTTTTGTGAGTTGAAAACCTCTTGGCACAAAAAGTTGACTTGACAAAGCCTTGTATTGACCCTCGATATATTTATATAAGGTAATCATATCCCCTTTTAAATGCCTTTTGTTCTATAGAAAATACTTTTAATTTAGTTAGTCTTTCTTCAGAACATCCTCTCCATTCCCCTTGTACTAGTTTCCAACTCTAAAATGGCCTTTTTATGTAGTGGTGCCCAAAAATGGACTCCAAATTCAATTATAATTGCAAAGAACAACAGTCATGTTTATTAGTGATGATATATGGAGTCATATATGGCATTTCAGATCTATCTGATGGGGGGGAATGTCAGTGATCTAATGCCTGATAGGCACTGGATTGAAAGTTTACTTACATTATATGATTGCACTGCTGGAAGATGATGAACATGGCTTAATGGTTGACTATTAAAACAAGAACATATCAATCTACAACCACATTTCAATGACAATCCACATTGAACATCAATTGGTGAAATGTTAACGCAGAGAAGAGGATCATAGACCTTGTGATGGATGTAAGCCACATGAATACAACAGATGTTCTCCACATAAGCCATAAACCTCTACCTCCAGGAGAAAGTGTGTCAACATTTAAACAATGAGCAGTGTTGATGAGGAGGACTTCGAGAACATTCCCCACTACCTCCTCTTTCGCAGCACTAGGCCCCAAACCCTCCATGCTTGCATGCCTCCTCCATCTACCATGACGAGCAGGTGTTGGGGTGAGGGGTGCGTCCACCTGGCATGGCTGTGAAGCAGCTGGAGTGGTGTGGAAAGGTGTGAGGTGAGGAGGCTAGAGGCTCTGGTTGTAATGGTGGTGGAGGCTGTGGAGCCTGGACAGATATGAGCCAGGAGAAATATGAGCTGGCGTTCAACCAATTCTATATGACACCCAATTAGTGTTCTCTGGGCTTGCTGTCCTATTTTCCTTTACCTCATACCTCTCCATCCTTCGATTGTGCCTCCTCATCTCGCCATATATCATCATGTTGCTGTCATGCAGGCATTAATGCTATCAGTCTGCTTGTCGAGGATTGGCACAGGTGTCAGTGGTAGTGGGCATGAAGATGGTTGTCTCCAGTACCAGGACAGCTGTGTAGGTGGCGGTGGTTGCTGGTTCTAATACATGTCAGGTTGAGGTGGAACGAACGTGGCCACAATGTGTGCTAGGGCCTGGGGGCAAGATTCACAGACCGAAGACATTGGAGGATGTCTTTCTGCTGAAGGGCCAGTTTCCAGTGACGGTCCCAGGCCCTTTGACCTGTGCTCGCCTTTCTCAATCATTACTTCAAGGGGTATATCTGGCTGTTCCTCTAGTGGAGCCAACGACACCGCCTGTGTCTCTGTGGGTGGGCTAGTCCTCTAGGGTACTGAAATGAGTGGACAATGGTGTTTGAGTTGGGATTCTGTAAACAATGGTTTGCTGTTTGTTTCTATATCCCCGACATCATGGTTATTTGTGATTGGCTTTGGTAGATGTCTTACACAGATATACATCACCCTCTATCATGAGCATTGTGGATCATGGCTCATATTCATATTGGACATCTGCAGTTCATTGGGACACATGCTCAGCTGAATCTGCTGTGCAGTGTGTGAGACTAACCAATTTGTGACTTAGTCAGCAGAAGTAGTTAAAATGCACATGAGACAAGGTCCAGGTTGGGCTAGTACATGACACTGCACATGTGGACCAACAGAGTCTGTATCTGCATATGCTGTAGTGTGCACACCCATACATGTACTATATAAATATTGATCTATTTGGTGACTGCTAAGCAGAATCAGTTTAACTGCAGATATAACCAGAGACCTTACATATCCTTCTCAGAATTGTGCTGCATTGCTATTTTATGTCAGTTATCTATGTGTGTGGTGTTCATGTGTGTGCATATAAGGGTGTGATGGTGTATATGATACTCACCTTGCAAGGTGTTTTCCGCAGTGCAACTGTCCTGGAAGGCCCACAACTGCCGCTGGCTCGATTCAATCCCTCGGGGTCTTCTCACACGCTGTATATGTTATAACGGGTGCTAGTCTGCCATCGGTTGCACTGGCTGCTCTGGCCTCCTCAGCCATTTTCCTCTTCACCTTGACCCAGCTGTCATCATATCTGTGCGTGAGACCTTGCATCCCTGTTGGCATACCCCATTGCAACAACATCTGAAGCAACCTCACTCCAGGCACATGTCTTCTGGCTAGGCCTCACTTCCCTCCCTCCATGTATAATGCTATAGTGGGTATGGATTTCTTTGGAGGACCGTCATCTCATCAGGGGTATAATTGGGGACCCTTTACTTTGCCACAACCTCTTGCCCTCCCAACTGTGCCTGGGGTTCCTGGCCTCCCTGTTCTCTCCCTGGGGAGGGTCCCTCCTGACCACAATCTCCCTCCCTGAGATAAGAGTGACCCTCTGCCCCTACATCTGGGGACACCCCCCTGCCTGCTCTCCTAAGTCTCTATCTCTCCTCCCTGACCTACCTCCTCCCATCTTCATACCTCTACCTTTCCTCTCTCTACCACAGATATAATCCTCTCCTACTCTCCTCTCCTGCTAGAAATTAGAAAATATAAACATAAGTTAATATAAATATATATGTGTATATGTAGGAGATAAAATAAGAATGTGTGTATTATATTAGGGGTATGGGAGGGGGGGTAAATGTGCTGTGGCTGTGTATAGCAATGTGTAAATACTAATCTATACATGCGACTTATGTGATATCACTTATTATGTATGTTGTAAATTAAGTGTTAATATAACATAGTAGTCAAACTAGCAAATAAACGTACAATACCGCTCCCTCTCTCTCCAAAACTCAGCAATCCACTAATGCCTAGACCTGTGTGTTGAATCTCAGTTACAGCCCTGTAATTGTGGGATTGAACAATTAAATACATCTGTAATTGTAGCTAATTTCTAACCCTCTGACATCCAGCCTGTATGAAGGTAATTATGGGCCTTGAATTGAATGGGGGCCAAGCTCTGTAAGTGCTGTGCAACTTCTCTGTAGGCAAGTTTTTGTTGGACAAAGAAAACCATGACAAGTTGCAGTGGCGCAGTAAACACTGTTCTCAAATACATTACAAAGGTCAGTGTTGTTTAGAGAGAAAAAACGTTGCTGATTAAGAATATAACAGTCTAAAAATATTAAACAGTAAAGTGCTAAAATTAAAATTTTCTCTGAAATTATTTTACAGACTGTTTGAGTATGAAAGGCTTTATTAAATGAGGCGGGAGAGAAGGACAGTTGGATTTGATATATTATTGGAACCTTTAATATCTTAAAATATCTTACACTTAACCATCTCCCCTATAAAAAGGAGGCAATTACAATATAAAGTGCAAATTCTGACTTTTTTCACAGAAACGTCAAAGTATCTGCCCCCTGGGCCGAACAAAAATATATATATTTTTTTTTTCTCCTTGATATATACTGTATACACAATTGCATTAGTGCTATTTCTTCTAATTGTGGTCGGAACCTTTTCGAGTCTGGATCAGTAGCTGGTGGGTTGGCATATGCTACCTGGCCCCTTGTTGGCCTGTTTAGAGGGCTAGGGACATCCAGAAAGGTTAATGAAGTGGGGAATGGAGGGTGGGATGAATGAACGAACGCTGACAGATTAGTGAGGGTATTTATGTATTCGGCTCCTCCCACAAATTCCTTGTGGACACTTGTGGTCGGAACCTTTCAAGTCTGGATCAGTAGCTGGTGGGTTTGCCCCTTGTTAGCCTGTTTAGAGGGCAAAAAATGACAAAAGTGTAGGGATAGGATTTAGTTAGATTTAGTTAGTTAGCTAGATTTTGGAATGCTAGTCTGGTTTCGTGGATGGGATACGGAATGTACTTGTAATGATATAGGAATCACAAAGTTGTGGAGACTAGTAGCCAAGGTCAGCAATAATCCAGTTCAGCAACTTGTAGGTTAAACAGGAACAGGCTTTATTGAAGGGATCAGGAACCAACACAATAATCTGGCAAGATACATTTGACAGGAAGTGCCTTATATAGGCCAAGGACCAGACACCTGACCAGACACAGCTGAAGAGACTTGGGTACTGATACTATTGCTAGCAGAGTCAAGCTTATCAGATTTCAATGAAATTCACAAAAGGCAGGCTGGCGCAGTGGTAGGGAAGAGGCATAGCAGCCTGGGGACCAGGGTTCAAAACCCAGCAGAGTCAATTCCTCACAGTACTTTGTGAAGCAATTGGATTTCCAGCAGCCCATCAATTGGATTATGTGAGCTGGAGTGTTAGTTCTAGAAGCTGAAGTAGCTGCACCTATCCATATGGATGGCATGGGAATGAGTATGGCTTTGGACCTAGCTTGATTAACAGGAGACGGATGTAGTGTACGAAGGATGTAGTGGAAAGAGGCAGGCTAGAGTCACTGAGTAGAGGGTTTAGTGATGGTTTGGTTTTTATGGATTTGATTATTACTGATGGTGGATGCTGGGCACCAGATACTGTGTGTAGTGTGGAAAGTAATGGTGACTGGGTGTTTGCTGGTCTCTGTGGTATGGATAGTGAGAGTAAAACTGTTGGGAATAGTGATATGTCTTGCATGGAGACGTAACAGGGGTTATTTTGAGAGGTCGTAAACTCTCCAGGCCTCAGGAGACCGTAAAAGGCGAACATTATGGCTGTTGAAATGGTTAGGGAAGTGACATGACCGAATGGGTTGGTGGACAAGATTTGGAGGAGTTGGTTAAAATGGGACCGTCCATTGGCTAGCTCTTAGAAGGAGTAGCGCAGGAAGCCAAAACCTCTAGAGAAAGCTTCCATGGCGGGGGAGGATAGAAGGGACCTGTCAATGGGGTGATGAGTTGTGAGATAGAATTGGATTCCTGACATGTAGGTTTTTATGGTATTGGGACCTGAGAGTATGAAAAAAGGTTTGTTACGATGGGAGGATGGCCGAGAGGGATTCAGGCTTCTAAGGAAAGCAAGGTCTGATGTGGTTGAAAGGGTAATGAGCTGCAAGGTCCCTATGGGGGACATAGGAGGACAAGTGTAGTATTCAGGAGTGGGAGGAGCCATGGGATGAATGACCTTGTGGCGAAGTGTCTAGGACTGGGTTGAGTAAATAAGTAATGGCGGATATTGGAGGACATCTATGGGGTGTAGCAGTGATGAATGGACAGAAGGAGAACAAGGGTGACGTGGGGATGGATAAATGGTGGGCGGGCCCATGTGGTCTCTGTCTAGGTGACCCATGGGTTCTCTATCCAGTGATGCATGAGGTCTCTAACTGTTTGTCAGGCAACCCATGAGGTTGCCCTCCAGTGACAAGAGACCCATGAGGTTGTCATCTAGTGACAGGTGACCCATGAGGTCTTTATCTTGGTGGCAGGTGACCCATGAGGTCTGTATCTTGGTGGCAGGTGACTTGAAGTAAAATGTGAAGTGACCGCTGAGAAGCGGTTACCTTGGGAGCTGACAAGGTCGGGCTTAGGAAATGTGCACTGAAGGGTGATGACAATGTCCGGGCTTAGTAGATATGCCCCGGAAGTGCAGTGAAGGCTAAAAAGACGTTACCTTGGGAGCTGACAAGGATGGTGCTTTGCAGCTTGGAGAAGGCCATGAGACAACAGGACATGGAGGAGCTTCTTCCCATAAGCAGGCCAAAATGATATGAGATTAAATTGAAGTTAGAGAGGAAGGGGTGGCTATCTAGTTGTGGTCGAGCTTCTCTCTTTCAGCGAGAGGCAGCTGATTAGCTACCCAAAATGAGCCCAGGCGGAGGGTCAGATTGTCGAGATATAATAGACATACCTGAGGCATGGACCAGAACTGAGCTTAAGGTATATGAGATATGCAAACGTGATACCTGGGACATGGACCAGGATCTAGCCTGAACTGAGGGGTATAAGTGCTTGTGCATATATTTAAATTGAACTGGAAGAGTTGCAGTGAAAACGGGGTTACTGTCGCCTTAAGAGCAGACAACTGCTGCATGTTGTAGCTAGGGATGCTGTTGTGTTGCTAGGGAGGCGTCAGAAGCTGCAGGGAGAACATGAAAATGGCTGGCTGTGATCGGGCATGAAGCGATAGAAGCCCAAAAGGACAGAGAGGTAGGAAGGAGGGGAGAGGAGACAGAGGGAAGCTGGAGGAGACAGCATGGGGCAGGGACAGCAAGGAGGGGGAGCAAGGAGGCAGCATGGGCCAGAGGAGGGGAGGGAGAGCAGTCAAAGAGTACAGAGGCTGCAGGAGGGGGAGAGGAGGCAGCATAGGAGCTGCCGGAGGGGGAGAGGGAGCTGCACAAGCCAGAGGAGGGTCAGCAGCGAGGACTGACCAGGAGAGGGAAACGAGGGCAGGGGCTGCAGGAGGGGGAGAGGGAGCAGCACGGACCAGAGGAGGGGCAGCAGGGCAGGAGAGAGGACTCACCAGGAGAGGCTGGAGGCACAGCGGCCGACGCACGAATGAAGGAACGCTGACAGGTGAGTGAGGGTTTGGAGGGTATATATGTGTCTTAGGCTCCTCCCACAAATTCCGGGACAACATGAACACTAATGTGTGAAAAGCTGGTTTGCTTTTATGCTACAGAAAGTCATCACAATTGTTTTAAAACTGGGGTATTATTTTCTTAAAGGGCGATTATATGATGAAAACTATATCTATGATTAAAAACTTGTAGCAAACAAAGAGCATAATTAGGTATGGAAAAGAACATGAAATTAGCTTTTGATTAGAAAATATTATGGTTTCTGCACTGAATACTAAAAAGTATAGGTAATAATGCACCTTTGTAATCATGTTTACTTTTTACGCAAACAGGGCAAAATACATTATGAGAAATATAGACCAGACTGTTTTGCAACACATTTTTACAGCTTGTCTATTATTTTATGACATATTATAATAAAATATCAGATCAAACTATTTGTGTCTTCATTCTTGACAAAAGAACTAATTTTCTTGAATGCTAAATCTCTGAATAAATACTGTATGGGATTTAATATAATAAAATAGAGAAAAATGAGAATATTTATGTAACATAAACGGTCTTCTAAATATAATTTTCATTTAAAACAACAGAAATAAGAGATTTCATAAAGGTTTTATATTGGGCTGTGATTGGCTGTCTCACTGTGCCATAATTTACATAATTACCTCTGCAGGTTTCCTGGTGCTATTTAGTCAGAAGCACAGAGCGTCTTCTCTATTACAGACTGGAGGAGGAATATTGGACCTTCCTTAGTGACAATGAGGCTGTTACTGATAGCACTGACCTGCTTCATATCTTGGATCTCCTGTATGTATCCATTACAATGTGCATTAACTTGACTGTATAGAGACACATTATTACAATATTTTTTTATTCATCTTTTTCAGATGCTGAATCTCAGACTCCAGTCTTGACCCCGTCTTCTCTGGTTGCAAACAGAGGACAATCTGCAACTTTCAGTTGTAATGTTGGAGTTAAAAATAACCATGCTACAGTTTTTATTAGACAGACACCTGGAGAATCTCCACAGCGTATTTTATATCATCATCACACATACACAGAACCTAAATATGGACCTGGAATTTCCTCATCACATTTTAGTTCCACCATAAACAGCGCTGGGACAGAATATCAACTGGGTATCAAAGACACAAACACTGCAGATACTGCTCTATATTACTGTGTAAAATGGTATGATAATGTTGGATACCACAATGATTTACAGCTGAACAAAAACTACTACACAGCTGTGTGTTATATATAAGAGTTACAGAGCGAACATCCTTTTCACATTGGTTATATTGCCCAAAATTCTAGAGATGAAAATACATACATTAAAATATTAAGTATAGCATTAATCACACAAACAACATTTGCATGAAGGTTTTCTTTGCAGATACACAGATTCTGAGAGTGTTACAGAAATGTAAAAAATAACTGTGCAAATTTAAAAGTACAACTTTTGCACCTGTAGCTTTAAGCACAAACAGTATATAAAATACATCTGGCAGTATATAATATATACCAGCAATGCATCCACCTACCAAAACACAATGTCTGTATATGTAAAGCCCTGTAGTCTGTATTTATGCAAGGGACCAAAGATATGAAAGTCTCAGTCCCATAGACCTCACTCAGCATGCTGACTTTCATTACAATATGGTTAATTATACCTGGCTCTGACTAGAGTATTGAGACGTATATTTGTGAGAGGGCTACGTGTATAAAACGCTCATCTCCACCAGATCTCAGAAAGGAACCTGCAGTCACTCTCCGAACTCTCTCTATGTCCCTCCATCACTGGTTTGTCACTACATATGTAATTTCATCAGAAATCGTCATTTTTTATGTGATTAATTAACTTTTCATTTTCTTCATATACATTACCAAACATATTCTCATTACACGATCACCCTTCATTATTAAGTTCATGTCTGAAATTTTTCTTTCTCATAGTGTTTCATTTCTTATATCATCACTCTGTACAATTCAAACATTCATTGTCACACAATTCTTTATCCAATCTTTCTCACATACCTTTCATCTTATTTACATTATTTACTTTTAATGTAAATCAGTAAAATTATTTTAGTTACGTTAATATTTTTTTTATGTTGCATGCTTTAATTAAACATATCATGCCTCTCAGTTTCAAAAGTTTATTTGTGTTTTTATTCATGATAAGCTTTGTTTTATATCTGTAATTACATATTTTTAAACTCTTCACTTCAGTTTAATCATCTTGATATGATCCTCAATTAAGATGGATTTATCATTTTACCTCAGCAATTATTTAATTTGTTTGTCACGGCACAACTGCTGGAGAAAAATAACTACATCTATACACTAAACAAATAAATAACTATATATATATATGTATATGTATGTGTATATATATATATATATATATATATATAGAAAAACATAGTAATAATAAAATGTCTTAGACAAAATGTGTAGACTATATAGCAAGGTTAATCTATATTCCTGGGAAACTAAATCCCATTAGTGCTTCACACTTCTAATTATCAGCCTTATTAAATTGCGATTCGGCCAATTGAATAGGGCTCTATATAAGCACATAGCATATTTTTTTACAGAAGTTTTTAGTTAGTGAGTGAACCTCTATCCAAAAGCAAGGTCTTCACTAACTAAGAACTTCTGTAAAAAATATATGCTATGTGCTTATATAGAGCCCTATTGAATTGGCCGAATAGGCACTGGATTGAAAGTTTACTTACATTATATGATTGCACTGCTGGAAGATGACGAACATGGCTTAATGGTTGACTATTAGAGATGTCGAAAATAGTTCGCTGGCGAACATAGCATGTTCGCGTTCGCGGCGAACTGCGAACATATGAGATATTTGACCCGCCCCCTATACTTTATCATTGAGCAAACTTTGACCCTGCAACTCACAGTCAGCAGACACATTCCAGCCAATCAGCATCATACCCTGCCTTCACTCCCTTCTACCTCATGGACAGCAGCCATTTTGGAATAATTACTAACTTGCAGTCTTACTGAGAGGAGGCTGAGTGTAGGTGATACTGCATCAATAGGGAAAACCATAGCTAGGCTACTGTACACAGTGTGCAATACAGTCCTGAAGGACTCTTTTGATCTCTGCTGCAAAGACACCCCTGTGTCTCTTCCCCCCCTTATCATCATCCTCACCTTAGCACCCAACACTAACACCCCTCACACTTATCTCTAACACCTAACCCTAACATCCCTCACCCTAACACCTAACCCTAACACCCCTTACACTTATCCCTAACACCCCTCACCCTAACACCTAACCCTAACACCCCTTACACTTATCCCTAACACCTAACCCTAACACCCCTCACACTTATCCCTAACACCCCTAACCCTAACACCCCTCACACTTATACCTAACACCTAACCCTAACACCCCTTACACTTATCCCTAACACCCCTCACCCTAACACCTAACCCTAACACCCCTCACACTTATCCCTAACACCCCTCACCCTAACCCTAACACCCCTCACACTTATCCCTAACACCCCTTACCCTAACCCTAACACCCCTCACACTTATCCATAACACCTAACCCTAACATTCTCACACTTATCCCTAAGACCTAACACCCCCACACTTATCCCTAACACCCCTTACCCTAACCCTAATACCCCCTTACACTTATCCCTAACATCCCTTACCCTAACACCTAACCCCCTCACCCTTATCCCTAACACCCCTTACCCTAACACCCCTCACACTTATCCCTGTGTCTCTTCCCCCCCTTATCATCAAGGGAGGGGGGAGGATGATGAGGGAGGGGGGAAGAGACACAGGGGAGGGTGATGAGGAAGGGGGAAAGAGACACAGGGGAGGATGATGAGGGAGGGGGGAAGAGACACAGGGGAAGATGATGAGGGAGGGGGAAAAGAGACACAGGGGAGGATGATGAGGGAGGGGGGAAGAGACACAGGGGAAGATGATGAGGGAGGGGGAAAAGAGACACAGGGGAGGATGATGAGGGAGGAAGAAAAGAGATACAGGGGAGGATGATGAGGGAGGTGGGAGGATGATGAGGGAGGGGGGATGAGACACAGGGGAAGATGATGAGGGAGGGGGAAAAGAGAGGATGATGAGGGAGGTGGGAAAGAGACACAGGGGAGGATGATGAGTGAGGGGGGAAGAGACACAGGGGAAGATGATGAGGGAGGGGGAAAATAGACACAGGGGAGGATAATGATGGAGGGGGAAAAAAGACAAAGGGGAGGATGATGATGGAGGGGGGAATAGATACAGGGGAGGATGCTGAGGGAGGGGGTAAAGAGATACAGGGGAGGATGATGAGGGAGGGGGGATGAGACACGGGAGGGTGATGAGGAAGGGGGGAAAGAGATACAGGGGAGGATCATGATGGAGGGGGATGTTAGGTTATTTATGCCCTTTATGGATTAAAACCAGACTCTGCATCAACTATGTAATTTTCTGTGGGAGTTTTGCCATGGATCCCCCTCCGGCATGCCACAGTCCAGGTGTTAGTCCCCTTAAAACAACTTTTCCATCACTATTGTGGCCAGAAAGAGTCCCTGTGGGTTTTAAAATCCGCCTGCCCATTGAAGTCTATGGCGGTTTGCCGGGTTCGCGAACATATGCGGCGGTTCGAGTTCGCGGTACACAAACCGAAAATTTTATGTTCGCGACATCACTATTGACTATTAAGACAAGAACATATCAATCTACAACCACATCTCAACGACAATCCACATTGAACATTAATTGGTGAAATGTTAACGCAGAGAAGAGGATCATGGACCGTGTGATGGATGTAAGCCACATGGATACAACAGATGTTCTCCACATAAGCCATAAACCTCTACCTCCAGGAGAAAGTGTGTCAACATTTAAACAATGAGGAGTGTTGATGAGGAGGACTTCGAGAACATTCCCCACTACCTCCTCTTTCGCAGCACTAGGCCCCAAACCCTCCATGCTTGCATGCCTCCTCCATCTACCATGACGAGGAGGTGTTGGGGTGAGGGGTGCGTCCACCTGGCATGGCTGTGAAGCAGCTGGAGTGGTGTGGAAAGGTGTGAGGTGAGGAGGCTAGAGGCTCTGGTTGTAATGGTGGTGGAGGCTGTGGAGCCTGGAGAGATATGAGCCAGGAGAAATATGAGCTGGTGTTCAACCAATTCTATATGGCACCCAATTAGTGTTCTCTGGGCTTGCTGTCCCTATTTTCCTTTACCTCATACCTCTCCATCCTTCGATTGTGCCTCCTCATCTCGCCATATATCATCATGTTGCTGTCATGCAGGCATTAATGCTATCAGTCTGCTTGTCGAGGAGTAGTGCAAAGTCATCCAATACGGCATGATATCTTGTTTTGTCGGGGGAGGGGTGGGGTTGAGGTTTGTCGCTCGACATGTTGGGCCTTTCGATGGGCTGAGGTGATGACAGTGGTGCCAGTGGTGATGGTGTTCCCGGTGGCGACGCAGTTGCTGGCGCCAGTGGGGAAGGTCTTGCTGGTGCCGGTGGTGACACCTACGTTGGGGGAGCCTTTGTGGGGGCGGAGGAGTGGTGGGGTCCCGCCAAGGCATCCATAGGATCGGCACAGGTGTCAGTGGTGGTGGGCCTGAAGATGGTTGTCTCCAGTACCAGGACAGCTGTGTAGGTGGCGGTGGTTGCTGGCTCCAATACATGGCAGGTTGAGGTGGAATGAACGTGGCCACAATGCGTGCGAGGGCCTGGGGGCAAGATTCACATACCGAAGACATTGGAGGACATCTTTCTGCTGAAGGGCCAGATTCCAGTGATGCTCCCAGGCCCTTTGACCTATGCTCGCCTTCCTCAATCACCACTTCAAGGGGTATATCTGGTTGTTCCTCCAGTGGAGCCAACGCCACTGCCTGTGTCTCTGTGGGTGGGCTAGTCCTCTAGGGTACTGAAATGAGTGGACAATAATGTTGGAGTTGGGATTCTCTAAACAATGGTTTGCTGTTTGTTTCTATATCCCCGACATCATGGTCATTTGTGATTGGCTGTGGTGATTGTCTTAAACAGATATACTTCGCCCTCTATCATGAGCATTGTGGATCATGGCTCATATCCATATATGTAATCCTGCTGCAGTCGGCCATTTGCAGTTCATTGGGACACATGCTCAGCTGAATCTGCTGTGCAGTGTGTGAGACTAACCAATCTGTGACTTAGTCAGCAAAAGTAGTTAACATGCACATGAGACATGGTCCAGGTTAGGCTAGTACATGACACTGCACATGTGGACCAACAGAGTCTGTATTTGCATATGCTGTAGTGTGCACACCCATACATGTACTAAATACATATTGATCTATTTGGTGACTGCTAAGCAGAATCAGTTTTAACTGCAGGTATTGGACAGACATTTTATTGAGAACAGTTATTGCTGCCTTATATATCTTTAGTCATAACCAGAGAGCTTACATATCCTTCTCAGAATTGTGCTGCATTGCTATTTTATGTCAGTTATCTATGTGTGTGGTGTTCATGTGTGTGCATATAAGGGTGTGATGGTGTATATGATACTCACCTCGCAAGGTGTTTTCCGCAGTCCAACTGTCCTGGAAGGCCCACAACTGCCGCTGGCTCGATTCAATCCTTCGGGGCCTTCTCACACGCTGTATATGTTATAATGGGTGCTAGTCCGCCATGGGTTGTATTGGCTGCTCTGGCCTCCTCGGCCATTTTCCTCTTCACCTTGACAAAGCTGTCATCATATCTGTGCGTGAGAACTCACATCCCTGTTGGCATACCCCATTGCAACAACATCTGAAGCGACCTCACTCCAGGCACATGTCTTCTGGCTAGGCCTCACTTCCCTCCCTCCATGTATAATGCTATAGTGGGCATGGATTTCTTTGGAGGACCCTCATCTCATCAGGGATATAATTGTGGACCCTTTGCTTTGCCACAGCCTCTTGCCATCCCAAGTATGCCTGGGGTTCCTGGCCTCCCTGTTCTCTGCCTGGGGCGGGTCCCTCCTGACCACAATCTCCCTCCCTGAGATAAGAGTGACCCTCTGCCCCTACATCTGGGGACACCCCCCCCTGCCTGTTCTCCTAAGTCTCTATCTCTCCTCCCTGACCTACCTCCTCCTATCTTCATACCTCTACCTTTCCTCTCTCTACCACAGATATTATCCTCTCCTACTCTCCTCCCCTGCTAGAAATTAGAAAATATAAACATAAGTTAATATAATATATATGTGTTTATGTAGGAGGTAAAATAAGAATGTGTGTATTATATTAGGGGTGTGGGGGGGGTAGATGTGCTGTGGCCTACCACTATGTATAGCAATGTGTAGATACTATCTATACATGCGACTTATGTGATATCACTTATTATGTGTGTTGTGAATTAAGTGTTAATATAACATAGTAGTCAAAATAGCAAATAAACGTACAATACCGCTCCCTCTCTCTCCAAAACTCAGCAACCCACTAATGCCTAGACCTGTGTGTTGACTCTCAGTTACAGCACATTCTGAAGGGCTTACCGTTTTCAGTAGCTTTTAAAGGCCCTGTAATTGTGGGTTTGAACAATTAAATACATCTGTAATTGCAGCTAATTTCTAACCCTCTGACATCCAGCCTGTATGAAGGTAATTATGGGCCTTAAATTAAATGGGGGCCAAGCTCTGTAAGTGCTGTGCAACTTCTCTGTAGGCAAGTTTTTGTTGGACAAAGAAAACCATGACAAGTTGCAGTGGCGCAGTAAACACTGTTCTCAAATACATTACAAAGGTCAGTGTTCTTTAGAGAGAAAAAACGTTGCTGATTAAGAATATAACCGTCTAAAAATATTAAACAGTAAAGTGCTAAAATTAAAATTTTCTCTGAAATTATTTTACAGACTGTTTGAGTATGAAAGGCTTTATTAAATGAGGCGGGAGAGAAGGAGAGTTGGATTTGATATATTATTGGAACCTTTAATATCTAAAAATATCTTACACTTAATCATCTCCCCTATAAAAAGGAGGCAATTACAATATAAAGTTTAAAAAAAATTGACTTTTTTCACAAAAACGTCAAAGTATCTGCCCCCTGGGCCAAACAAAAATATATATATTATTTTCTTTTTGACATATACTGTATACACAATTGCATTAGTGCTATTTTGTCTAATAGTGGTCGGAACCTTTTCGAGTCTGGATCAGTAGCTGGTGGGTTGGCATATGCTACCTGGCCCCTTGTTAGCCTGTTTAGAGGGCTAGGGAGATACAGAAAGGTTAATGAAGTAGGGAATGGAGGGTTAGATGAATGAAGGAACGCTGACAGGTTAGTGAGGGTATATATGTATTCGGCTCCTGCCACAAATTCCTTGTGGACACTTGTGGTCAGAACCTTTCAAGTCTGGATCAGTAGCTGGTGGGTTTGCCCCTTGTTAGCCTGTTTAGAGGGCAAAAAATGACAAAAGTGTAGGGATAGGATTTAGTTAGATTTAGTTAGTTAGCTAGATTTTGGAATGCTCGTCTTGTTTCGTGTATGGGATACGGAATGTACTTTGTGAAGCAATTGGATTTCCAGCAGCCCATCAATTGGATTATGTGAGCTGGAGTGTTAGTTCTAGAAGCTGAAGTAGCTGCACCTATGCGAAATGGATGGCATGGGAATGAGTATGGTTTTGGACCTAGCTTGATTAACAGGAGACGGATGTAGTGTACGAAGGATGTAGTGGAAAGAGGCAGGCTAGAGACATTGAGCAGAGGGTGGAGTGACGGTTTGGTTTTTATGGATTTGATTATATTACTGATGGTGGATGCTGGGCACCAGATACTGTGTGTAGCGTGGAAAGTAATGGTGACTAGGTGTTTGCTAGTCTCGGTGGTATGGATGGTGAGAGTAAAACTGTTGGGAATAGTGATATGTCTTGCTTTGTGATGTAACAGGGGTTATTTTGAGAGGTCGTAAACTCTCCAGGCGTCAGGAGACCGTAGAAGGTGAACATTATGGCTGTTGAAATGGTTAGGGAAGTGACATGACCGAATGGGTTGGTGGACAAGATTTGGAGGAGTTGGTTAAAATGGGACCGTCCATTGGCTAGCTCTTAGAAGGAGTAGCGCAGGAAGCCAAAACCTCTAGAGAAAGCTTCCATGGCGGGGGAGGATAGAAGGGACCTGTCAATGGGGTGATGAGTTGTGAGATAGAATTGGATTCCTGACATGTAGGTTTTTATGGTATTGGGACCTGAGAGTATGAATAAAGGTTTGCTACGATGGGAGGATGGCCGAGAGGGATTCGGGCGTCTAAGGGAAGCAAGGTTTGATGAGGTCTGATGTGGTTGAAAGGGTAATGAGCTGCAAGGTCCCTATGGGGGACATAGGAGGACAAGTGTAGTATTCAGGAGTGGGAGGAGCCATGGGATGAATGACCTTGTGGCGAAGTGTCTAGGACTGGGTTGAGTAAATAAGTAATGGCGGATGTTGGAGGACATCTATGGCGTGTAGCAGTGATGAATGGACAGAAGGAGAACAAGGGTGACGAGGGGATGGATAAATGGTGGGCGGGCCCATGTGGTCTCTGTCTAGGTGACCCATGGGTTTTCTATGCACTGATGCATGAGGTCTCTAACTGTTTGTCAGGCAAACCATGAGGTTGCCCTCCAGTGACAAGAGACCCATGAGGTTGTCATCTAGTGACAAGAGACCCATGAGGTCTGTATCTTGGTGGCAGGTGACCCATGAGGTCTGTATCTTGGTGGCAGGTGACTTGCAGTAAAATGTGAAGTCACTGCTGAGAAGCGGTTACCTTGGGAGCTGACAAGGTCGGGGCTTAGGAAATGTGCACTGAAGGGTGATGACAATATCTAGGCTTAGTAGATATGCCCCGGAAGTGTAGTGTAGGCTAAAAAGACGTTACCTTGGGAGCTGACAAGGATGGTGCTTTGCAGCTTGAAAAGGCCAGGAGACAACGGGACATGGAGGAGCTTCTTCCCAGAAGCAGGCCGAAATGATCTGAGATTGAAGTGAAGTTAGAGAGAAAGGGGTGGCCTTCTAGTTGTGGTCGAGCTTCTCTCTTTCAGCGAGAGGCAGCTGATTAGCTACCCAAAATGAGCCCAGGCGGAGGGTCAGATTGTCGAGATATAATAGACATACCTGAGGCATGGACCAGAACTGAGCTTGGGGTATATGGACCGCGAAGCTGAAACAAGGCTATGCTGTGTAAATCTAGCCTGAACTGAGAGTCAGATTGTTGAGATATGAAAACGTGATACCTGGGACATGGACCAGGATCTAGCCTGAACTGAGGGGTATAAGTGCTCGTGCATACATTTAAATTGCAGTGAAAAAGGGGTTACTGGCGCCTTAAGAGCAGACGACTGCTGCATATTGTAGCTAGGGATGCTGTTGTGTTGCTAGGGAGGAGTCAGAAGCTGCAGGGAGAACATGAAAATGCCTGGCTGTGATCGGGCATGGAGCGATAAAAGCCCAAAAGAACAGAGAGGTAGGAAGGAGGGGAGAGGAGACAGACGGAAGCTGGATGAGGCAGCATGGGGCAGGGACAGCAAGGAGAGGGAGCAGCACGGGCCAGAGGAGGGGCAGCAACAAGGACTGACCAGGAGAAGGCAACGAGGGCAGGGGCGCAGGAGGGGGAGAGGGAGCCGCACGGACCAGAGGAGGGGCAGAAGAGAGGACTCGCTAGGAGAGGGCAATGAGGGCAGGGGCTGCAGGAGGGTGAGAGGAGGCAGCACAGGCCAAAGGCAGGGCAGGAGAGAGGACTCACCAGGAGAGGCTGGAGGCACAGCGGCCAACGCACGAATGAAGGAACGCTGACAGGTGAGCAGGGGCGGCCCGTCCATTGGGGTGTCAGGGCAAACGCCCCCCCCAAAATATTTTCTTCACCCTGCAATAAAAAAAACACAACAATGTATTAGTATAACCCAAAAACAATTAAATATAAGGTGTACATCATCATTTCAAGTCTTAATAGTATTAAAATGAAGTAAAGTTAGTAAAGGGACACTGTCACTTTAAGATAACCCTTGCGCTACATTAACTAATGCTGTGTGTATCTATATTATAGCCCCCTGCACCCTGTGTGATCATATTACACTACACTAACCTTTAGACTCTTCTCTTCTCTTCAATGAGTCCTGGCCTGGCCCCCTGACCGTTAATGCATGCCGCCCACCATCACAGTGACGATATGCATGGGCGGTCATAAATGTATCAATTAATGACTGACAGTCTTCCATCATTGACCAATCAATGATGGAAGGCTGTACAGTTACTAAGAGAACAATCTAAACCCACCCAGACCGTTAGCCCTGAGCACCCGCCAGCAAATAGGGCCTCGAGTTTTCATTTTGATTGACTGATACAGTCAATAAAACCACCAGTTGCCCGTCCCTTCCCCCTTTCTGTTTCCTGACCCTGGTCACGCTGAGACTGAGAGACCTCCCTGGCTGAATCTACTCACATCTGCTCTGCCTGCCTAACACAGTAAGTCTACCTGGCACCTGCCCTGCCCCTGGCCAAACCAAACCCCTAGTAGCCCCTAATAAAAGTTAGGGGTGACCAGTTACCCCACTATGCCTGCCTGGCCTGCCACCTACCCAGCCACCCACCAACTACCACCGACGACCCTAGGCCTGCAATGCCTGGTGCCACCCCCAGCCTGGCCATCACCCCCATGTGGCCTGTGCCACCCCTGATCAGGCCTGCCCTATGCTATGCCATCATGCCACCGCCGGATTACCCCGATCACGGGATCGGGGTAGTTGGGTGGTGAGCGGGGTGGCACAGGCCCACATGGGGGTGGATGTTCACCCCGATGAGGCCTGTGCCACCCCTGATCGTGGCCTACGCTGTCACCGACCGACCGATGGGCGCCTGAGCGTGACCCACCCTGAACCAACTACCTACCTAGCACACCCCCCCCCCCCCTATTTTTATTCCATTTTTAGAAGTATCAGGCATGTATATGTGCCTGTCACTTTTAAAGATAAAATAAAAATAAGGGAAGGGAAAAACAATACAGTAAACACAGTAACACATTATTATACAAAAATAAACAGCTTTAAACAAACATTAATAAAAATAAAATAAACAACAGCACATACTTACGTGTCAAATTGACCCCTCCAGCGTTGGCCTTCTGTCCTCTGGATATAGTCATGAAAATAATCCAATGTTGATTGAAGCCCATGTCAAATAATCCAATGTTGATTGAAGCCACTGGTCAAATAATCCAATCTTGATTGAAGCCATTGTCCATCCATCCATTCTGGCCCATTGAAAGAGGCCTCCACAAAAAAAAAACGACGCTCTAAAAAAAACAAAAACAACAAACTAAAAGAGCTCCTCCTACAAGGAGCCCCTCCCGCGATTAATTGATTTTTTCCCACGGTCTGCTTTATATACTAATTTTTGAAAGACTCTGATTGGCTGAAATTTTTGATTGACATCGATTTCAACCAATGAGAGTCTTTAAAAAATTAGCAAATCAGCAAGCAGGTATGGAAGCCTGTAAGGGTAAAAAAGGTTAGTGTGAACTTGTTTGACCCTGTATGTATTATACATATTACAGGGCTATTTTATGTGATATACATGTTACAAGATAATATCCTGTAACATGTATAGCCAAAAAATAGCACTGTAATATGTATAAAAAATAATGTGTAATAGAAATGCATGAACAATATAATATAACAAGTAATAAAGAACATCAATTAATCAAATAATAAATATCAATTAATATATATTGTTTTATGTATATGTTTATGTATATATATATATTGATTGATAGATATATTGATTGATATATATATATATATATATATATATATATATATATATATATATATATATATATATATATAAAAATTGATATCAATATATCACAATAAATAAATATATATCTAGGGGTATCAGATACTGAAAGGGATTTGGGAGTACTAGTGGACAACCACCTAGGTAACAGCGCTCAAAGCCAAGCAGCGGCTGCAAAGGCAAATAAAATATTAGCATGTATTAGGAAGGGTATAGAAGCCAGGGAAGAAGATATAATTCTGCCACTATACAAATCTCTAGTACGCCCTCATTTGGAATATGGAGTACAATTTTGGGCACCACCTCACAAAAAAGACATCTTAGAGCTGGAAAAAGTACAGAGAAGGGCTACAAAACTAATAAGGGGAATGGAGGGGCTAAGTTATGAAGAAAGACTAGCAAAATTAAACTTATTTTCGCTAGAAAAAAGGCGTCTAAGAGGAGATATGATTACGTTATTTAAATACATCCAGGGTCCATATAAGGCTTTGTCAAGTGAGTTTTTTGTAGCAAGAGATTTTCAACTGACAAGAGGACATCCGTTGAGGTTAGAGGAAAAAAGATTTCACCTTAAACAAAGAAAAGGGTTCTTCACAGTTAGGGTGGTTAAACTGTGGAATTCTCTACCAAAGGAGGTGGTGACAGCGAATTCGATAGACAACTTCAAAAAGGGGTTAGATATATTTCTGAATAAAGAGGGCATTCAAGGCTATCCTAGATAACTAGCGAAGGAATATTGATCCAGGGAGAAATTTGATCGCCAGTTTCTGGGGTCAGGAAGGAATTTTGCTTTTTTTCCCCCTTATGAGACAATTGG
The DNA here is from genome assembly GCA_027410445.1 of Discoglossus pictus. Lineage (NCBI taxonomy): Eukaryota > Metazoa > Chordata > Amphibia > Anura > Alytidae > Discoglossus > Discoglossus pictus. The sequence goes on along the minus strand of CM050163.1, from coordinate 270,263,829 downwards.
CAAAGTTTCAATGGGGTTTTTTTTATGTTTGCCTTCCTCTGGATCAATTAACAATAATTAACAATTAACAATAATAATAAATAGTCCAAATTAAAAAGATCAATAGAGATCTAAAAAGGTTGAACTTGATGGACTAACTCTTTATTCATTCTCCAATACTATACTATTAATAATTATTTAATCAATAATTTAATTAATAACTAATCCGCATATTGCAGATCAGAGGAGATCTTAACAGGTTGAACTTGATGGACTGAAAGTCTTTTTTCAACCTTAATTACTATGTAACTATGTAACTATGTAACTATATATATATATATATATATTATATATATATAAATATATATATATATATAAATATATATATATATTTATCAATCAATATATCTATCAATCAATATATATATATATATATATATATATATTTTTTTTTTTTTTTACAATTTGGGCCTATATGGTCCCAATTTGTTATTTAGGGTTTTTAAGGTGCGGTTGGGGCCTATATGGTCAAAATTGGTTATTTAAGGTTTTTAAGGTACGGTTGGGGCCTATATGGTCAAAATTGGTTATTTAAGGTTTTTAAGGTGCGGTTGGGGCCTATTTTGTCAAAATTGGTTATTTAAGGTTTTTAAGGTGCGGTTGGGGCCTATATGGTCACACTTGGTCTTTTAAGGTTTTTAAGGTGTGGTTGGGGCCTATTTTGTCAAAATTGGTTATTTAAGGTTTTTAAGGTGCGGTTGGGGCCTATATGGTCACACTTGCTCTTGATGTAGTCTTGTCACATGAGGGTTTGCAATCTGTAATGTATACCAATGAAATCAACACACTGTTATTTTAAAGTAATTTTGTGACATAATATAAATTAATATACCGTGATCTCTTTCTTCTATTGGTATCAGAAATGAATACTATTGACTCTCTACTTGTGAAGCCTTTCGGCACCCTAACCTATGAGGAGAAGGTGGAAGTAAAACGGTTAGGAGCTGACCAACCAGAGATAAATCTGCAGCAAATCGCAAGAGATAGAGGGAAGCAATATGTCCGTAATTTCAATACTGAATGGTACAAGAAGAACGACTGGCTTTCTGGAAGCATTTCTAGGAAGTCCTTATATTGTTTCCCATGCATCCTATTTGGTGGTGACGCTGCTTGGACCAAAACTGGAGTGACTGACGTCAAACATCTAGCTGATAAATTGGCGAAACACAAAAGTTCTAAAGCTCACTTGGATAACAGGATCAAGTTTGAGATGCTTGGACAGGCGAACATTGCTGTTCAACTGGACCAAGGATACCAAGTCAGCATTCAAAAACACAATGAAGAAGTGGCTAAGAACCGGTACATCCTTTCCAAGATAATTGATTGTGTTCGCTTTTGTGGCGCTTTTGAACTGGCATTAAGAGGACACGACGAGAGTGAAACATCGCTAAATCCAGGAGTGTTTAGAGGCCTGGTGGATTTGGTTGGCAGTATCGATAGTGCAATGGAACAGCATTTGAAGACTGCAACTGTGTTTAAGGGCACGTCCAAAACCGTGCAGAATGAGCTACTGGACTGCATGTTGGAAGTTATTAAGGAAGTGATTCACCAGCAGCTTAAGGAAGCCCAGTTTGTGGCAATCCAAGCGGATGAAACAACCGATATTTCCGCTAGGACACAGTGCGTTGTAGTCTATGGCTACATTGACAAGAAGCATCAAGTGGTGGAAAGGTTTGATGGCACTGAAAGCAACGGATGCAGACTCGATTGCCGCTGTTGTGCTGGAAAGTCTGAATACTGTTCTCCCAGAGCCAGAAGACAAGATGAAACTCATAGCTCAAAGCTACGATGGTGCCAGTGTGATGCGTGGAGATCAAGGAGGAGTTCAAAGAAAAATAAAAGACGTGTACCCGAACGCACACTACGTCCATTGCTATGCTCACCAACTGAACCTAATAATGGAGCAAGCAGTTTCAAGGATTGGAAAAGTTCGAGTTTTTTTTCCCAACATAGGTGGCATACCAACTTTTTTTTCACGCTCTCCAAAAAAGACTGGAGTTCTGGATGAGGTAGTTGGTAGAAGTCTTCCAAGAGGTGCACCAACACGATGGACCTTTAACGTTAGGACCGTGAACGTCATCTACGAGAACAGAGATGCGCTACTTGAGTGTTTCCAGACAATTGAAGCATGTCTAAACTTTGATCAAACATCTATACCTGAACCTGCAGGTTTCGTTGGATTGCTGGAAGACAGGGAGTTCCTTTACTTCCTTAAATTATTTCATTTAATAATGCCACATGTTGACATCCTCTATAGTCAGCTTCAGAAGCCAGACACAGATACTGTTTATATCCACAAAGTCACAGAAGAATTTGTCAGCAGCATCCAGAAAATTTGTAATTCTGTTGACGAGATAGAAGCAAGTTTGCCTAGCGATGTAACATTCCGCAGACTGAGTACGGAGATCTCAACCTTGAGGCAGCTTTCAAGAGAGGTGTGTGAGATAGTGGTGGTTCATGCAAAAGAACGTTTTTCATTTTTAAAACACCTAGTCAGTGCCAAACTTGTTCAAAGTAACTTGTATACAACCCATGACACTTGCTTTCCAACTCAAGCTCTGGAAGACACCGTGCAAGCATATCCAATACTGAAGAAGGAACAATTACGCACTGAGCTGTCACTTCTGTATGGGAAGACAGATTTTCATGCTTGTACAAGTGCTGTTGCTCTGCACAAACTTTTACATCAATTGAATCTGCAGAATGATTTCACAGAGACAGTGAAATTATTAAGCAGCACCACCTCACTACCAAACATAACTAGTGGTAAGTAAAGTATGAACGGTGTGTGGGTGTACATATGGAAGGAGATATGAAAGGTGTGTGCATGGTCAGTAACAATTGTTGAAGCCTTGGCGTGGTTTGAAGGAATTGGAGGCACTTCCAAGGATAGCAATCACTTCTGTACAGGAAGCAGGAATTTCATGTCTGTACGAGTGCTGTTGCACTGCACCAACTTTACCATCAATTTAATCTGCATAATGATTTCACAGAGACAGTGAAGCTATAAGGAATCCTGCTTACAACAGCGAAGACTACTGCAGAATCAGAAAGATGCTTCTCCACATTGAAGAGGATAAAAAGGTATTTAAGAAGCACCATGGCCCTGGAGCGGTTGAATGCATTGGTTTGAAGGAATTGGAGGCACCTTCAAGGGTAAGTAAAGTTCTAAGAAATGGCACCACGAACTACCAAAAATAACTAATGGTAAGTAAAGTATGAATGGTGTGTGGGTGTGCATATGGAAGGAGCTATGAAAGGTGTGTGAATGGTCAGTAACAATTGTTGAAGCCTTGGCATGGCGTTACTGCTCATATGGTTATCCATATGCTAATTCAACGTGTTTGTTTTACATTGAGTATTGTGTTGTCTTAACAGAAGTGAAATTTTGTTGTTTTCTTGAATCCCAAGATCCACTGGTTTGGGCCTATACAGTCCTGATTGGTCTTTTAAAGGTATGTTTGGGGCCTATATGGTTCCACTTGGTCTTTTAAGGTTTTTAAAGTATGGTTTTGTTCTTGAATGGTCTGATTGATTTGCTTGTTTTCTTTCAACCCCAGGTGCAAACCCTCTGTGGCAGCAGATTTGTTTGTACTCGTTGGTCAACTTACTGAACGTGAATACCCTGAGAAGAAGAGCCGACTAATGGTAAGTGTCACTGCTTTAATTTTTCTGTTAATGCGTATAGGTGCAATCATGATATTGCTGTAGTCTTGTCACATGAGTTTTTTCAATCTATATTGTATACCAATGAATTTAACACATTGTTACTTTACTTCTTGACATTGCTGCATTGCTGATCACGTATTTCAATGAGTGTTGCAAGTATAAGGTCATTGGGCGGGGCTTATAAAGGTCATTATGGGGGGGTTATAAAATGGCTGTGGTTTGAAAAAGGGGAGGGGCTATGTTTTACCCTGGCGCCCCTCCAACTTGAAAGTTCACCAGCAGCCACTGGACAGATCCCAGGAGAAGCCCCTCAGCTCATTTTATATCATTACTCGTACACTGAACCTAGATATGGACCTGAAATGTCTTCTGGACATTTCAATGTCACAGTAAACACTGGAACTGAATAGCAATTGATTATCAGAAATACAGAGACAGCAGACACAGTTCTGTATCACTGTTTATAGTGGAGTCCAAGTATTACAGCATATCCCGGTGATAAAACCCTCCCAAGCAGGGCTGTATCAAACAACCAACAGCAGAACTAAATGACCTCACTAGCTTGTAATAGGTAACACTGACAATTTTGACCATAGCTACAGTAAATAGACAATTTTGCTGGTTTGCATTTGAATCTATGCTTTAAGGGTTAATCCATGACTTTAAGCTCATTCATTCACTATTAAAAATAGTTTAAAGGGCTTGGTCTGTTCTCCAATGTATCTATACCAATGAATAGATATTGTACATTTATTCCAAAGCCAAGGGGCTGTTACATATGAGAATGAACAATTTGTGTTCTGATCAAACCTTCAAATTACAGATGATGCTACTAGTGTTTAGCTGCTGTTTCTAAATGGATGAACCTCTGACTACAATTGTAAAGCCGCTGTTTTGTTGTGTCACTGGCTGACTTATTACTGGCAAAGTATAGGTTACTTAAATGAATGTAAGCTTGTTTCATTGGTTACACACTACATACATTTTCAAACACGCGTTCATCTAATTAGGGTCATGTAAGTATTAAGATTTCATTCATACTGAGAGGAACCATTGTGCACAGCTTTTTCATGAACCTCTGCACAATATTATCATGAGCAATACATGTTTTTTTTCAATATAAATAAATCCTAAACATGTAAACTGTAAAGTACTAGGAGTCCTGTGCTGATACTGCTACTAGATGTGTAAAAGTATAAAAGCTTTAAAAGGATTATGAGCTACATTGTCTATAACTGCGAAGAGAACAACATTCATTCTTTAATTTGCTGAACCAAAAATATATACTCAATGTTATACCTTATTATATCCCATAATAAAACACAGTTATATATTTTCTGAAAAGATAATTTCCTAGAAATGTGACAGAAACATTCACTCATTAAACTGAAATCTGTTTTTTTTATAATGTTTTCCTGGAAGTCTTACACTAGATGGATATTTATGGTTCTTATCTACATCAATTCTATGTGCTTAAGTTCAGGGTACGTTGCCTCTGAAAACTGGGCATTATTCTAGGGCCAAAGGGAATCACAGCACCACGACGGCCCCTGCGGGGTGGCCTGCCTCTGCCTGTCATTTTTTTTACGATTAGTGGTACTATGCGTGCAAGCTACTGTGACACCAGATATGAGTGTCACTGTGCACTGGCAAAAGTTGGCAGAGTAGCTGCAATAGGCCTCACACACACGTCTGTAGGCAGGCAACTGATATTCAATCGATTACAGAAAAAAAAGTTTTTTTTTATGTCCCTGTACACTACGGTTGCACCAGATATGAGTGTCACTGTGCACTGGCAAAAGTTGGCAGAGTAGATGCAATAGGCCTCACACACACACCTGTAGGCAGGCAACTGATATTCAATCCATTACAGAAAAAAAAAGTTTTTTTTTATGTCACTGTACACTACGGTTGCACCAGATATGAGTGTCACTGTGCACTGGCAAAAGTTGGCAGAGTAGGTGCAATAGGCCTCACACACACGCTAGCAGGCAGGCATATGCAATTAGATTACACAGAAAAAAATAATAAAATAAAATAAATGATGTTCTAGCCCTAAAAAGGGCTTTTTGGGTTGCTGTCCTTGAAGCAGATATCAAATGAGTCCTTCAGGTGTGTAGTGAAAGCTAAATACACAGCCTGGCTATCTATTTCCCTATTAAATCAGCAGCAGGTAGAATATATCTCCTCTCTCAATGAATGTAGCTTTAGAATGATTCTAAAATGGAGGCTGTCCTTCAGATGGAAGGCCCTGGAAGGGAGTGTATGCTGCTGATTGGCTGGAATGTGTCTGCTGACTGTAAGGTGCAGGGTCAAAGTTTTCTCAATCATAAAGAATAGGGGGCGGACCGAAAAGTGCATGTGTTGGCAGTTCGTTGCGAACACAAACATGCGAAAATCGCCGCGAATAGTTCTCCGGCGAACTGTTCGGGACATCACTAGTAATGACTGCAGAGGAGCGAAATTAGCAAAAAAAAAGCTGGAATAAAGGTGACAGTTAATGAGACAGGTAGGATCAAGGGGATAAATGAACAGAATGCATATTTATGTTTTAATAGGGGGCTGGGGAGGGGAAGTGTTTCTGTTAGTGTGAAAATGAGACCAGATGGTTGAAAAATTGAGAATTCAGTGTGAGCACAGTTTTTGGGTTACACCAAGTCAAGATAGTGATTGTTGATTTCAAGTATTGCAGGCGGACCACTGTTTCTCTCCTCTCAAGATTTCAAAGCCGAAAGTGTAGATGAGAGAAAGAAAAAAAAAGCCATGCTTCAATATCAATTAGAAATTCAGACCTAGAGCAGATAGAAGAGGTAGCAACCACAAGAGGAAGATGAGAGAACATTTAAAATGATGGAAATGTGAAAGAGGGGGACATCGAAAGAAAACACCACTTTGAGGACAAAATAAGACCCAAGCCTCCACTCCTGTAGTCAGATCAAGAAAAGATAAAGGAGCTAGGAAGGCCCACCATCAAAAAGGACAACTTCCAGAGCAGAATCAAGAGGAAGTTTCAGGAATAATTAGGAATTGTGGGGATTGTGTGAAGAAGAGATCATGAACTGAAAGGTGTTTGTTACAGAGTGGGCTGGCATTCAAGATTGTATGGAAGAAATGAGGAGAGGTCAGAGGCAAGCAGGGGATAGAAATATGGTTGAATTAATGTACCTGACAGGATAAGTGGATTGAGGATGGATTACAAGAGAAAGAAACTGTAAAAACGAAGAAGGGCCTGGACTTTGACTGATTTGCAAAGAAGTTAATATGAGAAGCAGAGATAAATGAGACTTGATAAGTATTTATATGCATGCTTTGTTATTTTCGACAATCATGAGAGAAGAGATGGAGAAATGGAAATGGAGTTAGAGGAGATTGGGGTGTGTACAGAGACAGTTCACAGCACAAGATTTGTACATTCATGTTTAGCAGGTCTATTGTTCTTTCTGGGCTCCAGTGGATGAAGTGTATGAAGTCTTTGGCTACAGTCCTGATTACAATTCCAGCTGGGATGATGGGGATTGTAGATGTTCAATTACAGTCCAAAGCTCAGTAAAACACCCTACACTTAATCTAGGAACTTGAAGCATGGCATGAGAAGTTCGGCCAGACACCCCTTTGCAAGGGTATATACGAATATGTACGGATACTCCACCAAAAAAAGCTTTGAGGAAGAGAGGGGCTCTGTAACTAGAGTGCAGCTGATGTAATTATTTACCAATAAACACGCACACATGTAGGCAGGAACCGGGATTTTAAAAGTAGAAACATTTAACTATGTGCTAAAGAAAATGCCTGTTGATGAATGACAATTCTAAAGCTTTTTAATGGAATAGAAAAGGAGGATGCACTTTCCTACCATGTACAAGGTAAATCACTCATCCTGAAGAAAGGAAATATGACTGGGTAATGCGTTCTGTTCCCAAACTGAAGCTTTCTAACATACACTATGCAAGTGGGACATAACGTAAAATTAATGCACAGTTACTACACACTAATAAGCTGGGCATTTAATGTCCTGATAATTATTTTTATTAATTACTCAGTATGCAGTTTGCATCTTCATTTTCTTTTCCGGCTATTGTCTTCCCCATTTTTACAGCACAGGAGACTTTGAACCCTATTGTATTAGGCTTGATTCATATAAATGAACAAACACTCACACATTAAATGATGTGTATGCGATGCCTGTAAAATGTCTGTTGAGTCTACCATATAGACACAATGACACACACAAAGCTTTGCAAGGGTTATGAAGTGCTTCTTTGAAGCTATGATGGTATTTTTATCCACACGATAAAGACATTGCAGCCTTCAGCAATCTGTTTAGCGAATTATGTAAGTCTATAATTTTTTGGCAATAGTAAGTGAGATCTCACAAAGAACAAGTAAAATATGTCTGCAGTTGGAAGTGACACAGCAGGTGATCTCAGGGTTTGCCGGACTCATGTCTCTTTCTGGTTGAGTTATATTTTATACAGTTCACTGAACATTTGCATATTTATTATTCAGCTTGTGATGCAACTGTTATAAATAGCAGATATATTGTGTGTATATAGAAAGTCTTCACAATACATCTACATCATGAATCCAGTATATACTTTGTTATCATGTGTCTTGGTGTGGATCCCATGTGAGTATTATGTGTAATGTGCTTTAGTCACATATAAATCTTAAATGTGCTGTAACAGACCATGTCATTTTTCTCTTCTATATCCAGGCACTAAATCTCAGACGCCAGTGTTGACACCATCCATAACTTCTGTAACACAAGGACAGAGTGCAAACCTTAACTGTAATGTTGGAGTGAAGGAGGGATATGCAATAGTATTTTACAGACAGATCCCAGGAGAAGCTCCTCAGCTCATTTTATATCATCATCACACATACAGTGAACCTAAATACGGACCTGGGATGTCTTCAGCCCATTTCACTTCCACAGTAAACAGTGCTGGAACTGAATATCAATTGCTTATTAAAAATACAGAGACAACAGATACATGTACGTATTACTGTGCAAAATGGTATCCAAGCATTAATGCATATCACAGTGATACAGAGCCTGACAAAAACATTTTACTCAATGCTGTGTGCATCAGACAGGAAACAAGAGCAGAACTAAACTAAAGAAACTAACTTGTAATAAGGATCAGTGGAGTAACAGTACTCTGTGTTTTTCATATGTCATGCATTCAGAAGGTTACGTTTTAAACATTAATTCCTATAGTAATCTTACTTTTCATTCATATGTCTTGTGCAAAGCATGTTCTAGTAAATTGATGAAATGAAACTAGACATTTTTGTACGTAAATTTATTAAAGTACCATAACATATGGATCCTTGTTTTCACACCTGATAGAAGTGTAAAATATCGCTATAGATATATCCTAAACAAAGTTATTTTGTGCAATATATATTAGCTCCTGTAACTCCTAAATATGGGCATGGATAATTTTCATACTATATTACTTCAACAACAAAAATCATTCAAAGTACTAGCAAATACCAACATATTATAAAGTGTCATTGATTAATAAAAACAGGGGTTGAGGAGTCATGAAGCTGGATGTTTATGTCTCTCATGCTGGATTGTATAGAAAATCCATATAAATGGGGCCTTCCAGTGAAATAAATAGTCTAATAATAACCAAAAGAAAATTATTAATACACCTGAAGGAGAAAACATTTTCATGGAATGGAATATGGCGTGTGAAGCTACTACTAGCAAGGACACTATGGGCCCTCATTATCGTAGAGATTGTTTTAAGATAGTAAGTGTGTAGTGAGATAATGTAAATTAGAACACAAAAGGTTAGTAACAAAATATAGGTAGAAGGAGGGAAATATATAAATAAAGCAGAATAGTTTATGGGTTTGATATATAAACAGCATGTTTTTTTTTATTAAAGCCTTTGGTCCTCCCTAATCATGATTCTTCTCTCATCTAACTAGGGAAATTTCCATATGTCAGTAGTTAAAAAAAATTTAGGGCATAGAGAGAATATTGAGACATTAGATCTCAACTATGGGTGTGTTTTAGGAGTAAACAATGATTTTTTTCCTTTGTATGTCTTGATGTCTTATCTGTGTATGTTGAATTTTGTTAAAACCTTGTGGAGAAGGGAGAGGAGAAGGGAAGGAATTGGTAGTCTACAGATTAAACGCAACAACATTTATGAAACTTAAGATCTTTTCTTTAAATGTAAAGGGGTTAAATACTCCCTTCAAAAAACATTCAATTATGCAATCCTTCTAAAAAGAGAAACCAGATATTTGTTTACAATAATTGCATTGGTTACGGAATAAAGAACCAAACTTACCAAAATCAAAATATAATAAGACAGTATCGGCCTCATATAAGACAAAATCTAGATTAGTGATAATCCTGTTTAATAAAAATATCAATACAGTGGAAGAACTGCAGACAAGGGCCCCTATTTAATTGTCAAAATTGCAATGGCTGGAGCCTGTAAAAGTTACTGATATTTAATTGGCTTATTTTAGCTACCGGCATTCGATTTGCTAGTTACAGGCTCAAAAATCACTGCTGTTGTCAAAAAAGTAACTCCGTCCTATCTATTCTTTTGAAATTTCAAGCCCGCAAATGTTATCAGTGCTAAAGATTCAAAATCCATATTTAATTGCAACAATTCAACAAGCCCACTTGCAAAGGTTTTTTCAAAGTTGAAAGTGCCCTAGCAGCCATTAAAAAGTAAACCACTTTTAAACAATACAAAAGCAGGGGTTCATCAGAATTGCACAACATTCTCCAATGAACACATGAATAAAATACAAAAATATATTTCTGAAAATATTTTGGACAGTAAATATGTATAGTTATTTGATAAGCATAGCACTGCAAGCAAATGTTAGGTGTCAGGTGCAACAGTATGTGAAATGGACTATGCTCAGCCATTTGACCCTGGTCTGGGACCTAACTGTTCCCCTATGTATTCTAGTTCTGGGCGTATGGTGACGTTATTTGTTCCATGGCTCAGTTCCATTACTGTATCATTGTTCCAATGTATGCTGATTACTACATGTAGGTTGTTGAAATATTATGCTTGCTACAAAACTGCTGGTTTGTCTCTAAGGAAACTAAACATATAGAGATGGGGTCCCAGGGACAGGGGGAACCAGAGTGACAGATACTGGACATAAGGGGTTCACTCTGCACAGAAAGATGCTGCCAAGCTTGAACATACCCATAGGAGATCATAGTAGAGGGACAGGGGCCCAATAAAGATAAGCATGTCATGTAAGCAAATAGGATAGATGATCTACAGTATTGTCCTACTTGACATACTGTGAGGTCAACAACCCGGAATAAGATAACTTCCCCTGATGATTAGGTTACTGCACCACAGGGGTAGACTACAGGCCTGACTTCTACTAATGGACATGTGCCCCACTTGGGTATACAGGAAGATGATCTCTGTACACATATATAACTGTGAAATACATCTAATGTATGTGAATGTCTTAACACTTTAACCATTGAAAACACACAGAAACAGTGAAAAACATGAATAATGGGAAGATCAACAATAGTACTGTCCAGTAATGATCCGTAACATCTACTAGAGTCACATGTGGTCACTACTACACTGTAACCATTATCTGACTAAAAAAGGATCATAGATCACTACATATAATAGAGGTAACCATTAACGTGCTGAGAACTTCCATATGGTCTTCATCCACTGAATGAAACAAATCATGGATTATGTAATCCAATTACACACACACAGTGTATTTTTAGATACTAAGAAATAATCCAAAACGGATGGTCAGATTCTGGAAAACAGAAAGAGGAGCCCGATAAACAAGCAATAGCTGCATTTACAGTACAGTGTTTCATGCAGTTACTGAAATAAACCAATTTACATGATCTCCATCTACAAGCAGTGCTAACCATAGTGAATATGTCATGAACAATCACTGTCCCAGCAAACCATTGATGATGTGTAATTTCACAAGGAATTCTTCACTGTGACCACATTAAGTAAGCAAAGAGTAATATCCCTATATCCATATGGAATTGTTGTGCTACACTGATATCACATTTTATTGGTATACAGTAGTGATGTCGCGAACATCAAATTTTCGGTTTGCGAACCGTGGACGTGAACTTCATCAAATGTTCGCGAACGGGCGAACCCTGGCGAACAGCCATGGACTTCAATGGGCAGGCAAATTTCAAAACCCACAGGGACTCTTTCTGGCCACAATAGTGATGGGAAAGTTGTTTCAAGGGGACTAACACCTGGACTGTGGCATGCCGGAGGGGGATCCATGGCAAAACTCCCACGGAAAATTACATAGTTGATGCAGAGATTGTTTTTTTAAGCCATGAATCACCTAACATTCCTAAATTGTTTGGAATAACATGCTTTAAAACATCAGGTATGATGTTGTATCGATCAGGTAGTGTAAGGGTTACACCCGCTTCACTGGCAGGCAACTGAAATAAGATTACAGGAAAAAAATGTTTGTTTTCAATGTATGGTACACCACCAGGTATGAGTAGTGAAAATAAGCACAATATAAGCTGTTAGGTGTTAGCCTGTCACACACACACACACTAGCAGGCAGGCACATGCAATTAGATTACACAGAAAAAAATTATAAAATAAAATAAATGATGTTCTAGCCCTAAAAAGGGCTTTTTGGGTTGCTGTCCTTGCAGCAGATATCAGATGAGTCCTTCAGGTCTGTAGTGGAAGCTAAATACACAGCCTGGCTATCTATTTCCCTATTAAATCTCCAGCAGCTACACTATCTGTCCTCTCACAACGAATGCAGCTTCAGAATGATTCTAAAATGTATGCTGTCCTTCAGATGGAATGCTGCTGATTGGCTGGAATGTGTCTGCTGACTGTGAGGTGCAGGGTCAAAGCTTCCTCAATGATAAAGAATAGGGGCGGACCGAAAAGCGCATGTGTCCGCCGTCCGATGCGAGTGCGAAAGACCCAAAATAGCATTGAACTGTCCGCAACATCTCTAGTATACAGGTGTTACCACGGCTAAACAGATGAGAATGATCACATGACTTGATCATCTTTAATGTGTTTGAATTAAATCAGACACATGAATCATAATGTATAACTACATGTTGGGACTGAGCAACACTACAGCTGGGATTGGATTCATTTTAGTTACATAGTAACCAAGGTTAAAAAATACTTTTTGTCCATCAAGTTCAACCTTTAGATCTCTTCTGATCTGCAATATGCAGATTAATTGTTAAATGATCCAGGGAAAGGCAAACAAAAAAAAACCCAGTGAAAAGTTGCCAATTGTCTGAAAGGGAGGAACAAATATAAATACAATTCCTTTCTGACCCCAGATACTGGTGATCGGACTCCTCCCTGGATCAATACTTCCTCTCTAATTATCCAGGATAACCCTGAATGCCCTTTTTATTTACAAAAATATACTGTATCCAATCCCTTTTTTATGTTATCTATTGAATCCGCTGTCACCACCTCCTTTGGTAGAGAATTCTACAGATTAACCACCTTTACTGTGAAAACCCTTTTCATTCTTTAAGGTGAAATCTTTTTACTTCAAATCTCAAAGTATTTCCTTTTGTGAGTTGAAAACCTCTTGGCACAAAAAGTTGACTTGACAAAGCCTTGTATTGACCCTCGATATATTTATATAAGGTAATCATATCCCCTTTTAAATGCCTTTTGTTCTATAGAAAATACTTTTAATTTAGTTAGTCTTTCTTCAGAACATCCTCTCCATTCCCCTTGTACTAGTTTCCAAATCTAAAATGGCCTTTTTATGTAGTGGTGCCCAAAAATGGACTCCAAATTCAATTATAATTGCAAAGAACAACAGTCATGTTTATTAGTGATGATATATGGAGTCATATATGGCATTTCAGATCTATCTGATGGGGGGGAATGTCAGTGATCTAATGCCTGATAGGCACTGGATTGAAAGTTTACTTACATTATATGATTGCACTGCTGGAAGATGATGAACATGGCTTAATGGTTGACTATTAAAACAAGAACATATCAATCTACAACCACATTTCAATGACAATCCACATTGAACATCAATTGGTGAAATGTTAACGCAGAGAAGAGGATCATAGACCTTGTGATGGATGTAAGCCACATGAATACAACAGATGTTCTCCACATAAGCCATAAACCTCTACCTCCAGGAGAAAGTGTGTCAACATTTAAACAATGAGCAGTGTTGATGAGGAGGACTTCGAGAACATTCCCCACTACCTCCTCTTTCGCAGCACTAGGCCCCAAACCCTCCATGCTTGCATGCCTCCTCCATCTACCATGACGAGCAGGTGTTGGGGTGAGGGGTGCGTCCACCTGGCATGGCTGTGAAGCAGCTGGAGTGGTGTGGAAAGGTGTGAGGTGAGGAGGCTAGAGGCTCTGGTTGTAATGGTGGTGGAGGCTGTGGAGCCTGGACAGATATGAGCCAGGAGAAATATGAGCTGGCGTTCAACCAATTCTATATGACACCCAATTAGTGTTCTCTGGGCTTGCTGTCCCTATTTTCCTTTACCTCATACCTCTCCATCCTTCGATTGTGCCTCCTCATCTCGCCATATATCATCATGTTGCTGTCATGCAGGCATTAATGCTATCAGTCTGCTTGTCGAGGATTGGCACAGGTGTCAGTGGTAGTGGGCATGAAGATGGTTGTCTCCAGTACCAGGACAGCTGTGTAGGTGGCGGTGGTTGCTGGTTCTAATACATGTCAGGTTGAGGTGGAACGAACGTGGCCACAATGTGTGCTAGGGCCTGGGGGCAAGATTCACAGACCGAAGACATTGGAGGATGTCTTTCTGCTGAAGGGCCAGTTTCCAGTGACGGTCCCAGGCCCTTTGACCTGTGCTCGCCTTTCTCAATCATTACTTCAAGGGGTATATCTGGCTGTTCCTCTAGTGGAGCCAACGACACCGCCTGTGTCTCTGTGGGTGGGCTAGTCCTCTAGCGTACTGAAATGAGTGGACAATGGTGTTTGAGTTGGGATTCTGTAAACAATGGTTTGCTGTTTGTTTCTATATCCCCGACATCATGGTTATTTGTGATTGGCTTTGGTAGATGTCTTACACAGATATACATCACCCTCTATCATGAGCATTGTGGATCATGGCTCATATTCATATTGGACATCTGAAGTTCATTGGGACACATGCTCAGCTGAATCTGCTGTGCAGTGTGTGAGACTAACCAATTTGTGACTTAGTCAGCAGAAGTAGTTAAAATGCACATGAGACAAGGTCCAGGTTGGGCTAGTACATGACACTGCACATGTGGACCAACAGAGTCTGTATCTGCATATGCTGTAGTGTGCACACCCATACATGTACTATATAAATATTGATCTATTTGGTGACTGCTAAGCAGAATCAGTTTAACTGCAGATATAACCAGAGACCTTACAAATCCTTCTCAGAATTGTGCTGCATTGCTATTTTATGTCAGTTATCTATGTGTGTGGTGTTCATGTGTGTGCATATAAGGGTGTGATGGTGTATATGATACTCACCTCGCAAGGTGTTTTCCGCAGTGCAACTGTCCTGGAAGGCCCACAACTGCCGCTGGCTCGATTCAATCCCCCGGGGTCTTCTCACACGCTGTATATGTTATAACGGGTGCTAGTCTGCCATCGGTTGCACTGGCTGCTCTGGCCTCCTCAGCCATTTTCCTCTTCACCTTGACCCAGCTGTCATCATATCTGTGCGTGAGACCTTGCATCCCTGTTGGCATACCCCATTGCAACAACATCTGAAGCAACCTCACTCCAGGCACATGTCTTCTGGCTAGGCCTCACTTCCCTCCCTCCATGTATAATGCTATAGTGGGTATGGATTTCTTTGGAGGACCGTCATCTCATCAGGGGTATAATTGGGGACCCTTTACTTTGCCACAACCTCTTGCCCTCCCAACTGTGCCTGGGGTTCCTGGCCTCCCTGTTCTCTCCCTGGGGAGGGTCCCTCCTGACCACAATCTCCCTCCCTGAGATAAGAGTGACCCTCTGCCCCTACATCTGGGGACACCCCCCTGCCTGCTCTCCTAAGTCTCTATCTCTCCTCCCTGACCTACCTCCTCCCATCTTCATACCTCTACCTTTCCTCTCTCTACCACAGATATAATCCTCTCCTACTCTCCTCTCCTGCTAGAAATTAGAAAATATAAACATAAGTTAATATAAATATATATGTGTATATGTAGGAGATAAAATAAGAATGTGTGTATTATATTAGGGGTATGGGAGGGGGGGTAAATGTGCTGTGGCTGTGTATAGCAATGTGTAAATACTAATCTATACATGCGACTTATGTGATATCACTTATTATGTATGTTGTAAATTAAGTGTTAATATAACATAGTAGTCAAACTAGCAAATAAACGTACAATACCGCTCCCTCTCTCTCCAAAACTCAGCAATCCACTAATGCCTAGACCTGTGTGTTGAATCTCAGTTACAGCCCTGTAATTGTGGGATTGAACAATTAAATACATCTGTAATTGTAGCTAATTTCTAACCCTCTGACATCCAGCCTGTATGAAGGTAATTATGGGCCTTGAATTGAATGGGGGCCAAGCTCTGTAAGTGCTGTGCAACTTCTCTGTAGGCAAGTTTTTGTTGGACAAAGAAAACCATGACAAGTTGCAGTGGCGCAGTAAACACTGTTCTCAAATACATTACAAAGGTCAGTGTTGTTTAGAGAGAAAAAACGTTGCTGATTAAGAATATAACAGTCTAAAAATATTAAACAGTAAAGTGCTAAAATTAAAATTTTCTCTGAAATTATTTTACAGACTGTTTGAGTATGAAAGGCTTTATTAAATGAGGCGGGAGAGAAGGACAGTTGGATTTGATATATTATTGGAACCTTTAATATCTTAAAATATCTTACACTTAACCATCTCCCCTATAAAAAGGAGGCAATTACAATATAAAGTGCAAATTCTGACTTTTTTCACAGAAACGTCAAAGTATCTGCCCCCTGGGCCGAACAAAAATATATATATTTTTTTTTTCTCCTTGATATATACTGTATACACAATTGCATTAGTGCTATTTCTTCTAATTGTGGTCGGAACCTTTTCGAGTCTGGATCAGTAGCTGGTGGGTTGGCATATGCTACCTGGCCCCTTGTTGGCCTGTTTAGAGGGCTAGGGACATCCAGAAAGGTTAATGAAGTGGGGAATGGAGGGTGGGATGAATGAACGAACGCTGACAGATTAGTGAGGGTATTTATGTATTCGGCTCTTCCCACAAATTCCTTGTGGACACTTGTGGTCGGAACCTTTCAAGTCTGGATCAGTAGCTGGTGGGTTTGCCCCTTGTTAGCCTGTTTAGAGGGCAAAAAATGACAAAAGTGTAGGGATAGGATTTAGTTAGATTTAGTTAGTTAGCTAGATTTTGGAATGCTAGTCTGGTTTCGTGGATGGGATACGGAATGTACTTGTAATGATATAGGAATCACAAAGTTGTGGAGACTAGTAGCCAAGGTCAGCAATAATCCAGTTCAGCAACTTGTAGGTTAAACAGGAACAGGCTTTATTGAAGGGATCAGGAACCAACACAATAATCTGGCAAGATACATTTGACAGGAAGTGCCTTATATAGGCCAAGGACCAGACACCTGACCAGACACAGCTGAAGAGACTTGGGTACTGATACTATTGCTAGCAGAGTCAAGCTTATCAGATTTCAATGAAATTCACAAAAGGCAGGCTGGCGCAGTGGTAGGGAAGAGGTATAGCAGCCTGGGGACCAGGGTTCAAAACCCAGCAGAGTCAATTCCTCACAGTACTTTGTGAAGCAATTGGATTTCCAGCAGCCCATCAATTGGATTATGTGAGCTGGAGTGTTAGTTCTAGAAGCTGAAGTAGCTGCACCTATCCATATGGATGGCATGGGAATGAGTATGGCTTTGGACCTAGCTTGATTAACAGGAGACGGATGTAGTGTACGAAGGATGTAGTGGAAAGAGGCAGGCTAGAGTCACTGAGTAGAGGGTTTAGTGATGGTTTGGTTTTTATGGATTTGATTATTACTGATGGTGGATGCTGGGCACCAGATACTGTGTGTAGTGTGGAAAGTAATGGTGACTGGGTGTTTGCTGGTCTCTGTGGTATGGATAGTGAGAGTAAAACTGTTGGGAATAGTGATATGTCTTGCATGGAGACGTAACAGGGGTTATTTTGAGAGGTCGTAAACTCTCCAGGCCTCAGGAGACCGTAAAAGGCGAACATTATGGCTGTTGAAATGGTTAGGGAAGTGACATGACCGAATGGGTTGGTGGACAAGATTTGGAGGAGTTGGTTAAAATGGGACCGTCCATTGGCTAGCTCTTAGAAGGAGTAGCGCAGGAAGCCAAAACCTCTAGAGAAAGCTTCCATGGCGGGGGAGGATAGAAGGGACCTGTCAATGGGGTGATGAGTTGTGAGATAGAATTGGATTCCTGACATGTAGGTTTTTATGGTATTGGGACCTGAGAGTATGAAAAAAGGTTTGTTACGATGGGAGGATGGCCGAGAGGGATTCAGGCTTCTAAGGAAAGCAAGGTCTGATGTGGTTGAAAGGGTAATGAGCTGCAAGGTCCCTATGGGGGACATAGGAGGACAAGTGTAGTATTCAGGAGTGGGAGGAGCCATGGGATGAATGACCTTGTGGCGAAGTGTCTAGGACTGGGTTGAGTAAATAAGTAATGGCGGATATTGGAGGACATCTATGGGGTGTAGCAGTGATGAATGGACAGAAGGAGAACAAGGGTGACGTGGGGATGGATAAATGGTGGGCGGGCCCATGTGGTCTCTGTCTAGGTGACCCATGGGTTCTCTATCCAGTGATGCATGAGGTCTCTAACTGTTTGTCAGGCAACCCATGAGGTTGCCCTCCAGTGACAAGAGACCCATGAGGTTGTCATCTAGTGACAGGTGACCCATGAGGTATTTATCTTGGTGGCAGGTGACCCATGAGGTCTGTATCTTGGTGGCAGGTGACTTGAAGTAAAATGTGAAGTGACCGCTGAGAAGCGGTTACCTTGGGAGCTGACAAGGTCGGGCTTAGGAAATGTGCACTGAAGGGTGATGACAATGTCCGGGCTTAGTAGATATGCCCCGGAAGTGCAGTGAAGGCTAAAAAGACGTTACCTTGGGAGCTGACAAGGATGGTGCTTTGCAGCTTGGAGAAGGCCAGGAGACAACAGGACATGGAGGAGCTTCTTCCCATAAGCAGGCCAAAATGATATGAGATTAAATTGAAGTTAGAGAGGAAGGGGTGGCTATCTAGTTGTGGTCGAGCTTCTCTCTTTCAGCGAGAGGCAGCTGATTAGCTACCCAAAATGAGCCCAGGCGGAGGGTCAGATTGTCGAGATATAATAGACATACCTGAGGCATGGACCAGAACTGAGCTTAAGGTATATGAGATATGCAAACGTGATACCTGGGACATGGACCAGGATCTAGCCTGAACTGAGGGGTATAAGTGCTTGTGCATATATTTAAATTGAACTGGAAGAGTTGCAGTGAAAACGGGGTTACTGTCGCCTTAAGAGCAGACAACTGCTGCATGTTGTAGCTAGGGATGCTGTTGTGTTGCTAGGGAGGCGTCAGAAGCTGCAGGGAGAACATGAAAATGGCTGGCTGTGATCGGGCATGAAGCGATAGAAGCCCAAAAGGACAGAGAGGTAGGAAGGAGGGGAGAGGAGACAGAGGGAAGCTGGAGGAGACAGCATGGGGCAGGGACAGCAAGGAGGGGGAGCAAGGAGGCAGCATGGGCCAGAGGAGGGGAGGGAGAGCAGTCAAAGAGTACAGAGGCTGCAGGAGGGGGAGAGGAGGCAGCATAGGAGCTGCCGGAGGGGGAGAGGGAGCTGCACAAGCCAGAGGAGGGTCAGCAGCGAGGACTGACCAGGAGAGGGAAACAAGGGCAGGGGCTGCAGGAGGGGGAGAGGGAGCAGCACGGACCAGAGGAGGGGCAGCAGGGCAGGAGAGAGGACTCACCAGGAGAGGCTGGAGGCACAGCGGCCGACGCACGAATGAAGGAACGCTGACAGGTGAGTGAGGGTTTGGAGGGTATATATGTGTCTTAGGCTCCTCCCACAAATTCCGGGACAACATGAACACTAATGTGTGAAAAGCTGGTTTGCTTTTATGCTACAGAAAGTCATCACAATTGTTTTAAAACTGGGGTATTATTTTCTTAAAGGGCGATTATATGATGAAAACTATATCTATGATTAAAAACTTGTAGCAAACAAAGAGCATAATTAGGTATGGAAAAGAACATGAAATTAGCTTTTGATTAGAAAATATTATGGTTTCTGCACTGAATACTAAAAAGTAAAGGTAATAATGCACCTTTGTAATCATGTTTACTTTTTACGCAAACAGGGCAAAATACATTATGAGAAATATAGACCAGACTGTTTTGCAACACATTTTTACAGCTTGTCTATTATTTTATGACATATTATAATAAAATATCAGATCAAACTATTTGTGTCTTCATTCTTGACAAAAGAACTAATTTTCTTGAATGCTAAATCTCTGAATAAATACTGTATGGGATTTAATATAATAAAATAGAGAAAAATGAGAATATTTATGTAACATAAACGGTCTTCTAAATATAATTTTCATTTAAAACAACAGAAATAAGAGATTTCATAAAGGTTTTATATTGGGCTGTGATTGGCTGTCTCACTGTGCCATAATTTACATAATTACCTCTGCAGGTTTCCTGGTGCTATTTAGTCAGAAGCACAGAGCGTCTTCTCTATTACAGACTGGAGGAGGAATATTGGACCTTCCTTAGTGACAATGAGGCTGTTACTGATAGCACTGACCTGCTTCATATCTTGGATCTCCTGTATGTATCCATTACAATGTGCATTAACTTGACTGTATAGAGACACATTATTACAATATTTTTTTATTCATCTTTTTCAGATGCTGAATCTCAGACTCCTGTCTTGACCCCGTCTTCTCTGGTTGCAAACAGAGGACAATCTGCAACTTTCAGTTGTAATGTTGGAGTTAAAAATAACCATGCTACAGTTTTTATCAGACAGACACCTGGAGAATCTCCACAGCTTATTTTATATCATCATCACACATACACAGAACCTAAATATGGACCTGGAATTTCCTCATCACATTTTAGTTCCACCATAAACAGCGCTGGGACAGAATATCAACTGGGTATCAAAGACACAAACACTGCAGATACTGCTCTATATTACTGTGTAAAATGGTATGATAATGTTGGATACCACAATGATTTACAGCTGAACAAAAACTACTACACAGCTGTGTGTTATATATAACAGTTACAGAGCGTACATCCTTTTCACATTGGTTATATTGCCCAAAATTCTAAAGATGAAAATACATACATTAAAATATTAAGTATAGCATTAATCACAAAAACAACATTTGCATGAAGGTTTTCTTTGCAGATACACAGATTCTGAGAGTGTTACAGAAATGTAAAAAATAACTGTGCAAATTTAAAAGTACAACTTTTGCACCTGTAGCTTTAAGCACAAACAGTATATAAAATACATCTGGCAGTATATAATATATACCAGCAATGCATCCACCTACCAAAAAACAATGTCTGTGTATGTAAAGCCCTGTAGTCTGTATTTATGCAAGGGACCAAAGATATGAAAGTCTCAGTCCCATAGACCTCACTCAGCATGCTGACTTTCATTACAATATGGTTAATTATACCTGGCTCTGACTAGAGTATTGAGACCTATATTTGTGAGAGGGCTACGTGTATAAAACGCTCATCTCCACCAGATCTCAGAAAGGAACCTGCAGTCACTCTCCGAACTCTCTCTATGTCCCTCCATCACTGGTTTGTCACTACATATGTAATTTCATCAGAAATCGTCATTTTTTATGTGATTAATTAACTTTTCATTTTCTTCATATACATTACCAAACATATTCTCATTACACGATCACCCTTCATTATTAAGTTCATGTCTGAAATTTTTCTTTCTCATAGTGTTTCATTTCTTATATCATCACTCTGTACAATTCAAACATTCATTGTCACACAATTCTTTATCCAATCTTTCTCACATACCTTTCATCTTATTTACATTATTTACTTTTAATGTAAATCAGTAAAATTATTTTAGTTACGTTAATATTTTTTTTATGTTGAATGCTTTAATTAAACATATCATGCCTCTCAGTTTCAAAAGTTTATTTGTGTTTTTATTCATGATAAGCTTTGTTTTATATCTGTAATTACATATTTTTAAACTCTTCACTTCAGTTTAATCATCTTGATATGATCCTCAATTAAGATGGATTTATCATTTTACCTCAGCAATTATTTAATTTGTTTGTCACGGAACAACTGCTGGAGAAAAATAACTACATCTATACACTAAACAAATAAATAACTATATATATATATGTATATGTATGTGTATATATATATATATATATATATATATATATATATAGAAAAACATAGTAATAATAAAATATCTTAGACAAAATGTGTAGACTATATAGCAAGGTTAATCTATATTCCTGGGAAACTAAATCCCATTAGTGCTTCACACTTCTAATTATCAGCCTTATTAAATTGCGATTCGGCCAATTGAATAGGGCTCTATATAAGCACATAGCATATTTTTTTACAGAAGTTTTTAGTTAGTGAGTGAACCTCTATCCAAAAGCAAGGTCTTCACTAACTAAGAACTTCTGTAAAAAATATATGCTATGTGCTTATATAGAGCCCTATTGAATTAGCCGAATAGGCACTGGATTGAAAGTTTACTTACATTATATGATTGCACTGCTGGAAGATGACGAACATGGCTTAATGGTTGACTATTAGAGATGTCGCAAATAGTTCGCTGGCGAACATAGCATGTTCGCGTTCGCGGCGAACTGCGAACATATGAGATATTCGACCCGCCCCCTATACTTTATCATTGAGCAAACTTTGACCCTGCAACTCACAGTCAGCAGACACATTCCAGCCAATCAGCATCATACCCTGCCTTCCACTCCCTTCTACCTCATGGACAGCAGCCATTTTGGAATCATAACTAACTTGCAGTCTTACTGAGAGGAGGCTGAGTGTAGGTGATACTGCATCAATAGGGAAAACCATAGCTAGGCTACTGTACACAGTGTGCAATACAGTCCTGAAGGACTCTTTTGATCTCTGCTGCAAAGACACCCCTGTGTCTCTTCCCCCCCTTATCATCATCCTCACCTTAGCACCCAACACTAACACCCCTCACCCTTATCCCTAACACCTAACCCTAACATCCCTCACCCTAACACCTAACCCTAACACCCCTTACACTTATCCCTAACACCCCTCACCCTAACACCTAACCCTAACACCCCTTACACTTATCCCTAACACCTAACCCTAACACCCCTCACACTTATCCCTAACACCCCTAACCCTAACACCCCTCACACTTATCCCTAACACCTAACCCTAACACCCCTTACACTTATCCCTAACACCCCTCACCCTAACACCTAACCCTAACACCCCTCACACTTATCCCTAACACCCCTCACCCTAACCCTAACACCCCTAACACTTATCCCTAACACCCCTTACCCTAACCCTAACACCCCTCACACTTATCCATAACACCTAACCCTAACATTCTCACACTTATCCCTAAGACCTAACACCCCCACACTTATCCCTAACACCCCTTACCCTAACCCTAATACCCCCTTACACTTATCCCTAACATCCCTTACCCTAACACCTAACCCCCTCACCCTTATCCCTAACACCCCTTACCCTAACACCCCTCACACTTATCCCTGTGTCTCTTCCCCCCCTTATCATCAAGGGAGGGGGGAGGATGATGAGGGAGGGGGGAAGAGACACAGGGGAGGGTGATGAGGAAGGGGGAAAGAGACACAGGGGAGGATGATGAGGGAGGGGGAAGAGACACAGGGGAAGATGATGAGGGAGGGGGAAAAGAGACACAGGGGAGGATGATGAGGGAGGAAGAAAAGAGATACAGGGGAGGATGATGAGGGAGGTGGGAGGATGATGAGGGAGGGGGGATGAGACACAGGGGAAGATGATGAGGGAGGGGGAAAAGAGAGGATGATGAGGGAGGTGGGAAAGAGACACAGGGGAGGATGATGAGGGAGGGGGGAAGAGACACAGGGGAAGATGATCAGGGAGGGGGAAAATAGACACAGGGGAGGATGATGATGGAGGGGGAAAAAAGACATAGGGGAGGATGATGATGGAGGGGGGAATAGATACAGGGGAGGATGCTGAGGGAGGGGGTAAAGAGATACAGGGGAGGATGATGAGGGAGGGGGGATGAGACACGGGAGGGTGATGAGGAAGGGGGGAAAGAGATACAGGGGAGGATCATGATGGAGGGGGATGTTAGGTTATTTATGCCCTTTATGGATTAAAACCAGACTCTGCATCAACTATGTAATTTTCTGTGGGAGTTTTGCCATGGATCCCCCTCCGGCATGCCACAGTCCAGGTGTTAGTCCCCTTAAAACAACTTTTCCATCACTATTGTGGCCAGAAAGAGTCCCTGTGGGTTTTAAAATCCGCCTGCCCATTGAAGTCTATGGCGGTTTGCCGGGTTCGCGAACATATGCGGCGGTTCGCGTTCGCGGTACACAAACCGAAAATTTTATGTTCGCGACATCACTATTGACTATTAAGACAAGAACATATCAATCTACAACCACATCTCAATGACAATCCACATTGAACATTAATTGGTGAAATGTTAACGCAGAGAAGAGGATCATGGACCGTGTGATGGATGTAAGCCACATGGATACAACAGATGTTCTCCACATAAGCCATAAACCTCTACCTCCAGGAGAAAGTGTGTCAACATTTAAACAATGAGGAGTGTTGATGAGGAGGACTTCGAGAACATTCCCCACTACCTCCTCTTTCGCAGCACTAGGCCCCAAACCCTCCATGCTTGCATGCCTCCTCCATCTACCATGACGAGGAGGTGTTGGGGTGCGTCCACCTGGCATGGCTGTGAAGCAGCTGGAGTGGTGTGGAAAGGTGTGAGGTGAGGAGGCTAGAGGCTCTGGTTGTAATGGTGGTGGAGGCTGTGGAGCCTGGAGAGATATGAGCCAGGAGAAATATGAGCTGGTGTTCAACCAATTCTATATGGCACCCAATTAGTGTTCTCTGGGCTTGCTGTCCCTATTTTCCTTTACCTCATACCTCTCCATCCTTCGATTGTGCCTCCTCATCTCGCCATATATCATCATGTTGCTGTCATGCAGGCATTAATGCTATCAGTCTGCTTGTCGAGGAGTAGTGCAAAGTCATCCAATACGGCATGATATCTTGTTTTGTCGGGGGAGGGGTGGGGTTGAGGTTTGTCGCTCGACATGTTGGGCCTTTCGATGGGCTGAGGTGATGACAGTGGTGCCAGTGGTGATGGTGTTCCCGGTGGCGACGCAGTTGCTGGCGCCAGTGGTGAAGGTCTTGCTGGTGCCGGTGGTGACACCTACGTTGGGGGTGCCTTTGTGGAGGCGGAGGAGTGGTGGGGTCCCGCCAAGGCATCCATAGGATCGGCACAGGTGTCAGTGGTGGTGGGCCTGAAGATGGTTGTCTCCAGTACCAGGACAGCTGTGTAGGTGGCGGTGGTTGCTGGCTCCAATACATGGCAGGTTGAGGTGGAATGAACGTGGCCACAATGCGTGCGAGGGCCTGGGGGCAAGATTCACAGACCGAAGACATTGGAGGACATCTTTCTGCTGAAGGGCCAGATTCCAGTGATGGTCCCAGGCCCTTTGACCTATGCTCGCCTTCCTCAATCACCACTTCAAGGGGTATATCTGGTTGTTCCTCCAGTGGAGCCAACGCCACTGCCTGTGTCTCTGTGGGTGGGCTAGTCCTCTAGGGTACTGAAATGAGTGGACAATTATGTTGGAGTTGGGATTCTCTAAACAATGGTTTGCTGTTTGTTTCTATATCCCCGACATCATGGTCATTTGTGATTGGCTGTGGTGATTGTCTTAAACAGATATACTTCGCCCTCTATCATGAGCATTGTGGATCATGGCTCATATCCATATATGTAATCCTGCTGCAGTCGGCCATTTGCAGTTCATTGGTACACATGCTCAGCTGAATCTGCTGTGCAGTGTGTGAGACTAACCAATCTGTGACTTAGTCAGCAAAAGTAGTTAACATGCACATGAGACATGGTCCAGGTTAGGCTAGTACATGACACTGCACATGTGGACCAACAGAGTCTATATTTGCATATGCTGTAGTGTGCACACCCATACATGTACTAAATACATATTGATCTATTTGGTGACTGCTAAGCAGAATCAGTTTTAACTGCAGGTATTGGACAGACATTTTATTGAGAACAGTTATTGCTGCCTTATATATCTTTAGTCATAACCAGAGAGCTTACATATCCTTCTCAGAATTGTGCTGCATTGCTATTTTATGTCAGTTATCTATGTGTGTGGTGTTCATGTGTGTGCATATAAGGGTGTGATGGTGTATATGATACTCACCTCGCAAGGTGTTTTCCGCAGTCCAACTGTCCTGGAAGGCCCACAACTGCCGCTGGCTCGATTCAATCCTTCGGGGCCTTCTCACACTCTGTATACGTTATAATGGGTGCTAGTCCGCCATCGGTTGTATTGGCTGCTCTGGCCTCCTCGGCCATTTTCCTCTTCACCTTGAGAAAGCTGTCATCATATCTGTGCGTGAGAACTCACATCCCTGTTGGCATACCCCATTGCAACAACATCTGAAGCGACCTCACTCCAGGCACATGTCTTCTGGCTAGGCCTCACTTCCCTCCCTCCATGTATAATGCTATAGTGGGCATGGATTTCTTTGGAGGACCCTCATCTCATCAGGGATATAATTGTGGACCCTTTGCTTTGCCACAGCCTCTTGCCATCCCAAGTATGCCTGGGGTTCCTGGCCTCCCTGTTCTCTGCCTGGGGCGGGTCCCTCCTGACCACAATCTCCCTCCCTGAGATAAGAGTGACCCTCTGCCCCTACATCTGGGGACACCCCCCCCCCTGCCTGTTCTCCTAAGTCTCTATCTCTCCTCCCTGACCTACCTCCTCCTATCTTCATACCTCTACCTTTCCTCTCTCTACCACAGATATTATCCTCTCCTACTCTCCTCCCCTGCTAGAAATTAGAAAATATAAACATAAGTTAATATAATATATATGTGTTTATGTAGGAGGTAAAATAAGAATGTGTGTATTATATTAGGGGTGTGGGGGGGGGTAGATGTGCTGTGGCCTAACACTATGTATAGCAATGTGTAGATACTATCTATACATGCGACTTATGTGATATCACTTATTATGTGTGTTGTGAATTAAGTGTTAATATAACATAGTAGTCAAAATAGCAAATAAACGTACAATACCGCTCCCTCTCTCTCCAAAACTCAGCAACCCACTAATGCCTAGACCTGTGTGTTGACTCTCAGTTACAGCACATTCTGAAGGGCTTACCGTTTTCAGTAGCTTTTAAAGGCCCTGTAATTGCGGGTTTGAACAATTAAATACATCTGTAATTGCAGCTAATTTCTAACCCTCTGACATCCAGCCTGTATGAAGGTAATTATGGGCCTTAAATTAAATGGGGGCCAAGCTCTGTAAGTGCTGTGCCACTTCTCTGTAGGCAAGTTTTTGTTGGACAAAGAAAACCATGACAAGTTGCAGTGGCGCAGTAAACACTGTTCTCAAATACATTACAAAGGTCAGTGTTCTTTAGAGAGAAAAAACGTTGCTGATTAAGAATATAACAGTCTAAAAATATTAAACAGTAAAGTGCTAAAATTAAAATTTTCTCTGAAATTATTTTACAGACTGTTTGAGTATGAAAGGCTTTATTAAATGAGGCGGGAGAGAAGTAGAGTTGGATTTGATATATTATTGGAACCTTTAATATCTAAAAATATCTTACACTTAACCATCTCCCCTATAAAAAGGAGGCAATTACAATATAAAGTTTAAAAAAAATTGACTTTTTTCACAAAAACATCAAAGTATCTGCCCCCTGGGCCAAACAAAAATATATATATTATTTTCTTTTTGACATATACTGTATACACAATTGCATTAGTGCTATTTTGTCTAATAGTGGTCGGAACCTTTTCGAGTCTGGATCAGTAGCTGGTGGGTTGGCATATGCTACCTGGCCCCTTGTTAGCCTGTTTAGAGGGCTAGGGAGATACTGAAAGGTTAATGAAGTGGGGAATGGAGGGTTAGATGAATGAAGGAACGCTGACAGGTTAGTGAGGGTATATATGTATTCGGCTCCTGCCACAAATTCCTTGTGGACACTTGTGGTCGGAACCTTTCAAGTCTGGATCAGTAGCTGGTGGGTTTGCCCCTTGTTAGCCTGTTTAGAGGGCAAAAAATGACAAAAGTGTAGGGATAGGATTTAGTTAGATTTAGTTAGTTAGCTAGATTTTGGAATGCTCGTCTTGTTTCGTGTATGGGATACGGAATGTACTTTGTGAAGCAATTGGATTTCCAGCAGCCCATCAATTGGATTATGTGAGCTGGAGTGTTAGTTCTAGAAGCTGAAGTAGCTGCACCTATGCGAAATGGATGGCATGGGAATGAGTATGGTTTTGGACCTAGCTTGATTAACAGGAGACGGATGTAGTGTACGAAGGATGTAGTGGAAAGAGGCAGGCTAGAGACATTGAGCAGAGGGTGGAGTGACGGTTTGGTTTTTATGGATTTGATTATATTACTGATGGTGGATGCTGGGCACCAGATACTGTGTGTAGCGTGGAAAGTAATGGTGACTAGGTGTTTGCTAGTCTCGGTGGTATGGATGGTGAGAGTAAAACTGTTGGGAATAGTGATATGTCTTGCTTTGTGATGTAACAGGGGTTATTTTGAGAGGTCGTAAACTCTCCAGGCGTCAGGAGACCGTAGAAGGTGAACATTATGGCTGTTGAAATGGTTAGGGAAGTGACATGACCGAATGGGTTGGTGGACAAGATTTGGAGGAGTTGGTTAAAATGGGACCGTCCATTGGCTAGCTCTTAGAAGGAGTAGCGCAGGAAGCCAAAACCTCTAGAGAAAGCTTCCATGGCGGGGGAGGATAGAAGGGACCTGTCAATGGGGTGATGAGTTGTGAGATAGAATTGGATTCCTGACATGTAGGTTTTTATGGTATTGGGACCTGAGAGTATGAATAAAGGTTTGCTACGATGGGAGGATGGCCGAGAGGGATTAGGGCGTCTAAGGGAAGCAAGGTTTGATGAGGTCTGATGTGGTTGAAAGGGTAATGAGCTGCAAGGTCCCTATGGGGGACATAGGAGGACAAGTGTAGTATTCAGGAGTGGGAGGAGCCATGGGATGAATGACCTTGTGGCGAAGTGTCTAGGACTGGGTTGAGTAAATAAGTAATGGCGGATGTTGGAGGACATCTATGGGGTGTATCAGTGATGAATGGACAGAAGGAGAACAAGGGTGACGAGGGGATGGATAAATGGTGGGCGGGCCCATGTGGTCTCTGTCTAGGTGACCCATGGGTTTTCTATGCACTGATGCATGAGGTCTCTAACTGTTTATCAGGCAACCCATGAGGTTGCCCTCCAGTGACAAGAGACCCATGAGGTTGTCATCTAGTGACAGGTGACTCATGAGGTCTGTATCTTGGTGGCAGGTGACCCATGAGGTCTGTATCTTTGTGGCAGGTGACTTGCAGTAAAATGTGAAGTCACTGCTGAGAAGCGGTTACCTTGGGAGCTGACAAGGTCGGGGCTTAGGAAATGTGCACTGAAGGGTGATGACAATATCTAGGCTTAGTAGATATGCCCCGGAAGTGTAGTGTAGGCTAAAAAGACGTTACCTTGGGAGCTGACAAGGATGGTGCTTTGCAGCTTGGAAAAGGCCAGGAGACAACGGGACATGGAGGAGCTTCTTCCCAGAAGCAGGCCGAAATGATCTGAGATTGAAGTGAAGTTAGAGAGGAAGGGGTGGCCTTCTAGTTGTGGTCGAGCTTCTCTCTTTCAGCGAGAGGCAGCTGATTAGCTACCCAAAATGAGCCCAGGCGGAGGGTCAGATTGTCGAGATATAATAGACATACCTGAGGCATGGACCAGAACTGAGCTTGGGGTATATGGACCGCAAAGCTGAAACAAGGCTATGCTGTGTAAATCTAGCCTGAACTGAGAGTCAGATTGTTGAGATATGAAAACGTGATACCTGGGACATGGACCAGGATCTAGCCTGAACTGAGGGGTATAAGTGCTCGTGCATACATTTAAATTGCAGTGAAAAAGGGGTTACTGGCGCCTTAAGAGCAGACGACTGCTGCATATTGTAGCTAGGGACGCTGTTGTGTTGCTAGGGAGGAGTCAGAAGCTGCAGGGAGAACATGAAAATGCCTGGCTGTGACATGTATAGCCAAAAAATAGCACTGTAATATGTATAAAAAATAATGTGTAATAGAAATGCATGAACAATATAATATAACAAGTAATAAAGAACATCAATTAATCAAATAATAAATATCAATTAATATATATTGTTTTATGTATATGTTTATGTATATATATATATATATTGATTGATAGATATATTGATTGATATATATATATATATATATGTATATATTTATATATATATATATATATATATAAAAATTGATATCAATATATCACAATAAATAAATATATATATATATATCAATTTGATATATATATATATATATATATATATTTATTTATTGTGATATATTGATATCAATTTTTATATATATATATATATATATATATATATATATATATATATATATAAATATATATATATTTATCAATCAATATATCTATCAATCAATATATATATATATATACATATTTTTTTTTTTTTTTTTTTACAATTTGGGCCTATATGGTCCCAATTTGTTATTTAGGGTTTTTAAGGTGCGGTTGGGGCCTATATGGTCAAAATTGGTTATTTAAGGTTTTTAAGGTGCGGTTGGGGCCTATATGGTCAAAATTGGTTATTTAAGGTTTTTAAGGTGCGGTTGGGGCCTATTTTGTCAAAATTGGTTATTTAAGGTTTTTAAGGTGCGGTTGGGGCCTATATGGTCACACTTGGTCTTTTAAGGTTTTTAAGGTGCGGTTGGGGCCTATTTTGTCAAAATTGGTTATTTAAGGTTTTTAAGGTGCGGTTGGGGCCTATATGGTCACACTTGCTCTTTTAAGGTTTTGAAGGTGCGGTTGGGGCCTATTTGGTCCAATTTGTTTTTTAAGGTTTTTAAGGTGCGGTTGGGGTCTATATGGTCAAAATTGGGCATTTAAGGTTTTTAAGGTGCGGTTGGGGCCTATTTAATCCCAATTTGTTATTTAGGGTTTTTAAGGTGCGGTTGGGGCCTATTTGGTCCCAATTTGTTATTTAGGGTTTTTAAGGTGCGGTTGGGGCCTATTTGGTCCCAATTTGTTATTTAGGGTTTTTAAGGTGCGGTTGTGGCCTATTTGGTCCCAATTTGTTATTTAGGGTTTTTAAGGTGCGGTTGGGGCCTATTTAGTCCCAATTTGTTATTTAGGGTTTTTAAGGTGCGGTTGGGGCCTATTTGGTCCCAATTTGTTATTTAGGGTTTTTAAAGGTGTGGTTGGGGCCTATTTGGTCCCAATTTGTTATTTAGGGTTTTTAAGGTGCGGTTTGGGCCTATATGGTCACACTTGCTCTTTTAAGGTTTTAGAAGTTACGGTTTGGGTCTTAAACGCTCTAATGTTTTTTTTGTTGTTTTCTATCACCCCCCAGGTGCAAACTATCTGTGGAAGCAGATTTGTTTGGACTCGTTGGTTGACTTACTGGACGTGAATACCCCGAGAAAGAGAGTCATGCGTATAGGTGCAAATTTGATGTTGATGTAGTCTTGTCACATGAGGGTTTGCAATCTGTAATGTATACCAATGCACTGTTATTTTAAAGTAATTTTGTGACATAATATAAATTAATATACCGTGATCTCTTTCTTCTATTGGTATCAGAAATGAATACTATTGACTCTCTACTTGTGAAGCCTTTGAGGAGAAGGTGGAAGTAAAACGGTTAGGAGCTGACCAACCAGAGATAAATCTGCAGCAAATCGCAAGAGATAGAGGGAAGCAATATGTCCGTAATTTCAATACTGAATGGTACAAGAAGAACGACTGGCTTTCTGGAAGCATTTCTAGGAAGTCCTTATATTGTTTCCCATGCATCCTATTTGGTGGTGACGCTGCTTGGACCAAAACTGGAGTGACTGACGTCAAACATCTAGCTGATAAATTGGCGAAACACAAAAGTTCTAAAGCTCACTTGGATAACAGGATCAAGTTTGAGATGCTTGGACAGGCGAACATTGCTGTTCAACTGGACCAAGGATACCAAGTCAGCATTCAAAAACACAACGAAGAAGTGGCTAAGAACCGGTACATCCTTTCCAAGATAATTGATTGTGTTCGCTTTTGTGGCGCTTTTGAACTGGCATTAAGAGGACACGACGAGAGTGAAACATCGCTAAATCCAGGAGTGTTTAGAGGCCTGGTGGATTTGGTTGGCAGTATCGATAGTGCAATGGAACAGCATTTGAAGACTGCAACTGTGTTTAAGGGCACGTCCAAAACCGTGCAGAATGAGCTACTGGACTGCATGCATGAAGTTATTAAGGAAGTGATTCACCAAGAGCTTAAGGAAGCCCAGTTTGTGGCAATCCAAGCCGATGAAAAAAATGATATTTCCGCTAGGACACAGTGCATTGTAGTCTATCGCTACATTGACAAGAAGCATCAAGTGGTGGAAAGATTTGATGGCTTCACGGAAATGAAATCAACGGATGCAGACTCGATTGCTGCTGTTGTGCTGGAAACACTGAATACTGTTCTCCCAGAGCCAGAAGACAAGATGAAACTCATAGCTCAAAGCTACGATGGTGCCAGTGTGATGCGTGGAGATCAAGGAGGAGTTCAAAGAAAAATAAAAGACGTGTACCCGAACGCACACTACGTCCATTGCTATGCTCACCAACTGAACCTAATAATGGAGAAAGCAGTTTCAAGGATTGGAAGAGTTCGAGTTTTTTTTTCCAACATAGGCGGCATACCATCTTTTTTTTCACGCTCTCCAAAAAGGACTGGAGTTCTGGATGAGGTAGTTGGTAGAAGACTTCCAAGAGGTGCACCGACACGATGGAACTTCAACGTTAGGACCGTGAACGTCATCTACGAGAACAGAGATGCGCTACTTGAGTGTTTCCAGACATTTGAAGCATGTCTAAACTTTGATCCAACATCTATACGTGAAGCCGCAGGTTTCATTGGAATGCTGGAAGACAGGGAGTTCCTTTACTTCCTTAAATTATTTCATTTAATAATGCCACATGTTGACATCCTCTATAGTCAGCTTCAGAAGCGAGACACGGATACTGTTTATATCAAAAAAGTCACAGAAGACTTTGTCGCCAGCATCCAGAAAATCCGTAATTCTGTTGAAGAGATAGAAGCAAGTTTGCCGAGCGATGTAACAGTTAACAGACGGAGTGCGGAGATCTAGACCTTGAGACAACTTTCAAGAGAGGTATGTGACATAGTGGTGGTTCATGCAAAAGAACGTTTTTCATTTTCAAATCACCTAGTCAGTGCCAAACTTGTTCAAAGTGACTTGTATAAAACCCATGACACTTGCTTTCCAACCCAAGCTCTGGAAGACACCGTGCAAGCATATCCAATACTGAAGAAGGAACAATTACGCACTGAGCTGTCACTTCTGTATGGGAAGACAGATTTTCATACTTGTACAAGTGCTGTTGCTCTGCACAAACTTTTCCATCAATTTAATCTGCAGAATGATTTCACAGAGACAGTAAAATTATTAAGAATCCTGATTACAACACCGATGACCACTGCAGAATCAGAAAGATGCTTCTCCACATTGAAGAGGATAAAAACCTTTTTAAGAAGCACCAAGTCCCTGGAGCGGTTGAATGCATTGGCGATACTCTCAATGGAAAAGCAACTGATTTCCGAGATCCCAGACTTCAATGAAAAAATCATTGAGAAGTTTTCTTCTTTGAAAGATTGCCGTGCAAAATTAAAATACAAGTGATTGAAGCAAAGAAGAATGCATACCCCCAAGGTGTGCAAAGATAAACTGCGTTAAGCAGCACCACCTCACACTACCAAACATAACTAGTGGTAAGTAAAGTATGAACGGTGTGTGGGTGTGCATATGGAAGGAGCTATGAAAGGTGTGTGCATGGTCAGTAACAATTGTTGAAGCCTTGGCGTGTTTTGAAGGAATTGGAGGCACTTCCAAGGGTAGCTGTCACTTGTGTACGGGAAGCAAGAATTCCATGTCTGTACAAGTGCTGTTGCACTGCAGCAACTTTAGCATCAATTTAATCTACATAATTTAACAGAGTGAGTGAAGCTATAAAGAATCCTGCTTACAACAACGAAGACTACTAAAGAACCAGAAAGATGCTTCTCCACATTGAAGAGGATCAAAAAAGTAATTAAAAAGCACCATGGCCCTGTAGCGGTTAAATGCATTGGTTTGAAGGAATTGGAGGCACCTTCAAGGGTACGTAAAGTTCTCAGAAATGGCACCACCTCACTACCAAAAAGGAGCTATGAAAGGTGTGTGAATGGTCAGTAACAATTGTTGAAGCCTTGGCGTGGCGTTACTGCTCATATGGTTATCCATATGCTAATTTAACGTGTTTGTTTGACATTGATTATTGTGTTGTCTAAACAGAAGTTAAATGTTGTTTTCTTGAATCCCAAGATCCACTGGTTTGGGCCTATACAGTGCTGATTGGTCTTTTAAGGTATGTTTGGGGCCTATATGGTCACACTTGGTCTTCTAAGGTATGTTTGGGGCCTATGGTCACACTTGGTCTTCTAAGGTATGTTTGGGGCCTATATAGTCACACTTGGTCTTCTAAGGTATGTTTGGGGCCTATATAGTTCCACTTTGTCTTCTAAGTTATGTTTGGGGCCTATATGGTTCCACTTGGTAGTTTAATGTTTTTTAAGTATGATTTTGTTCTTGAATGGTCTGATTGATTTGCTTGTTTTCTTTCAACCCCAGGTGCAAACCCTATGTGGCTGCAGATTTGTTTCTACTCGTTGGTCAACTTAATGAACATGAATACCCTGAGAAGAAGACCCGACTAATGGTAGGTGTCACTCCTTTAATTTTTCTGTTAATACGTATAGGTGCAATTATGATATTGCTGTAGTCTTGTCACATGAGTTTTTTCAATCTATATTGTATACCAATGAATTTAACACATTGTTACTTTACTTCTTGACATTTCTGCATTGCTGATCATGTATTTCAATGGGCTTTACAAGTATAAGGTCATTGGGCGGGGCTTATAAAGGTCATTATGACATCAGGGGGAGGAGTTATAAAAATGGGTGTGGTATGAAAAGGGGGAGTGGCTATGTTTCGCCCTGTCGCCCCTCCAACTTGAAAAGTCACCAGCCGCCACTGCAGGTGAGTGAGGGTTTGGAGGGTATATATGTGTGTTTGGCTCCTCCCACAAATTACGGGACAACCTGGACACTTGTGTGAAAAGCTGGTTTGCTTTTATGCTACAGAAAGTCATCACAATTGTTTTAAAACTGGGGTATTATTTTCTTAAAGGGCGATTATATGATGAAAACTATATCTATAATTAAAAACTTGTAGCAAACAAAGAGCATAATTAGGTATGGAAAAGAACATAAAATTAGCTTTTGATTAGAAAATATTATGGTGTCTCTTAAATATAAACTGCACTGAATACTAAAAAGTAAAGGTAATAATGCACCTTTGTAATCATGTTTACTTTTTACACAAACAGGGAAAAATACATTATGAGAAATATAGACCAGACTGTTTTGCAACACACTTTTACAGCTTGTCTATCATTTTATGACATATTATAATAAAATATCAGATCAAACTATTTGTGTCTTCATTCTTGACAAAATAACTAATTTTTTTGAATGCTAAATCTCTGAATAAGAACAGTATGTGATTTAATAAAATGAAATAGAGAAAAATGAGAATATTTATGTAACATAAACGGTCTTCTAAATATAATTTTCATTTAAAACAACAGAAATAAGAGATTTCATAAAGGTTTTATATTGTGCACAAACAGTATATAAAATACATCTGGCAGTATATAATATATACCAGCAATGCATCCACCTACCAAAAAACAATGTCTGTGTATGTAAAGCCCTGTAGTCTGTATTTATGCAAGGGACCAAAGATATGAAAGTCTCAGTCCCATAGACCTCACTCAGCATGCTGACTTTCATTACAATATGGTTAATTATACCTGGCTCTGACTAGAGTATTGAGACCTATATTTGTGAGAGGGCTACGTGTATAAAACGCTTATCTCCACCAGATCTCAGAAAGGAACCTGCAGTCACTCTCCGAACTCTCTCTATGTCCCTCCATCACTGGTTTGTCACTACATATGTAATTTCATCAGAAATCGTCATTTTTTATGTGATTAATTAACTTTTCATTTTCTTCATACACATTACCAAACATATTCTCATTACACGATCACCCTTCATTATTAAGTTCATGTCTGAAGTTCATCTTTCTCATAGTGTTTCATTTCTTATATCATCACTCTGTACAATTCAAACATTCATTGTCACACAATTCTTTATCCAATCTTTCTCACATACCTTTCATTTTATTTACATTATTTACCTTTCATGTAAATCAGTAAAATTATTTTAGTTACGTTAATATTTTTTTTATGTTGCATGCTTTAATTAAACATATCATGCCTCTCAGTTTCAAAAGTTTATTTGTGTTTTTATTCATGATAAGCTTTGTTTTATATCTGTAATTACATATTTTTAAACTCTTCACTTCAGTTTAATCATCTTGATATGATCCTCATTTAAGATGGATTTATCATTTTACCTCAGCAATTATTTAATGTGTTTGTCACGGCACAACTGCTGGAGAAAAATAACTACATCTATACACTAAACAAATAAATAACTATATATATATGTATATGTATGTGTATATATATATATAAAAACATAGTAATAATAAAATGTCTTA
The DNA here is from genome assembly GCA_027410445.1 of Discoglossus pictus. Lineage (NCBI taxonomy): Eukaryota > Metazoa > Chordata > Amphibia > Anura > Alytidae > Discoglossus > Discoglossus pictus. The sequence goes on along the minus strand of CM050163.1, from coordinate 270,227,011 downwards.
GACAAAATGTGTAGACTATATAGCAAGGTTAATCTATATTACTGGGAAACTAAATCCCATTAGTGCTTCACACTTCTAATTATCAGCCTTATTAAATTGCGATTCAGCCAATTGAATAGGGCTCTATATAAGCACATAGCATATTTTTTTACAGAAGTTTTTAGTTAGTGAGTGAACCTCTACCCAAAAGTAAAGTCTTCACTAACTAAGAACTTCTGTAAAAAATATATGCTATGTGCTTATATAGAGCCCTATTCAATTGGCCGAATAGGCACTGGATTGAAAGTTTACTTACATTATATGATTGCACTGCTGGAAGATGACGAACATGGCTTAATGGTTGACTATTAGAGATGTCGAGAATAGTTCGCCGGCGAACATAGCATGTTCGCGTTTGCGGCGAACTGCGAACATATGAGATATTCGACCCGCCCCCCTATACTTTATCATTGAGCAAACTTTGACCCTGCAACTCACAGTCAGCAGACACATTCCAGCCAATCAGCATCATACCCTGCCTTCCACACCCTTCTACCTCATGGACAGCAGCCAATTTGGAATCATAACTAACTTGCAGTCTTACTGAGAGGAGGCTGAGTGTAGGTGATACTGCATCAATAGGGAAAACCATAGCTAGGCTACTGTACACAGTGTGCAATACAGTCCTGAAGGACTCTTTTGATCTCTGCTGCAAAGACACCCCTGTGTCTCTTCCCCCCCTTATCATCATCCTCCCCTCACCTTAGCACCCAACCCTAAAACCCCTCACACTTATCCCTAACACCTAACCCTAACATCCCTCACCCTAACACCTAACCCTAACACCCCTTACACTTATCCCTAACACCCCTCACCCTAACACCTAACCCTAACACCCCTCACACTTATCCCTAACACCCCTTACCCTAACCCTAACACCCCTCACACTTATCCCTAACACCTAACCCTAACACCCCTTACACTTATCCCTAACACCCCTCACCCTAACACCTAACCCTAACACCCCTTACACTTATCCCTAACACCCCTCACCCTAACACCTAACCCTAACACCCCTCACACTTATCCCTAACACCCCTAACCCTAACACCCCTCACACTTATCCCTAACACCTAACCCTAACACCCCTTACACTTATCCCTAACACCCCTCACCCTAACACCTAACCCTAACACCCCTCACACTTATCCCTAACACCCCTTACCCTAACCCTAACACCCCTCACACTTATCCATAACACCCATCAACCTAACACCTAACCCTAACATTCTCACACTTATCCCTAAGACCTAACACGCCCCACACTTATCCCTAACACCCCTCACCCTAACACCTAACCCTAATACCCCCTTACACTTATCCCTAACATCCCTTACCCTAACCCCCTCACCCTTATCCCTAACACCCCTTACCCTAACACCCCTCACACTTATCCCTGTGTCTCTCCCCAATCTTATCGTCAAGGGAGGGGGGAGGATGATGAGGGAGGGGGGAAGAGACACAGGGGAGGATGATGAGGGAGGGGGGAAACAGACACCTGAGGATGATGAGGGAGGGGGTAAAGAGATACAGGGGAGGATGATGAGGAAGGGGGGAAAGAGACACAGGGGAGGATGATGAGGGAGGGGGGAAAGAGACACAGGTGAAGATGATGAGGGAGGGGGAAAAGAGACACAGGGGAGGATGATGAGGGAGGGGGGAAAGAGACACAGGTGAAGATGATGAGGGAGGGGGAAAATAGACACAGGGGAGGATGATGAGGGAGGGGGGAAAGAGACACAGGGGAGGATGATGATGGAGGGGGGAATAGACACAGGGGAGGATGATGAGGGAGGGGGTAAAGAGATACAGGGGAGGATGATGAGGGAGGTGGGAGGTTGATGAGGGAGGGGGGATGAGACACAGGGGAAGATGATGAGGGAGGGGGAAAAGAGACACAGGGGAGGATGATGAGGGAGGGGGGAAGAGACACAGGGGAAGATGATGAGGGAAGGGGAAAAGAGACACAGGGGAAGATGATGAGGGAGGGGGAAAAAAGACACAGGGGAGGATGATGATGGAGGGGGGAATAGACACAGGGGAGGATGATGAGGGAGGTGGGAGGATGATGAGGTAGGGGGGGATGAGACACGGGAGGGTGATGAGGAAGGGGGGAAAGAGATACAGGGGGGGATCATGATGGAGGGGGATATTAGGTTATTTATGCCCTTTATGGATTAAAACCAGACTCTGCATCAACTATGTAATTTTACGTGGGAGTTTTGCCATGGATCCCCCTCCGGCATGCCACAGTCCAGGTGTTAGTCCCCTTAAAACAACTTTTCCATCACTATTGTGGCCAGAAAGAGTCCCTGTGGGTTTTAAAATCTGCCTGCCCATTGAAGTCTATGGCGGTTTGCCGGTTTCGCCGGTTCGCAAACATTTGCGGAGGTTCGCGTTCGCGGTACGCGAACCGAAAATTTTATGTTCGCGACATCACTATTGACTATTAAGACAAGAACATATCAATCTACAACCACATCTCAACGACAATCCACATTGAACATCAATTGGTGAAATGTTAACGCAGAGAAGAGGATCAAGGACCGTGTGATGGATGTAAGCCACATGGATACAACAGATGTTCTCCACATAAGCCATAAACCTCTACCTCCAGGAGAAAGTGTGTAAACATTTAAACAATGAGCAGTGTTGATGAGGAGGACTTCGAGAACATTCCCCACTACCTCCTCTTTCGCAGCAGAAATTCCTTGTGGACATTTGTGGTCGGAACCTTTCAAGTCTGGATCAGTAGCTGGTGGGTTTGCCCCTTGTTAGCCTGTTTAGAGGGCAAAAAATGACAAAAGTGTAGGGATAGGATTTAGTTAGATTTAGTTAGTTAGCTAGATTTTGGAATGCTCGTCTTGTTTCGTGTATGAGATACGGAATGTACTTTGTGAAGCAATTGGATTTCCAGCAGCCCATCAATTGGATTATGTGAGCTGGAGTGTTAGTTCTAGAAGCTGAAGTAGCTGCACCTATGCGAAATGGATGGCATGGGAATGAGTATGGTTTTGGACCTAGCTTGATTAACAGGAGACGGATGTAGTGTACGAAGGATGTAGTGGAAAGAGGCAGGCTAGAGACATTGAGTAGAGGGTGGCGTGACGGTTTGTTTTTTATGGATTTAATTATATTACTGATGGTGGATGCTGGGCACCAGATACTGTGTGTAGCGTGGAAAGTAATGGTGACTATGTGTTTGCTGGTCTCGGTGGTATGGATGGTGAGAGTAAAACTGTTGGGAATAGTGATATGTCTTGCTTGGTGATGTAACAGGGGTTATTTTGAGAGGTCGTAAACTCTCCATGCCTCAGGAGACCGTAGAAGGTGAACCTTATGGCTGTTGAAATGTTTAGGGAAGTGACATGACCGAATGGGTTGGTGGACAAGATTTGGAGGAGTTGGTTAAAATGGGACCGTCCATTGGCTAGCTCTTAGAAGGAGTAGCGCAGGAAGCCAAAACCTCTAGAGAAAGCTTCCATGGCGGGGGAGGATAGAAGGGACCTGTCAATGGGGTGATGAGTTGTGAGATAGAATTGGATTCCTGACATGTAGGTTTTTATGGTATTGGGACCTTAGAGTATGAAAAAAGGTTTGCAAAGATGGGAGGATGGCCGAGAGGGATTCGGGCGTCTAAGGGAAGCAAGGTTTGATGAGGTCTGATGTGGTTGAAAGGGTAATGAGCTGCAAGGTCCCTATGGGGGACATAGGAGGACAAGTGTAGTATTCAGGAGTGGGAGGAGCCATGGGATGAATGACCTTGTGGCGAAGTGTCTAGGACTGGATTGAGTAAATAAGTAATGGCGGATATTGGAGGACATCTATGGGGTGTAGCAGTGATGAATGGTCAGAAGGAGAACAAGGGTGACGTGGGGATGGATAAATGGTGGGCGGGCCCATGTGGTCTCTGTCTAGGTGACCCATGGGTTTTCTATGCACTGATGCATGAGGTCTCTAACTGTTTGTCAGGCAACCCATGAGGCTGCCCTCCAGTGACAAGAGACCCATGAGGTTGTCATCTAGTGACAGGTGACTCATGAGGTCTGTATCTTGGTGGCAGGTGACCCATGAGGTCTGTATCTTGGTGGCAGGTGACTTGCAGTAAAATGTGAAGTGACCGCTGAGAAGCGGTTACCTTGGGAGCTGACAAGGTCGGGGCTTAGGAAATGTGCACTGAAGGGTGATGACAATGTCTAGGCTTAGTAGATATGCCCCGGAAGTGTAGTGTAGGCTAAAAAGACGTTACCTTGGGAGCTGACAAGGATGGTGCTTTGCAGCTTGGAAAAGGCCAGGAGACAACGGGACATGGAGGAGCTTCTTCCCAGAAGCAGGCCGAAATGATCTGAGATTGAAGTGAAGTTAGAGAGGAAGGGGTGGCCTTCTAGTTGTGGTCGAGCTTCTCTCTTTCAGCGAGAGGCAGCTGATTAGCTACCCAAAATGAGCCCAGGCGGAGGGTCAGATTGTCGAGATATAATAGACATACCTGAGGCATGGACCAGAACTGAACTTGGGGTATATGGACCGTGAAGCTGAAACAAGGCTATGCTGTGTAAATCTAGCCTGAACTGAGAGTCAGATTGTTGAGATATGAAAACGTGATACCTGGGACATGGACCAGGATCTAGCCTGAACTGAGGGGCATAAGTGCTCGTGAATACATTTAAATTGCAGTGAAAAAGGGGTTACTGGCGCCTTAAGAGCAGACGACTGCTGCATATTGTAGCTAGGGACGCTGTTGTGTTGCTAGGGAGGAGTCAGAAGCTGAAGGGAGAACATGAAAATGCCTGGCTGTGATCGGGCATGGAGCGATAAAAGCCCAAAAGGACAGAGAGGTAGGAAGGAGGGGAGAGGAGACAGAGGGAAGCTGGAAAAGGCCGCATGGGGCAGGGACAGCAAGGAGGGGGAGCAAGGAGGCAGCATGGGCCAGAGGAGGGGAGGGAGAGCAGTCAAAGAGCACAGAGGCTGCAGGAGGGGGAGAGGAGGCAGCATAGGAGCTGCCGGAGGGGGAGAGGGAGCAGCACGGGCCAGAGGAGGGGCAGAAGAGAGGACTCGCTAGGAGAGGGCAATGAGGGCAGGGGCTGCAGGAGGGGGAGAGGAGGCAGCACAGGCCAAAGGAGGGGCAGCAGGGCAGGAGAGAGGACTCACCAGGAGAGGCTGGAGGCACAGCGGCCAACGCACGAATGAAGGAACGCTGACAGGTGAGTGAGGGTTTGGAGGGTATATATGTGTGTTTGGCTCCTCCCACAAATTCCGGGACAACCTGGACACTTGTGTGAAAAGCTGGTTTGCTTTTATGCTACAGAAAGTCATCACAATTGTTTTAAAACTGGGGTATTATTTTCTTAAAGGGCGATTATATGATGAAAACTATATCTCTAATTAAAAACTTCTAGCAAACAAAGAGCATAATAAGGTATGGAAAAGAACATGAAATTAGCTTTTGATTAGAAAATATTATGGTGTCTCTTAAAAATAAACCGCACTGAATACTAAAAAGTAAAGGTAATAATGCACCTTTGTAATCATGTTTACTTTTTACGCAAACAGGGCAAAATACATTATGAGAAATATAGACCAGACTGTTTTGCAACACATTTTTACAGCTTGTCTATCATTTATGACATATTATAATAAAATATCAGATCAAACTATTTGTGTCTTTTCATTCTTGACAAAATAACTAATAAATCTCTGAATAAGAACTGTATGTGATTTAATATAATGAAATAGAGAAAAATGAGAATATTTATGTAACATAAACGGTCTTCTAAATATAATTTTCATTTAAAACAACAGAAATAAGAGATTTCATAAAGGTTTTATATTGGGCTGTGATTGGCTGTCTCACTGTGCCATAATTTACATAATTACCTCTGCAGGTTTCCTGGTGCTATTTAGTCAGAAGCACAGAGCGTCTTCTCTATTACAGACTGGAGGAGGAATATTGGACCTTCCTTAGTGACAATGAGGCTGTTACTGATAGCACTGACCTGCTTCATATCTTGGATCTCCTGTATGTATCCATTACAATGTGCATTAACCTGATTATACACATTATACATATCAATACCAATAATATTTTATTTATCTTTTTCAGATGCTGAATCTCAGACTCCAGTCCTGACCCCGTCTTCTCTGGTTGTAAATAGAGGACAATCTGCAACTTTTAATTGTAATGTTGGAGTTAAAAATAACCATGTTACAGTTTTTATCAGACAGACACCTGGAGAATCTCCACAGCTTATTTTATATCATCATCACACATACACAGAACCTAAATATGGACCTGGAATTTCCTCATCACATTTTAGTTCCACCATAAACAGCGCTGGGACAGAATATCAACTGGGTATTAAAGACACAAACACTGCAGATACTGCTCTATATTACTGTGTAAAATTGTATGATAATGTTGGATACCACAATGATTTACAGCTGAACAAAAACTGGAACAGCTGTGTGTTATATATTAGAGTTACAGAGCGTACATCCTTTTCACATTGGTTATATTGCCCAAAATTCTAGAGATGAAAATACATACATTGAAAGATTAAGTATAGCATTAATCACACAAACAACATTTGCATGAAGGTTTTCTTTGCAGATACACAGATTCTGAGAGTGTTACAGAAATGTAAAAAATAACTGTGCAATTTTAAAAGTACAACTTTTGCACCTGTAGCTTTAAGCACAAACAGTATATAAAATACATCTGGCAGTATATAATATATACCAGCAATGCATCCACCTACCAAAAAACAATGTCTGTGTATGTAAAGCCCTGTAGTCTGTATTTATGCAAGGGACCAAAGATATGAAAGTCTCAGTCCCATAGACCTCACTCAGCATGCTGACTTTCATTACAATATGGTTAATTATACCTGGCTCTGACTAGAGTATTGAGACCTATATTTGTGAGAGGGCTACGTGTATAAAACGCTCATCTCCACCAGATCTCAGAAAGGAACCTGCAGTCACTCTCCGAACTCTCTCTATGTCCCTCCATCACTGGTTTGTCACTACATATGTAATTTCATCAGAAATCGTCATTTTTTATGTGATTAATTAACTTTTCATTTTCTTCATACACATTACCAAACATATTCTCATTACACGATCACCCTTCATTATTAAGTTCATGTCTGAAGTTCATGTCTGAAATTTTTCTTTCTCATAGTGTTTCATTTCTTATTTCATCACTCTGTACAATTCAAACATTCATTGTCACACAATTCTTTATCCAATCTTTCTCACATACCTTTCATTTTATTTACATTATTTACTTTTCATGTAAATCAGTAAAATTATTTTAGTTACGTTAATAGTTTTTTTATGTTGCATGCTTTAATTAAACATATCATGCCTCACAGTTTCAAAAGTTTATTTGTGTTTTTATTCATGATAAGCTTTGTTTTATATCTGTAATTACATATTTTTAAACTCTTCACTTCAGTTTAATCATCTTGATATGATCCTCAATTAAGATGGATTTATCATTTTACCTCAGCAATTATTTAATTTGTTTGTCACGGCACAACTGCTGGAGTAAAATAACTACATCTATACACTATAAGTAAACAAATAAATAACTATATATATATATATATATATATATATATATATATATATATAAAAAACATAGTAATAATAAAATGTCTTAGACAAAATGTGTAGACTATATAGCAAGGTTAATCTATATTCCTGGGAAACTAAATCCCATTAGTGCTTCACACTTCTAATTATCAGCCTTATTAAATTGCGATTCGGCAAATTGAATAGGGCTCTATATAAGCACATAGCATATTTTTTTACAGAAGTTTTTAGTAAGTGAACTTTTACCCAAAAGTAAGGTCTTCACTAACTAAAAACTTCTGTAAAAAAATATGCTATGTGGTTATATAGAGCCCTATTCAATTGGCCGAATCGCAATTTTTTTTATTGTGTTTGTATGTGTGTATATATAATGTGTGTGTATATAATGTGTGTGTGTGTATCACATATATAGTTGTGAGCATGCGAGCCCGCTCGAGCCATTGCTCTCGCTTGCGGGCCACCGAACAAAACGAAAACGAGGCTACAGCACTCTAAACACGCAAAACACCACAAGAAACACGCAAAACACCATATATGTATATATATACAGGAAATAAAATCAATTCCTAATAGACTTACAAAGTGATGAGTGACTAAATAGTAAATTATCATGGAGATATAAAAGTGGAAGTGCTAGATCTATAAAAGATTGGTCATAATAATTATATATCTGTTGAAATAATTAAACATACAACTGGTGTGTATATAGTCACAAAATTACAAGAAACTATCTAAAGTGCATATATAATAAAGGAAAATGGCAATCCAAAGTGAACTTGCAAGGTATAATCACATATATAGTTGTGAGCATGCTAGCCCGCTCAAGTCGTTGCTAATGCTTGCGGGCTCGCGTAGCGAGGGCCTCAGTTGCTGGTATGGAGCGCCGAAGGCGCTCCATGCCAGCAACTGCGGCCCTCACGAAGCCTCCCCCGAGCACACACAGGCCTGCCCGGGCTGGACAGGTGAGTGGAGCCTGATAGGTGTTCGCTTCGTGAGAGCCGCAGTTCCGGGCAAGGAGCGCCAAAGGCGCTCCTTGCCAGCAACTGCGGCCCTCGCGAAGCGAGCTGTGGTGTCTCTATACCCCCATGTGCAGAGGCCTGTCCCAGCCAGCTTACCGGCTGTGACTGCTCCCATTTCGGCGCTGCCGCTGTGTGTCGGCGAGTCAGACTCCCACAATGCAGCCGGAGAGTAGGCAGGCATGGAGGCAGCGCTCACCACCTCACTATAAGTTCCCCCTAGTTTTGGGCGGACCCCCCAGGAGCACAACGAGCCCCGAAACATACACAGGGCTCCCCCGAGCACACACAGGCCTGCCCCCTGGGCTGGACAGGTGAGTGAAGCCTGATAGGGCTTCATGTGGGGTGAGAGGGGACATGATAGGGCCTGGGACCACAGGAGTGAGCTCTATATAGGTGTGGGGAGGAAACTTTATGTGTATATATATATATATATATATATATATATATTTAAAAAAACACACAGTGTATGTATGTATATATATATATATATATATATATTTAAAAAAAACACACAGTATATGTATATATATATACATATATATATATATATATATATATATATATACACATATATATACATATATATATATACATATACTGTGTGATTTTTTAAATATATATATATATATACTGTGTGTTTTTTTACATATATATATAGCGTATATATAGTGTGTGTTTGTTTGTATATATATATATACAGTCAGGTCCATAAATATTGGGACATGGACACAATTCTAACCTTTTTGGCTCTATACACCACCACAATGGATATGAAATGAAACGAACTAGATGTGCTTTAACTGCAGACTTTCAGCTTTAATTTGAGGGTATTTACATCCAAATCAGGTGAACAGTGTAGGAATTACAACAGTTTGTATATGTGCCTCCCACTTTTTAAGGGACCAAAAGTAATGGGACAATTGGCGGCTCAGCTCTTCCATGGCCAGGTGTGTGTTATTCCCTCATTATCCCATTTACAAGGAGCAGATAAAAGGTCCAGAGTTCATTTCAAGTGTGCTATTTGCATTTTGAATGTGTTGCTGTCAACCCTCAATATGAGATCCAAAGAGCTGTCACTATCAGTGAAGCAAGCCATCATTAGGCTGAAAAAACAAAACAAACCCATCAGAGAGATAGCAAAAACATTAGGTGTGGCCAAATCAACTGTTTGGAACATACTTAAAAAGAAAGAACACACCGGTGAGCTCAGCAACACCAAAAGACCCGGAAGACCACGGAAAACAACTGTGGTGGATGACCGAAGAATTCTTTCCCTGGTGAAGAAAACACCCTTCACAACAGTTGGCCAGATCATAAACACTCTCCAAGAGGAAGGTGCATGTGTGTCAAAGTCAACAATCAAGAGAAGACTTCCCCAGAGTGAATACAGAGGGTTCGCCACAAGATGTAAACCATTGGTGAGCCTCAAAAATAGGAAGGCAAGATTAGAGTTTGCCAAACAACATCTAAAAAAGCCTTCAAAGTTCTGGAACAACGTCCTATGGACAGATGAGACTAAGATCAACTTGTAACAGAGTGATGGGAAGACAAGAGTATGGAGAAGGATAGGAACTGCTCATGATCCAAAGCATACCACCTTATCAGTGAAGCATGGGGGTGGTAGTGTCATGGCGTGGGCATGTATGGCTGCCAATGGAACTGGTTCTCTTGTATTTTTTGATGATGTGACTGCTGACAATAGCAGCAGGATGAATTCTGAAGTGTTTCGGGCAATAATATCTGCTCATATTCAGCCAAATGCTTCAGAACTCACTGGACTGTGCTTCACAGTGCAGATGGACAATGACCCGAAGCATACTGCAAAAGCAACCAAATAGTTTTTTAAGGGAAAGAAGTGGAATGTTATGCAATGGCCAAGTCAATCTCCTGACCTGAATCCGATTGAGCATGCATTTCACTTGCTGAAGACAAAACTGAAGGGAAAATGCCCCAAGAATAAGCAGGAACTGAAGACCGTTGCAATAGAGGTTTGGCAGAGCATCACCAGGGATGAAACCCAGCGCCTGGTAATGTCTATGCGTTCCAGACTTCAGGCTGTAATTGACTGCAAAGGATTTGCAACCAAGTATTACAAAGTGAAAATTTTATTTATGACTGTTAATCTGTCCCATTACTTTTGGTCCCTTAAAAAGTGGGAGGCACATATACAAACTGTTGTAATTCCTACACTGTTCACCTGATTTGGATGTAAATACCCTCAAATTAAAGCTGAAAGTCTACAGTTAAAGCACATCTTGTTCGTTTAATTTTAAATCCATTGTGGTGGTGTATAGAGCCAAAAAGATTAGAATTGTGTCGATGTCCCAATATTTATGGACCTGACTGTATATATATATATAGTGTGCGTGTGTATATAGTGTGTGTGTATATAGTGTGTGTGTGTGTGTGTGTGTGTATATACTGTGTGTGTATATATACTGTGTGTGTGTGTGTGTATATAGTGTGTGTATACAGTGTGTGTGTGTATATAGTGTGTGTGTACAGATATACAGTCAGTGCATATACCTATATGTGCATGTATAACATATATTGCACGGTACATTACAGTCAGTCATTGTATATGTGCCTCATCTCCATCTTATTGTGTGTGTGTGTGTGTGTGTATATATATTGTGTGTGTATATAATGTGTGTGTATATATATATATTTATATATATATATATATATATGTGTGTATTGTGTGTGTGTATATATAATGTGTGTGTATATATAATGTGTATGTATATTGTGTGAGTGTGTGTAAAACAAGTCAGCTAGCGGTATCTAGGCGACACAGCGAGATACAGGAAGGTTGAGTAGTGACACTTAGCAACATAATTAGAGCGTCCTATGTTGCGCTCACAACAAGTACAGGCCAATCAAGATAAACGCAGACTTACGTCTGCTCCGTTTTTACTTCACACACGTCATGGCGTCATATGACGCGGCGCTCATCGCGGCCGCATCCAATGACGCTTTCGGGGGGCGTGGCCTTCGTTCAACAAAAAGCCCGCGAAGGGCAAATGAGAGAAGTGGCAGCCTTGAAGAAGTTACCATACTGGTAACGAAACCGGTCGGCAAGAGCCATATCACCCCTGCGAACAACCAGATAACAAGTATGTGGACTTAGAGGCGTTTTTGCAACTGTATAACAGTAAGTAAGAGCCTATATGGCTCTCTCTTTTTTGTATATATAGCTGAACTAATTATTTTTGGAGAAGTACACTTATTCTCCCTCAGTCTCCTCTATTAAAAGGCCCCCAACTTGACAACTCCATTAGGGCAATACCCCCATGACATTATTTTGTTTGCACCAATTTTTTCTGGTGTAAATCAAGGGGAAAATCAGAGCCCCACAGAGACCAAGTGGCCTATATATTAAGGATCACATTTATATACTGACACATTTGCAACTATAAGTCCTCAGTTTATTGACTTTGTCCACATACTGGATAGCCCCTATGGCACTGGTTGACGCTTTTTTAATATAAAAGTTTTTTACTTACCCAATAGTCATTATTTTTTATTTTTTGTTTATCCAATGATTTACAAAATTTTTTTGTTTATATGAGGATAACTTCCAATCATCGTTTTTTTCTGGCTATTCCCATTATTTAGATTGCCTATTACAATGGGTTACCAATAGTGCATATGTATCATATTTCGATACCATTTGCACCATATATCACAACCCTCATTAGTATTACTTCCCCTATTTAGCTATTATTAGCCACTGTTATATGGCACCAGCACACCAATGCAAAGCTACGGCTTGACATTTTTGCACGTTCAGTATTTCCTAGACACAGATAGTGGTTATTTTTCACCACATACTGATCAATTTAGTTCCATATACCCAAATCATTATATCCCACACACTTGGTCACAAGGCCTTCACATTCACGCCTACATACATTATATCACTAGAAATAGTCCAGTTAGTAGGCAGTTACCAATAATATATACTTCAACTATTGGGGTTTATTGTTCAGAACTTTTATTTTTATACCACTTTTTAATCACCTTAGAGCAAGCCGGGTAGGCAGCTCACATTAAAAAATAAATCACATGAACGTTTTCATTTAATAATAACATTATTATACTCATCAGGTGTTAAGCACCAACTCTCCAAATTTCTATGATCTACTTAATATTGGTTTAATCCAACTCCAATTTTATTAAATTTGAGTCCACTTAACCCCAAAGACGTTTCTTTTTCTTTTTCTTTTTAAAAATGGCCGAAACCAACGTAATTATATGGGACCCGTGCAAATTACAGCTAGAAGCTGAAAAAGCCTTCAGCTTAGAAAACTTAGACAGCGAAATTCCCAAAAAGAAACCCAATGAAAACCTTTTAATGGTTTTCAAAACACTACAAAAAGTCTTCAGACGACAAGTACGCACAATATGGGAGATTACAAGCCTCCAAAATTATATTAAAAATAATATTGTCCCAAGGGGTCTAAGAACACAATTGGTTCCAGCAGATCATCTAATAGAACCAAAATTCATACAGGATTGGCTTGTAATTGTCAATAAAAGCTCACAAGATCTTATGTCTCTAATCCTTGCAAAAGAAAAATTAAACCTAGAATGCCTCAACAAAGAAATGGAGAGATTATTCCAGGAATTCATGAAACTAAATGAACAACCAGACTTTGAAAAACTGAATAAAAGGCTGGAGGAAAATATAGAAAAATATAAAAAAGAACTAAGCGTAAGGAAACATAATAAATTTCTAAGAGACAAACAAGACTTTAATCTAAAAAGAGCTTACAAAGTGGAATGTATACATAAATCCCGAGATGATCGTGATCCAAGCTCATCAGAATACTCTGAACAAGAGGAAAATGCAGCCATAACTGATGAAAAAAGGCCATCATGTCATCCTAACTTTCCAATAGCAGGGATGTTTACTAGATCACTACTAGGAAATAAGGAAAATCCCAGTTTGCTGAATGCTGATTTTTTAGGCAGGGGGCGCGGCCGAAGACCCACAAGAGCCAAGAAAATCAGAGGAAGAGGAAGGACAAAGGGGAAAGAATCAGATCAATACCCCAACTCCCTAAAAGAATAATAATGAAATCTGGTATGAACACAATACAACTAGTAAAAAATGAGCAACCTAATGAGGAAACCAAGAATGACAATGAGAATTTATCATGCCAACAAATTAAAGAATATTCAAAAAGCATTAAAAAACATAAAGCTGTCAGAAATGAAATGGCTACAAAAAACTTGGATCAAGGGATTACACAAAACCAATAAATTGATAGCAACAAAGAAGGAAATAAAGGGAAACTACACGCTGAGACTATAACAGGTAGAAAAAGACAAAACCAAATCATAAATCTTTCCAAATTACAACTCAATGAAGAACACACCAATTTGCTTGCAAAGGGCCTTTCATTTGTGCCATCAAAAAACTCAGATTTGTTCACCAACATTAAAGACCTCAATTTATTTGCCAGAAAACTTGCACTTAGAAAACACTTCAAAGAAAAAAAGACAAAACAATTGGAAGCACTGGGACTCCCCTATGAAGACAACATTGCCCTTCAGAACCTAGTGGATCTACTAAAAGAAAGCGAAATGATCGATAATAAATATCAAATAGACATGTCTAAATATGTCAATAAAAGTAGATTCATGCCAGTGATCAAGGACAACGTTGAGATTTTTCTCAAATTAGTTACAGCAGACCTAGAATCATTATACGTTGAAAGTAAGAAGAGTCTAAATAAAATAAAAAACTTATCGAAGAAAGAATGGAATGCATTAATGGATCTTCAAACGAGCAGCATTGAAATAAAGTCTGCAGACAAAGGGGGTAACACAGTTCTGATGGAGAAAGAAGCCTACCAGAACATGTGTTTAAAAATCCTAAATGATCGCAACACATATGAGGTTCTGCATAAAAATCCAGCTGTTACCTATTATAAAGAGCTAAAAATAATCCTGTTACAAGCTCAAGAAAAAAACCTCATCTCTGAAAAGAATCTTAAATACTTACTGCCAAATTGCCCAGTAGTAGCCACGTTCTATGCCTTGCCAAAAATTCACAAACAAACATTCCCAATACCTGGAAGACCGATCATATCCGGCAATGGCAATCTAACAGAAAGAATAAGCCGCCTAGTGGACGATAATCTAAAGGAATTAGTTATAACGCTACCCTCCTTTATCAAAGACACTTCAGACGTACTCAGAAGTCTAGACAGCATCCACATACCAACAACGGCTCACTTAGCAAGCATAGACGTGGAGCAACTTTACAGCAGCATACCACATCATCTAGGCATAAGTGCAGTGAAACATTTTTTGAGTGCAAAAAGGGTTGAAGAAGTAGAATGGAATAACTTTCTGTTATCCCTACTTGATTTTATACTCACCAAAAATTTCTTCATATTTGATAAAAAATGTTACAGGCAAATTAGGGGCACAGCAATGGGAACATCATGTGCCCCAAATTATGCCAACTTGTTCCTAGGATATTGGGAACAAACGGTAGCCTTTGCAAATAAAAATGAGAAATACACTAAGGATATACTGCTGTGGCAGAGATACATCGATGATGTTCTCATAATCTGGACTGGATCAAAGAGGGACTTCCAAAAGTTCGTAAACAACCTCAACGATAATGAAATGAATCTAAAATTTACATATACAATAGATGAGCAGTCTCTAGAATTTCTTGACCTCTGTATCAAAAAGGATGACCATGGAAACCTCCACACAACAGTGTTTAGGAAGAGCACTGCAACCAATTCACTACTTGATTGGAAAAGTGAGCACCCTTTGCCCCTCAAACGAGGAATACCAACAGGGCAATATATTCGCCTGAGGAGAAACTGTGATACAATTGAAGACTTCAAAATTCAGGCAAAAGAACTAAAGGAACGCTTTAAAAACAGAGGCTATCCAAACAGAGTGCTGAAATGTGCCTATAAGAATGCACTAGAAAAACAGAGACCGCAACTATTGTATAAGAACAGAATAAACCAGACGAAACAAGAACAAGAAGAAGAGCAAATTAGATGTATTCTAACCTTTGGTACAAACAGTGCAGAGATACAAGCCATACTGGAGAAACATTGGCATCATCTCAAAGAAGATCCAGCGCTGAACAAAGTTATATCTGAAAGAGCATCTGTCACGTACAGACGTGGAACCAGCTTAAGAGAAAAGCTAACTCATAGCCATTTCTCTAAAGATAAAGAACAGAACTGGCTAAAAGCTACGAATGGATTATTCCAATGTGGACACTGCAAGGCATGCAAATTCATTACAGTAGAGACATTTTTTGAACATCCAAAAACCAAGAGAAAATAT